>OX596011.1:78109046-79309046 GCA_951394025.1 Heteromyza rotundicornis
ATGCGACAGGGAAGCTTACACATACTCATACAAATGTATTTACGAAAAAGAAAAACAACCAAAATCCACGGTGAATGGTATTTCTGTTGTTGTGACTGTTATTGGATTGTGCTCCCCAGGAGCAAATCGAAATGCTGAAAGACTTGTCCTCTGCTATGACATTGGACATTCTCATATTCGAGTGGCACTCAATTCAAATGTTTACTTACGCTGTACTGAAGTACGGAATTGTGGATAGAAGTTTAAAACAGAAAAGAGAATATGTAATGTATCCTCCGAAATGTCTTTGTTTCCTTTGAATCTAATATGTTTGTGGTTACTTTCTTTTTTATTATATGTTTATCTCAAAATCAACATTTGCTTTACTGGTCCTTAGCACACCACATCTCCTGCCAAACTCAACACCCCGCCAAGCCAAATATCACAATTCTTCTTTCCCTGAACTCAGCATCAGCGCTGTGGCCTTTTGAGACCTTTTCTTTGATATGGTTTCCATTTCATTTTTTTTTTTCGGGTGTCTGTTGTAAATGTGGATGATTATGTTGAGATTATCTTTTGTTAAGTTTGTCATTATTACAATTTTTTTTCCTGTTTTATTTGACCATTAGAAGTAAAATAAAAGTTTTGATCTGTTTGCTGGATGTAATGGAATCCACTTTCGAATTTTTTTTTCTGAAGTATCTGAAACAAAATAGGAGTTCATCTGAACAATTTGGTTTTATGATGAAGTAAATGCATGTGGAATGGCATTCACACAAACTCGCATAAACAGGAAGAAATCAGAACTATCAAAAGCACAACGACTATTGGGGAAAAGAGATTCTTTAATACAGCAGAAGAGACCTAAGATGTGCTCTAGGGTGTCATTTATTTGTAAAGGGGATTGTTGGATCGTAAAATGGAAATTATCGATAAATATTGAAAAAAGTTCGATAAAATATTGATAAATTATCGAAAAATTATTCATTAAAAATAGAAAAATTATCGAAAAATTAACGAGAAATCATTAATAAAAAAATCGATAAAAATCGAAAAATTTTCCATTAAATATCGAAAAAATTGTCAATAAAATGTCGAAAAATCATCATATTTCCGATATGATTATTCGATAAATTATCGAAAAAATATCGAAAAATTATTGATAAATTATCGAAAAATTATCAATAAAATACCGACAAATTTTCGATAAAATTACCTACATATGGTCTAAGAATGTAAAGTACTCGCATGTACAGGGTATTTTAGCTTCAGTCAGACCGCAGATAATTCTCTTACTAGTTTGTATTAGAATTTTAGTTTTAGGCGGTAAAAGCGCGCGTGGCAAAGCCTATTTACGAACACATAGGTACATACGTTTTGGGTGAAAATCGTTGCAGTAGTTTTTGAGCTTACTGCGTACAAGCCGACACGTACCTTTTCTATATGAGCCATAGTGGATTAGGTTAAGGGTTTTCTGAACCTGGGTTTAATGTGAATCCTATCTGTCTAGACAATCATTTACTTGGTGCCAAAACACTGAAATTCGAAGCAAAAATCGAGCAACAGCAAGCCTCTATGACTGGCATGACTACATCTAACTTTAACTCAACATTTCTCCACTACAATGGTTTTCAACGCCTAAACCATAGACACGATATTCTTAAATATTTAATTGAATTGTTATTTTTAGCAGACTTATCGAACGTGTCAAATTTAATTTACCCGCCCATTAGAGTTAATTAACGAATTTCCTCAACGATAGCCGAGGACGGAGATTAAATTTTAATAATGGCTTTACTCTGGGAAAACTAACCCACCGCCTACGACATTCAATTTGATTTATTACCAAAGTTTGAAAATAAAAAAAAGAAAAAAAAGCACATTTAAAAATAAAAACCACAAACAAATTTGGTATCAGAATCAAAGTCGCGTACGTGTGACTGTAGATGTTCACCACATTTTGACAGTGGAATGTCACTCACACGAGGATGTAAGACGACGTAACTAAAGCCACGAAAATCGAATGTCCTTGAAGGGGTAACGAAAAAAAAAATATTACAAACTGTAAACCTGTAAAGAAAGAAGAACCAAAGAACATCGCGTGACAGCACGAAAGCGATTCGGTGATGAGGTAAACCGGATAAAAAGTAAACTGGAAGGTATGGTTGCACACAAATACATAGTTGAAAATAAATATTGTACAGATAAGGAGCGCACGAAATAAATGCATACGTAAATAAGGGAACAAAAAAAAATAAATAAATAAATTGGGCGGAGTAACGAACCACCACTCTACTGACAAACCGTAGTAGAAGATTCAGTAAACTATGCAAGCTTCAAGTTTTACTACGAAAAAGTGACAATACGTTACTGAAGTACCTGTCATGTAGAAATAAAATGGAAGAAGACGAAGAAATAAGGTAACTACAACAAACAGTTATCGAAAAGAAAATGGTGACTGCCTTTTGAAAAGTAAACAAAGGACAAATTGAGACTACGAGGCAACGAGGTGGTGAGTTTTCTTCTGTTTCGTTCGCAGGCAACGACGTGGTAGGTAACATATTCATTGATTTTGTCTTCGTTGATGGCAAGGTAGAGTGGCGAATGTATTATAAGCTCAACGGTTGGCTGGAGTTCACTTAGTCGAAGTAACGTCAGAGCATAGAGTACATCACTTGCAGCCAAGGACTTTGATTAAATTTCAGCAAATTAACTTATTTGGATAAGTGACAGATTAGCGCAGAGCGCATTTAACAATTTCTATTTGTTTTTTTTTTTTGCCTTTAGCTACACACACTACAGGTAAAGTGAATGCGGTGTTGGGGATGATAAGAAAGTTTGTGAAATTGTACGACTTATATACTTTTTCTTAATTAATGAAATTTTTCAATCAACCTTTGAGTTAATCTGAAGTTATCGATTAATCTGGATTTATGGATTCATATAGTTTTATCGACTAATCTGGATTTAAAGATTATTCTTGATTTCACGACTATTTTGATTTAAAGTTTAATCTGGATTTAGCGATAAATCTGGATTAATTTGGATTTTATCGATTGGTCTGAACTTATCGATTAATCTGCCAGTTTAAATTAAACTAGGTTTGTCGATTAATCTAGATTTATCAATTAATTTTGTCGATCTATCGGGATTTATCGATTAATCCGACTCTTTTAGTTAGTCTAGATTTATCGATTAATCTACATTTACAGTTTATTCTTAATTCTTGATTAATCTTGATTTAGCTTTTTTAGGTTTGTCGATCAATCTGAAATTATCGATTATTTTAGATTTATCGATTAATCTGGAGTTATCTATTTATCGGGATTTATCGATAAGCGGACTCTTTCAATTATTCTTGATTTCTTGATTTAGCGATAAATCGGTATATCGTTGGCATAATATAAACATTTTTATACCCCCACACTCACTGTGGCAGGGTATACTCACTTTGTCACAACGTTTGTAACGCCCATAAGGAGGCGTGTCCGGTAAGGAAAGGTATATATATTATTGATCAGCATCACCTCCTGAGTCGATTTAGCGATGTCCGTCTGTCTGTCCGTCTGTCCGTCTGTCCGTCTGTCCGCCTGTCCGTCCGCACGATAGCGGTCGCAGTTTTGGAGATATCGACTTGAAACTTTGGGTACATGTTTTTGTCGTGAATATTGAGATCAAGTTCGAGAATCAGCCAAATCGGATAAAAACTGGGCGTGGCTCCCATACACCGAAAAAAAAGGTTAACATTTTTCAAGTCTTTTTTATTGCTGTATTCGATTGGAAATGTTTAGAAACGTATTTTTGACATGGTCCGAGGTTCCGGAACCACATATATAAGGGTCTAAATGGGGTCTTGAGACCAATTTTTTTTTTTGGTGGATTTGATTGGAAATTTTTAGAAATGGATTTTGGACATGGTCCGGGCTCCAAAACCACCTATAATTGGCTCAAAATAGGGTCTTGAGACCACATTTTATGTTCGTGGTAATTCGTCCTACTGTGTGGGGGTATTTCAGCTTCGGTATAGCCGAAGATAGTCCACTCTCTAGTTTTATTAAGAAAAGGAGTAACTCGATTTATTTTTAATTAGAGTTTTTAACATATCTAGTTACGGCTTTTCTATATTTAGCCAACGATATACCGATTAATCTTGACTGAACTTATCGACTAATCTGACTCTATGAATTAATCCAGATTTGTGGATAATTCTCGATTTAACGCTCAATCTAGATTTATCGATAAAATTATTTTTGCGATTGGTCTGGATTTATCTGGCTAATCTGGCTACTGTAATTAATCTAGATTTATCGATTAATCTAGGTTCTGTCGGATACATCGAATAATCTGTCTCTTTTAATTAATCTAAATTTATAGAATATTCTGTATTTATCAATTAATCTTGTAATATAAACTGTTTTCATCAATTCATATGAATTCATCTTAGATTATTTCGGATTCACCAATTTTCCCCAAATGCCTAATCATTTTCAATAAATTTCTTTGACAAAAATTTTCCATTCGCTACATATTAATGAAAAACATTTTGTTTTATTTAAATTTTTCTTTCCACGAACATGCCCTCTAATACAAAAACAAACAAAAAAGCTCAACAAGAAAAATTTTTATTCAAAAGCACTTTTCCGCATTTTCCAAAAACCATTCCGGACAACATTCATTGACACTAAACTGCATAATAAACAGTTTTTGGCATGCAAATCCAAGCAGACAACAACAGTGCCAAAGCGACACTGGTGGCGGGCCAACAGCAAGTAGACATACCAAACGAGCGCCGACAACGGCGACTGGGCTTTGTGCTTTCTAAGCGGTTGGGCTTGAAATTTCTGCTGGCAATTTTTTTTTTTTTTGTTGTTGTTCACTATTGCTGTTGTTGCTGTTGATGTTGTTGAACGTCTAGTGGCTTTGTCACCGTAGGACATGGTTCGTAGAGAAAAGGGCGTACAGAGTGATAACTCTAAAGCGGAGGCACAAGATTCAAACGTGCTGGTGTATGCCCGTAGGCGTTACTTAACGAAACTTTCAAAGAATTCCAGCAGCGGGATAAACTAAAACTTCAAGCCAAGGAAAAGCAAAAAAAAAAAGACGGAATAACGTTAGAAAATATGAAGGAAAAAAAGAAGTCAACCAACCAACCGAGCAGCAGCTGCCGCTTTTGATATTGTCAATGCAAAGCAAGGCTCTTTTGGTGGGCTGTTCGTTCGCTGGCAACCATACTGTCTGTCGGCATGGCTTAGTTGGCAGCAGCGACCTCTGTGCAACGACAAATTACAACATCAGACTGACTGTCTGTCCGCAAACTTGAAAGCGGGGGCGTAAGGCAAAACGAAAAAGAAAATAACATAAACAACAAACAACAAAAAGAGAAATATTTTGTACGTTTGCAGCAGTTTTTATTTTATTTTATTTTATTTTTCTGTGGCATGCCAGACAGCATGTCTGCTCAATTCAACTTGAAACTTATTTTTTAATTTGGTTTTTTTAAATTTAATTCCAGAAATTAAACGTTTGTCACATCAACAGCAACAACAGAACAACATTTTTAATAAAGCCGCTTGTTAATTTCATTTCCATTATAATTTTTCATTAATTTGTCACATTTATGTCAGTCGAAGCGATTCACGACAAAGTTGTTGAGTTTTGTGCGAAAATGTCACTCAACAGTCAACACAGAATGGGCTGGCAGCCGGGCAGGGCCAGACGCAAGATGCATGCGGTATACATTAAATTGCATTTTTATGCGTATGTGTGGGCGTTTCGTTTCCACAAAGTTTCTCGCACAAACTGCGGGATATAATTATGTGGAATGTAGCTACTGTGGAATGATATATATTTTAAAATAAACAGAAAAAATCTATGCTTAGTATGATTATATTTAAGGCCATAATTAGTGAGTACCCGGTACCCGGAATGCTTGGTTACTTTGCTTTTTTGATTCAATATTTTTCATGTCTTTAGGACACAGATTAGAGGAGGACTGCTGTGTACTTTATCCGGTTAAGCAAAAACGGATTCTAAGTAAAAAAGAATTTGACAAATTTCGTTACCTGGTTACTTTGCTTATGGTTCAAAAAATTATTATTTTTAGTTTTTAATAAAAGTTACTGTGTTTTTTGGATTTTCTACAATAAACGGGTACCCGGTTACTTACGGTTCGGTTACTTTGCTTTAAAATCAATTTTTTTTTTAGGTTTTAATAGTAGCGCTCGAGAGACTGATGCAATGTATTTTATAAGGTTCACCGGCTACGCAAATATGGATTTCAAGCAGGGACCGTCAAGAACCAGAACCCTTTTAAGTCATGGAACCCGAAACCGTAACCGAAACCGATATTTTGGAAAGTCTGGGAACCGGAATCGACATTTTAAAAATCTGTGAACCGGAACTGAAACGGATATATTATTAAATTGAAGAACCGTAACCGAAGCCTGCACCGTTATTCGTTTCGGTCCCAGTGCCTGATTTCAAGACTTGATTTATTTGAACTCGGTTACTTTACTTTTAGGTACATTTTTTAATGTAAGTAAAGTTTTCCAATAACTAGGAAATATCCTTCATCTTAATACTTGTACCACCATCTTAGATTTTAATCTAACCCACAGTGCAGCAAGTGTACTGAAATTATGCCTATAGTGACAGTAAACCAGACAACACACACAGCACAGATGGACAGATAAAATGTCAGATAAAATGTTTCTAGCGGTGGTACATATTTCTGTCAACGCTCTCGTTTTTAATTACTTGCGACACTATATTAATTTTCATATTTATGTTAACTACAACACTAGGCCTCACTTCGTATACAGGTGGTGAGATTTTTTTATTTAATTTGCGTGTGAAAATTTCTGATTCATTTGATTGAGTGGTTTTGTGGCCCATGTCAAATGAGATTATACGATTATTCGCCAATTTATTAATACAAATTTGATTGCTAGAGACGAAGGACTAATAGAAGAAGGTATTTATCGATTCTTAAAAAAATGAACACCAAATAAAGAAGATACTTAAATCGTGAGTGTTAACCCCAAAAGTAGCCTTCTCCTTTTTTTATTTTGACCCTGTAACATAAATATGCTCTGTTCTCTGAACCCTATTGAGATTTTTATTTAATACAAAATTTGCCCCCTTTCGTTTACTGTTAACTAGTTTTTTTGGTTGTTGTTTTTTTTTATTTTCCCTATGAGATATGCAATTTCATAAAAAGTTAATGAAGCTGAAAAAGGGTTAGCTGTGAGAATACAGAAAAGAGAAAACCAAAAATAAATAAATAGAAAAAAAAGAGCCCCAAAGTAAGTTAGAAGCTTTCAGTAATAATACCACAAAATGGTAGATCAGACTGCCCCATTTTGTGCTTGGAATAGAACGAAGAAGGATAATTCTGGTGGCCATTATATGTATATCTCTTATCGGAATCATGTATTTTGTAAACACCTGAGTTCAGCTCTGTTAGTGAACGTTTTTTTATAAGTTTTATCGAAAATTTTATGTGAAAAAATTTAAGTATAGAAATTAATGGAGAAATTTAATTGATGTCGTTTCGAAATGTAAATAAATAAATGTGAATCTTGTTACAAGTCCTTTCAACTATGCTTTAACCTCAGATAAACAAACTGTGCTTTGCAATCAACTAAAATCTTGAATTAGCATCGTGTCTGGCTAAAGTAGTGAAATGATATCGTTTTGACAACAGATTAGCTACGATTTGTAATGTGCGATCATTTCGAAGGTAATCACCTGAAAGTGACATGATGTTAGCCTTAGTTTAGCCATGGAAATCGCATTGATTACATTTTTAATTAATATTAAGGGATTTTCGAGTAGGTTGAGACAGGTTTATTTATTTATTTTTTGTGAATAAAAAAGTTTACAATGAAGTCACAAATTGATTTAAATGTATACAAAAAAAGTCGGCGTACACTTATTTTTTCCTGTAGTACCTTCGTCGATGCAAAAAAAAGCTAGCCTATCTAATTTGAAGCATTATTAATGGGAATTCCGAAATACAATTTTTTTTTTTGACCTAACGCAGGAGTTGCACATTTGCATATTTCATCACATTGCCGCCATTCAAAATATCCGATCTTAAAATGGAATATATCTAAATTTTTGTCTCGAAGAGACCTAACAATAACCCAAAAGTCATTGACCTCAAGTACCCCGTTCTAGTAACACTCCAATTGCAGAATATTTAAGCTCTAAAAAAATCATTACACTCTTGAAAGTCTGGTAAAGTTGGAAATTTTAGAAACAACTACGAACAAACTTGTTTTCAATTTAAAACTTAAATTCAAAAATAAACAAACTTATTTCGAAGTTGCTTTCCGATTATTTAAAAAATTTTCCAATTTATATTAATATTGATTTAAAATCGTTCAACTTTGTTTCAACGTTGACAACAGTTATTTTAAGTATTTTTCACTTCATTTCAACTTTGCAACTTTGTCTCAACGTTGACAATAGTTATTTTAAGTATTTTTCTCTTTATTTCGAAGTTGTTTCCATTAAGTTGAAAAAAATGAAGGAGTAAATACAATCGTACTTGATTTTACTATGTTTTTTTTCCCTGAGTGTATTTCATAGAATCGATATTGGTATCAATAAAAAGGTAGGACCTAACGTGTTATGTATTTATAGAGAAAATCGCTGTTGAAAGTTCACCTACTTTTCGAATTGTGAATGCAAAAAGTTCCACCTTTCAAGAACAAACTACTTTCCAAGATATAATTATACCCCCACACTCACTGTGGCAGGGTATACTAACTTTGTCACAACGTTTGTAACGCCCATAAGGAGGCGTGTCCGGTATGGAAAAGTATATATATTCTTGATCAGCATCACCGCCGGAGTCAATTTAGCGATGTCCGTCTGTCTGTCCGTCTGACAGTCTGTCCGTCCGCATGATAGCGGTCGCAGTTTTGAATATATCTACTTGAAACTTTGGGTACATGTTTTTCTCGTGAATACTGAGATCATGTTCGAGAATCAGCCAAATCGGATAAAAACTGGGCGTGGCTCCCATACACCGAAAAAAAAGGTTAACATTTTTCAAGTCTTTTTTATTGTTGTATTCGATTGGAAATGCTTAGAAACGTATTTTTGACATGGTCCGAGGTTCCGAAGCCACATATATAAGGGTCTAAATGGGGTCTTGAGACCAATTTCTTTTTTTTTTGGTGGATTTGATTGGAAATTTTTAGAAATGGATTTTGGACATGTTCCGGGCTCCAAAACCACCTATAATTAGCTCAAAATAGGGTCTTGAGACCACATTTTATGTTCGAGGTACTTCTTCCTACTGTGTGGGGGTATTTCAGCTTCGGTATAGCCGAAGATAGTCCACTCTCTAGTTTGTTTTAAATATCGATAATGGAAAACTTGGTTTAAAGTATTAACAATTTGTAAACCACACTGTCCCAAGCGAACCGAATTTCATCAATAAAAAAATTATTAATAAAATAATCGTTCCTCGTCGTTGAAGTAGAATCACTTAGCTTCAGCTTTAAATGAAACTAAACTATGAAAGTAGTCAGAATGTCTCCATCAGTTAGGTGTCTCAACCTACCTGTGGGGCACATTACTCCAAAATTCCTTACATTATTTGAGATATTATCAGTTTTAATCTTTAATCAATCCTTATTGGATTTATTAATAAAAAAAAAAAATGTATTTATCAAATAGAAAAAAAATCGGTGTCCCAACCAATCCACCATCAAATACTATTCCCTTTCTTAAATCCTTTCTAAAATCCCTTCTCCTTTTCAAATCCATGAGTTTTGTGTTAGTATAGATAGTATAGTTATTTCTGTTCATTTATGTGTAAGAAAATAAAAGTACACTACAAAACAAAATTAGATTTATGTATATTCACTAAAACAGCAAAGTTTTTTGAGAGAGAGTTCAAGTTTTTTTTTTTTTTTTTTTAAAGAACTGAAAGGTGATTTTGTTTGTCTGTGTGCTATTGGGTTAATATTCCAGAAAAATCATTTATTTCTCAAATTTCGTTTTGGAGTTGTGCTGGAGTTGTTGCGAGTTCGATATGGAATTGCTATCAGTTGACTTCTGACAATTGTTCTGGTACTCGTATGGCTTTCGTCTTTTTGTTGGACAAGTTTTTTTTTTATATATAAAATCTATTTTTTTGTATTTTCAACAGAGTAGAGTTAAGTGTGATTGGCTGTTGGTGTTTCTGTTCAGTTGTTATGAATGCAATGAAATGTTGCGAATTTTCTAATATTTTTTTCTTTTTTTTTTGTAAATCATACAATGTTTTCATGATTATTCTAAAAAAAAGCCTTAAATAATATTTCAAAATATTTTTACAAATTAAAATAGATTTTCAGTGTATTAAAGTGGAGTTTTTCATTTGGTGTGTACTGTACTTTAAACTTAACCTCAAATATTTATAGAGTTTTGAATTTTAGAGTAAAGTTTTAGTTTTCGAAACTATTTGGTCGTGTATGCGTGCGTGTGTGTGTTCATGTGTGTAAGTGTGGTTAATTAATGCGCATCGCTACGCCGAAATTGCAACATAATCAAATTGAGAAACGAAACTGAATTGATGAGCCTTTTTGTGTGAGATTTGAGTGTTGAATTTTATTTTGACAGCGTGTGTTTCGAATGTATTTTTTTTAAGTGCACTTTAGGTAAAAAAAAATTATTTCAAAATATCTCTATAGTACATACCTGTGGTCAGTGTATAGTCCCAGCTGGTGTCTGGTTCATTTTTGTAGACATTTAGTTTCTCGGGCTGGAAGGGGATGGAAGAAAAAATTGTTAGATTTAAAAGTAATTTGTATTTGAAGTATCTGAGTAACAAGTAAATGTGTGACTCTAATAACGTGTTAAGCGACCATTTTTTCTTGAGCAGTAACGAACAAATTGTCACTTAACACGTTATTGGAGTCACACCTCCAAGTGGTTACTGTAGATTATAGCAGGCAAAGTCAGGCCAGGTTAGCTTATGGAAGGTCATAGATCGGTGATAAAGCTCAGATCGGATACAAAGAGTTCTGATCCGCTCACATCAGTTAGTTCAGCTCAGGTGAGGTTATTTCAAATTAGTCTAGATTCAAGACCTTATTAGGTAACACGAAAGTCAGCCGAAAACCACCTGACAACAGTGTTATAGTGAGTGTAAACTCAATTTTCGGACATTTACGTCCACTATCGTGTTACGTAATAAGGGTGTAAATCAAGAGCCCTGTTCCAGTTCAGTCCATTGCAAAAACCCAATCTATCTGCATCGCCAAGGAGTGAATTGGAATCCTATTAGTGGCTTATGGGAAGCCGTTTAGATTGCCATAAAGGAATAATTAGTTAACGTTCGAATACATTAGGTAATAAAGCTCCGGTCAAGCCAAAGTTGATGAGGGTGTATTTTGTACTTATATAAGCTAGGTTAGATCGTATTAGAAATACGTATACTGTAGCTAATTGCCCTTATTATGTAACACGACAGTGAGCGTAAGATCGATTTCCATACTAATACATCAACTTTCGTGTAATTTCTCTTATGGGCTTCTGCAAAAAAAAAAAGCAGAAAAAACTCACCTTGGCATAGTCGATTTTCAAAGTACAGCAACCGGAGTAGATATCAGCACCGTTCAAATTTTCGCGAGCTCTTGTGGCAGCATCTAAACTATCGAACTCAACCATGGCCTGAACGCCATTCTTTTTGAATATGACAATGCGCAGTACTTGGCCATGTGAATGACAGATTTTGTGCAGAACATCCTGAAATTAAATAAAAGAGAAAGAAAATTTTTAATCAATTTGGAAAATATTTGTAAAATGTATGTATTTCTATTTTGAAAGATAGGAGAAGGACAATCATTTTAAATCACATGAAGAACAAATCATCAGTTTACATTCAATGCGAAAAGTCTCCTTTCAATTGACAGTTTATGGCCATTCGAGCATTTTCAGTTTCAAATTTCATTCATTTCACGAAGGACAATGTAAAACCAAAAACAAATCAAAGCAAAGCAACAAAAAAAAAAACACGAAACTTCCGCTTAATTGGCATTCGAACATTTTTGCGATTTCAGTGCCCGCACACATACATTTTGGCCATGCCGCAGCGAAACAAGAAATCACACGCACACTAACAAGAATTAATGGACCCTGATGTTGATGGCGAGCCTAAAAATATGCACCATGGCTATGCCATTCACACGTTCAATTTGAGAGGATTCTATTGTATTACGAACGTTGTGTTCTTTTTATTTTTTTTGTTATCCATTCATTCGTGTTGTTTTTGTTTTTTTTTTGTTTTTCGGCCGAAAATATTGACTCTCGGCTTAAAATTGTCGTCTTCAATTGATGGAACGACAAATGTGGGATAAGCCGGACGGAAGGAAGCACCAACACACACACCAGCGCATACACGTAGGCTGGTGAAAATATACAAATACACCAATACACACACGTACACAAATCTGCTTTGAAATTGGCTGCACCCACAAGCGATTCTACCAAATTGAAACAAATAGACCAGAGCACGTTCAAAGTTTGCATATATGGGTTCCGTTGTGGTGTATGGCGTGCGTGAATTGTCTGCTGGTGGTGGAGGAAGGGGAGGGCGGAGGGCGGAGGGAAGGGGTTGGTTGGTAAAGTTGTTAAATTTCACGCACGTTTGCAATTTGTGAAAATGGATTGAAAATGAAATTATTGGCGCAAATGTTTGCTGTCATTAATTTTAGCCGCCTTAGTGGGTTTATTGTGAATATGATTTATTTCAAGAAATACGAAAAAATTTATTTTGAATTTTATTTGTAAATACATGCGAGGAAAGTAATTACCATTACTCCAGTTATAAAAATTGACTACACTGAGAAACATCAACATTTCAGTGTTTAAATGTAATTCGCTCGTTTCAATTCATTAATGGACAGTTACAAAAAGTTTTGACAACGCTCCGTTTAGATTTTTTTCTCTGTGTAGAGTTATTCGATTACTTAAGGAATTACTGATTAAAATATTATTAGTACTTCAATAAGTACCTAATACTCAAAAATGTTTTCTTAATTTTTTCGCAAAATGTTATCGCATTACATTAATGTAATTAAGTCATTAGTGAACCAATATTGTATTATGTACTTTGTGAGTTGGTTTATTATGAAATGTAATAAAATGTTATGAAACGAAAAGTAATTGTATGTCATTCAATGTAATGTAATTGAATGTAATTGAATGTAATGGCATGTAATGAATTCAGTTGAAATGTAAACGTAAGTAGTGAAATAGAAGGAAATATGACTGTATGTTGTTAAATGTAATTATGTATATTCAAATGCAATTACAAATGTAAAAGTAATTAAAGTAATGAATTAAAATTATATGAAATCAAATGTAATTAATTGTAAATGTAATTAAATGTATTAAATTGTATATATAATTAAATGTAAATGTAATTAATTCTTAATGTAATCAAATGTAATCAATTCTTAATGTAATTAAATGTAAATGTAATTAATTCTTTATGTAATCGATTGTAATCAATTATTAATGTAATTAATGTAATTAACTGTAAATGTAATTGATTCTTAATATAATCAAATGTAATTAATTCTAAATGTAATTAAATGCAATTACTTTTGTTCTCCTTAATCATATTTTAAAAGCAATCACAACATTATAAGTTAACCTCACATACCATTAGCGAAAATCCCATCTTATCATACTAAAGCATACTTTTCGGCTTCCTACTATTCTCACTCCATCATCATCACCATCATTTAGCAATAAACTAAAAATTACTATGCGACTTTTGTAATCTAACCTAACATTTGCATAAAATTTTGCTAATTTTGAGCTGAAAATGTTTGCTACTCTCGAGGAAAACAAGTGTACCTACATACACACATATTTACGTAGATAAAATTGTGAACTGAAAATAGACTGTAATGAGCGTATCTAAGCCCAAAAGCGTCACTATCAAATGTTATATGGGGGGTATTAAATTTTCATAGCCTTCTGTATGAAATGCCTATTAACTGGAAAATTCGATTTTCACAAAATTTACATGCGACTGCTAAGGGATTTTCCATTCAAGTCTAATTGAACAATGTCGTTGATGTTGTGGTTGTTGTTGTTGCTACTGCTGCTTTTGACTTTGTTAATGGCAAATGGCAAGTGTAGAAATCTACAAGATGAATAAAACATTTTCAAATTATTAAGTGTAGGCAATTTTCCGGCCTGCTAATATTTCCCCCAGGTGCTGACAATCCAAATACATTAAATATATACGGTAATGGCTGGTAATGGAGGAGTTGATCCTCGAGGAGAGCTGCCTAATGAAAGGATTTATTTGTATGTAATGTTTTTTTGAAGAACGAAAAAGTGGAATAAGGGAAACATCTGCAAATATATTAGGGATGTTCACCGAATCATAATGAAATGCTAATGGAGCAACATTGCAAATGGACTGGTAATGAATTTGTAATGGGATTTATTGGAAAATGGTCGAAAATTATGTAAAAATTGTTATGATATTATTGGAAATTGATCGAAAAGTTCTGGAGAATATCGAAAAACTATCGCAAATTTAACGCCAAATTATAGAGAAATTATCGAAAATTATTTACTGTTTTCGGAATCAAGCTGATTTTTTTCACATATTATCAACAGATTATTAAAATGTACCAAAAATTTATTAAAGTTATCGAGAATATATCGAAAAATTATAGGTAAATTAATCGCAAAGTAATCGATAATTTATCGAAAAATAATAGAAAATTTATGTTAAGTTATGGAGAATATATTGAAAAATTATCGCAAAATGGATCGATTTGGACTCTATTTAGACATCGTAAAATAATCGAAAATTTATCGAAAAATAATAAAAGTATAATGAAAAATTGAACAAAAAACACGAAGATTTATAGAAAAATGATCTATAATTTATTAGAAAATTATAGAGATTGTATAAAAAAAATTATCGAAAGCTTATAATCAAAAATTTATCGAAAAAGAAACGAAAAATAATCGAAAATGAATAGAAAAATTGTCGAAAGTTTATGTTGTATAAAAACTATCGAAAAGCTGTCAAAAAATTATCGATAATATATTGAAAAATTATAGTAAAATAATCGCAATGGACTCATTTTTGGTCATCGTAAAATTATCGATAATACATTGAAGAAAAATTACCAAAAAATAATCGAAAGATGCGAAAATTTAACACAAACCAAGAAAATTTATTGAAAAATTATCGATAATTTATTGACAATTTAAAAAAAATTAAAAATGTTAAAAAATTATCGAAAAAGTATTAAAATATTATTGAAAAATAAACGAAAAACAATCGAATTATCGAAAGATTGTCGTAAAATTATCGAAAAATTGTCGCAAATGATCAAAAATTAAATGTTAAGTTAAATGCTGAGTATTTGCGCTTCGTTCTAAGCGAGGAGTTAAGAAACATTCGGAAAAGCTTAAATTGTTAAATATTTAGCTTAATTTATAGTTTAAGCAACTCATAGCCAGTCACATCCCATTAAATATTCTAATTAACTCCCCTCCCCATTCCATTCAGAATTTCCACTCTCATATGCGATTCAGTGACACTTAACCAAAACCGAAACCAATTTGCGAAAATGATAAAAACTAAATGGTTTGTGAAGGCATTTTAAGTACACCACACAAAAACATGTTTAAAAGCCAAACCAAACCTAAAGTATTCCAACAATTCCAAGGCTAACCAACTAGACCAAGTTTTTCTTACACGAACGACAACAACAACAACAACAGCAACAACAAAACGAGCAACTTCACCGATCCAGTTGAAAGGCAGCCACTGTGTTGGTTCGAATGACGTTGGCGATGACGACAAGTGCAGCACTGCAACTGTTGCATGAAATCTTTGTGAAAATCACACCCAGAAAATATACTTACTTACTTACTTATATATGTAAAAAAAAAAAAATAAATAAAAGAGCACCAAATTGAAACTGGGCAGCTCCACAGCCGATGTGCCAATCGTTTGGCAATTTGTCAAATTGCCAATTTCATGATACTCGGTTGATAATGAGGTGAAAATGTTTACAGTAAATTGAAGGTATGAACGAGAAAAAAAAGTGAAGGAGAATTCAGTGAAGAGTGTTTTTGGATTTGGGGGAAAATCAATTTGGTATGAGAATGGCGTTTGATGGTGAAACCAATTTGCAATTCATATAACTAAAAGTTGTTGAGGACTTAAGTTGAAAAAAGTAATGAAAAAAAGTGCAAATTTCCTATTCAAAATCTATTCAAAAGGCTCCTTTAGAGACCGTAGCAAAATGAAATAAATTTTAATTGACCACCAGAAAGGCCCTCAAACTGAAATCAGCCCACGACACGTGCTCTCGCATACATTTTTGTTGGAATAAATCAAATCAAAATTTCGCTTGTGCCTCAATATTTTATTCATATTTAATGTACTGCTTCATTTTTATGAGGCATAAACAGGGAAAATAAAATAAAATCTACGCCTTCCATAAAATATACTAAAAATACGACAAGCAGAGGTGCCGCAAAAATAAAAAAAGCCAACAACAACAAAAAAGGACTCAAAGCCAAAAAGCAAACACAGCACAACTCGTAAATTCTTCAGCATACAAAACTGTCATTTTGGAAATGAAGCGGCAATCCTGACCAGCAGTAAGCAGAAACACAAAATATATATTAATCTACGCATACACGAACACACAGAGAGACAAAAGGCAAGTGCTGTCAGAAATTATTAAATTTAGCAACAGCAGCAGTAGCAGCAACAGACGCCATTGTTGCCAGCAACATTTTAGTGGAAATTTAATGCGCTTTTGATGGCTATCGTAAAAATGTAAAAATCCCACTGAAATAAAATATTAAAATACCATTTTTTTCCCCTTTTTTTGGGTTGGGAGGGGGGAGGGGGGGTTTTGTTATTGAGGATGATTCAAAAAATTATTTTAATTATGCAACAAGCAGTGCCATCACTGTATGTTAGCAGTGGGAAAGGGTAAGTACGATCGATGCCATGGATGAATTCTCAGTTATGAAAAATTTAGTTATTTTAAATGGAATAAAATGTATAAAAATACACTGAAAAAAAAAATTAAAATATAATAAAAAGGTAAAGTAAAAAGCCACAAGACCTTAAATTAAATTCCGAAAATAATAAAAAAAAATCTATTTTTACTCTCTAAGTACTTTGGTGGTCTCAGGTAGGTGAGAAGAGATGTCTGTGGGATAATGGGATGATGGAAAAAGCTAAAGGATATTTTTGACTTGAACCATCAGGTGTCGTTGCTGGGGTATGCCCGTGCTGCTGAATGGCATTGAAACCAGATGAGCAGCCTTTAAGAGCGTTCGGGAGGATAATTCTCCAGAAGATCTGAGGAACGCTTTGAGTTGATGGCAAGTATCCGATTAGATGAAATGAGGACATCGACATCATTGGCGAAGATTCAGCGAAAAATTCTCCAAACTAGAATGCGTCGAGTGGATCTTATTGTGAAAGTGAGGGTAAAGCGAGGTACTTTCTGTCATGCAAAACAAATAAAAGCGTCCACGTCACTGTTAATCACTACGTACAACTGCGTCTATCTCAGAGCCATTTATACCAACAAAAAATCAGCCTAGAGATCAGACGGAGCTTAACTATTCACAACAGGTCCTACTTTCAGTTCAGTAGTCAATTGAGAAGCAGAACGAATCTCCCGCTCTATAAATCACTCATCATGCCCATGCTGCTGAATGGCATTGAAACCGGGATCGTGACGAACAGCGAGGAGCAGGCTTTAAGAGCGTTCGAGATAATAATTCTACAGAAGATCTGAGGAACGCTTTGAGTTGATGGCAAGTATCAGATTAGATGGAATGAGGAGCTGTATGAGCTAGACCATCCAGATCCTTATATATTTATAAAAATTCAACATCTGCCTAGATGACTAGGATTAAAACCATTCCATGGTTGTAGTGGCCACTTATGTTAAAAATCGATTTCAAACGTAAAAACTCTCCCAAAAAAGGGAGGGGCCGATCGGATAACGTTAAATGTAATTATTGGAATTATCATAATTTGAAGAACTGTTGGCTGTAATATAAAATTCTCAGAATAAGCTACACTTAAAAAAAGATTTGTTAAAGCTCAATTTTTTTTCTTTCTGAATTTTCTTACCACCCGTCTATGACTCATTTCATTAAACAAGAAATACTATTTCCTCTCTCTCCTTCCCACCAAAGTGATTACCACAAGCTCCTATCATTAACACTGAGCTGCATTCAACTCCAACTCGTCTCAACTCCAGGCCAGGCCATTCCACTTGAGTTTATAATTAGATTTTCCACTTCATATGGTAGCGTGAAAATTGCTCTAATATGAGAAATGCAAGGCACTTTTACTATTACCACTATTTCTACGATTTCCAGTATTTCTATTATTACGCTTTTTTTTTTTGTTCCTCTTTTCCTTTCTTTTATTATTATTTCTGCACACCAGCCACAAATAAAACTGCTGTCAAGTGCAGCAAAACACTCGAGCAATATTTTCTATTATTTTCACTTTTAATGCAATTGAAGCATTTAAGCGTTGAATGGCCGTGCGGCGCAAATGTGGCAATTATTTTGTAAATATTTTTGCAATTAGGCATTTGTGAGAGTGAAATTGTTATAGTAAATTGGTATTGAGTTCATTAGTAGGTAAACAAAATAAATATTATAAAACAACAGTGAAGTGCATAGTGGGTCGAGTAAAAAAAAAAAGTTTGCGCTTTCGAGGGACCCCTAATGATTGTAATTTACCCAAGCCAAAGGAGGAGGGAGCATTAAGGTCATTGAATTGACCTTTGTTTGTGTAAGGTACTGAGTGAAAGTTTACCTTTTAGCTATAAGAACTTTTGTGATTTTGATCGATCGATAGCTGCTTGGGGGAAAAGCTCTTAAAAGTTTTAAGCAAATTAATTTCTGTTTGCAATATGAGAATGACAGAATTCGGTTAGGTATATATTATGAAGTTGAAAAGGTTATGATGCTTGGTAGGTTTTCCTCGCTTTGATGTTCATTTTCATTTTCTGTTGTGTTTTTATTTATCAGAAACTGTAGTTTATAAGGGAATTCAAGGTCCTGGATATCATTTCCTAAACAATTTCTAAATAATTTATATGTCCTTGAAACTTGTGATGGCCATATGGATCTACTGAGAAAATATCAAATCGGACAAATGTACTTGTACACAAATAATAAAACTATTGAAAAGTAGAAAAAAATTTTCAATGTTCGAAATTTTTTCGAACTTTTGCGAAAGTTTTTCGAATTTTTTTTTTCGAAAATTGTCGAATATGTCCTAGAAACTTTTTTAAAGGTTTTTGGCGTCTCATAGAAATACTTTAAAAAAAAATTTTTTGTATACCTAAAATAATTTTTTTCGAAAATGTTCGAAAAAAAGTTGAACCTAGGAAAAATGTTCTAATAGAAAATAAATTGAAAATATTTTAAAATTTAATAAATAAAAAAAATAAATTTTTCGAAATTGTTCGAAAAAATTCGAACTTAGAAAAAATTTGTTTACAAACAAAAAAACATAGCTGCACTTTTATGTTTTTGATATCTTTAATGTGAATGATTTGTATAGCCATAAAACAAAACTGTGACATAGCAGATCGAAACGGTCTTCGGATTCATGATCGACGACTTCGAATGAGTATAAATTGACTAAATAAATCTCATCCCTGCACTTTTTCCAAAATGTTAATTTTGTAGAACAGTGTTACAAGCTACAATTAAAACCGTTACTAGGACGGCTACTTCAAAACTGTCACTCTCCAGAATGATGCATTCTTTCAGAGACCATCATCGTAGCTTGCTTTGCATTTGCCACAAATTTCGTCTACCGTTTGTCAGCAGCAGCGAACACGACCGCAAATTAAATGAAATTGCGCAACTGGCTTTACACTTTAGACTAATTCCCAACAGATGACAACATATTGGCCAACATTTTTGCAGGGACCAACACACCACACCGCACCACACTACACACTACACAGCTGAGCGCACACAATTGCATCAGCAGAAAAACTGTGGGTAATAAACCGAGAAAATTTTTATTATTAACACTTTGCGGAAAAATAGACTAGAAAACAATTGAAATAAATTTGCAAAACGTCAAGCCGACAGACGGGAGGAAAAACGAACGAACGAACGGACGGACGGACAGACGGCCGGACAAAGAGACACTTTAACAGCCCTGAGAGTACAAATGGTACAAAAGCAAACGAATTGTGGAGTATTTCCATAAAACAAATGGCTACCGACTACCGAAAAATGTAACAAAACTAACCACAACAACAACAACGAAAACTACAAGAAGAAGAAGAAGAAGTTTGTAGAAGTAACAATAGTGCGGCGTCCATTCCCTTACTCAGCAATGATGCAATTGAGCGCTTTTTAACGATGGCGGCAGGTTTATGCAATGAAATATTTTTTTTAGGAAGGAGCCAAAGGCAAAGCAGTTTTAGCCTCACAAAAAGACCAATTTATGTAAACTGACACAAAATGCAAAACAACAGAACCGTCAAAAATGCAAAAGAGCTAAAAAGAAAATAAAACACAAAACCAGCAACAACATCAGCCAACAGAGCCTGCTGTAACAGCAACAATTGTAACAGCAAAACGCCAACTGGTGGCGGTAGTAGGCAAACAAAAAAAAACGAAGAAGAAGAGAAAAACACAAGCAAACAAAAAAGTTGCTGCAATGAAAAACATTAACAACTGTTTAAGACAAGAATATAAATCAGGCTAAGGCAAAACACACACACACACACACAGCAAAAGAAACAACAACAAATACCCAGCAACCTGGGAAACTGCGTTTTTTCTTAATGAAAGAAAACTAACAGAGAGAAGAGCAGCAGCAGCAGTAGCAACCGTAAAAAGAAAAACTAACAGCAATATGAAAACCCTAGCAACCCCAGGGGAAAAAGTAACAACAACAACAACAAAAACGAAGGGTTACTAACTATTCAACAGAAAAAATATTTGAGAAAAAAAAAATGGAAAAGTTTTTCTTCTGCCCAAACACGAAGGAAAACGAAGTTTTTTTCCCTGTTTTTGCCACAGTTTGAACGCTACTGGTTGTGTTGTTTCGTTCGTTACGTGTGGCGGCTGCTGGTGTTTCGATTCTTGTTGTTGTTGCTTTTATTGATGTTGCTGTTATTTCAACTTGATGTATGGCCAAAGGGCAAAGTGATGCAAATTAGTTGCAGTAGCAGTAAATTTTTGTAAAAAAAAAAAAAACCTAAAGTAAATTTATATTCAGAGAAGAACATGAGGAATCGAAAACAAATGTGGGTCAACACTTAGACAATGTATCTTAGAGAGTGGAAGATTTGATGGGAAATCCACCTTAGGCAAGTATGAGTTCATATTGGCAGGCAAACAAAAAAACAGATAACTGACAGATGACAGTTATTTGATAGATCTACAAAGCATTCAAAACTTTTAGTCAATTCAGGACCGGGCAAAGGATTAAATTCGAATTTTCATTATGATTGCTTTGTAGTCCTTAGGATAACTCAAGCTTTGCACCTTGGGCAAAACTGTTGTTTTCCGGTTGAAGTTCATATGATTTGTACTAACTGTGTTTCCAGTTAGTACAAAAAATTGGCATCAGTGTACAGGAGCGGTGGACAGCTCAGAAAAATATTTATAAGGTTTTTTAGAGTTACACTGCTGACAAAGGAGGAATTTGACACGGTGTGCTTTTGGTCTCTTTTGAAGCGGACATACCCCACGTTTTGGAGAGGTCATTTCATAATAAATAAAAAGTTATGCAAATAGGTACTCTATAAAAAATTTCATGAAAATTAAAATTATTCTACCACTATCGGAGTAGAATAGTAGTAGAATAGTAGTAGATCTACTCCGATAGTAGTAGAATAGTAGTAGATCTACTCCTATATTTTACTACTTTCAACGTATTTTCTACTACCAAGATATTAACCACTAAAAAATTTTCGATTACTTTCAAGATATTTTATACTACTATTTGAAGAAATCTACTACTAAAAATTTGTTTAAAAAATGTGATTTCGAAGAGCTCTATTTTTGTTTTGCTTGACAATAGAAACTGAATCTACTACTATTTCTTTAAGTCGACTTCGCTGTTCTGAATTCCGTATTTGGTATATTTGCATTGATGATGACCGCCTGGGCCATTTATGAAATATATATATATAGATAAGTTGGTCCTTAAGAACTTTTCCAAAGAGCTGTCACTCAATGCACGTAGCATACTTTGTCATTGGGTCACTCTCCATAAGAATGCATTTATATCAGTCGACCTGTCACTTGGATGCTTAGAGTCCCAGTATTCTACGTGGCACGTTTTTCTCCAATAAAATCGTCTACTTTTAATTTCATATATGAAATTCTCCAGAGTTTAGAGAGAGAGAGAGAGAGGAGAGGAAATTTGATTTTCTACAATTAAATTTTCAAATTACAAAATCAAACAGGAAATTTCAGGGAAACCATGAGCAGAGAACTTCACATTAACACGGGGGAGTAAGAGAATTAAAGCAGAAAAATGTAAACAAGTAAAAATAAAGATTAGAAATAAAAGAAACGTGCTTGAAGCAAATACAAGATGAAATCCATACGATAGCACACATAAGAAGAAGAGCAGCAGCTCATCGATTGCCCGGAACGGAAATTCAACAGTTTCGGCCTGAAAGATACAGAAAACCGAGCACGTACAAAGTAACCCAACCGAACTACAAAAAATATTTAGCAAAAAAAATCCAAAATGAACAAAGTTAGAATGTTAACAAATAAAGCAGCAGGTAAGTAGGTGACTACCAATGACTATAGTACCTACTTGTAATTACGTACGTGAGGAAAACAGAAAAAAACAAAAAAAAACAGACAAAATGGTCTCGGAAAACACGAGAAGAACTAAGAAAATAAATATAACTGCAACGGACATAAAGTAAAAATACGTTAAAACACGGAGAGCACGTGAAAAGGAAATAAATAAAAAAGCCACTTGGAGGACAAGTGGGGAAAAGAATGCGGCAAAAAATTCGCAGAATATATGGGTGAAAAGACAGAGAACTGAGCGACTTTAGTGAATACCGCTTGAGTAATGCGCAGGAAGGTCGTAAAAGCGAACAGCGAAAAAAGTGTAATTATGCTTGACAATGGAATCAAGCAAGCACCAACACCGAAGAGAAACGCTTAATTGAGAAGGAAGAACAAAATGTGTAGACACTTGATGGCGTCAACTTAGGTTAGGTAAGGCAGGATAGAAAGGTGAATGTGATTCATTTAGAAAAATATTATGGAAGAACCAGCATGGTAACATTTTTACACCTGTTTTTTTTTGGAATAATTGTTATTAAAACACTAAAAATTTACAACAAAAATTTAATCAAAAAAGACCAAATTTATTCCAGAGATCTACAGCGGTGCACCGCACTCGCTCATACGGCGCACTTATTTTTTGTAAAACTCACTCTTAAAAATACCATTAAAAAAGTAAAGCCACCTCATAGCGGAGGTCGCGGCGAAGGTGCTGTAGTTCACGATACTACGTTTAACAAATTTGATACTCGAGGTTAATACCTGAACCGCTTTTTTATGAGTATACCGCAAGATAGAAAAACAGCACCGCTTGTAGTTCTCTGTTCCAGTCCTTTCATTTTCATGTTGTATTATTTTGTTTCCTTTCCAGTTGGTTCCAGTTACTTTTTGTTCTGGTCCATTTCCGTCCTGTTCCTGTTCCTATTCCATTAACCTCATGATCCCTTTCTTTTATTTCATGTACAACTTAATTTTGAGCCGATCCATTTTCATTTTCATTCTTTCATTTCAGTCATTTTCGTTCCATTGTCAAGCTTATTCCATTTCGAAACGGTTTCATAACCATGCCGTTCCTGATAAACCCTTGAAATCTGTTGAGTATATCTCAAGAATGTATCCTACACATAATTTTCTATACTTAACATTTAAAACGAATGTTAAGCCTTCTGATTTATCCGTCTGATTCATCCTTCCGATTCATCCATCCTCCAGCCAGCAGACAAATTAAATTGTCCTTAAAAAAACTTCTCATTCGATTAATCTCACAAAGTGATTCTTATCAATCCATTTTCATTATTATTCTACTCGATTGACTTTACACAAAAAAAACCATTTGCCCAACTCTCAACTATCACGTTCTCCCGTACGCTCACATCACTGACGGTCCTTCAAAATGACACGTCATAATTTTGATTGGTCATTTGCTGTCATTCGCCGTACGTTTGGACAGTTTGACGTGTCCATATTGCAGCTACATTTAAAGGTAATCTGATTTTTTTATTCACTAAAAAGTGAATTGAGTAAAAACACAAAACCTGAAAGCATTTCCAAAACTTCCACAATCATGTGATTACTGCCATAATTTAGAAAGTTTGTCATTCTCAGCTTATAACATTGCTATAAATTCAAGTCTTAAGTGTATGAGGTTCATAGCTTAGTGTGTGTGTGTGTGTGAGTGTATGGCAATTATCTTGTTTTTATATATGTTGAAGTATTAAGGAAATTGCGGGAAAATCCTTTTTCCCCAAAGCCATAAAAATTAAAGAGATTAATTATATGCGTGCCCTGTTAATGGCTTAACAGGAATGCCACTTCGACTTTGACTATTTCTTCATTCTTTTTTCTAGTTTAAGTATAAATTATGGGAATTTATTACTTGTAGGGGGGATGATGTTTTATATAGTCTTTATGCTCTTCGGTGAAATATTGTGGTAATTTATATTCGAAGGAGTAAAGGTGCTCGTGTTTGATTTTAGTATTTATGCTTGGATAAAAAAATGCAATTACATCATATATTTAAGCAATAAAGGTAACACAGTTCGTGGATTGTATGAATTAAATGGTAGGGGATAATGGGGTAACACGAGACTTGGTGTACTGTGGGAAATCTCAATTTGTGGAAAGGTTTGTTTGTTCATTTTTAGAAAAACAAGCATCTGTCAAGTGTTGCTTAATGCTACATCACATTTCTGATCAATCGTTAGAAGAAAAAGCACAAGTTTTTATTACTTTTCATAAAAAAAAATGAAATAAAATTTAAGAAGTTTTTTGCATGCTTTTATGTTTTTAATCAGTACTAGCAGGGCCCGGTCCGCTTCGCTGGCCCTAAAAAAGTTATTTTTGCCTTTAAGGTCATAATAAATTAATGAAAACAATTGTCAAATATTTTTATTGGGAGGAAGTGTAGCATTTTTAAATATTGAATTGTATGAAAAGTGCCAAGCCCCGCTGTCCAATCCGACCATATGTAACATTGAACTTAGAATTGATAGCTTAAAACCATGCCCCGTTGAAAAATGTTCATTGGGAACCCAAGTGGAACATTTTTTAAATTATTGAATTATGTGGGAAGTGCCCGCTGTCCAATTCCAATATGTTGCATTGAGGGCATAGAACCATTTCCCGTTGAAGAATATTCAATGGGAGCCCAAGAATGGCACTTTGAAGTATTTAATTGTATGGGCGGTGCCACGCCCCTTTGCCCAATTTTGCCCATATGTTGCATTTAGGTTAGAGTTGAAACCATGAAACCATTTGCCAAATTTTGTTGGAAAACATTAAATGAGAGGCCAGAGCAATTTGAAATATTGCTTTGTATGGACGGTGCCATGCCCCTTTGTCCAATTACGCCGATATATTGCATTTCGAGTTGAAACCATGAAGCCAGTTGCCAAATTTCGTTGGAAAACATTGTATGGGAGCGCTATTACAGCATTTTCAAATATTGACTTGTATGGGCGATGCCACGCCCCATAGTCTATTCCCGGCCATTTGCAACTCAGATTATGGCTGGGATATTGTAGTATGTTCATGGCAAATTTCATTTTCTTGTGATCAAAAACGTCTGAGATATAGCAGTTTTTACTAACTTGTGGGCGGTAAAAGTGGGCGTGTCAAAACCTATCCAATGTCACGACTCACGACCCCTAGAACACATATATAAATTTTGGTGGGAATCGGTGCTGTAGTTTTCGCGTCTACTGGTGACAAACATACACCTCTCTTTTATATATATAGATATTACATGGAAAGGCAACATTTGTTATTTATCTTATGAATGTTGAAAGGTATTTTTGCATAAATGCTTTAATGACGCCAAATCAAGTGAAAATAGTGAAATTGGGGTAATGTGGGAAACATGTCTTGGGGTATAGCGGAAAATATCACTAAAGTACAAGGTGTTATCACGTTTCGTTTCATTGGTTTAGCCAGGAGAAAGTGTAATTCGATTGATTTTCTAATTCGTTTCATACGTTTTAATTTAATTGAATTTATTGTAAAGCAACATTTCCTTTCGCTTTACCCCAACTTTTTTTAAGAATTCAAATTGAAAATCTTTTCAAATATTTAAGGTTAGACAATATAAACCATTCTATGAGATAGACCCTTCAAAAAAAAATTAAAAATGCAATTTCTAAGAATTTCCTTGAAGTCTGTTCATAGTCTGTCCCACAATACCCCATTTTCCCCTATAAACTTTTAAATTTAAAAACCCAGTTCAGAAAAGAATCCCGATCAATAATGCAATCAAAAAAATTGGGTTGGTTGAGACATTTGAAACGGCCTGTGTGTAAAAAGTGTCCCTAATTAGTTTTTCATACGAAATCAAGCATTGCATAAATTCACCTGAATTAAATTAGATAACTGACCTTTCTTTAATTTAATTATATTACTTTTGCAACAGCTTATTGTTAAAAAAGAATAATGCATTATTTGAGAAAAGAAACAACCATTACATGAAAGCACTTTCAGACATGCTGATCCTCCATCATTCAGCGCATACAACGAAAGCACCGCAGAATAATGTGGCGTAATAAAGAAACATCTATGCAAATTCATAATGAACCGAGCCATTTTAACAAAGTGAAATTCGAAAAAAAAAAAAAAAACACAAAAGCAATTTTACATTTCCAGAAGCAACCATTCGAGCGAGTTCCTGAGTTCTCAGTACGCCCTGCAGCCGGGCAAGTCGCCCGCTGAAAGGAATACATTTGAATATAAATCATGAGCAAACAAGAGAAATTACCAAATAAATGGGGAATGCGGTAAAATGAAAGAAAAAATATTTTTTGTAAATAAATTGTAAATTTTTATACAAGAAAGAAAATAAGTTCACCACATGCAACGAAAAAAAGAAGTGGAAACTATAAAAGCAGTAGTGAAATGCAAATAAATGCAACGCCAACGGACAAGCTATACAAAATGAAATAAAGAGCGGTTAAGTGGGAAACAAAAAATTACCAAAAAAAAGGAAAAAGTTTAAAAAAAAAAATCGTCCCGTCACCAATTCAAATGAATTTCCCATCAATAGCCAATGCTACCAAGCTACCAACTTAATTTCATCAAAACCACCGGAATTCGGTAGAGAACTCCCGAACCAATGCCGCCCCATCATCAATTTAACTGCTATTGTGGCCATTTTATGGGCTCACTCACTCTCTCGCTGACACTCTCTCTCTCTCTCTCTCTCCATCGTACAACTATTTTGCCAACTTTTTTACGATTTGTCAATTCTCCAGTTAAACTATTCAGGAGGAAAAAAATGTATGTATAAGCAGCTCCTTTTATTTCCTGCAATTTTCAGCACTTAACTTCCGTTTCCTCGGCTACGGGCTGACATTTCCAACCGAAAAAAAGTATTACACAAAGTACCGTTTTTTTTTTTTAACTTTTCGTCTTTCGTCCAAAATTTATATGAATTCAGCACTAATTCGATTTTTATTGTTGTGGGTTTTTCTTATTTTTTTTTTACTTTTACTTTTGATCGAATGAATGCCACGAGATTTTTGTAAAGTAAATTGCATTGGTAACACTCAAATCCACACACACACACACACATATATATATTTAAAGGATGCCTGTGGACGTTGTGAATTGGAGGTGAATAATAAATGTCAGCGTAATTTCGTTTAAAAACCACAATTTCCCGAATGTAAAATGAGAGAGAAAATAAAAAAAATTAAAAAGAAATTGCAGGATTTATTGATGATACTAAAATTGACTGGTAGCGTAAACCAAAAGGTACCAAATTGGAAAAGCTACGAAAGCTTTCATTTAAAAAAGGAGTTCATAAATGTATGGTTAAGGAGTTCATAAATGTATGGTTTCTTAATTATGAACTTTAATCATTAATTATGAATAGTAGTGAAATTTTGAGCATAAATTATGCATATGAATTGTGAATCAATTATGATTAAGGTTTATGAAATCTGGGATTTAAGAATATGATTTAGACGATAGTACCATAATGCTAGGATTAGATGAATCGTTTAGACGTCCAGACCCCTGAGGACCGCAATTCGAATACGGCGTATGCAAAAAAATATGCAAAAAATATGCCAGAAATATGAAAAATTATCAGATATGCAAAACATATGAAAAATATGCAAAACATAAGCAAATATGCTAAACATATTGTGTTCATATTTTTCGAAATAAATTATTTTTGTCTTGGTCCAAACTCAGATTGAAGTTCCAGTAAAATATTCATTTGCATATAAATCCGCTCTCTAGTTATTACAAATTATTTAAAGCAGCAAATAAAATAAATAATTAATTTAATAATTAAATAAAAACTAATGTGCAATTGAAAAAGATTAAAAAACTTGTTTTTTAGTTATTGAATTATAATATGAGCTCAAATTATGATTCATTTATACTCACCTAATCATAAAATTATGAAATATTAATCATAGTTTATAATTTTTTGTTTGTTTTTTCTTTCACGTAATCAATAATTAGGGTAGGTTGACCAAATCAAGCAAACACAAATCATAAATTATGATTAATATTTCACAATTTTATGATTAGGTGAGTATGATTTTATTTTTCAACTATATAACAAAATTATTGATCGATCAATAACGTGATTTATTTTTGCATAATATATTCCTATAACTCATGATTGCAGCAAACATTTCCCTCAAGATTTTTGCATCCCACATAAGAAGATATAGAAAACATATAGAAAAGTATGTATTAATGGTCTGGGTCAAATCAAAAGTCGTTTGAGTCTTGTCAGTTATTTCTCTTAAATATTAGTCCATAGAATGCATAGCGACACGCCTTCCTTTCATCCAAAACTACTACCCACTTGTTTTATTTTTGTAAGTCTTGAAATGTTTTTGATGCTTTTTTTCTTATTTAAGTCAGGTACCAGCTCTACAAATCACATAAGGTTTTTTTGACTCCATAACTATGGAAGATCTTCAAATCATAAACTAAAAAAAAAACTTTTTATTATGTTCGAAAAAACAGCGGGGTAGCAACACCTTTAAAGACAATTTCATAAAGAAAATTTGAAAATTACATTTTGACAGTTTATATTTTTTTCTGTTGTTTTTGTGTCCCTTCAATTTTCGCGACCAATTTAACTTTGTTATCTTTTACCAAGTCGCATAAAAATTTATACGAAAATTGGCTTAGACTCTTTATTGGCTGCAATATTTTCGCACCAGTAGCTGCAGCGGCAGCGGCAGCGGCAGCTATGTACGTAAAGTTGGTCAAACTTCAGGCATCAACTTTGTCTGTCTGAGGGCACTTTATGGCCGCTTCCATGATATTTTTGTCTGTCTTTTATTTTCAGCAATTTTTCGGCATACATATGTCTTTGCCACAGAAGCCACCAACAGCCAGCAACTAAGCATCCTTTCGAGCTTCTTCCTATTTTTTCATATACATTTTTTTTTTTTTTTAGAACAGCCTTTTCCGCATACAAAACTTTTCTCATAAAACTCAACATCGGTTTGATGTAATTTTCAGACAGAGTATGTGGTGGAAGTCTCACAAAAAAAAAATAGAATCCTCGAGAAGTTTAGTGTTCTAAGGGGTTCAAAGCACAGCATGGCTGCATGGTTCTGCCAGCACTTCTTCAAAGTTCTATGTGTATATGCGGGGAAAATTCTCTCTGTGTTCGTGCGCGTAATTTGATAGCCTAAAATTTTATTTATCAAAAATTATTTGAATTTAAGTTGGCAAAAAATTCGATGCCTGCTTTTGGGAGTCGTACTCGTTCACGGCGGGTCACGTACTCATAAGTTTTTGAAGAGCATTCATGTGGCAAATTATATCACAGAGAAGCTTCCAAAGGGATATGTACGATTACTTAAATGCGATTTTTAAGAGAAATTATGAATTTCGAAAATTCTTTAGCATTTTCCACACACAAAACCGCCTTAACGTAACGATTGCCTATTGAATTTTACTCCAATGAAATTTCATTTCATTCATATGCCAAAAATGATGAATTGCCTTTCATCGCAATTGTATGAATGTGGTGGGGTTTTTTTCTGTTGTTGTTGTTGTGGCTGTTGTACTTTTCTCATTTGAAGTGTGTTGAAATTCATTAAGTTGTCAAATGCAAGTCAACGCAATTCGTTTTGACATAAACATGACAATGTCATACAGGCGCACAACGCCGACGAGTGAACAATTTGTAGGTATATTATCGGAAAAATGAAGCCAAAGAAATTATGGAAGAAGAAATAAAAATGAAATTAAATGAAATTATTTTGTCAGAAGTGTTTGACTGTGTGATGACAGTCACTAGTCCCTGAAGAAATGCCAAGAAATCTGAACGATTGGCAAAGGAAAAAATAAAACCAAGCTAACCGTAAAAGTTGACCCAGTTGCAAAAAAAAATTTCAAAAGTATTTTGTGAGGAATTGTATTAACCTCAAATTTGACCACTATGAGTACAATACGTTTTAGAGAATTTTTCGGAAAATTTATTAAAAAATTTTCTGTATTTTATCGATAACTCTTTTTTTGATAATTTTCCGATAACTTATCGATGATTTTTCGATATTTTATCGATGATTTTTCCATAGTTATCGATTTTTTTATAGATAATTTTTCGATAATTTATCGATAATTTCCATTTTCAGCTTCATTCCCGATTCAAAATTTGGTTGCAATTCCATTTTGTTCCGGTTCAATTCTATTTTCTGTCAGTTCCATTCCCATTCTCATTTCGTTCCCGACATAATTTTCAATCAAATACAAGAAACGGTGTGGGGTAAGCGTAAAGCTTGTTACTCTGACAACGATATTTGAAAATTAAGTCAGCATGGAATTTTTTTTATGTAACTACAAGGCTTTTTTAAAATTAGGTCTTCATAAAATTTTTGATCTGGCAATGAATTTTGAAAAATTTTTTAAATTCGTAGAATTTAAACGAAAAATTGAAGCCAATAACCGATTCTTTACTATTCTTTTGGCCAATTTTTGTTTGGTAATTTCATATTAGCCCAGAGCTTTCAGTGCATCTGGAACCACCTACGGAGCTGTGATGTAGAAGCCGGTACGGAGCTGGAGCTGGAGCCGGAGCATTTGCAAATTGGCCTGCTCCAAAACCCTGGTAATAACTGAATATAAAACTTGAAATTTAAACAAATTACTTTTTTTCACCCCCAAAAGTATGCAACAAATTTTAAAAAGTGGATTTACAAGGTGACCAAATCACTGTACTTGGGCTATGTTTATCCTGCTCGAGCCTAGCAATTTTATGACGCTTGAGTAACCAAGTCGAACAGCCAAGTCGAACAGTCGATTTTGATAGTTTTTTGTTGTTGTATTTGCTGCCAATTTCGTACAATTAAGTGTCAAATTAAATACTGGCTGCCCAAATAATTCAAACGCACACCGCGCTCGGAAAGCTTCAGTTTCGGTCCTCCTCGTCTTTTGGTATCGTATGCAGTAGAGGATTTTAGGGAAAATTGTACACGACAGTTTTGCTACTCCTTTTAATTTTTGTAGCAATTGTGCTTATTTTGGGTTCTTCTCATTCAAAGGCCAGCATTTTGTTCAATTTTGTTCATTTATTTAATTATTTTTGTTCCCTTATCAGCAAATAACCGATTACGAAACTCAAGTGTTTTCAAATGTCCTTTCGTTATGACATTTTGAGTTTTTTTGTTTTATTTTACAAGGTATTAACCATAGTGCCACGAACTTTTCGAAAAATATTACCTGTCTTATAGTTATGAAAAGCTTTTTATACCAATTACAGACTAAGGTATTCCTAAAGTTTCAATTCATCAAACAGTGTCCTTCTTCCTTTGCATTCTCATTCACTTAATTCATTAAATTTATCATTTCCATGCTAAGAAAACTTTTTTAAATGAAATACCTACTGCATGTTCATAAGGAATTACCCTTATACCATATCATAAATTTCTCTCAAATCCCGTAGAGTTTTTAAGCCATAATCATTTCGAAAGCAGCCTGCTATTCATATTCAAATGCAATTTTAAAGCCACTTTATGTGAATGTAAATTAAGTTTGTATAATCCTTTTATGGAATATCACCCAAAAAAAATAACAGACCAAGTGGGTACATACGCTCCAAGTACCTGTACCTACTCTCTCACATTGTATTATTTTTTGAAAGACTTTTATTATCCTAACACAAAAATTATTTTACCTCAACTATGTGTCTGAGTGCGCCCCTTATTGAATGTTAAGTTTATGAGGCCATTTCGCATATTACCTTAAAATTAAAATGTTATTGCCACACGTCGTTAACCCACACGCCACACACACAGCCATTTCACAGATATTTCTAAAACAAATACTCGCTTTGCAACATTTTACATTTTACACCCACCAATTTACTTATACAATGCAACAAATACTGCAATAGCTAGAAAAAAGGCGGTAAAAAAAACATGTGGTAGTCACAAAGTTATGTGAAGGAGCAGAGCAGCAAGCAGAGAGGAGGACTACACCAACTACAAATACAATATAATAATAATACCCCCTAAACTGGAGTCACTTGGCCCACACATATGGTCACACTTGGCACAAATGGTGGTGGCTCAACGAAAACTACACAACAAACCAATAAACTTTACAGAAAAAAAATAAAATAAAACAAAGCAAATAAAAGTGGCGAAACTGTACTATATAAGGCCACCACTTTCCGAAAAAAGAACCGCGCATGAAAACTCTAAAACCAACAAAGTAAGCAACCAACATTGTCGCGTATTAGCCCAAAATGTTTTTATGCGCTGCTCGAGTTGTTCTTTCTGCGGTTTTTTTTTAGTGTATATGTGTGTGAGTTAGTTTGGTGTGTGATAGGATTTAAGATGGCTGATAGTGTAAGGGATAAAACGAGAGGGAGGAGAGAAAGAGTGAGTGTGAGAACATACCAGTGGATCCACACTACCCAAAACACAAAAAAGCACCGAGAATGTTCGTTCATTCAAGGCAAGACAATGTGGCTGAAAAAGCTTGCCAAGAGACCACATTTGTTTTGAACTGTAAAATTCCAGTGCAGAGCCTGTTGAGTTCCGACTGAACTCCCTCTAAAGTCACCCCCCCCCCCCCCAGTAAGCCTTTCTATTTTTTCTGACTGCTGTACTATTTTGTATTCCGTCAGTATAATAAGTTAAAATTAAATGTTTCGTTTTAGATTTATTTTCATATTATACAATACATGAACGATAAGGTTTAAGCCTTTTTGTGCTATGTACTGTCGGTGTAATTTTTTATGGTTCTCTTTGTGTGTGTGTGTGTGTGTATGTGTATTTTCGCGTTGAAATTAAAAGATTAATTTTTAATGTGTGCTTAGTAGAGTGTGTAATTCATATGGGTGTGAGAGAGAGAGAAAGAATTTGTGGTGTGGCTGCAGGAAAATGGTTTGGTTGAAAGGGGTTTGCCCAAACAGGACATGCTGTTCCGAAATTAAATGAAATTTATGCCTGTGAGTTTTTCATTTTTGAACAAGATGGTAAATTTGAGAGGTCAACCAACAACAACAGCAACAACAACACCCTAGGCGTTGTGTTATTTTATTATTATTATTATTTAACGGAAGTTGTGTCGTGTACATTTTGGCATAATATATGAAACCAAAATATATGCCCAAAAAATGTTTAAAACTTAATCAGATTATTTCCATAACCACACCAAAAATGACTATAACATGACAATTTTCAATGGAAATGATATTTACATTTGAAAATGCTGTAATTAAAAATGCTTTGAAGTTGATACCAAATTCCTATTCAACTTACACACCTACCAACCAACCAACCAACCATCGTTGCATATCGCATTTCATATACTGCTGCAGCCGCATACTGTTTAAGCCATTCTATATGGAATCGTTTTGTTTTTTTTTGCTAAATATGAACCAGAAACTTCCGCAACGAAGCGTTAAACAAAACTTATTGTAATTGTAATTGAAATTGTAATTATGCGTCTAAATTGTAGCCAGTGAGTGGGGCCAACCCCTGTTCGCCCAGCTCAACGACACCAGCTAAAAGAGCAGCATTGTTGACACCGCTCAAATGTACTAAGAAAAAAACTATATGAACTTTGAGAGTGAATACATTGTGAAGGTTTGATCAACTGGAAAGGTTTCAAATCAAAATCAAAACAAAAACAAAATTTTTTTTAAATTTTTGATAAGGAAGTATTTTTTTTAGTAAAGTAGTAGTTGACCTCTGTCTCACGATTGAAAGATGTCGGGTTCAAAACCCGCCACTCTCTTACCAATCAACGACAAACTTACGAATGTAACTTGCCATGAAAAGCTTATATAAATTGTAAGTCTCGCCGTTCGGATTCGGCATTAAACTGTAGGTATGCAATTTTCATATACATTATGACTTGTCCATGATAATTGCCATCAAGAAGCTTCACCTAAACCCTAATATGGGCTGTTGTGCTGTTGTAGTATATTACTATTTTGGGATTGTTGGTTGAAGTGAGAAGAATTGTATGAGAACGGTTTAATGGGGACCCCATCACCTCTAGACTTTTATCAACTGATTGTCAGAAAGAGTAAGGAAAAACAAATTTTTACAAATTTTAATTCCATGTGAAAGTAAAAAAATATCACTTTAGGACTATGGTAGGTTATGTTAGAGTGGCTTCCATTAGCCTCGCATATACCCCAATGGGTCCATAGCAATACCACGTAGCTCTCTTATCCTCTACATGAAGAGGACTAGGGTTACAAGAAACCAATTTTTAAAACTTTGAGGCATACTTTTTGGGGGATACCAAGAAAGAGTCCAAATTTTAAGTCAATAGTTAAATAAATACGTTGTGACCGTTTAGCTGTCTACCATTTCACACCATACGTGCTCGATAATATTGTAGTTATTGAACTATTGACTGATATTCTAATTTTTTTTACCCCAAAAAGTATGCAATAAATTTAAATATTTTGAGGTAAAACTGTAGACTTCAAATTTTATCAATCCACTTTTTTTTGCATTTAATAATTATTAAATTTTTAAATTTCTTTTTTAAGTTGCCAATTTTTGTTGCATACTTTTAGTGACGAAAAAACCAGAAAGTGACAAAACGTTAAGTCAATAGTTCTAGAGTTAGGTTTTTTAGTGTACCTGTCCGCCGTTGGGCACTAAACGTGATCATTATTTAACTATCGACTTAAAATTTTTACACTTAAATTTAGTCACTAAAAGTATGCAACAAATTTTTTAGATCAACAAAATCTGTTCTCTTTGTATGATACTTTGGGATCAGAATAAACTTGAAAAATATTTCCATGACTTCTGTCAATAAAACAAAGTAGCAGATGCTATCCCAACATATACGACAAATTTTTGGTTTCTAGAAAATCTTCAATATAAACATTTGCATCTAAAAACTGTTTCCCAACCTAGCAATTAATTTAAAAATTTCGTTTTCTTTACAAAAAGTCCACAAAAATTTACTTTCAAATTAGTTGCGAATTTTATAGTTTATTCTCAGTGTACTGTCATAAATTTGGAGTGAGAAAAACAGCAACAACAACAATGCGCATTGTTTCATATCGAATTGGCAACACTGTTTTTAGAGCTTCTGAATCCGGTTAAATGCCGTCACACATATGGTTCACACACACATAAATACACAAACACATATTTAAATACATTTTTGTTGTTTCTATTGTTGCAATTATTGCTGTTGTTGTTAGTATTGTAATTTAAATATTATTAAGTTAACTTCATTACCATAAAGTGTGTATTTAGCATAGCGCCGTTGGTTTTGGTTGCTAAATTGGTGGCGGCGCCGCAATGGATTTGAGCACAATAATTTTTTTGTTTTTTATTTTGCTCACAATTATTGTGATTATGCGGCTGCTGCACATGGCACAATTTGATTAAGTATGTTTTGTTTTTTGTCTTTTTTCTTTTTTTTTTTCTTTTTGGTGATGCATTTAGTGTGGATTATTAAGTGATAGTACGATGTATGGAAATGGACTTAAAAATATATTAAAAATAATCGAATTTATTTTAATTCGGCTGTTTTTTTTATAGTAAATTTATGTTGTTGCGAGCTTATAAGAAATTATCGTCAACTGCATTCCATACTGCAGTCAACTCAACCAGCTGCTGACAACCACTTATGGAATTTCAATTTTAAACATTTTGATTTCAGATATTTATGCAACAAAAAATAAACTCCAACATCCAAGCTTAAAATTTGTGCTAGATTTCATTAAGTAGCTCAAAGGCACTTGTGAATTGAGCTAAGGAAAAACAAGGTACCACACACACACACAGAAACACATACAAAATAATGTACGAAAAATACACGTTTTTCTGTTTCTGAAGGTCTTCTCATACTTAAGTTGATTTTCTTAAAAATAAAATACGAAGCAAAAAAAAAAAAATAATAAAAACATTCGCCAAAAAAGGAAGGGACATCTTCAGCATTTATATGCAAATGACAAAAAATAGACAGAAAAAAACTGCTGCTAGGACATAAATATAAAATACTTCATAGAGCACCCCTTATAAATAAACCGTGCCGCCCAAGCAAACTGAGAGTGGCATCGCGCAGAGTAGGTTGGGTAAAGCCAGTAAAAGGAAATATAAGCAAATATAAAAAATACAACCAAAAAAAGAAGCACGAAAAGTATGAATTACAACAGCGCAATATGAAATATTAAATTTCAACACACTGCGAGAATACGCCTTAAGGACACACACACACACACACACACACATACAAACACATCCACGAGAAGGACGAAGATTTGCAATAAAAACCATGACGAAAGGCTCAAGACATTTTACCAAAAAGGCAAATTTTTTTAAGATGTCTTATGAAAAAATCATTTTCTCGCAACGACGACGCCCTATATTGTGTGTGTATGTGTGTGTGTGTGCGCTTGTATGTGAAAGTAGGAAGGTATGCCGAATAGCAGCGCGATATTTAAGCCTTAAAGATATTAGCCATGCGGAAAGAGATAATAATGGATCGGCGAAATTGCAACAGGAGTAGCAGCAGACAAAGGGAAGTATCGTGTTTTCCCTCAAGATAACAAGGTTTTTTTTTGAAGAAATGGTTTGTTCTCACATGTCGGCGTCAGTTTCGCGAACTGGTATAACTCACAGGAAAATGTATAGGAGATATGGCAACTCGTGAAATTGAATGAGTTCAGCCAGTTTGTGAAATGATTTCTTTCATAAAAACTAGTAAGATTCATTATCTTCGGTCTGACCGAAGCTCAAAAGCCCTACATATGCGAGTACGATACGTTCTTAGACCATTTTTCGGTAATTTTATAGACAAGTTTTCGGTATTTTATCGACAGTTTTTTAATATTTTATTGATAATTTTTCGAAATTTTTATATAGTTATCGATAATTTTTCAATAATTATCCATAATTTTTCGATAATTTCGATAATTTTTCGATAATTATCGATAAGAACTCGAAATTTAGTTCAACAGCGGACATGGCTTAATCGACTCAGGAGGTGGTGCTGATCAAGAATATATATAGTTTTCAATACCGGCCACTCCCCCTTATAGGCGTTACAAATGGTGTGAAAAAAACAAGGTATCCTTGGACCTAGTGTGCATAGGGTATAAAAAGTGTGACCGTTTAACAATTAATTTTTCTAATATTTTATCAATAATTTCGATAAACCGATAAATCGAAAAAAGTAAGGGATTGTCGTTTTGGTTGGGACGGTATATATAGTATGGGAATAATGTAAAAAAATTACTTCTACACTATACTATATTTTCTCTAGCTAATAAAAATACACTGAATATAAGGCACATTGGATACACTTACATGAAACCATTGATTTTAATTTGACAAAATAAAATAATGGATAAATTATCGAAATTTTTATACAATAATTTGCCCCTTGCTTGGTATAATCAGCATGAGTTTTACGTTCTAATTCACATTACTAATAAGAATAGATGAATTGAATAAGTTTTAGTTTTGTAATCGATTAATGCATTTCACTGATAATATCGATTAATCGATTAGTCAGAATGTCTATAAAATCCATAAAATAATTGAAATTCTCATTACTTCTGATTTAATATCAAGAAGCACAAAATGAATATAATAATCGATATTTGTGTAATCAAAATATCGAAACAGTAATTCCAGAAAAGAAAATAATTTCCAGTATTTTCCAGTATCTCCTCATTACCTAAATAAACACAAATTCCTTGAAGGATGTACGAGTACCTATGTCATATGATATTTCTGTCTTTTTTTTCTCTCTCTCTAAGTTACTTCTCGTCTATAAGTAAAAACATCATCAACATCATGTCAAAAATGTCACACATTTGACACATGATGATATGTCACACTAAATTCGACAAAACACACACACACAGGCATACAGACGAACGAACAAGGCGACGAAACCACACATTTCACCACACACATACAAGCAACAGAAATTTTCCACAAAATATTTACGATACTCAAGTTGAATGAAGACATCCTAGACAAGAGTCAGAGTCAGAGTCAAAATGAAGGATCTGCTGTACGAAACAGATGATATTGTGTTGATTATGATGAGTAGATAATAGGGGGTAAGAGGGAGTAAGAGGGAGGAGTGTAATCGAAAGAGGAGCAAACCTAGTTCTTGATATTTTGCCAGCCAGCCTGACTGCCTTTGGTTATTATTACAAACTCATCCATTCACACATGCCCGCACATGACACATTAGAGCAGAGTGGAGTTTAAACCCTTCCCTCCCTCAGGCCTATATGTGATAACGACAATGGCCTGGTGCTCTCAAGCCTCAACTAGCAAGCCACTTTGCATTCGCTCGTTGCCGCTAATGCTGGAGGGTGTCTACTTCGATTGGAATAAGTGAAAAAAAAAAATAGGAAAAAGGTGGCAAAAAACCTCGTATAGAATGGAAGTGGCAAGGAAAATAAAATAGCATCCAATGTGTTGGGGTATTTTCATCTGCCAAAGCTCTCACCCACACTGGGGGCTGGGATTCTGCTCATTTAGTCCTTGCAGTTAGCATTCTTTTCTATTTTTTTTCCCTGGAAGAAAAGGACGAAATCGTATTATATACTTTGTTGGTGTTGTTCTTGTTGTTGTTTGTCTTTTCTTTCATTTGAAAAGAGCCTAAGACTTTTGATAGTTTTTCACGCTTCCCGGGCTCGCGAACATTTTCAACACCCGCACACAGCTTCCAGCCAAATTGGTGGTGGGTGGCTACGATAAGGCAGAGCCACCATGTGGAGAATGTCCTTCATTTTGCTATTAAGTAGGGATTTTCCTTAAGCCTCGTTGTGTGGTATGCAAAAAAAAAAAATAATAATAATACAAATGGGCGGATGGGGGAGGTTGTGCAACTTTGGTCTATTGTATTTTTTGAAAAATCTTCATATCCTAGCGAAAATTCATATTCCCCTTTTTTCAATTTTTTCTTTTTGTGATTTTCATTGTTTTTCCAGTGGAAGGAGATGGTACAGAAAGGCGTTAAAGACTGTGAAAGATGTGAAGAAGGAGAAGTTCCTGCTGAAGGTGCGGCTGAAATAGTCGTTATGTGGTTGCCTGTTGGCGTTAGCATTCAAAATCGCTTTTCGGTTTTTGGTTTGTTGTTAATGCACCTGGTATTGCTGTTGTTGTTGTCGCAAAGTGACATTTCCATTTTTTTTTAGCATTTGCATGCTTGACTTTTCTATGAATATGTGAGAGGAGAGACATTTTCCAACTGTTTTCTGGATGATTGTGTTCAGCAGAGTTTTCTTGTACTTTCATTGAAGTGGTTCCGGTGCTATTTGGTATGGAAAACCATTTCTTTTGAAAGTGTCAAATGGATGGTTTTTTGTGAATTCGCAAATTTGTCAGTTATTGGTTTAAAGCAGTGCCATGCAAAGCCGAATGTATGGCGTACGCATACAAAAATATTATGTGAGATTTTTTACTATTCCATTATTTGAATATTTTGTATTAATCGATAAATTAAAAATTTTTTATTCGACGAAAAATCGATAAATTTTATCAAACAAAAATTTTTTTATTTTGTCTTCAAATCAATTAGTTTTTATTAATCGATAATAAAATATGCATTATTCTCGATTAATAAAAAATAAAAAAAAAATCGATTGTAAGTCGATTATTTTGGTTAATGTTACTTCGTTAATATTCCTAATCGTAATTATTATAAATCTATTAGGTAAATGATAATTAATTATTTTATTTGATTTATCGATAAATTTTTTATTTTGTATTTATCGATTAATCTTTTATTTTATTTATCGATTAATCTTTTATTTGATTTATCGATAAATCTTTTATCTTGTTTAACGATAAATCTTTTATTTTTAAAAATAATCGATAAATCTTTTGTATTTATCGATAAATCTTTCATTTTGTATTTATCGATAAGTCGATTATTTTTAATAAATTGATGAAGTCATTTATTAAAGACAAAATAATATATTAATTATTAAAAATATATTTAAGTATATATTAATCGATATATTAATCAACAAAAAAAAAAGTATCGACTAATAAAAAAAGTATATTCCACAATCCTTTTATCGATATATGTTAATTAAAAATTTCATTATGTATGCGGATTTAACACTTCACTCTATAAAAACTTGTGAAAAATAAAAGAAACTCCTTAAATAAAAAATGTAATAATAAACAAAAAATATACTCAATAGTGCCACCACTGACATAAATTGCAAATATTTATGAAAGGGAAAATAGTTTTAATATGAGAATATTTATTGATATTCGATATTCTTTTTGATGTACATTTCTCCTACTTCGTTTCACATATATATTTTTTTATTAATATTTCATTTTGCAACACATTAATTCTACTCGCTTGTCGAATTGACAAGGCAACTCTCTCATTTTATATTAATTTATTATTTTTTCTTTTTTGCTTCTTGTAAATTTTTTATTTATTTTTATTTATTTTCTGCTATCAATAAATAAATAAAATATTTGCATAGGCATCCTACCCTGCTAAGGAGTTTTGCAACATATGCATTTGTATTGTGTATATGGCAAAACCGCCACCATCGCATGACATATGCTATAGAGGATTAGGCCATAGAGATGACGGCAGCAGAGGACGAGAAGGGCTTACTCGTCGGCCCGTATGCTTGAATGCATGCAAGCATGTATGCCTGCAATGCAAATCCTTATTCTGCACAGCACTGTCACTGCGTGTCTGGCTTGGAGTTTTGATTTTGGTATTTTTTTTTTCTACTTCTTCTCCTATTTTGATGCAGTTCGTTCGTTCGTTTGTTGGTTTTTTTTTCGTCTTTTCATTGCATCATGTGTGTGGCCCCCATGGGATTTAATGCATGTGGCGCATATTGAAATTTGCATTCTTGGCTCACTTCTGATAAGCCTTTTGAAAGGGATTTGCTTTCGAGTTTTTCTCGGGCGCTAGGCTGGGTATTTGTGAGCGCATATCCTCGTTTATGGTGGGCATGTATGCATATACGTTTGATGCTTTATTGAACTATGAGGTTGATGCTTTTTCCATTTTTCTTTGTGCGTGGGTATGTGTGTGTGTGTGTGTGTGTGTGGGTGTGTTTGTCTGATACACATATGAGTTTTTCCCCATAATACTTTTATTATTATTTCATTCTTTGAACTTAGTTTGGTTCTGAGATTAATTTCTGTTTTTCCGATTCAGTGCACAAAAAGTGCTTTAAAACTTTAAAGTGGCCATTATTTGGAAGAAAGTTGTGCAGTTGAAGTTTGAAGTTTGTTCTTGTGTGCGCCAACAACAAAATTCTTTTTTGTTTGCCCGATAGCACATGTCTCATTTCTGTCTGAGATATCTAGGCCGAAAATGTGAAACGATAGGCGATCAACTCCTGGTAAATGGAATTTTCCAAAAACTTTTTTTTTGTTATTCAGGTAAGAATTGTTTGAAATTAAATTTCCTACTCGTCGAACATACTGAATGTAATGTGATTTCATGGCAGCACAAGCTCATAGGCATGTCTGACAAGCGGATATATCTGATGAAGGATGTAGAAGGATAAATGGAAATTTTGAGCCTGTCAGTTCCTTCTTTAATAAATTTTTAAATTAAAAATATGATTTTTATGCCAATGAGTGTTCAAGAAACATAAATACATCAAACTTAAGGAAAAAAGGATTTTTCGGAATTATTTATTTATTGATAAATTTAAAATAATCGACTTATCGATTGTTTTAGAAAGTTTCTTAGTAAGTTCAAATATGACATATTTTTAAAGTAATTACGAAAACAATTTATCAATAAAATTTTAAAAAAAATCGATTTATCGTTATAAAAAAGTAATCGATTTATCGAAAAGCTAAATTTATCGATTAATGAAAATAATCGATTCACAGATTGATAAAAAAAAACATTATTTTCGCTAATCTCGACTGCTGCGGGACAGAAAATTAACCAGTATCAAAAAAAATCGATAATCGATATTTTTCAGAAAAAAAATATCATGGCATACACTGCGTATGAGTAATAAGTCCAAACAACCAGAATATATATGAGTTTTTCTTGGGCTGGGGTAATGTCGGTTGGTGTTATCGGAATATCGATAAATTGAAAAAATGTAAATAATCAGATTTATGACTAATCAAATAATTTTTTTTATCACAAAAAAAAATAATCGATTTAATTTTTAAAATAAAAAATATATCGATAACTAGAAACTAATTTAGTAATCGATTATTTATAAAAAGCGTAATCAATTAATGTATAAAAATAATTAATGTAGTCATAGTAGAAAATTTATCGATTTATCATAAAAAATATCAATTTATAGATCTATCGATAAAATGAAGTAAATGGTTAATCGAAAAAAAACAATGCATAAAGTAATAAAAAATTTTTTAATTATAATAAAAACTGAACAATTTATCGATATGAAAAAAAATCAATTTATCGATTTGTAAAAAAATTCAGAAGATGTCAAAAAATAATTAATTGATAAACTTTTGGATTTATCATATCTGCACTTGCCCATGATAATTGCATCAAGAAGCTCGGCCAAGACCCCTAAGGGTGCTGGTGCCAAATACGTGTGTATGAATGGATTTATCGATAAGCAAAAGTAATCGAGCTTTCAATTAATCAACTAATTTATCGATAAAAAAAATTAGACTAGGCGTTATGTAAACAAATATTTATTTTGAGTAATTCATTTTAAAAATTTTTCATTCATCCTACAATACAAATTGTGGCCACTACAGCTCAAATTCTCTATGAATCCAATCTACTGATTACTGAGAGTAATTAAAAATGTCGATTAATCACACAGACCGCACTCAACCAAGCCTGATTCAAGTTTAAAATTAATCCATATCGGAACCCAAACCGTATCATAGTGCATAAGGCAAATTTTCCAGAGTCAGCGGCAATTGTCAAACCTATCCACTAACTGACAGTTGACAAATACTACACAGTCATGGATAACTTTTAGGGGACAGAGCACCTTGCGCCAGCGAACACTTGAGCTCATTAACCACAACAGCACCACACCACACCACACCACACCAGTGAGCAACAAAACTTGCTCATGTTTTTCCAACTTTTCGCGGTTATTAGTTCAAGCGTGTCAATGTCAAAAGTAGGCATGTTTTATTTATTTCGCTGTACAAAACCAAAAGAGCTACCACAATAACAACAACAACAAAAGCTACAACTAGCCACAACTACGATCAGCAAATCAGTTGAGTTTTGCATTGCAAATTTATGTGTGCACAGTAGGCAATTCGAGAGACCAGATAAAAAGGAATTAAAACGCATTTACAAACCGCATTTACTGCACTGCACCCATGCTGATCGTGACAATCGGCATAGTTTTCCCAGCTTCAGTTTCAAGAAACTTGTCAAGTTGCTTGGAGTTTAGATTGGTTTGTTATTGTTGTAATTTGACTTATTCCAAGTCACTTGAAGAAATTTTTTTTTGCTTTTGTTTTTGTTCAAACTGAGCCACTTGCAGTAATTTGAGTTGCATTTAGTTGAATTTATTATTTATTTTTTTTGTATTTTTAAAACTGAAAATTGCGTTGTGGGATACATAGTTGGCAGATGATGGATAACGTTTGGCTGTAGTGGTGATGTATTGAATTACTTTTAATATAGTTTTCCCTTTAATTTGTTTTTTTTTTTTGTTGTTATTTTTGTTATTTTCCTTTGACAGAAATGCTCTTTCTCCGTGTGTAGATGTCTCTCTTTCTCATTTGCCATTTGGATGACAAATTGAGTTGCGGTTCTTGTCAGAGTTTTATTGTTCGCTTGCCGCATACGACTTTACACATACGCTGGCTTCGCATTATTGCTTCAGTGAAGCGCGTAATTGTTTGGGTTTTGGGTTAAGCAACAACAACAAAACAACAACAAATAAAAGCCACAAAACAACTCCAACAACAACAGCAGCAAATAGATCTAAACATTGTATGACATTCGCGTCAGTAAAAGGGGTTAAGCGGCAATTATTTTGTGTGTTTCTCATTATACAAACAAAAGCCACAACAACAACAGCAACAAAAAAAGAAAACAAGTTGCTTTATTAACCAAACCAACGTACAATAATTTTAATTAACGCTTATATGCCTAAGCTAATGACTGACATTACTTTAAGTGAGTTTTTATATGAAGTAGATGGAAAATATGTGAAAAATGTACTTTACATAAATGACGATTGTTCTAAAATTACACTCTGCTTTGTTTTATTGCCGTTATGATGAAGTTTTTGTTAAAACTGTTATCTTATAAAATTATCTCATTTCAGTGTAGAAAGTGGAAATATTGATGTGAGATAGTAAGTAGAATTGCAATTACTGTAAAAATTAATAAAGTGCTGACTTCGAACAGTCAAGGGTTAAGATTTAATTAACCCACAGTTCGAAATAGGTACCCTGCTTTGTCAACAGTGTGCTCTCATCTCACAGAATATACGTATTTGTTAGCTCGCTTTAACTACGACTGTGATCTCCTCTCATTAAAAAACAAATTCTCAATCACCTAACCGGAGAAGTGGAACAAATGAAGAAATGGTATGGAAAACGATTGGGAATGAAACTGTTAGTATTCCTCTTATATGCGAATGATTGGACGATATTGAAAATGGGAAACATTGGAGAAGCAACCACGCCTACCTCCTATACAAAATGGCCTCCTAAAATTTGTTATTTTCGTTTATCTTGACATATACTAAACCCATTTAGAAGCCGTTTCTTGTATTTGATTGGAAATTATGTCGGAAACGAATTGGGAAAGGAACTGGAACAAAATGGAATTGGAACAAAATTTTGAAATGGAATAAAGTGGAAATTATCGATAAACTATCGAAAAGTTATTGATAAATTATCGAAATTATGGATAATTATCGACACTCATTTACCATTTATGACACTACCCAAAGTAGTCCTTTCTGACAGTCAGGCGCGGGCAAAGCTGTGCACATAATCTATCAAATAAATAAAGGGTAATCGCACTGCGGCAGTTGGTGTTTTGAGCCCCAAGTATGGCTCCGGATCCACGTACGACATTTTTTCTTGTTTGAAAAAAAATCACCAATAGTACGAGTATATACATTTGCTGCAATATATGGAACCCAAAAAAAATCATGCGTCCACAGACCATTTAACCGGATTTACGAGTAAACGCCAGTATTAAAATGTCTGGATGGTCGTAGTTGCGAGACGAAAAAAAAGGAACCAAAAACAGACCGACAAACAACCAGAGTTTATTATGCATGTTCCACTTTAGTGAATGAGAATGTTTTTGCCACCCAACACAGGACTCAAAAGTCTGCACTTGGGTAAAAATGTTGAAAAAATAATAATAATCATAAAAAAAAATAAAAATAAATAAAAAATTTACGTAAAAAGTATGTACATATTTGCATTTTGTTGTTTCTATTTTTCGCACTTGTTTATTTGTTTTTGTTTGTGTTGCATTTTGTTGCCGCTGCATTTGAGACAATAAGTGTGTTAGTATGTTTGCTCTGAAAAAGCGTATATGTGCGATTGTTCCTCTGAGTTCGCTTTCAAGTACTTAAGTCCTTTCTATGTATAGTTGATGTTACTGTTGCTGTTGGTGTTGCTGTTTGTTTATGTTTGTTGCTGTTATTGCTGAGGTTGTTGCACGTCTAACAATGCACTCGTTGGTTGTGTGTTTCTGTTTTTTTTTTTTATTTAAAATACACTTCTACGCTTTTAGCTAAAAAGTGACTAAAAGCAGCAGCAAAAAAACAGGAAAAGTATGTGTAATTGTAACTACTCAGCTGGCATACGAAACGTTTAGATGGTAAAATGTAAATTTCAATGATTTTCATAAAAATGCAAAGGGCTTAATGAAAAATGTTTCCAAGCTATTCGCTTCCGACTAACGGAGCTGACCTTTCACAAGTACTCGGTTATGCCAATTTAAATCTTGACAGTTCATCTCAGACTAAACAGGTTCAAGCTAGTTAAAAGAGTTCATAGTGGCAATTCGCCTATGAGCTCATAATTATTCAAACCTGGTAATATGTATATTAAAGAGGCTCTTGGTTTTGTGTATTGTGCATTATTTTTCCATATAAAAAAAACAAGAACGTATCTAATGTATATCGATTTATCGATCACTAAAAATCGAACTGCGAATTTGTCATACCAATTCAAGTTAGGGGCTCAAATGTTTCGTAAAAGCGACATAATCCCAACATTGGGGTTTCACACTCTCTTTTTTTGCAGGATTGTGACATTTTGATTGTTGAGACTTAGTTTTTTGATATTAAAAACTTGAGAATTTGTATCGTTTAATTTATATAACAAGCAGACTTTTTCCACCACTATCTTGCCAAGCAACGACCAACTTACGATAGTAACTGACTTACTTAAGCAAATGCTAATTTGGTTTGAAAGTCTCACAGTTCGGATTCGGCATTCAACTGTCGGTCCGCAATTATCAACTGTCCATGATAATTTTTGTTGACGCTAGACCTAATCCCTAATATGTTCTGTTGTGCCAAATTGTTATTATTAATCTTATTGTCAAAGTCTACAAACTTTTATCGATTTCTTTATTTATCGATTAATATCATTTACACTTATAATTTATTATTTATCGGTCGATTTATCGATTATCCTCACATAGAGACCGCTCTTCGCTATTGGTTCTTTTCTCCTTCATCAATTGAACTTTTTATTTTAGTTTTGGAAAATAATCGATAAATGTGGTGATCGAACATTTATCGATTATTTTTATTTTAGCGATTCATTAAATATGTTCTACAACATTAATCTGTCGCTACTAACTACTTACACCGGTCCATTTCCGCATTGAACACTTTTTATTTATCGAGGTTTAATTGAAGAATTTCTCGGTCAAATTGTTTATCGATTGTTTATTGAACTAGTTTTAAATCGATTTTTCTTCCTTTTCCTTGGCGTCGTTCAAAAGCTTCAAAAGGTCTCAATTGTGTCATTGATAGATTTATTTATTTATCGATGTCTTCATCTAGTATTTCACTCACATCTTAATTCATTTGCTCATCGAAAATGTTATCGAAATTGAAAACTAAATGCATAAATATTTTAACGAATTTATCAGTTAACTTACTGTCGATATTCCTCATTTATCGATCTCTTAATTTATCGAACATATCTTGAAGTCTCTCTGTAAATAAAACGCCCTCAATTAATCGGTGGCCTAATTCACTAATCTCTTGATATCGATATCGCTTCATTCATCCAACAATTTATCAAAGGCTCTCTAAATTTGTGTGTCTTATTCATAATTATTTTTTTTTTGTATCTGACCCTTTCCATAGTTATGAAAGATGTTCTCTCCTAACTACCTTTTATAAATTTGAAAAGTTAGCTGACTAATTACGCTATTCACAACCACCCTGGACATTTTAATGAAGTAATTATGTATGAATTATACTCAGCTTTCCGCTACTCAAGGAAAGCTTAAGAAAATATAAGAAGGATATTCAAAGTTTCACCGCAAACATCTCTATCTCTCACTCTCTCTCTCTCTCTCTCTCTACTGAGTGCTTTGAAAATGTTTCAAATTGAGTAAATTTAAGCTTTTGTATATAATTTATATTTTTTTTTTGTTTCTCTTTTAGTACTTACAACTGTGATGGGATAGAACGGATTTATGATGGTGAAGAGTAGAATGTGATTTGGCCGTGTTGTTTCGGGGCGTTTTCTTCGCAGATCATCATTCGATTTGTTCAAGAGGGCCTGTTGTTGGCTCTGTGGTTGTGTGGACTGTAATAAAGAATTTTTTTATGTAGAGAAGCACAGTAAGTAAGTGAAAGAAAATCTGTTTTGTTTTAGTATAGTATAATGTAAGTAAGTATTAGGTAAGACAATTCTTATATATTTTTATAACCCCTATTGAAGAAATTAAAATAAAAACTGTCATTTTGAAAATATCTCAAACGAAAATAGAGCAAAAATCTAGGTGAAACATGTTTCCCTGTCTATTCGATCACGTCAATCATATCCGAAAAATGTTTACGCTAACAACATACACCTGATATGCGAAATTTCCTCGCTGTCATAGGGCCACATTGTTGCCATGGTCGAATTTTGCAATTATGCTTAGAGAGCTTCTTCGCTTTTGCCATAATTGTCATTGTGTCTGGGTAACAAGACATTTTTGACATTTCAATATAACAAGGAGAATAGAAAGCAGCAATAGCAACAACAGCATCAGCCATCGTTCGTGTTAATTAACGGCAAAAATGTGTCTTCAGTGAAATAGGAAAAAATAAAAAAAAATAAAAAAAACTTAGGTGCAAACAAGAATTTTCACTATGGTTCAGCGGCAAGCGAGAAGCTGACAGCAAACACGAAATCCTAACGAAACAACCAACTTAATTGGGAACACAACACATTTTTGACATATTAATGCACAGCCACCATCATCTTCCCTCCACATAGTGAAACTAGTACACCGCCTTTTCCACTACGCACTTGTCCAATCAAAAGCCACTCAAATGTCATTTTGTGCATTTTCGCCAAGTGTCAAAACATTATTTTGACATGTTGGCAGTGTACTAAATTAGAACTTCAAATGCGAAATTATTTTTTGTTTGCCCTCACAGCAAACGCACTTTTGACAAATAAAGTCAATTAAAATTAACTTCCGCTTTTGACACTTATCATATTATCTCTCTCTCTCTCTCTTTCACTTTCTTGCTTGCGTTCGTTTGTTTTGGGTCAAATGTCATTTGGCATTTAAGCCATTGTAATGCCATTAAGCCAACATTCAAGTAAATAGCATTTCGCCGGCAATGGACTCATCATTCTTCTCCTTCTGGGCTAGTTAAACCAAAAGCCAACACATCTGGAGGCGCAAATTTGCCAACACCTGCCATGCCGCTGTTCTCTTTTTGAAATGACGGCAGCGCACCCGTCTTTTGGTCAGCGCGTATCTCATACTGCCGCCTTTGGTCATTAACTAATTAATGTTCCGTCATTATTACAGCCTCACTACGCGGATGCCAAGTTCGGAGTCCAAAAGTTGTTCGTAATGTTTTTCTTGCAGTATGACATTGTCTTTTGACCAGATTGAACAGTGGGTTGGTTTCAGTTTTTTATGGATCATTGCGTAAATCGATTTCAAAAGATATGATTTTTGTATTATTAATTGTATTTTAATTGTATTTCCAATCGATTGTAATGAAAATCGACAAAACCATTTAATTTATCGAAATTTTTATTGATGGAAGCCATTTTATCGATTGTTTTAAATTTATCGATAAGTACAACCAAGTTCATCCAAATTCAACGATTGATACAATTTTAATGATAGATCTAATGAATGATCGACTTAAACAACAAGAACATGAAATGTTATCGATTATTTTTAATTCATCAAGTAATTTTTTATTGTTATTTATTTTATTGCTATTAGTAATAATTTTATTTTATTTATTTTTTACCTAACTCGATCACATGGTTTTTATTACCAAAATCGATTCAAAAACATTTTATCGATTAATTTCTATTTATCAATTAAGTGTTTAATCGATATTTTTTACTTATCGATAACAAGAAGTGATTAAACGAGCTTTTATTTGTATGAGTGTCATATTTATCAATAAATTTTAATTAATCCAATCTAAACATTGAATTTTAATATAAATCGATAGCAGAAAAAAAGAACAATCGATAAATCGAACTTCTTTCGTAAGGAAATTTCAGCGTTAATAGAATTTTATTTTTTTTTATTTAAATTTCATAATCAATCGATTTATCAAAAAGAAGAAAGAGAAAAACTTTCAAATTTGCCCACTGTCCACACAGTGGCTAAACTTTATTTAAACGGAATTTTCTTTCCGTTTCAGCATTAAAATTCTTAATGGTGTCATTACACCTCTTTCGTTTTATTCCATTTATTTTTTTTTTTTGATTTTTGTGTGATGGTTAGTTTGTGTGCGCCACCGCACAAAAACTCAACCCGCCAATGTTGCCAAGTAAAACTTTTTTTTATGATTTAATGCCTTTCTTTCTTTCAAGTACTTAGTTTTTTATGTCCAGATTTCCGGAAATATTTGTGTTGGTTCATTTGTTTTTTTTTTGTTGGCATTTTGTAATTTTTTTTGAGTGATTTTTTTACAGAATTTTTTTGTGGGTTTTTTTTCTGATTTTGCATTTTGGTCATTAGTTTGCATTTTAATGGCTTGAAGGATGCAAGGATAAGGAGTGGAGCGATTGGCAAGTTCAGAGTAAGTTTTATTTGTTCAGCACTTAAGGGAATTTACTTCATTAAAGAGCATTTAATAACCACTTTATGGTGATTTTCTTTTCTTCGTCATTTTGTGGTTTGTTTTTGTTATCGAACTAAATTATGTTTTTCAGAAAGTTTTTTCTTACGACGAAGAAAAAATGTATAAACCTGACTAATTATTGTGGCAATATTTCAGTAGTGAGTGACCAATGTTCTTCTCCAATTAAAAGCAATTACGGTAATTTTCTTTTGAAACATTTTCGGTGGCTTTCAAATTTACGAATCAGAATTAAAAGAAAAACAATGTGAGTTTTGGTAAATATTCAGGCAAGTTGAAGGATTGATGAATTCGTCAATTGATGAAATGGTGAATTTATGAATTAGAGAATTTTATTATCAATTCATTAAAATAATTAATGAATTGATGAATTGAGAAAATGGTAAATTTATGAATTAGAGAATTTATTTATTTATTTAAAAATTAAGGAATTTTTAAACTGATGGATTGATGTATTATTGAATTTATGAATTGATGGAATGATGAATTTACGAATGGATGAAATGAGGAAATGGTGAATATATGAATATGAGAACTTATTATATAAATTATATAATACATTTTTTAAATTGATGGATTGTTGAATTTAGTAATTGATGGATTGAATAATGAAAGAATTGATGGATTGATGAAAATGAGAAAATAGTGAATTTATGAATTAATTTATTTAAAATTTAATGAACTTTTACATTGATGGATTGATGAATTGATAAACTGATTAATTTCAGAATTGATAAATTTATAAATTGAGGAAAAATTGAATTTATGAATTAGAGTTTTTTTTTTGTTAAAAATGGATTTATGAACTTTGTTTACTTTATAATTGAAGGTCTGATGAATTATTGAATTGATGGATTTATAGATTTATGAATTTTTGATGGATTAATGAATTTTTTGATTTGATGGATTGACGAATTTATTTATTTAAAAATTAATGGATTGCTGAATTTTTAAATTGATGGATTGATGAATTTATGTATTTTGTAATAAGGGATTTTAAAAATTTATGAGCCACTGAACTAATGAATTTATGTATTTATGAAGTAGTGAATTTACGAGTTATGAATGAACTTTTGAGTTGCTGAATTGTTGAATTTACGGATACGTGAATTTAGTAATTTCCAGTTACTTTCAAGGTCGACCGAAGTCGCCAACCGAAGAACAAAAACACAAAATCACCTTGCAGCATCAGTACAAGGGGGAAGAAAAATACTAAATGGCACTCTTCGAATCACCACAATCACCTTCAAATGTCCACCGACTGGGAGGACAAATACGACAAGTAAAATCCTCGAAAAGTTGGATAGAAAGTTGAAAACCAATTAAAAGTAAAAAAACGACTTTGCCAGTAAAACCAACAGAAAAAAGTGATAAAAAAAAACTCCAACTCAACACATGACATGACATAATTACGGCTAAAGACCAGGTACGAAAGCCAGGAAACAATAAAATCTAATTGAATTTTCCAATTAAGCTGTGTCGATACGACAACAAATTGCCGACAATTTTCCACCCAAGTTTAGTAAGCAGACCACAAGAGAACACCCCAAACCAAACCAAACCAACCCAAACCAGTGACTGACCATGTGTCTACCAATGGACCACAACAGCAGCATATGCACCTGTACGATATCGACAACATCGTTTGCCATAACTTAGAATGTTTGCTTTTATTATAGAATATATAGAAAAACACAAATTTTCTGTGCTCTCATGTAAATCACGGCAATTAATGTGGTCAAGACTTTTTTTTTTTTGTGTTGAAAAAATAGAAAGAGACAGCAGGAAGCAGACGGTCAGTAGTTGGCAAGACAGCAGCAGTTGGTTACACAGTGCTGTGGGCCAAAATGCAATTGGCCAAGTTTCTTTAAAGTGGGGAAAGGCTGGCTGGCTGGCTGGCTGACTTGACTGACTTGACTGGCTGGCTGGCATAGAATAAAAGCGCGCTGTAATGAATTTATTCTTGCTCTAATGAATACTTTGTGTTACTTTGCACAAAAACAAATTTTTGTTGATTAATTTAATTAAATGCAAATTGTTTTGTGGGCAATAATCAGATTGGTTGATGTTGTTGTTTTATGTTATTTGCTGCAAATTAAGCTAGCATGTAAACCATGTGAGAATTGGTTACGTGAGGTGCGAGAGGCAAAACCAACCAAAAAATTGGTGTGCGTTTATGATGTGTAAGAAAATTTTGAGGAATGCATATGCATTTTTGACTAATGAGTATCGATGCTCAGGTATTGAGTAGTATTGAGTAGTCAAAAGAAGGGAGACAATATGTTAAACTCGTAAGACATTCCTTTGCCTATCACCTATCTATCTGCTCTCATATTTATTGAATTTGTTTTGTTTAAATTTAAAATTTTTCAATTAATTTCAAAACTGTTTTCAAATATTCATAAAAAGTTAATTGAATTTTATTGTATATCAACTTCAACTTTCTAGCCTTCTCCACAGCACAACAATCTGAATCTGTTTGGTTTCCAATTTTACCCAAAAATTCATTTTCAATGCTTGAGAATATTCCTCATATTCCAACCAGATGAAAATAATTTTCCATGTGTTTTGTCAATATGTATTTTTTCAATATTAATGATGTTATTGTTAATAATATTGTTGCTGTTGTTGTTGCGGCTATTTCGCCTTGAACCAACTCGTGATAACCAATTTTCTATGGATACGCCTGACCATACCAGAACAGCACATATTGATCGAGTGTTGTTAGGTGGCCAAATGTGTCATTAGTCACATTTCGGGTGTTTCATAATTTTCATAATTGTCATAGATTTTCGTTGTTTTGCTTTTGTTTTTTTCTTGTTGTTGTCACAAAAAGTTACCCACAAGATTTTTCCCCTACTTCGGCGATATGCATGCTGATTCCCTTGACAATTGCCATCGAATGGCCAACGAATATGTCACTTTCAATGGACTTGGGGGAGAGCACAGGCAGAGCGTTTCGCCATCATCATCATCATGTCTTGTTTGAAGAATTATTCATAGGAAAGAGAATGATTTTTGCTTGAGAATATGACAAATTTCCGCATTTATTTTCCGAAATGGATTTTTAATAAATAACATGACTCAGACTGTTGTAGAACAAAAGTTTTTTAAAAATATTTTTTCATGTTTAAAGAAAAGTACTAGAAAAATTATTCAATTAAGAATATTTCTGAGAAAAGTCACATGAGTATCGTATTTGATAATCTTGAAAATATACAAATTTTTTAAGTGCATAAAACGAATGAATCAGAAAAACTCTCTTAACTCCAAATAACACAACTTTTCATTGGTTTTTTTATGGAAAAACTCTCAAACGAGAAATTACACTAATTGTAATCCTAAAAAAAGGACACCTATTAGCAATAACAACGTTTTCCATTGTAAAATAACCGGGTACCCAAAAAAAAACCCTATACAAAATTTATCAAAAACGAATTTACCAGGCATTTATGACATATGCCAACAGCAGGCTCAGAAAACACACGCACTTTGACTTTAAAAATGTTCAATAGTATCCAAAAACAAAGTAATCAGGATTTTCCAGTACCGGGTACCCACTAATTATGACCGAAAAGCACGAATTTTCAGTACACAATAAGTTTTACTTTAAAAAGGTTAACAATATTATTTAAAAGAAAAGTCTCCAGGAGGAAAAATATCAAATACATGGAATTATTATATAAGTAACGGAGTACCCAAGTGTCCGACTAAGCTACATATTATCTAACTGTTGACTATGACTTTAAAAATGTGTCATAAAAGTAAAGTAACCGAATACCGGGTACACATTTATTGTAGCATATATGCTATGGACAGAAATCACGTCAACTATAAATTTAAAAAAAGCTAAAACTGTAATATATACTGTTGACTTTGTCTTTAAAAATGTATTACAAAAGTCAAGTAACCGAACTGTACGAGTATGGGTTAACCATTTATAGTAGCCCATAGCTTGACTAAAAGTAGTGCAACCTATGACTTAAGAAACTATAGTATTGTATATAATCGAAAATCAAAGTAACCAAGCTATATACCGGGTAACCATTTAAAGTAACCAAAAAACATATGGGTTTTTTTTTTAATTTCCACTTTAAAAAGCTTTTGGCATGATCAAAACAATATAATTTTAATATTATCTGTTGTCTTTCTCCATTCTCTTCATTGACTCAGCCAACATTCTACGCAGACTATTTGCCAGCGTTTGCCTTTTTCACCCCTTTTCAAAACGATTTCATCCATAAATCAAAGCTCTACCATTTTCCCCAAATTAAGTAAAAAAAACCATTTGAGTTTTGATGTAATTTCTGTACATTACTTCCAAATCCACTTGATTCCACCCTTCAGAGGCTTGATCGTCTTAAAATATTAAATCATTTGCCATCATAAGATGTTAAGATTTTTCCACATAAATTACCGAACAAAGATCCCCAAAATGCTTACCGCTTGTCATAAGCGATCAACGGAGCGCCGCCGCCATCGCCACCGCCACCACACACAGTACAAAATGTCAAAAAAAAAACAACAGAAAAAAAATATGAAAAGAAAACAGACTGACAAATGACGAAAAAGTAAATCAACGCACACATACGGAAAGCCCGCACACAAATAAACAAAAACGCTCAAAAGACGAAATCGGCCATAGTAAATAAAACCCAGACGGTTAGAACCGCACATTTCCACGTCAACACACATCCATGCCTGACGGCCTACCCCGCACAGCCACCCGCTTCTCAACCAATACGGCCTATACGTTTAACAACATTTTCAAATATTTTCATTTGTTTTGAGTCATTTGTGTTTAATGCAAATGCAAATGACTTGGACTTAACATTTTATTAATAAAACATATGCATATTTTGATTGCTTCGACTTTAATTTACACTTAACGTTCTGTGGGTCGTTGGTCGCCCAGTGAATGTCCACTTCGTTTTCATTTGGCGTTTGATGGAAACGCATCTGATGCATTGCGAATACAATTCAAGTGAATTTTTTTTACTATATATTTTTAGCCACAACGATTTCAACGATTTTTCGTTTGCCCCTTCGCGCGCACTCTCCTCGTCGATTTTCACATAAATTCCGTAAGTTCCTATGTGCGTATTCACGGAAAATCTATTCGATTTTACTTGATTTTTTTCGTTTTTCACTTGAGTATTTCAGTACGTTTTTCGGGGTCCTGAAGTGTATTTGATTTATACTTGTTCGTCGATTTTGATGTTTGACTGCCACTTGACTTGACTTTTGATGTTTGCTGGTTCTTGTTGTAGTTGTTGTGGCTTTTTTCCTTTTAAAATTTACTCTTGGCTGTTTTTCAATAGTCGAATTAATTATAAATCATGTGTGTGTGTGTGTGTGTTTTGTGTGCTGGTATGCCGCCGTTTCTGAGTTTTCTGCTGTTGTTGTAGCCGCAAATACATTTCAGTAAATTGCATTTCGAGTACAACGATATTTGACTTCAAATTGAATTAAATTTCGTTATTCTGCAATAAGGCTTGCAGAGTAGTGGATTTTTCAATTGTGCATAGTTTTTCTTTTAAGTGTAAGCCTTGGCAGTTGATTTTTGCAGTTTCAAATGTCATTTAAAGTTGGTTTAAACCATTTTCGAATGTTTGTGATATATCAACGTTAAAATTAATCGATACAGTGAAAATCATTAATCGATTAAATGACAAAAAACGAAAATTGATTACCATTTAAGTAAATCATAAAATTATGAATCGATAAATATGCAACAATGATCAAAAAATAGGTATATAGAAAATTATCATCGATAAAATATGAAATATTTAATCAGACATTCGATAACATCAACAAAATGCAATCGATGAATGATTTTGGATTTATCAAAAATATGATAAATTGAGAGATCAAAATCTGAGCAATCCTTAAAACAAAGAAACATTTATCGATAAATTCGATTTGATAACCGATAACCTCTTCTAAAGATATTATGATTCGATAAAATAAAATTAAAAAATCGAAAGGTCGATGAGTATTTCCCCGTTGGGAATTTGTGGACCCTATTGGATATGGTTTCATGTGGGGTCAGAATTCACCCGGTCTGACCTAAAATTGTACCTGGTATCTGGTGCTCTGATAGTAAATAGTCTCCCCTCTAAGCGTGTTCTTTTGTGGCTAAATGCTCCAGAAAAATCCAGTATATACCTCAATTTGAAACACAAATTTCGGACAGCTTCGAAAGTTACCCTCTCAGACTCCCGAGTTCCTTAATCCTGAATGGATATAATCCTGAATAGACAATATCCCGAATGGAAAAAAATCTCGTATGGAAATAGTCCCGAATGGAAATAATCCCAAATGAACATAATCCCAAATGGACATAATCCCGTAAGGATATAATCTCAAATGGGCAGACCACTTCCAAAACATTTCTTAAAAGAAACACAATTTTATCAAAAGGGTCGCAATTTTCTTTTTGGGAAACGATTTTTTTCCTTTAGTTTTTTAGAATATGGAATTGCAACATTTCCGAATTCCAAAAAAACACAATTCGGGAAAGTGTCTATGGACTGCAATTTAGAATTTCGGGGATATTCAACAACAACCTCTTTTTGTGGTAATGGTTAAGAAGAAATTTTTGTCTGCCGACAGGCGTTAGTTTTGTTGGCCATATCTCTTTTTCTATGAGCGTGTTTCAGATACGGACGGGCTATGGATTTGTAAGGGACTTAGCGACTTATAATCTCGCAGCTGCCTTATACGGTATAAGATATAAATAGTCTCCCTGTAACCGTGTTTTTTTGTGGCTTAGTGATCCACAGGAATCCAGTAAATGATCAGAATTCCCCTCGTTACAGTACCTAAATGAATCGTCAAATGGAATGTCCTATGCCCGAATTACGATATTCCAATCGCAATTTTTTATTATTGCATCTTTTGTAATCGATATCGATCATATAATAAATATTTCATTTTACATTGAAAACATCACCTGCATAGCATAGTTCTAAACTACATTTTCTGACTGTAAGATCGAATACCTATTAGACAGAGAAAATTGATACAAGCGATTCCTACACCCACTGCAAAAAAAAAAACCTTGTGGTGATTGGGGTAGAAAATAATGCAAATGATGAAGAAAATTAATAAACATGTAAAGCCTCACACACTAGATCACACTGAACTCCTTAATACCGAAGGCGTAGTGTAGTGGCCGTTGTTTACAGTAAGGAAGAAGCCACCACCAGACGAGACACGACCAGACAAATTTCGCATACAAATAACAAATCGAGGGAAAAATCTGGCAAACACATCGCACACTACGGTCGCCGAAGAGACAGTGCAACTAATTGCAGCCAAAAACGCCCAATGTTGCAAGAGGAAAATGTCGAAGAAAAATGCGAGTTCGGTGCGTGTTTCATGCAAAATGTTTTCCTCAAAATGTGAGGTGCTTTTTTTTGGTGTGTTTTTGATTTTGTTCACTTGCTTGCCATTAACGCAAAATTGCAAAAGGGCAGCAACAGTTGTTGGAGCCAACACAACAGGCAACATTTATGCGTGTCGACGACTAAATTTTTTTTCTTTTTTTATTCGGTTTGTGTGCGTTGAGCACATTTCTTGGCAAGCGACTTTTTTGTGTCTTTTGGCGCTTTTGGGTCGTTTTGGCGCGCACAAATTGACTTTTAGTGAAATTGTTTTCAGCAAACAAACAAAACACATGTGTGAGTGTGTGTGTGTTTTATTTTATTTGCTTTTAATTTTTCAATTCGAACAAGAATTTAGATTTTGATTTCTCGATGTCTGTGCGAATTTCCGAGCAATTCATCTTCATTTCGTTGCGGTTCGAGTTGAAATGTGCAGTGGAATTTGTTTCAATTTTTTTTTTTTTGTTCGTGTGTACTTCTTCTGGCGGTTGTTGTCGCTTCTATTTTGAGAACATTTTAAAATGTTTTTGTAAACGGAAAATAGAAAATTATTTCAAAACTTTTACATAAGTTTTTTTTGTACTTTTTTTTTTTTGGTTCTTTTTTTTTTTTTGTTATTTTCAGTCTACATCAAGTGCCTGCCTGCAGTCAATCAATCATTTTTCTCAAATAGAAAATATTGAAATACAATCAACACTTTCCACTGCTAAGACTCACATTTCCAATTCGGTTCTCAAATGTTCGCATAACAATCCGTTGACGGCCATCATTTTTTCCAATGAAGATGGTTTATTTTCGAAACACTTGATTTCTGGTGGCGTGGGAGACTTTATTATTGAATTGAAAGAGAATATTACCGAAAAAGAACCAACAACAACAACTAAAATTAAAACAATTTTGACAGGAAACAAATGTTTTCAGTTCAGCGCATGTTTCTATTATTTCTCTCTAAAATGTATTTTTTTTTCTTCAACTGTGATGGTGCTTTAAGTGTTTTTGGAAGGACTGCAGGTGCAATTTGAAATTTCATAATAAAAAAAACGTTCATAATTATATTTAGAAATATTTATGATGACGGTTGATGGAAATGAAAATATTCAGGCAGAAGTGACAAGACCGTTGGTGGTATTGGATTCTCACCACAAGGCGAGACAAAAAAATCGTTGAAGAAGTGTAAAAGATGACAAATTAAGTGTACGGAGAGATTAGTGCTGTTTTAGTTGAAAACATAATCTATCAATTTAGGTTAGTTAGAAAAAAGTAAGCGACTACTAAGCGACAAGTTGTATAATCGCTTATTTCTTCAAAATGAAAAACAAAGATGAGAGATTTATTTTGCAACAAATAGTATCCAATTGTGTTTAAGACAATTGAAGGTAATGAAACTGAAACGGTCTCAGATTCCAGAAAGATTATAATTTTTAATTTTTCTGATCAATGTATTGTTTATCATTCCATCAATTATTTTATCAATTATTCAACTTTCATTCCATTCATCAATACAGGAATCATTTCAACAATCATTCTACTAATCATTCTACTAATAATCGTTTCTGTAATTCTATCAATAATTCTAACCTCAATTCTATCCATCATTACATCATTCATTCTATATGCAACAAAAAAGATCTTTACATCCATCGCTCTATCTGTTTCCCTACTTTGATAATACTGTCAAATATTCTTGAGGAATCTGTACCATTCTACCAATCACTCTAATCATCATTCATTCCATCTACCATCAATAGTTTTATCGATAATTCGATTGGTCCATTAGATGAATCATTTCGTCAATTATCATTATTTTACGTATTTCTTTTATCGTTACGACTGTTGATCGATTTTGGCTGGATCATCATTTCCTCGATCATTATTTCCATGCAATCGATCGATTCAATTTAGAAATTATTATATTCATAATTCCATAAGTCATACTTCAATCCTTCATTCAATCAATCTATAGATGATTCTGCCGATTGTTCTAAGGAATCATTCCTCCGATCATTGTTTAGATCATTCTGTCAATAATTTCATGAATCATTCTAGCGATCAATCTATCATTCCCATCATTCTCTCGATCACTTCATTGAAAATTTTACAGACAAATCTTCGCAACTAAGTGGTTAATGAACTATTTGATTGTGTTCGATAGTCTTGTCATTTTCATCAGGAAACCCGATGTCGTTACGATATAGGAAAAGCTTGAAATAAATAGCCCTAACAGCTGTGGAATTCACAAATGAATTATAGACTGTATCGGTGTCGATTGCTATCGTTCTCAACCTCAATGTCAAAATATAGCGAAATGTCAAAGAGTTAAATTTGTACTTTCTTTTAATCAATTTCAATAGTTATCAGTGCAAGTCTTATCAAAATATATTCAAAATATCGATAACTTAATGCACAATCAAGCTATGTCCGGGTTTTTAGTATTTTTGGAAGCATCGAATAGGCTTTTGTAGGCTGTGGAAATCGTAATGAAAGTAAATGAAGATATAAAAATGCTTTCCATACAAAACATATAAATTGGAAAACTTGTTTTTCATTTTCTACAGTTTTGAAAAAATGTACATATCATGATTGTGATTTAAGGATTCGATATATTCAAAGTAATTTTGAACTGATATGTTGAGATAGATCGTTTTAACTTTTCTAAAACGATAAACAGTAAGTAGAAATAAATATACTTCCATATTATGTAACACGATAGTGGATGAAAAATCAATTTTCAGAGGATAACGTCTTACATAATATGGGCCCACCATCTCTAGTTAGTCTTCTATACAATTGGGTTGCACTCTAAACAAATTTAATTGTCCTACAACAAACTGAATTTCATGCCAAATAAAAATCGCCCAGGAGATAGAAAATATTTTAGTGAATTTAATTAAAAATTGTACGTTCTAGCCCTTCGTTTGACACATGTACCTATTTTTTTTTTTTTAATTTCTGAATAACTCCAAAAATACCTAAACAGAACACAACTGAAGTCATTATAAATTTTCTAATCAACATTTTTGTGACTTTTAACGCCACATCAAGAGGTTTATGCAACAACCAAAAATGTGTGTGTGTAGTTTACACTAAGGAAATGTGATTTAAAAAGGAAAAAAATACAGCAAAAAAATATACATTTTGTGACACTTTTTTTTTGTAGTATTTTTTTTTCTAGTTTTTGTGCTGTTGTTTGGCTGTTTATGCTGGGTGACAAGTTTCTTTTGCCAAAATATAATTTATGCGAACGTCACACACAGCCACGTACGACAATCACGAGTCGTCGCGTGAACGTTTGATGATGTGAGCAACTATTGTCATCTCGCGTTGATGCACTCGCACGCGTTTTTTGGTGTTTGCGCTTGCGACAATGGAGACTATGGAGACGATAGATAGTTGCTGGTGCTTTTCGTTGCTGTTTTGGGTTTTTTTTTCTACTATTTTGGCGCTCACTCACTTGTCTGCTATAGCTCGCATGCTCTGCTCCACCACGCTTGGCTTGTAGGAGCCCTTAGAGAATTTTCAGAAGCATCTAAAGTACTATAATCGTATGGCATAAATCGCTTCATGCTGTGGCAACAACATCACAAACTCAAAGGCATAAAGTGCGGAGAAAGCATTTAATGGAAATTCGTTGAATATGTAGAGTGTACATAGTTTGACAGTGGCGTGATATATACTTTGCTCTACAAAACCCATTTGCATCCACATGCGAAACACCATGCGTGCTTTGTTTTGGGCCATCGAATGTATATTATGGCACATTATAAACCTGAAGAAAATTTCATTTTGTATTTTCAACTAAAAAAATCAATTTCGTCTACGTCACTTCTGGGTAAAAAAAATAAAACAAAACATTCAAACAAAAAATTTAAAACAAAAAAGAACCGGGCCAAAACGACGCCAGCTGGTAATTAATAAAGAAAAGAACCGCCAAAAATAACCAACATCGGCAATCAGCAGAGAAACCACACATATCTACACCGAGACGGAGGGGGCACTGTGCTATGCGAAAGGGGTCTATGGTAAGAGGGATGCTGCTGCTGCTGCTGTTGCTTGAGAATACCACACGCCACACGCAAAAGCCACAAGTAATTTTTCAACCAAAGAAAATATAGTTCAACGTCAGCATGCCGCAGAGGGGCCTCAACAACCAACCAACCAAGCAACCTGCTGCCAGGCACCACTCTCAGAATTACTCATGCACGTTTTGGGTACTTTCTCGTTTCGAACGTTTCAAATACTTTCAAAACTATTTCAAAAAATTTATTCTTTCTTAATACTTTTTTGTTGTTGTTTTGTACACATTTCGTTAATGTGTTAATCTTATAAATAAATAACAACAACAACCAGGAGTACTTGCTACACAAAACCCGAACATTTTAAACAAAAGTGTTTGAACAAAAAAAATTTTGCAATTGTCGAGAGTGGAACGGGCACGCGTGTATCGGTAGCGCTCTCCACAAAAATTCACACACTATTTACACTATGCAGCAGTTTGCCTTTCTAAACTCACACATGCTGATGATGATGATGCTTAACGAAAGAAATAAAAAAAAATAAAAAAAAAACGAACACGTAAAAAGCACAGGGTTGTGTTGTTATCAGCGAGAAGCAAGCCCAGCTGGAGAACCCGCATGTCAACACTGTACTCTGTGGCCAAATACAGCTGTGTGACGTTGACTGTGTACGTTGACACCTTTTTTTTTTGCAGCTTTCGTTCGTAGTAGGTACGATGTGGGCGGCAGAGTTTTTTTTATACTTTTTTTTATAAATTTTCTTTTATCATTTGTTTTTTTTTTATTGTTTCATCTGTGTATTCCACACAACAATTTGCAACATTTACTCACTGTTGTTTGCTCGGTTGATATTCCTATTGTCATCGTTGGTTGTTGTAGATATAAATATTTTTTTTCAAGTATTTCGAAACTCTTTTCTGTGATAACAGACCGAGGCAGGGTTGATGCGTTTATGTTTTTTTTTTCACAGTCATCTGTCTGTTTATTTATTTGTTTGTATGTTTGTCTGTCCGTCTCAGTGAGCCCCCCGAAGTGTGAACGAACTGACAGCACAACACTTGCGCTCTATCTCTCGCTCGATGGTTGGATAAAAGGGGTTTTTTTTCTCTGTATTTTATTATATTTTTTACTATCTCTCGTATTATGTTGACACTTCAGTTTGTTGTTGTTTTTTTGTGTGGAGTTTTTTCGCATTCAAGCATTTTTCCAATATTTTAATTAAATTTAATATCAATGGCATTTCGTTTTTGCCAAACACATCTTTTCAATACTCTCAGATAAATAAAAGAAAACAGCTGTTGTTTAGAGTGCTGCTTTGAAGTATTCAATTAAAAGTCATTCACTGCAAATGACTGCCAATTGAAATTGAGATCGTTGAAAGAAAACTGCATTATTGCATTCACTGAATAATTGATTGGTAGAGCAGCTAGGAAAAGGATTGATTAGAATTGAATGAGTAGGCGGGAAGAGAATCTACTTTAAGATCAGTAGACTTCAACCAAAGATATCAAATGAACTTCTTCAATCAGCTATCAGACAATGAAACTAGACAGCATTAAAATTAATAACAGCAAAAGCTGCCGGATAGAACGACTATGTTTGAAAAAAATCTGTGGCCCTAAGTAATATTACAAACGAATTCAACGGATAGTGTTTAAAACCAACGTTTAAAACCAATCGGTACTTCTATATGGTTGCTGCACCTGGAAAGTAACAAAGACTACAAACCGGAGTCTGTAGATCTTCACCAACCGGTCTTAGGAATATTCTCCGTATTTTCTGGCCTAATATCATTTCTAACGAGGAGTTACTCCACAAAACGAATATAGAGCCCCTGGACATCTGGATCAGTAGGCAGAAGTGGCCAGTGAATAGACCACACTCTCCGCAAGGACAGAGACGGTAGCATCGCAAGAAAAGCAAAAGAGTGGAACACCCTAGATGCAAGGGTTAGACAACCAGGCGTGGAGAAGAGGAAGCAAATCAACTTGGAAAAAGCTGGAAAGGAGATAAAGGCGATTGTAAGGAATCGTGCACTATAACCCAATAGGGATTAAAGTAAACGAAAAAGAAGAAAAGTGAAATGGATTTTTTCGATAATTGTAAAGTACACTCAGAAAAAAAAATCTCTTACGTTTGGTCAATAAGATACATTGCAATTAAAGAAGAAACTAAATGGAACTTGCATTAAAAAATTTGGATTTAATTATTTGTTCCTATTAATTCAATTAGTTGCAAGGGTACACTGAAAAAAAAACGTCGGTAAATTAACCAAAAAAAGTTGTTAACGTACAACTTTTCAAAATGTATGAAAACCTGAATTTATTACCCGTTATTAGTAGGTATGATTAACCAAAAACATTTTTTAGAATAAATTTTTTAAATTCTATAAGTTCTTTTACCGCAATTGTTGGTTAAAAGTGAATTTTTCACAAATTTACTAAAAATTTATTATAACTTAACCGTGAAAAAAATGGTGCAATAAATATACCATCTCTCATCGGTTAATCGTACAACATTGAACGGAAGGAGCGTTTTCAATCCTCTTTTTCGGTTAGATTTACCGACTATTTTTTTTGTGTGTAGGGGCATCGTAATGACTAGATTTAATAATATTTAATAGGGTTTTTTCTGAGTGTATTTCCTGGACTTGCATACCAAATTTTTTTAAGGAGTCACTATGGTACTAGATTAGTCTTTTCCTGCCAATTGCAGGGCACTAGAACCGAATATGCTCTTGCGTTTCTGCCGCTGATTCACAGAGTCCACAGGACCAGCTTATCCGTCAGGTTATCCCAGATTCCTTAAATAATAGCGAAGTGTACATGTGACTCTTTAAATATCCTGTGAAAACATCAACTATTCCTCTCGCCATATTCAATAACTTTTTTTTTCATTTTTAAAATATTTTTAAAGTAAATACTTTGTTCATAAACATTATAATATAAAAAAAATTTTTAATTGAAAAAAAATCTCTTGGTTTTTGCAAATGTAATATGATACACTTTTTTAAATACAACAACAACATATGAAAAAACATTTTACTAACTCTCTTTACCAAATGTAATTTAAAAAATTATTTTTTATAGTAAAATTACATTATACGAAAAAAAAAGTGAAAATTTAAAAATAATATTTATTACTTCTGGGCATTATTCGTTTTAATATAATTTCTGTAACATCAAATAATTGTGAGCACATGCAAATGTTTTTCTTTTTTTTTTCAGAAAATTGTAAAAATTCCGCAAATGAAGCAATAAAAATGTTGCTATGCTTTGCAATTTGTCAACGAAGCGCGTGTTTATGTGTTTATTTGTTTGTGGATTTGTGTATTTGTGTGTGTGCGTCTGTCCATCCGTTGAGAGTTGAGTGACATTTGATTTGTGTTGACATTCGCATAAATTTTAATTTATTTTTTTTGGATTTTTTCCTTTTAAGTTTAAAATCACTTCGATGAAGTTTTATGGAGCCAAGCCATGAATAAAAATTTCCAAAAATACTTCAAATACATTTTAATTACTTTTTGGGAAACAAAATTTAAAAAACAAGTTATTCCCTTTTCGTTTGTGCTACCAAAATTAGGTCAAATCTTTCCCCAAAAAAAAAAATCAAATCAAATAAAGCAGAGTCAACATGCGATTTCGAAGATAAAAGCAAAAAATCTGCATTATTTTCGTAGTCTTCTTCATTGTTGTTGTTTCGCTTCCTGCTCCTCTTGAAGAAACTGTGAAACACATTTTTCTGAGTCAGGCTTCAAGCCAGCAATAACATTTACAAAAGGCAAACGAAAGAAAACAAACAAAAAAATCAAATACAGTTTCAAACCGCTATTTTTGGCTCCCTCTCCCTTTTTCGTGCATTTATTATGAAGTTTTTTCGGTTTTTTTTCGTTTTTTTTTTGTTTTAATTTATTTTTTATTTTCTGTTTCCAATGAAGTGTTCCTGTTTGAGCGGTGAAAGGGAATCATCGTCAGCAAGTGGCCGAAGAACGTATACAAAACTGTGTTACGAGCCGATTGAATCACATGTAAGGAAGGTTCAAGAGCACCTGAGGGGAGGAGACCGGTCAGAGACATATACACTCTCCACACTACGTACAGCAAAAGATAGTTAGGGCTGCCAACTTGCATGGATTTGGAAGATTTAATTTCATATTAAAAAGCAAATTTACTTCAAGTCAGTGATAGTAACTTTTCCAGAATAAGATCAGGGGTGAAATTTCGTAAGTCGATAACGAACATATACGCATGCTTTTTGCTAAAGGGAGGTGCAATTATGTAACAGTGGAGTAACTCGTAAGTAGTAATAGAGTGTTTGAAAGAAATGTCAATTCAAAACGATAGCAAAAGCGAAAACCCATTCCACACCATATTACCTAACTAGGCCAAGTATCGAATATTGTGATACACGATTGTAGACTATTGTAGGCGAAAGGAGTATGTGCGACGCTCAATGGTATGTAAAAAAGTTAGCATTTGAAATTAACACCCGTATTATGTAACACGTAAGTGAAAATATTTGTCCCTAAATCCATTTTTCCATTAGCTTTCGAGTTACGTAATAAGGGCATAACTTTCGCTCGTTGAACGAAAAATTCTCTGTGCTTTTTGGCATCCCTGTATCTGTAGTTGGATACCTCATAAATATCATTCTTTTCTCGTTTGTCGTTGGATCTGCCTCTCTTTTCGCCACTCAATTTTCAATTTGCAATTCTACTCGCTTGATCGCATCCATACAATTGCAAACGTCGTCGTTCAAAAATATTTTTGTGTGCAAGTTTTTTTTTGTTGTTTTCCTTTTTTCCCCTGTTCTTATTGTTGTTTTTTTTTACTGCACTCAAGTGGTTGTTGTTGTTCTTGTACGTTTTATTTGCAATGCGGTTTTTTCGTTATTGCTGTTGTTGTTGTTGTTGTTGTTGTTATTGTTGTCAGCCAAGTTAGTAGGTCAGCGAAATTCACTTTGTACATAAAGGAATGTGTGCCTGTGCATGACGGACACAAACACACTCGCATTCACATTCAAACACCGACACACGATCGTTTAACGCTTATTCGATCTTTTGTATAAGCGGCGATCGTGGCGGCGCATAAGAAAACAAAAAAACTACTGCATGCGGCAAACTGCAAACTGCATTCGACAGTAAAATACTTAAAATGTGAAGGAAAACGAAAAGAAGTTGCAATCTTTTGATATGAAAAGAGAAAAAAGAACAGAAAAAAAATATATTCATTTAAGGCAAGCAATCGCAATCAGTTGCAATCATCGCCTGCCCGCCATGACGCTGCTGCGGTTGAAGGTGAACCAGAACATAAACATTTTGTTTAATGCAATTTATATAAGTATGTTTTTTTCTTTTCTTAAAGTAAAGTTCGCAGTTTTCTCATGATTTTTTCATGTACGAAAACTGGTTTACTGCCAAGGATTGTGTTAAGTGCTTGAAGCAAGGATTTTTGGTTATTTTAAGTTGAAATGGCTTTTTTTAGCAAAGATTTCGAGAGATATTGAGTATTTATTGAGTAGACGCTTAGAATGACTTTAGACTGAGATTATAGACAAGCGTCTAAATGGGGGAAAAAACCAGACAGTTAACTAAAACTTTTGGAGCAGATCAAGATTGTCGCTGTCGCAATTCGAATATTTCCATGTAAGTGTTTCAGTGAGAAGAACTCTAAGTATATATTGGGTTCTTAAGAGTTTTACAAGACTTTTAAGTAGATTTACAATATATGTTTACAGTCAATGGGTCAAAGGTGAGCATAAAAAAATTAAAGTTAAACGAATTGAAATGAAGTATCGTCCCACATTCCCAATAAAAAATCAGGTCAAAATTCGAAATTAAAAAGGTACTTAGTTCATTAAGAAAGTGATTTACAAAAAATTTAAAAAAAAATCGCCAAAAAATAGTAGGCGATTTTTTATGTAAAAAATTATGGACGATTTTTTGTTTTTATGTGTGATGAATTTTTCTTATGGACCTCGTAAAGAGCTAATGAAAACTTCACTAGAAATTTTTCAAATATTTAGGCCGTATTTCTGCTTGGAAGTTTTGAGTATTTAGCAGGGCAAGTATAAATTTGAAGCATACTTTTTGGGGTAAAAAAACTGAATGCCAACATTTTAACTCAATATCTCAATTGTACTACCTAACAATAGTAGCTGTCTACCATTCAGCCATTATAATGTTGTATTTATTGAGCTATCGACTTAAAATGTTGTCAGTTTCGGGTTATGGGCCCCAAAAAGTATGCAACAAAATTGTAAATGCTTATTTAAATACTTTTCATGAATACTCGTACTTCAAATACTTTGAAGTACCATAATAAGATTTAAATACATTCATACAAACTATTTAAAAGTATTTAAAAGTATTTAAATGTATTTGAAAGTATTTAAAAGTATTTAAAAGTATTTAAATGTATTTAAAAGTATTTAAAAGTATTTTAAAGTATTGGAAAGTATTTAAAATTATTGGAAAGTATTTAAACGTATTTAAAAGTATTTAAAAGTATTTTAAAATATTTTAAAGTATTTTAAAATATTTTAAAGTATTTTAAAATATTTTAAAGTATTTTAAAATATTTTAAAGTATTTACAAGTATTTAAAAGTTTTTAAATGTATTTGAAAGTATTTAAAAGTATTTAAAAGTACTTAAAAGTATTTAAAAGTACTTAAAAGTATTTACAAGTATTTAAAAGTATTTAAATGAATTTGAAAGTATTTAAAATATTTTAACTATTTAAAAATATTTAAAAGTATTTAAATGTATTTAAAAGTATTTAAAAGTGTTTAAAAGTATTTTAAGTATTTGAATTGAAGTATTTATAAAAAGTATTTAAGAGCATTTGTATTTGTTGTTGTTTAAATAGAAATAACAATACCAGGAATCGGTACTGGGTACTTTTTTTTAAATACTCGGTATTTGTAATTAGAAAAGTACAGTATGTATTTAAATCTTTACAGCTCTGATCGTTACCCTTCTGATTACTATTGAGAAGTCAATGGTTTTTTTACGTATATGGGGCTCATGTTAAGCAGTTATCACCTCAATCAAGTGATACACTGAAACAATTCCTTTCCAAGACCAAATCTTAACTTATCACTTTGGGTTACCAAAGTTAAATCTCACATGAAATAGTATTCAATGGAATTAAATTAACTATCAGAATTTTCAGAATAATTGCCTTATATTTTCTTTATATTTTCCTCTTTCCACACTATACAGCACACTAAGTATGCCCAAAAGAATAATTTACAATTTCTCCCAAGTCCAATTGGTAACAAAACTAAAACTCAAATAGTGTACATATCAAACGAGCACTGGGGGCTATTTAACTCAAAAAATGTATACTTTTTTCCATTTCAACGAAAGGAAAAATCAAATGAAATATCATCATCATTTCTATCTGGTTCAACTTAAACCGTTCGATAAAAATGCGTTTATATCGGAATTATTTTGAAATTACAACACAACGAAACTTAAGAACGACTGTATGTATGTACAACGCCCCTCCATAACCATAATAATCATCATCATAACAATTAAAAGAAATGATAAACATTTTCCAAATGCGTTGATACTAGCAACTAGCGCGTATACACACGTTGTGAGTGGTGAGGGGGGGGGCTTAGTGATGGGCAAACTTTTGAACGATTTTATCGAAATGAGAAGAGAACAAATTCAGAAAAATAAATAATAACAAAAAGCTTGTGAGAAATTTAAATTGCTCGGAAAAACAAACTCCCACTCTGAATGCAATGGACGCGAAACGCTCAAATGTACAAACACTTAGTTGAAATCGATAACAATCAATTGCAAGTGACCGACTGTGCCACGGTTTATTTGTTTGTCTGTCCATTCGTTCTTTCGTCCCTCACTAAACAAACAAATGACAGTTGAAGTGCAGCAAACGAAAAAAAACGCGACACGGGCAAGTGTCAATTTTTATTTATTTACAGTATTTACGCTCGTAACGCTTGTAATTAAATTCTGTTGCTGTACGTATGTACGTATTGTTGTTAAGTTTAATTTGAGAAATGCAGTAAATAGAACACGCTGACATGCGAACCGCAAACGAAGAGACAATCCCCCCACCCATTTCGATCCACCTGTCCTACCCCTTTTGTGGAACTGGTAGTTAGTTTGTGGTTTCAAAATGAAACGTGTTTCTGAATTCTTTAAAGCTTGACATAGATAGGAAAAGTACGTGCTCGTGTAGTTAGCTGCTGCTACTGCCACCTTGCCAATAGTTTCCAACTAAAAACTATTTTTCATTTTACTAGCTGTTTAAAAACGTCACAGAAACCACAAATACAACAACAGCAAGCCTAGCACAAGCCCCAGCACGCGAGAACGTGTGTTTATCATCATTTGTTTATCGATAGTATATGGAGGAGATTCGTGTGTTACCGAGTATTTTGCAATAGATCTGGAATACGCCCCGCATCCGTCATGAGAGAAGCAACTTTCATTAAATTCTTGATAAAAAATTTTAAAAGAAAATACATGGCAATTGTATTAACACAAAGAGTTGTAATCATTAAAGTACAACAAAAAGTAAAAACTTTTAGTTAATATAAAATGAAATGTATCGATAAAAATTTTATAAAGTTATCGATTAATCATTTTTCAAACATTTCTAAAAAGAAAAATAGAAAAAAGTTACAAAAGTTAAATGCTGTAAATTCGATGACAGTATTTGGGTAGTTATCATTCAAGATTTTAAAATTTATCGATAGCAATGGAATATAAAAAATTCCATGGTCTCTAAGGTAGTAAGTGAGTACCCAGAAAGAACATTTAATTTATTTTAAGACACATTTTTTAGTGTGTTTTTGAAAGCTATCGATATTTATTGAAATTTATCGATTTTCGAATATTTAATATTTCAATGCAAAATCTTTTGAAATAATTTTCGATTAGGTGCCCTTAAATAATTACGATAATTTTTTGAAGAAACAATCGATTGTAAAATGTATCGTTAGTTATTTTTATTAAATAGAATTTATGGCTAAAATTTCGATAAAGATACAAATCATAGGGTTCGAAATATCGATTATTCCCGGGTGTGTGACAAAAAAAACACCTATCCCAGGGTGATAAGTACCGAGTACCTTCATACAAATTGAACCGGATTTTAACATTTCATAAACATTTCGATAAACAAAATTATTTCTTTTTTTTAGCTGAATTGTTCAAAAATACTTTCTTGACAAACAAAATATATATTCCATTCTCGAGTACCCTTGTCACACTGTTAAGTGTGTTAAAAGTTGATATTCTACGCCCTTCCAAACTGATCAAGTAGAGCCACCTCCATGAAAAAATCGATAAACTGAGAACTTATTCGTAGCAAATAGCTATATAATACTAATATTGGAAAGTGAAAAAGGTACCCTGTCACCCACAAAATGTAAACAATTGCAGTATTTTTATTTCCAAAATATCGATAATATATTTTTAAATATATCGATAGTTTTTTTTTCAAATAGAATTTCGCTTATATTTTTAAAACAAAGAGCTATATGATTTCTATTAAAATAGCCGCTTCAAATTTTAATTAAATAATATCGATAAACATTTTTATTTCTTTAATCGATAATTTTTTTTATCGATTTTTTGATTTTATTGATTAAATTTTCCACTTTTTTTTAGGAACATTTCATTAATGCAAAATTTTGAAATTTATCGATAACACGTTTCTTGCGACATTGATTTATCGATATCAAGCAAAATACCTTCATTAAAAATATCAACTGATTCATTATAATTTGGAAACTACGTAGGTACTATATTGTGTCTTCAATTTAAGCGAACTTTGCCCACCGTGCATGATTTCGTTTCGATGCTTTAGTGAAAACTCAAATAAACAAATCGCTCGAAGAATTGCTTGTGGATTTTAAGGTATTTTTGTTATTATTTATTTATTGTTCTTTTTTTTTTCTTTTTATTTCGTGTATAAAATATTTTTCCAATTTTCCTAAACGTTAAGTAAACGTATTTCTTATCTATTCCAATTAGCTATGACTTTTTCCTGTAATTGTTTCAGTTTGAGTGACGTTTCAGAACAAATTCTAATTATTTCTCTTTTGTTGTCTTTTTTTCTACAATTTTTTTTTTATTATGTCATAAAAGTGTTTTGTTAGTAGACGCCTTTATTGCACGCCATTCTATGTGGCAGCAGCTATCTTCTGAGTAAACATTTATACTGAAAATAGTGCGAACAATGCTTCCACAGTTAATTGACGGATTTTGATTTCTTACCACACTGAGAATTTGATAAACATTTTTTCAAAATAAATTCCAACGGCAAATTTCTTTTCCTTTCTTTACTTTCTTTTACTTTTGTTTAATTTTTTTTGTATATTTCTTTCATTGCCTTGTATGTGCTCCATAAACAATTGCATTTTAACGAGAACGAGAGACAAATCCAATATAATCCACAAGCGAGTGGTTCAGTGCGGTTCAATAACCTGGCCACAAAAAAAAAACCCAGTCAATACGCTTGTCGAGACCGCCACTGCCACTGCTGCCGCCGCCTCAATGGGCAAAATGCCTCTTACATAACAGCAAATAAAAATGTTTGAAAAAATGTAGATGACGAAGAAGAAGACAATAACAATAACAACAACCACAACAACAGCAACAAAATAATTCCAAACAATAACAAAAGACTCAGCTGAACATTGGGCCCAAAAGACGACGGCGAACCGCAACAACAACAAAATGCGTTGCTGAACACAAAACTAAATTGAAATTTTTTTTTTTATATGAAAGAAAGCCAACCAAGAGCGAAGAAAGACACAGAATAATAATAATGCATGAAACATTAAGTACAGAGGAAATGTTCAGACTCATGAAATAAAACCGTGTGTGTACCAACATATTTTTATGATTTGGCCATAAACGTGAATTCATTGGAATATATTAAACTTTAATTTTTTTTTGTTTAAATTTAAGTTCCCCCCAAAAGTCTTAAAATCTCCACAAGTACCCACTCTTTACAGTTCCGGTTTTGATTTCAATTCTTAATAGTTCTCAGTATTACTGCTATTATTAAGTGAAATTTAGTATTTACTTCCTCATTTGATTTAAAGCATTGAGTGTAATGATTTTCCATCATATCACACGTAATCGTCGATAACATAGACGATTATGTCCTAAGCGGAAGTGCATAGATAGTGTGGTATTATCTCTCACATTTGTTGGTCTAAAGCAGTGATGGCCATGCACTCAAATTCACACAAGAATTTTGACCGCTCAACGAATTGTGTTTCGAATATGTTTGCAGCAAACGTTTAATACTTTTGGACCAAATAAACTGGCGTTTCGAAGAAACACATTTCTTTTATGGCAAAAGAAGTTCTTTTGTTGTTAAAAATGCACAAATAAATTTTTTTGTTGATAGATGAAATGTTTTTTTTAGAAGCAAAGCTGTATTTGAAAGGAATTGGGTTGGCTTTTGTAGGAAACGAAAAACTTTTCCATCAAATGATTTTTGTTTGCAATAAACGATATCAGTTATGGCAACTGGAAGTTTTTTTAGTGTAAAAGTATTCAAATTTGTATAGAAAATTTTTTAATAATGCAAAAAGTTATTTCAATGACCGGAAAGAGGCATATTTTTGACAGCACAATAAGGCACCACTTATATACTGCCATGTCTGTATTTGGTATTCAAGCAAAGCTCATCAGGCTATGCAGAGTAACGTTGTCCAACACCAGCCTGGCAGCGATAATCGGGAAGGATTTTTCCATTCAATACCAAGAGAGGTTTCAAGCAGTTGACTCCCTATCGTGTAACTTTTTCAATCTAGACTTGAGAGGAACTCCAGTCAAGTGGGTCTTAAGTTGAACAAGGGCAACCGGTACTACTCTATATCATCAATTAGTCGGTACACACGCTACAGGGCCCAAATTTGGTACTTAAATTCGCATTCGTGAAAAAGTGTAAAAAAAAGGGACAAAAAAGGGAAAAAGGTAAACAAAAAAGGGGGAAAACAAAATGAAATAAGTGAAAATAAAGAGAAATTATGGGGAAAGGTAGAAAAAATTATACAAAAAAATGAAAAAATAAAAAGGGGGATTTTTGAGGCTAGAAATGACTATTCCAAGAAATCTACAGGAGTAAAAGGACCCTTTGAAGACACCTTCAATAAAAACATAAATAGAATAAATAGAATAAAGAAACTTATTTTCTCTAACTCTGACGACAAGAAGCGAAACTACTGCCATCACAACTATTGGATGTAAAAAAAAGTTGGCAAAATTCCGTTTGAAAATTATATTTTGACATACTAGAAACTGTCTAGAAAACCAAAAAAAAACCCATGTCAATAAATACTTCCGGTTTAAGAAGAAATTCCGAACATATGTAAAAACATTTGTACTGAAAACCATTAAATGAAGAAGACCCATAGGAGACGAAAATTGTATTCATTCATTTAAGTTAGCAAAAGAATATGTCTACGCACTCTCCAACAGACCAAGACAATTTGACATTATAATCTTGTGAGATGGTTTTATTTTTTTAAGAATCATAGTCAAGCCAAAAATTAAGTCTTTCACAAAATTTTTCTTACGATTTTGTATTTCCATGCGACTGTGAGTTTGGTACTGAGGGAGACTACTTTTTTTGTTGTTCATCTACAAGAAATTACTTAATGTCGTCTATTTTTTAAAACGCTTTTCATGTGGTACACACGTTTTTCGTATCATATTATTACGCATTATGACGGTATGCCGCCCATCCACTCATATTACCTAGCCAAACAAAAAAATACATATGATTCTTGGCCTCTTACTTATTTTATTGTAATTTTTCTTATGGCTGCGAGCATGTCAATGTTGTTGCTGTCAATGCTGTTGTTCCAAAGAACGAGTTCATTTAGTTATTATTTTTTTTTTGTGTGTGATTTCATTTTTGACATTTCTTCATAATTTTTTTTGGTTTTACTTGACGGTTTGTTGAGCGCGTTTCCTTGCCTTAGCTTTTTTCTTTTTTTTTTTTTTGTATGCTTAGAAGAATGTCTCATCAAGTCTCGAAATAGTTCAGTGTCACCGCAGCAGTGTTATATGAAACAGCTGTTATTTCTTTTATTATTTTGTTTCAGCATTGGACATTGGAGATGGTCTAGTTGGATCTGGTTGAGTTGGCACTTGCCAACAATGTGATATCAGCACATTGGCATCTTAATGAAGACCACAAAAATTTTCTATTGAAATTTTTTTCTATTTTTTTCTTTTTTTTCCTAGGTTTTTTTTAGTTTTTTTTTTTATTTGTTTGAATTACCAAGTACCTAGAATGAAATAAAAGTTTTCTATTTGTCGTTACCAAAGAAAAAAAAAAGAATACAAAAAAAGAAGACCTTCTAATTGAAGAATTTAATACCAAAAGCATAGAAAACAGTAGACAAGAAACCAGAATACAACTCTGCGTTCTTAGCCATTCGAAAGAAAGGCGTGACTTGAATATGAATTTTACTTTTTCTTTTCTTTTTTTTTGTCGTTTTCATTTTTTCTTTCGATATTTCTCATTACATTTCATTTCGCTACGCTACAATTAGTTTATTTTTTTCTTTTCTTTTCATTTATTTTTTTTCCTTGACTCATTACAGTAATTTTCACAGTGGTTGTTGTTGCTTTGGTTTTTAGGTGTGTATGTGTGTAAAGTATATGTATGTTTATAAAGTCAATACTAATATTTTCGAAATGGATTTCGTGAGTGAAATACCGCGTACTTTTTATGCCTAAAGAATTTTTTGTTTCGGTTAGTGTGTTTATTGAAAAAACATAAGTAAAAACGAATGCGGCAGCGGTGGCTCTTCTCCCGCCCAATTGACTCGGTTCAATTGCTGGCCATTTTTTTTTGTTGTTTTTATTTCGTTATGGTTGGGAAGGAAATGCTGTTTTTGAGTACCGTTAAAATTGAGCACGTGCTCGTGAAATGCTGACAAATTTAGAATATTTTGTTGTGTGTACTTGTTTTTTTTTTGTTTAATTTGAGTATGAAATGATTCTACGAACTGAACTGAGATTTACATTCTTGTATTGAAGTCATTCAACGATTCAAAGCATATTCCAAAGAAAATTCAATATTTGTTGTTCAAATGGAAAACAATAAAAAAAAATGATTGAATAAAATTAATTAATTATTCAAAAAATCAGGATTAAAATCATCTAACCATTTTGATTATTGGAATATTGACTTATTTTTAACTAGAGGCATTGCACGGATTGTAAAATAATAATTTCCAACTTCAGTGGATGCCGTAGTTGATCATTCCTTGAACTAAAAGCAAAGTAACCGGTTTTTTCGAGTAACGGGTACTCATTTTTTTCTAGCTAACAATAGACTGAAATCGTTCTTGGCTCGGTGCAATATTTAAAACCTTTTAATTCCACTTAAAAGTAAAGTAACCGGTTTTTCCGGGTACCGAGTAATTACTAAGGTAAGATTATTATGCAGTTGAAAAAATATATTAATGTAATCTATCCCAAATGTATAAATTTAAATTAAAACCCCTGTTCGAAAGCCAAAATAATTCTGTGGTCTTGTTAGTGACCAAAGAGTAATCAGGGTCGCTGAACACGAATGAGGAGCCAGTCTAACGCCGATTCCTTAAAAGCACTGATTAATCAAAAAATCAATCGATAGTAGAATTCGAGACCATCGGCTTGACTTTTAAAATTGTTATTCACAAACGTCGATACTCTAAAGCCTGGAGACACTTTTTACTGAAAGGTTTTCGTAGAGTATGCCCGATCCACCCCATCTTTGTAGCTTTATCTCATTTGCTATGGGCCTCTAATGTGCAGCTCAGCGTTTGAAATAACACTACAACTATGATGTACAGCTCAGCGTTTGAAATAACACTAGGCCATCAGGAGTGCAATAGCGTATCTCGATATCAAACGAAATCGACAGTCTTGCTATCATTTTAGGCTCGTTTAAGTTTGATGTTAGGTCCCGTACACTATCGAACACACATTTGACACCATATTAACTGTCGAGGTCAAGTATCGAATATCGAGACACATTCAAATCCTTCTCAGGCATTTGTTTACAAATGGTTGCAATTTGTTCCTTAGAGTTTATGTAGCTAACCACGCCTCACAGCCTCACGTTGGTATTATAGATCCAAAGCTTTGTTTTGGTGGAAATAAACGAAGAAGTTATCGAACTCGATAGATGCTGTCCCTTCTTGACATTAAGTTAATTGTTTCTCTGGCTGGGTTGATCCACAGTAAGTTCATCTTCATTTGAATTTTTTCCAATTTTTCCCACGTTTTCTGGACAAGGTCTATTAAAAAGTTCTTTCCCAAAAATGAATAAGTGCAAGAGCAAACCTTTCGTTAGTCTGTTAATTTTTGTTTTCACAATGTTGCTATCATTTTCAATTTTTTTTTTTTGCTACGAATTAGGTCAATAATATTGTGGTTCACAGTTGAAAAATAGAAAGAAACAAAAAGGAAAACCTGGTAAGCATTGAACAAAAGAAGTTTTACTAATGAATGTGGAAAATTACTCTCGAACCTTGAGTGCATGAGATGAGCTACTCATTTTATTGGGGGTAACAAATAGCCAACGAGAAGGTCAAACTTGAATGAGTACTGTAAATGTGTGGTCTACTTGGACATTGGACACAAATTGTCTTTCACCCAAATTGGTACAATGGTGCGTAATTAAAAAATGTTCGCATGCTCAAACGATTCCAATTTCTTCGTGACATTTTTGTGGAATTTATGGGGAAAAAAGTGACTAAGTGACTGATTAATATTGTCCACAATTACGTAGTTACCATAAATTGGTTCAAGTGACAGAACAATTCATAGCGTCAGATGAAAGTTCATTTCTGTGAAAGACAAATAATTCATATTAGCTCTCTAAAGTGAAAAGCATTTTGCCACAGAGGATTTCCGCTCATTTCTCACTTCTCTACTCTTTTACGTTTTTATTTTATATTTTTATATTTTTTTTTTTTCTATTTTTTAGTACTGTCTGCTGCATTTTGTGACACTTTGGTGTCAGTGTCATGCCATTTGACAGTTGAGTTTATGACATTTCTTCGGCGCTGTCAGAGACGTTGTCGTCGAAGCCGAGGACCAACTCTCGTTTATTGCATAATACAGCAATTTGTGTGAGTGCGCTTGTCACATGATGGATGGCTACCGAGACTAAATGATGACACAAATTCACGATTTAAGTAAGTTGGAAATTACTTTTGGCATAGCGCAAAGGTAAGACATTCTTCTATTAAATAGTACAAAGCTAAGACCGTGCAAAGCTTTCCATTCTATATTGAATTCCTCCACCCACACTGTCATAATTCGATTCTCATCAAAACTTAACTCAACCATAAATGGCATGACACAGTCAGTTCACATCGTCGCCCTCTTCGTTCAATACTATGTACACACAAAAAAAAAAGTAGGTAAATCTAACCAAAAAAGACGATTAAAAATGCAGCAACCAAGAAACGTTGTAAATGGAACCGACTCAAAGTTGTTGGCGTACAGCAAAAATTTGTTGGCGTACAATTAAAAATTGTTCGTATATTACTTTATGGAAGACTGAAAAAGCAATTATCCAATTGAGCGAAAAAATAAATAGATACATATTAGAAAAAGAATGCAAGAAAAAGATAGCTGATGTGTTTGGTATTTCTGTAGATGTGTTGTATTGAAATATATTTATGAAGCTTAAATTAATTTAATGTAAGCCCAAGAGTTTAAAAACGAGATAATTTACATTTCGCACATAAATTTGTCGGGCAACATAATTTCTACTGCGAATATATATAATATTCATTACTTAGAACTAACGCGCTTCCACAAAACGCCATATTTTAATATTTCATTAAGTTTACAATAATATTGTAATATTGAAATTAATGTTTTCCCTAGAAAAAACGAGCTGAAAAACATTCTGCACAATTTTTAAAATCGTAATATCACAATATTTGTTAATAATTAATTATAACATAGTCATAATTTGATTTTAAAAATTGTTTTCGAAATATCAAAAATGTAAAATGTAAACAAATTGGACGCCATCTTCCAGTGCTGCGAAAATTCGATTTTTTTGTATTCGATACAACCGGATACTTTCTTGTGAATACTTAATACTTTTTACGATAATTTTCATTCAATTTTGATTTGAAGTAAAATCTCTGAGTAAAGTAAATGCACGTAGCAATTGCTCTAAGACGTTTTTATTATTACGACCCAACAATTTTCATACAATCTTCCCTAAAATACCAATAATAGTATCGCATACTAATGGAACCAAGTACTTCATGAGTCAAGTGTCGAATATAAATTATTCATATATTATGCAGCACTTGTTGCTTTGAGAGCGTAAACGAGACAGCCATATATAATAATTTTTACCTCTTGTATTAAATGTCATGCTGTTTCAGAATTATGAAATATTTGCGGCATGGTTGCATTTCTGCATCGAGAAATACGACCGTGCTGGCAAATCATTTAACAATTTTTTGACGATTAGATTAACCACAACAATTGTAGTTGTTGTTTGTGTTTTCCATATAAAATAAAAAATTGTTTTTTTACAACGTTTTTTGGTTAGATTAACCTATTTTTTTTTTTTCTGTGTACCAACAAAACCACCAACCCTTACCAAATTCAATGCAAACGACGTATTGTGTTCAGCAGTGACTATCTTTTGAGCATTTCAAGGGAGTTCGCGGCTAGAATTTATTAGAAATTCTACAACAAGACAACAACGAAGCACAACAACAACAACGACAACGACAACTTTGCCATAAAAGAGGTAATGAATAATGGTTGCCGGCAAAGCCGTCGAGTACGGCACACGGTAACTTCGCTTCATGGTAATCATAATTTCAGTTAAACGAACACCGAAGCCAAGCCAACCCAAGGCAATGCCATCACCGAGTGCAGCACCAGAACAGAAGTTTGATTTCAGTATCGATCGGTTTTGGAAAAGAAAAAAAAAATAAGAAATAAATAAAGAAACGCTCATCAGCGTGGAAAATGTGGCCCGCAGAAGGAACTTACTAAACAACAGAAGACACACCGCAGAAGCGGCAAATAAGAAGTCGACGAAGCACAAGACGAACCGGAAATTTCTTGCAATTTGTCTTATAACTTGCTAAAAAAAAAAAAACAATAACAACAACAACAATCTTATGGTTCCATTACAAAAACACAAAACTTGAGTAAAAATAGTTCAAGTTGGTAGTGTAGTTCAGTGCAGTGCAGTGATGATGAGTTGGTTGGGAGGCACCACAATTCCAATGGTGTCCGTCCGTCAACTCGAGAGTTCCATTGCTTTTTCCAAAATTGCTTTCAATTTCATGGTTGTTATTTATTGTTGTTGTAGTATACCTAGTTGTGTGCTCAATTTGTTGTTGTTGTTGTTGTTGCCTACCTTCCGTTATATCTGTTCGTGCTTAGGCGCTTATTAAAATTTCATGTGATTTTTGATGGATTTTTATTTATGTTCTTCGATTTTTAGTGTTTGTGGAATTCGTATTTTCTGTTTTTTATTCTCATTTATTTTTTTTTTGTGGAAAGGCTTCATTACATTTGGGAAATTAGTTGAAAAATATTTTTTCCTTATTTTTCTTCACTGAGTTCATTTAATATTCATTACTCTGCAGTAGCTACTAAGTGTATTTGTTGATTTCAATTAATTTATTTATGAATGAGAGGGAAATTGTGAAAATTAGTTGAAATGCTTTTAAAGGTTTCTGAATTAAAGCGAAAAGTTATGAGGATCATTAATAAAGGACGAGGACAGAATTAAGCTTACGATGAAGAAAGTTGTTAAAATCCAAATTCAGATTGATTTAAATTGCCCATGCGCAGAGCATATAATATGGCGAAAGGGTAGTGAAGTGATGAAGTGTTGATGTGACAGTTTATCAATGAAAAGGCGATTCTCTCTTTGCAATCAGTATCTTCTGTCCGATTGATTCAAAAGTGATAAAATGTAAATCATCGCTAAAGGGTTAATGGTGTCTGTTTGCCAATTAGAACAAATGGAAATGGCATTTAAAAAATTTATATTTTCCCTTTCAATTATGAAAAAAAGTGATCAGTTATAAATTAAAAGCCACCACTAAAGGGTTAATCATGCCTATTTGGGGATTTCAGTATAGAAAATTTACCTCGAAGTGAACAAGAATTTGAGTACTTGACATTTTCCCATTTCAAGTAGGTTCCATTAACCGGACTACGTTCTTGGGGTTCAAATAGACCCAGCATTTTTAACACTCTTTCCCTAAAATATGTAGAATCTTTGAAGAAAAGTAGCTATTGGGTTAAATAAGGCTTTGTAAACAATTCGTAAAGGGTTAATGCTGTCTAATTCCAGTTAAAAATTAACTATATGTAAAACAGAATTCGATGTGAAAAGAATTTGGGGAGTCGTGATGGTTTTTCCTTTAAAGTAGCGTACTTTCTTGGTGGTTCGAACAGATCCTTTTTGTATTTACTCTTGTATATTTTCAATTCTAGGCATATTTAAAGGAAGCTGATTTGAAAAGAAAAAATATTGGGAGCAAATGTGATCAGTTAAGGGCCTAGAAGTGACTTTCCTAGAGAGAAACCTAACTATTGGGTCCAAAAGTTAAGAACAGGAAACCATCACTAAAGGGTTAATGGTGCCTAATTGTGGATTTGAATAATTTTTTAACTAGGAATAGAAATTATATTAAAATCAATTAAAGGTGTTAATATTATTGTTCTTTTAAGTAGGTACCATTAACTCGATTACTTTAGAGGGGTCAAAAAGACCCAAATTTTTTTCATTTTCTTTTCACTCCTTTTAATATTTAAAATATCTAAAAAAGAAAGAAGAGAGAAAATTAGTTCCAAAAGTGGTCAGTTTTAAGATACCACCAAAGGGTTAACAAGGCCCAATTGTAGTCTATATTACACTCGTAGTTAGTTTGAAAGAAATTGAAAGAAAAATGAAAAAGAATTTGAAGATTTTAGGGTATTTTTCTCTCAAGTAACGACTATTAACACGGATATATGCTTGTGAATGGACTCCAATAGACTCCTGGACACAGAGAAAACGTTAAATAATATTTGCTTGAACTTCAATAAATTTTATTGCGACTCATTACAAAACCATTTACACTAAAACCGAATTAAAACAAATAATCTTCTTTATCATCGAATGATCCATCTTAACACCTAAGGGCATTTACCTAACAGGACAAATTATGCTAATTTCAAGTTTACTTTTGAAATAATTTCCACACTTTTTCATTACTGGGTGATAAAGTTCCTGGTCCATTTCAATAGAACCACCTTTTAACCTGTGTCAGTACATAAACACACACCACCCAGTTGAAAGTACCCCTCCCCCTTAAAATAACAGCAAAAATCAATTGCAAACAGAAGATATTTAAAAAAAAAAAGTCTGTATAGATTTAAACCCTTCGGCACATTTCTATTATATACGCACCCATCCAGCAAACGAGTGAAGATATATGCGTTTTTCATTTTCAATTTAAACCCGAAAAAAATATATATATTACAAAAGCGTGTGGCACTTGCAGTTCAATTTGCCTACGGAATACTTGAAACATTTCGAAATCGAATTGAAAATTTCAAATGAAAAGGATTTTTTGTTGTTTTCAACCACCCTTAAATTCAAACCAAAAACTTTGCATTGCATTTACTTTGCCCACGTGAAGGGGGTAAGTTTCTATGAGGGTAAGTGCATTCAAATGAAATTGTTGTAATTTATAGCTACGAGTGGGCTGAAAACTTTGGTCCATTTGCAATTAGTGGAAATATTTTTTTAACAATTTTTTTTTGTGCGTTGTTGTTGTATGCTTGAAATGCCAAAGATGCATTTGATGCGTGGGCTGGCTATTATGGGGAACGGACAGACGCGACCAGACATGTGGAGGCGGAGGAGAGTGGCTGCGTGCATTTATGTGCGTGTGCAGTCACGCATGCAAATGTAATTGCATTATTGCGTACCTAATGGAATTATTAATGTCAAGTGGTAATTTGAAACATGCTCTAGCCAGACTCTGACTGTTCGACGGAAGACAACTTTTTTTTTTGTGTCCACATAAAAGTTTTCTTTTCACAGGAAGTTTGCTGGCAGTTTACTACTTGCGTTTTATGAAAGCAATTCAATTGCTTTAGTTGATGACAAGGGAGATGGCATATTTTTTTTTCAGAGAATTGGAAATGTTCAGGAAATGCAATGGGAAGTGAAGTGACGTACAGCGGAGGGGAATGGTAAAGTATCTTCTTCAAGGCAGCGTTACTCTATAAACTGCCAGGGAGCCGTAAAGCAATGAAAGGTGAAAGGAAAACTCCTTGACAAAAGTTTTCATATTATTTTTCTATTAAAAAGAGATTCTTCTATTAAAACGCACTTTCCACCTAACGGTGTACTCTCGTTAATTAAAATCAAAAATCATTCGATATACATTTGCCCGAATAGGGTGAGCACAATATACGCCTTTGGCCATGCCATGGAAACCTCCACAATTCTGAATGATTTCAGGTAAACAAACAAAGTTGTTAGATGCAACATGAGTCTGTCTGTCTGTCTGTCTGTCCACCACTCCAACTGTCTGCATATGAGCCACTAGGGGTGGTGGATGCATCAACTGATGTTGCAATACCAAACAAGGCCGGCAACAACAAGAACATAACGCAGTGACGCACTCTCCAAAGTGATATGCACGAGGCGATTATTTCATCCACTTTGTGTGCACCATCATCATCATCATCATCCTCAGCTGCAGCAGCACCACTGACAGTCTGACCGTTCGTCCATTTAACTGTATGTGTGTGTGTGTAATGGTCATGTAGTGCTGCTGCTGCCTCTCGGTATGGCCTGGGTGGCATGAAAAATGTGTTTTTCCATGCCACAGTCGCGCCATAGTGGCAGACATTTTGGCGCTTTTGCATTTTGATATCTTCTCATTTCGCAGAAGAGGGCGTACAAATGCAATTTTCGTTGGAAACTTGAAAAATTCAACTTAATTTTGTAGAGTAGAAGTTGTACAAAAATATGAAACATAAATGGAAATACTGGGAATTGTGAGAAAAAAACTTCCAAATAGAATTGAAAACTTTTTTATAAGATTCTTAGAATATGTCAGGTATAAGGTCAAAATTTATTTAGATTAAAATTTATTTTATTCAATACTCAAAAAGACCACAATGAAAATTCGTCAGTGAAAAATTGTTGAAAATGTCAGCGATAAATCGTCAACGAATTTCCGTCAGGAAAAATATTTTTTTTAAACTTTTTGAATGAGTATGTTTTTTTCCCGATTTACAGTCAAAGTTTTTTTAGACGAATGTCGTCAACGAAATTTCGTTAAAAAAAATGTTTTTTATAACATTTTTCACCAAGTTTTTTATAATTTTTTTATAAATAATTACCAAAAAAATTAATTTCTGAAAAATTATGAAAAATGTCAATAAAAATCGTCAACGAATTTTCGTAACGAAAAAATTTTTCTTTATACATTTTTTGGTATTTTATATGATTTATATGATTTTATACGGAAACTGTGTTAGGAAAAAATTCGCTAAAAAGTTATTGAAAATGGCAAACAAAAAAATCGTCAACGAAATTTCGTCAGTAAAAATATTTTTCGTTTAACTTCTTCGCATATGTTTTTTCACAACTTTTTACGAAAATCAAAAAGAAAAACTTGAAATACATATGGAAAATAAATTCGCTCAAAAATCGTCAACGAAATTTTGTTTAAAACTTTTTAAGTAACATTTTTGTGTGTATATCAACAAATTGCATATAACTAATATTTCTTCCAACAAAAAAATTAATAAAAAGTGTACAACAAAAACTTTTTATTATTTAAAACTTTTTTCGATTTTTGGAAGTATTTAAAATAACTATAAATTCCACTATGTATATCAAAAATCAAAACCCACTTATAATTTCTCAGTGTACCAAACTTCCCCCTTGCCACCCTTCAACCTAACAACTACTATCTACAACAGCCTAGCGTCAGTGCAATGTTATCACAAGGCAAGCTCTCATCATAATTTACGAATTACGCCATTTGTTCGCGCGCGCTCCACAAATTACTTATCTGCAGTAACAGCAGGCAGTGGCATATGCAGCAGCATATAAACCACAACGCCACGCCGCTGTCTAATACCACAGAAGGGTGACATTCTCTACTTTGGGTACAGTACCAAGATGTACTCTAAGCTCAAATGCCTAAAGGTATGCACGCAATGCAGAGGAGACTTAAACGATTGCTCTTCAAGCGGAAAAAGTTGAGATGAAAATGAATGATGCTTGCACGAGAGCTTAGATTGTTGCATGGCCAACGAAATGTGACATTGCACGTACCTAACTGTCATAACACATTTTCCACCATTTTTGCCTTCTTTTTCTTTTTGTCATTCAAGTTTTCTTTCTGTTACATTTTTCATCTTACTTTTCTCTACTTCTACTTCTTCGTCTACAGCTTTTTTTTTTTGTCTTGTAAATTTATTTATATGTATGTATAAGCGTTGTGTGCACCTAACAGTATGCAACAGTCAGTGGTGTTCTTGCCTATTGCGGGTCGGTGCAGAAGGGAGCGGAAAAAAATGCTGTGACTTAAGAGCATGGCACTGGCATTTAAGGCTGAGAGCACGTACTCAAAACGTTTTACGCTTTTCTCTGAGTATGTATTTTTATATGTAGTATGTGGGTTGAAGTAATTTAATGCGGTAATGTGTGCCTAGAAGTGGGCAATGGAAAGGCCATGTAATACTCATACGAATGAGAATATTTAGTAATTCTGGTTTATTTGGATTTTAATAGAATAATTAAGCGATTTTACTACGTTTGCTAATTACATTTGAGAGTAGTAAATGGTAAATGGTAACTAAATTATAAATAATAAATAAAAAAAGAGAATGGCTGATGATTTGAAGAGAAATTTTGAGTATACTTTTTGGCGTTTGTCAATATACACTGAAGTTGGCTTTTGAGTGAGCGTAGAACTGAATGGAATTGCTTTGATAACTTGTGGATTATAAAGTGGATTTTAAGTTCAAATTTTAAAAGGAAAATGTTCCGGTTTATAATTTTCACTAAAGAATGCATTTCCACAATGACAGCTACAAATTTTCTATGCAAAACTGTTGAAAGTTTGCGTTCATTTTATTTTCGGCACTCCGCTGTGCGCAGCTTTTTGGTTCAAAATCGATTTTTCCCAACCCTTAGCTGGGCTATCTTGTCATGGCGTTGGCAATGGCTGTTGTTGTCGCAACACAGCAGCTGAATGCCAGAGTGAATCGGTTTTTTTTTTGTGTTTTTTTTTTTTGTTTGGCCCCGTTGATGTATTATTCGTATTCGGGTGGAAATTATTTTCAATATCAATAATGCTATTTTTGGGCATTCAAGTTTTCTGTGGCAGAGTTTCGTGTGGCGGCACCGAAATTTCATTCAAAAAGCAGGGTTGATTTTTGCCTTGGTGCATACAATGAAATTGGGGAAAAGTTGAAGAGACCGAAAGTTGTGAACGATAAGATATCGCTTGACGTGTATTGCAACTATATTATCGCGAGTCAATAAAAAGTATATAGAAAAAAAAAATAATTTTGAACCAGCGGATAATCGCCCCTTTCACATCACTACAAATACATTCTTGCAAGAAAATGGAAACTTACCCTGGCATGCATGTGGGCATCGCCTTCGCCCGGCTGCTGGACGCCGGTGCGTATTTTTTTATTCTGCGGACCATCGCTAACGACGCCTCCTCCGCCGCCGCCGCCGCCATTGCTAGCGCCGTTGTATGGCATTGTGGTCGCCGTTGCGAAGTTGATGTCGGTGATGGTCTGTTGGTGAATTATTTTGGCGATTTTATTGAAAACGGGTGGGTGAAACGAATGAATGATGGCAGAGCGCGATGTGCAGACTTTCAAGCGGATGCGCCCAAAAGTGTGCTTGCCAATTTATTGTATATATACGGAATCAACACGCGCGTTTTAGACCGCGCGACGACAAAAGAGATACGCGCGACAGATGACAGACGACAAACGACACGACACGCGATTATTGCACACACACACACAAAGAAAACTTCACTTTACTTTCAAATGCGTGTGGTCTCAACACTGTTTTTTCTTGTGTTATTTTTTAGGGAACTGATTTTGTTTTTCTGACGACTAGTCGATTTGCTTATTTTGCAGCGTTAATTATTCTCTCTGTGCGTAATCTGAGCACGATTTCCGGTGGACAAAAATTTGCGGCGAAGTTTTTAATTTTAATTTTTGTTTTGTTTGGGAGAAATTATGTTTTTTCTCGCTTTTTTTTTTTTAGTTGGCTCAAATGACACTCGACAACAGCGTTGCTGCGTTGTTTTTCCAAAACTGATTTTCTTCCTTCAGGTGCTTTTCTTTTTTGCTTTCGCTTTGGCTTGGCGTATGAATCAGCTGTTGTGAATGAAAATAAAACAGAGAGAAAATGGAAAATGTTTAGAAAAGGATTTGTGGAAATTTCTGTGCTGCCACCAGGAATGCGGGCATTTTCTATTGAATATTTTAGGTTAAGTAGAAAATATAAATCAGAAATTAATTACATTATCAGACCTTATGCTCCTCTCCTCTACACAATAACAAAAACTTAACAAAAAAATGGCAAATGTCATGGAAAATGTGAGTTCAAAAATTAATGAAAAGATTTTCATTCACAGGTCTCAATGCGAATAGCAAAGGAAAACATTTTTTTAATAATCAAATTGGAAAAAAAATTATCTGATAGGAATCAAATCGATATTTTCCAATTAAAAAGTGACAGGAAATATCAAAGTTTTGACAGACACCGAAAAAAACGATTTTTTTACAATTCAAGAACTGTGTTCGTAAAAATATTAAAGTAAAGTTTTATTTCGAAGTTTTTTTCAAATTGGAAACTGATTTAACCTAAACTGATTTAACTTGAACTTAACTTTAACTTAAACTTTAGACCAGTCCAGAATACAAATTTTTAAATTTTCCTCCATTCCAACCGCCTAAAATGTGCTATTGAACAAAAAAATTATATTCCCAAAGTTTCATCCCAATCAAAAACTTCAAGACCACCACGCAAATATGTCCAGCACAGAAAAAAAAATTTTAATTAAAAATGCATTTTAGAATAAAAAAAATACGAGAAAAATCAGAATTATCCCTTTTGGGCAGAAAAAAAATATTAAAATTAGGGCGCCTCCTTTTTTTTTTTAAAGTAGCAATAAATGGCCATATTGAATCCCAGAGAATCGTCATTTTTTTCTCTTGTTTTGTAGATAATTTTTTATTTATTTTTAAGTGGCTAAGTACTATTAATTTACAAAAAATATAACAAATTTTTTTTATTTTTCTTGGTTATATTTACAGTTTTATTCCAGTAATGAATGACAATGACAAATCAATGAGAACACCTATTTAGGCTATAACAATTTCAATGACTATAAACATGAAAGAGAGGTGACAAAACTAGTCATTGATTTGTCATTGTCATTCATTGCTATAATAAAGCTGTTAGTGTGAAATTTTCAAAGCTACGGAATTTGTAAAACAAAAAATGCAAAAATTCTTCTTTAAGTTATTTTACAATAAAAACACACTAAACATTATACCGTGCACATTTTTATACCCCTAAAAAACTACTGCGACAGGGTATATTAACTTTAACACAACCTCTTAATCAGTATCGAGAACTAAACTGATTTAGCTATGCCCTTCTGACCGTCTGTCCGTCCTCACACTATCGCTTGCCCTTTCAAACCGACCTGAATCTTTCAAACTATCAGAGAGAGAACAATTTCGAGAATCAGTGAAGTCGGCCAAAAAATAGCGCTCCCCTACTAAATGACAAAAGGCTAAAATTTTACAAGTCTTTATCAATTTTTTGTGTTGGATCAGAAATTTTTAGTAATGGATTTTGTACGCCACCTATAAATGGATGAAAATGGGGACTTGAGACCAAATTTTTTTTCTGATTTGATTGCAAATTCATAGAACAGGATTTTAGACAGGTTTGAGGTACCAAAAACTACCTATAAATGGGTCATTATGGGGTACTGAAACTAAATTCTTTTTATGTCCGAGATTCTTATAAATGGGACATAATGTGTAGGAATATATTTTGGCTTTGGCAATTCACTGAATTTTTTTTTTATTTTGAAAATTGCATTTTTAAAGTACTTTTTAAACACTTTTTTTAGTAAAAATTGTTAGAATGATTGTTACTAGTTTCAAATTTATTACGAGAAAGATTTGCATTTTCTGTGAAAAAAAACTGGCCAAATTGAATCATATTTCGATAAAGGCTTCGAAGAAACCCACTCAATTTGTGGTGCTGTGTAATTAGAAAAGATTCTGATTAGATTGTAAGAGTGCCTAAGTAGCTAAAAGTCTCATTGGAACTATTTAAAATGTTTTTAATTGGATTCTCTCTAGAGAGAATTTAGTACTTTGTGTAACTTACTTGGGAATAAAATCCATTGACAGGGCAATTTATAGTAATTACCTGAGCACATTTCAATCTGTCAACAATTACAGACATTTTTCCTAGTTTTCATTCAAATAAACAAAAGTCCAAATGGAGGGCAACTCCAAATGAAAAGTATACACAGAAAATATAAACAAAAAAGTAAAATTGCAATTTTATGAGACATTCAGGAAATAAGCGCGCAGGAGGGTGCCTTCCAAAGTCAAAATTTCCACCAGCCACAGCCACTGTAGCAAAAGCCAAGCGACAAGCTGACGAAAAATTGCGTGAAAATTTTAATGGATTTCCTTAAAGAAATGTTCTAATAGAATAGAAGGAAAACCAACCCTTGTTTATTGCTAAGGGAAAGAAGGGGGAAGGGGGGCGACAATGGATAAAATAACAAAATGTCAGAAAATCTGACATTTCAAATAAAAAATATATATAAAACTAGCAGTAGAAGTGGCATGAAAATGGAAAGTCTATGTGCAAGTCAAGGGGATAAATACAAGCAAGCGAAGCGGCCTTTGCCGACGGTGAAAATGCGTGTTTGCGTGGAAAATGATGCAAGTTCGTCGAAAAGCCCATTGAGTGGGTAGTAAAACAGCAAAATACAACAACAACCTGAGCAACAAAAACACTGAAGTTTTGTAATAAACTTGAAAACACAAACGCAAGCCAGCAGACACACACGCCACTGAATTGAATGGACAACAACCCTTAAGTGAGAAAAGTAAGCACACAAGGTGGGGAGGATGTTCACAAACGAAACGAAACGTAAAGGAAAATATTTCTGGATAGGAAAGGAAAATTCAAGAATTAATAATTATTTTTCACTTGGTATTCGTTCGAATTCTGTGCCACTAATTCAAAAGGCAATCTTCACAATTTCCAAATGTCCGCTAAACGTAATTGCAACTTGGTGAAAATAATAATTTCTTTTCAATTGTAAAATAATTTTTTATCACTTTTTCCACTTGCTTTCCCTTAGTTCTTCACGGTTTTCACTCACTTTTTCTTCGCACAGGCAAATATTATTATTCCTTCAATTGTCAAAATACACAAATTTGTACAACCAATTGATGAGCGAATATGACAAGCCTGCTTGGGTTCCGATTGATTTTATTATTTTTTTCCAATTTGATTTGTTTAAGTAAAAAGAAAACTATGAAAATTTGCACTGAAAGGTTTTTCCTACGATTTTTGGGCTGTGAGTGCTTAACTGCGTGTTCAGGCCGACACCGTACGAATGTCAGAATGCAGACGGAAGGCACGCTTAAGCTATGTACGTTGTAGCCACAGCAACCCTCGTTTGTTGTCGGTATCGTGGCGGTGGGTGGTGGTGGTCGTTCGAATGGTTAGGCAATGGGGGGTTGTTTGATGGGCAATAACGCTTTTTTCGAAAGAGAGCGAGTCAGCAGTGTAAGCAGGAGAAATTTCATACAAGGGAGCTTTTTTGGGCAAGTTAGTGCATTTTCAAATACTATTTTGTGGAGCCAAATTTTATACAAAAAAAAAGTAGTAGAATTGTTGATATTTTAAACAGAAGAAATTGTTCAATAAAAATTTGGAAAAAAAAATTAAAAGTTGGGACAAAAAAATAGGAGTAGAAACGCAAACATTGTACAATAGTAGTAAAATTATATTTTTTCCAAATTCATTGAAATTTTAGAACTGCTTCCATATCAAGAATGACGAGACCAAAAAACAAAAAATTACAAAAAAAAAAAATGGAGTAGAAACTCAAGCACAAAAGTTGTACAAAAATATCTTTTCCATACAAAATTCACTGAAATTTGCGAATAGCTACCGTTTCAACGATGTCAAGACCAGTAGAAAATTTTACAGCAACTAAAGAAATTTTTTTAATACTAAAAGAAAGTCAGTATAAACTCTAGGCAACAATTGTATGTAGTCAAAGAAAATGTGTTAGACTTTCAGCCCAAAATTATTTTGGTTTAAATTCTTTAATTTAACAAAAAAAATTCTAAAAAAATAGGTACTTGAGAAAAAGTAGTAGAAATGTAGTAAAATTTGTGAAGTTAGTTTTAATTAAATGTAATTTTAATCTAATTTCAGCCTAGTCAAATCTATTTTTTAATTGTTTTAAAACTTGGCCATTAACGTTTATAAATTCCAACGGCTTTTCCTCCGTATTCAGTACCTCCGCTTCCTAAAAACGTACCTAAATGAAACAAAACTTAACTGCGATTGTTTGTCTTCTTTCACATATTCTCCTGCAAGTTAAGAGCGAATGTTCCCCTTTCTATTTTCAAGCTTTTTGCACACTAGTACTTTAAGAAAGTAAAACTCTGGTCCGGCCGCTGCAGCAGCAGCGGGACAGGACAGACTTGTTAGGCAACAATTGTTGAGCAAACAAGTTTTCCAAGTACCAAAGCATAATGTTGCTACAAAAAAAGGGAAAAATATAATTTGCAATTTTCCGAAGTTTTTCCTCCTTTTTTTTTTTGATAAAGAAAATTTGTATATTGAAGTAAAATTTACCGTTATTAAAAGTTTGCACGTTTTTCCACACACGTTTCGGCTAATATATGAAATAATAATTGTTTAAGTGTACCGTTTCGGCAAGGAGAAATTTTGCACGCAAAAGATTTTCCTTTCACACACACGTTTTAACACACCGACACACAGGTTAGGCAGAGACAAAAATTTACGTTCGTTCACGGCGTTTTCACTGTATAGATTTTATTGTTGTTGTTAATTTTATTTAATTTTCTCAATTTTGCCCAAAATGCGTTATTTTCCAGTTGAACTGAACTCTGGAACCTGCTGATTGCGTAGGAAATTTCTCTTAAATCTTTTCAATATCCGCTTTATGATTTTCCAATTGGATTTTCCTTAACCGTTCCGAATTGTTGGCAATAGGGAAGCAGTTGATTGGATTTATTCTTATTGAATAGAATTGGTATTTATCTTTTTTCAATTCTTATTCTATTTTTTTGTTTTCTACTTTACTTTACTTTTTATTTTCAAGTTGGCAAATTTTCTTTAATAATCCGATTGAGTGTTTTAACAATTAGACCCGTTCGAACACCTCCGATTCGCTTCAAAGTACAATTCGTACTGAAATTTGCCTCAATGTGAAAAAGAGAAAATTGTCTCAGTCAGCGTCGAGTACATGGCAGAATCCGTATCCGTTCGTATATTCTCGTTCGGTGGTTCGTTTTGCCGCTGCAAGTACGCTGAATGAAATGTACTTCAACGCAAATACACAAAAAATTACACATGCGAGCAGCAAGCAAACATACAGTCGAAAGAAAAAGAACAACAACAACCACAAATAAACGCTGAAAATTTTCATGTTCATGTGCGCTTGTTTGCTGGCTGAGAGTACGAAAAAGAAAAATACAAATAAAAGAAAAACAAAAGCATTTCGCTCGCCGAACTGTGCCCGCCGTTCAATTCGCCGTAACAGGTTAGTTCGGTGAGGTTGTCGGACAGTGGGTTCAATTGGTATTTTGGGTGAAATGTTTGAAAGCGCGAAATTACCAAGTAATTAATTTACATAAGCCTTTCACTCGATGAAAAAGATAGGCTTAGCGGGAAAATGGGCGATTGATGAGCAATAACAATAACAATAGTTTTACAATAAAAGTGTCTTTAAATAAAACACAGATTTTTTCAAAATACTGGATTGGGTTCTTTCATTATCGATTAATTTGAAAAATTTGAATTGTTTTTTATACTCAAACCATTTTAAATCGTTAAAAAATATTAAAAAAACCAAATTAAAGATTAATTTCTTTGTTATTCACATATTTGATTAATTGATTGATTCAACGATGAACGATTAATTAAAGTAATCGATAAATTCTTTTTTTTTAAAAGCCTATTTACACTATCATTTCCATGCTGCATGGACATGCCGTTTCTAGAATTTACACTGACCTGGGCATGCCGAAATTTCACAGTTTTTATATGAAAATGCTAATAAGCTTCCCATCAAATTGAGTATGAGTTGAGGTCCATTGGAGAAAATATTTATAATTATGTGGCCACTTCGATTTGCAAAAACCTGGCAGCAATATTTTTTAGGGACTATTTTTCCAACAAGCTGAATTCGCTCTCACAATATAAACACCGCGAAAACATATAGTTGGTGGGAAAAGGTAAAATTCTTGATCTACTATCCAAGCGTCGCCAGACAATACTGCATTTTTGAATTGAGTCCAATTGGATAATGTCGTTGAAGAACAAGTTGAGAACAAACAATTTCTCAACTTGATAGCGAAGAAAATCCCCATACAATAAATGTTCCTTGGAGATTTGAGAAAACTATTTAATATCAACTCGGCTTCAAGTCGATATCCAACCGATATATATATTGGGTTCATACAAAATCAATCAATTAATCGTATGTTTCTAGAAAATTGTATTTAGAAATGCCTTCTTACTTAATGACAAAAAATTTGTTTGACTTTTTTTTTAATTTTTTGTTGGTAAATTAAGCAATTTGTTTGCAATTCATTAAATTTGTGTTTAATCCAATTGATTAATCAATTTAAACAAATCTCTTCTTTCTAACTTGAAATGTGAAGAAAAATATTTTCAGTATGATGAGTGTCGTCCGAAAGCCATTCATTCGTCTGTTTCGTCAATTCGTTTGCATTGCAATAAAACGCTTTGCAGCGAAAATATCTTTTCAAACAATGAACGGTAAACGGTAAATTTATGAGACCGTGTGTTTTTCCCTTTTATTTTTTTTTACTTTCAACTTTTTCCTCTGCATTTATTTGCCGAGAGTGCAATTTCGCTGACGGCATTCGAAACAAAAAAAAACGAAAGACACAACAACAGAAACCACCACCATCATCACTAACACCATGAACGAACACCAAGCAGAAGCGCAAAAACATGACAATCAAAAGCAACAACAAGAAAACACTCACTCCAATCAGAATCGTATCAGAGCGGTACAATTTGTGAGATACTACGGCGAATCCAATGATTCGCATGCGCTTAGAGACTTACCATGCGTTTTTATCAGCGGCACGAGAATCGGCTGACAATGCAACAATGCGCTGAAGTGAACGAGCGACAGACCGACCCCCCCCTCTACCACCTTTTGAAAGTGAGCGTTGCGTGCAAGAGACAGAAAGAGAGAGCGCATACATGCGAAAGTGTATGATGGCGCAAGCGGAAGTTGGTGGCGGACAGAGGAAACCGTGTGTGTGTGTGTGTTGGCCAGTTGCACTTTTTGTTATTCGCCGTTGCAACGGAATTTGCCGTGTGAGCGTAAATTTCATAATGTAAAACCTGTTTCACATGTGTGCTGAGAGTTTCCCATAAGCAGAGTTGGGCAAGGGTTTACAGTTATATGCAGAGGTTTAGATAAAGATAAAAACCATAAAAAAATGAGAGCGGCGAATTCATCTTATTTGCACTTGCTCTCTCTGTTCAAGTACTCGTTGGATAATTCGAATGGAAAAGGTTTTTTTTTGTGGCTGTTTTTCTTTTCTCTCATTATGCCTTTTTCGTATTGCGTAGGTGTTGTTGTCAAACAAAAATAAGCGGCGAATTGCTTCGGCAGGCCGTAATGGCGTTGATAAGAAACCAAACTTAGCACGCATCATTAAATGCTAATTTGCGCTGAAATTTCAACGAATTTCGAATTGTTTACGAATGTGCGGTGCTTTCAAATAAACAATCTATGCAAATAGTGTGAAATTTAACTCGTATTGGTAATTGGCGAATTGAAAGAAGATACTCTAATGTTGTTATTGTTATTGTTGAGTTGAAGTTTTTTTTTTGTTGATAATAAACACTGAAAATGTTTTTCAGAAAAAATTTGTATATTTACGATATTTCAATATATCTTGATTTCTCTTTGCTCCAAACAACTACTCTTTGGTTATCACAAGAGATACACAAACTCTCCGAGGCTTGTTTTCGGCATACATCCGTTTCGTTGAGTTTCTGCTTGTCAGATTATTCGTTCAAAGCTTTTCCATTTCGTTAAATTGTATTTATCTTTTTGGCATTTTTTTTTATAATGGCTAAAACAAGCTTTATTAGCCAAAAGCTTAATATTTATTTCACATTCAGCTATTGCGAAGAATGTATATATTTTTTTTAGCTGCTTGGAATCTTTTAGCCGGGAGTTAGATATTTTTTTTTGTTATCTCAAGAGATAGAAAAATTATTTAAAATATCATGTATTTCACTTCTAACGAAAACAAAATATTACTATTCCCTATAGTTTCACAATAGGGCGATTCATGTACAGTGGGAAACCCCTCGGAAACGATTCAGTTGTGCAGATGAGCAGTCAAAATATATGAAATTTGACAGTTCTTTTAAGCAACTGCTCGTTTTCGAGGGGTTTCCCACTTTAAATGAATACCCTTACTATTTCGGTGGCTATACTGGGTCCGCCATCTTTAATTTGAAAATTGCAACATCAAATTCGAAATCAGCGATCCCAAAAACCCCCTTATACTAAGTTTGCAACTACAATGTTACAGAAAAGAATTCCTCTAATATGTGAGCTCGGCGTGGCAGTTGACCGATTTTAATATCAATATTCTAGGACCCAGTGGTCAAAAGAAGGTGTCTGCAGGCATGCCAGTATGCCTCTTTAGGAGCTCGGATGCCTGCCCTCCTCGCGTCCAACCTTTACTTCTTTTTTATATGAAACGGGACAAATAAACAGGCCTACGTCTGTCGCTTCCATGCGAATGCCTGCTGGCAGGCAATATTGCTTAGAAAATCCATTGACACCACCCTATCTCCCTTCTAGCGCAGGCATACCGGCATGCCTCCACTAGAACCGAGGATGGAATGTGCAATTTCTTCCCATAGCATGCGTGCTGGAATGTGTCTAGCTGAGAGGCCTTGCGAAATTTACTACTGGGAAGATAAATCCAATGTTTGGACTGCCCAGCTTACTTCTAGCTTCTGCAATCGTGTTTACCAGTAAAGAGGGTAGACAGACCGACAGAGGGATAAGGCTAAATCATATAATGTGTAGAGTGTAATGAATATCATTCCACTAAGTACACTAGACCGGCTGGTAAAAATATATTACAAATTTTTGGCCAATCAGTCCAAACTTAATCAAATTGGTTTAAACTTTATTTAGGGCTTTAAAAACCTCTATTTTTAAATACATTCAGAACCTAATCCGCTCGACCCCTGGCTTTTAAAGACAAAAAAATTTCGTCTTATTGCCCCCATAGGTAGCTTATGGGAACTACAAATTAAACGTTATCCGATCAAACCAAAAACTGTACGGGATCGCCGGGTATGTTCGGGCACATTCTGGTATGCCTTTCACACCGGTCTCATTAGTTTGATACTTTATTAATTAGAGAATTTTTAAGCTTACCAACTCACTACTTCGATATACATTAGTCCGACAGCTCGAGAGTACCACTATTGTAAACAATCTATGAAAGGTCATGTAAAATACGTATTTTTGTAATAGATTTCTTGCACGTTAACTTTACAGTATTTAACTGGAAATCCATCATTGCCAAATCACAAAGAAACCTTCAACGTTCAAAAATATGGGCAACCCGGTTGCTACCATTGGTGTCTTTGACTAGCTTTTTCGGGCTAGGTAAAAAATCAAACCTGAAAAACCAGTGGTGAACCAAAAACAATCCAAAATGTAACCCAAAAAACCTAATAAAAAATTCCAATCACTAAAATTTTTAAGCTAAAAATCCCCTACTTTTTGTACAAATTTTGAGCAATATTTGATTTTTGGTGTGGGCAATTTTTTTCATTCGCAACCACAGTGGCGTGAAGAAAATTAAACGAAATCCGGACTAATCAATTTTCGTTTATATTTTTTGTTTTCAATTCGATTCAATTAAATTTTGGTTTCTTTTTGAATTTTTTTATTTATTTTTCTTCAACGAGAAAATTCTATCTATTGTCTATTTTCCGCAATTCCATGCAATTTTCCGCTGTGTCACCATTGCTTTTTTTGTATATTTTTTTTCTTCTTTTTTAGCTCTTTATTACCTCCTCGTGTCTTTTCCAACACGAATGCTGTCCATCAAGTACAACACGTGTTCACTTGGCTATTAGAGTGCAACGCGTTTTACTTTTTTTCTTAGTTGTTGTTGATTTACTATGTGCAGTCAGTGTGACATGAGACAATGAAGTAAACAAAAAAAAAAAAAGCTAACAAAAAAAAAACGATGCACTTTTAGGCGCCATAAGCGAACTAACGATGTTTCAATACAAATTCCTTTTTTTTTTGTTATTCATCTTTGCAGTCTTCATGAACACCCACGGTTGGCTGATATGTGAAATATTTCATTCGTTCTTTCGTCCTTTAATTCGTGCATGCATACGTATAAGGGTTTTGGGGTGGTAGGGCTTATGTGCCTCACCCGAACGGACAGTTGAGTGCGTGTGTGTGTGCAGGTCTGTCTATCTGTCAATTTGTCAATTTGATTCCTTCACAGTTACTTGAATTTGGACATCAAAGAAAAGGCAAGTGGATAGCAACTTTAAAATTTACTCCTTCTTTCAATAGGCTAATGTCGCTTTATAGTTGGTATGTGTGTTGTTCTTAAGTTGGGTACCGACTCCTTGGCATTTGCATTTGCTGTAATGTAAAATACTGATATATATGTGGGTCAAATAGCAAAGCATATTTTTTTGCCTAGGCCTGGGTCTTGGTCTGCTTGTGTGTTTTTTTTTTTTTTTTTACTTTCTTTTTTCTCTTTCCTTTTATTTTATTTTATTTTATTTTTTATCTTCTAGGGTATTTTCTTATGTAGCTACTCTCTTCGAAAGTTCACATTTAAGTAGTTTAATTTCAAAGCAATTCTCCTCCTACACTTTCATTTTGTCTACGTTTTGGTTGGCCAAAACTTTTAGTCTTTTGACCAACACAGAAAAAAGATAGGAAAGGATAGGTAGGAAACTTAGCTGTAAATGAAAGAGATTAAATTTGAATTTGAAGTGACTCTACAAAGCACACACACACACATGCACACAATCACTTCACACATGCCCTCAAAGAGAATCTTTCAAAGTTTATTTTTTTCCCTGGCCTGGATCTTTCTTGTCTTCTAGCTTTTTGTTGTGGTCTTAGTTGAATTGTCTGCAAAGGAATAGTCGGAACGGTTTTTTTTCCCACACGAGTACGTTTCCTTAGCTGCTGGTTGATGGTTCATGTTCATGTTTGCCTTCAATAAATACTCAAAGGAAATGGCAAGCAAAGGAATAAACTTTCAATGCTGATGAGGGCCACCAGCGAGAGCATTCAAGAAGTTTCATTTCATTTCCAACCAATTTATACGCTTCACAAAAATAAATTCGTGTGAAATTTGTTTTAATTTAATAACATAAAATTAAGAACAGCGAGACCCCACCGCCCCCGCAAGAATGAATTTATGTGAACCATTAAGTCTAAGCTCTAATCTCAACCAGAAGCTGAACCACCAAAACGTGAATTTTTTTTTTTTTTGGCGTTTAAACTCACACCCAAAACAAACTTGCTCACTCACTTATGTACTGACTAACAACTTTGACTGACTTTTGCGGGAAATCAGAAGTTGTGCGACGGAAACATTTCATCTGCAGAAAATGAAAAGCGGACATGGCGCGCGCGAATGTGTTTCGCTCAGGCAACATCCCCCCCCCCCCTCCAGCCGGCTCATCGAAAGATAAACACAGCAGAGAACAGTGGTGAGTAAAGCGGAGTTACTGGAAGTTCATGTGTCGGGTGTCGAGTGCTTAAGAGGGAAGATGATAAAGCCAAAAACCGGAAAAGGGGAAAATAAAAGTAGAAGAAGAAAAATAAGAAGAAGAAGACAAAGTAGCATCAGCGCACAGATGTGCTCCTGCATATGAAGTAGTATAAAGTAACGTTAAAATAGAAACGGAACCGGAAGTGCAGATAACAGCTCGCGCCCGCTCACACGCTTATCAAATACACCAAGGAAGCAAGTAAATGCGAATTAAATGATCACACACACACTTGCATCCACAAACACACACACACACAAGCATACAAAAGGAAGCAGAAGAAATATTAAGCTCTCTTTAAATTTCTTTTTTTTGATAATTTTTATAAAATTTTTTTTTTTTTGCTGCATTTTCTAGGAAATGGTTTTTATGGTGTGTGTTTTTATGCTTAAATTGAATTAAGCACTGCCTTGGCTTCCTTCCTGCCATGCCAGTTTCCTCATATCTTGTTGTTGTGAAGACTTATTCTGCCTTATGATGGAGTAGTCTTTTCTGGCATAAAATTAATCATATTTTTCTGGAATATGTTTTTTTTTTTGGTGCAAAATTTTAACATTTTTATTTATTTTATGTTCCAGCAGTGAAAATTGTGCTACTGCTAATACAGAAGACTGGTCTAATAAACAAAAATAACATTTGTGCAAAATTTCCACATAAGCAGTCACCCGCTAGGCGACCTTCAAGCGCTCATAGCTGGGTAAACAGAGTTTAAATCTATAAAGAGCAAAAATAAGAAAAATACAAATAATTAATCGCCAAATGGTCCAGGAGGGAACTGGGCCTCTATTTGGTTTAAATGAAACTTAGTGTAGTCAAGGCAGAACAAATTAAAATTACTCTACAAAAGCATAAAAAAAAATAACACAATAAGTTTTGTCAGAATTTGTTCTCCGAGACTTTCTGCCAAGGGGGGTCAGTAAATACCTAAAATAAGTGATAAAGCTACGGTCATATTAGGCAAATATTTGCCCAAATATTTTTAAAATCATCTAAAATCGTATGTGACTGAATCAGTATTTTATTTTACTGAGTGTATTTTTCCCAGTATTTGGGCACCCCACATCTACGTCTTATTGAATCAGCCCTGTTGAATTTTGCAATTTCAACATAAAATTCAAAATTAGCAACCCCAAAACTCTCCTATACAAAATTTCATTTAACTATCAAAATAAAAAAAAATAAAAATCTTGAAATTTCGGTGGCCACATTTTGAATTTGGAAATTTACTTATCAAATTCGAAATCAACCACTTCAAAAACACCCCCCCTTGAAATTGGGTAACAATGATACAAATCACCATTTCCTACTTATAAGTAAGGTAGGCGTGACAGCTAACCGATTCCAATGCCAACTACTTCTAGGACCTAAGAAAGATAAATTTAAAATTTGAACAACCTAGCTTACTTCTAGCTCCTGCCATCGAGTTTACAAGGAAATAGGATGGACAGATGACCAGATGAAAACTGGTAAATAAACTCAGGACGTGATTCTGATCAAGAATTTATATATATTTTTCATCCTCATTGGCGTTACAAACTCCCGACCACCAGTAAATATCCCTACCTACACGGAGGGAAATGCTTGCTGAAACCATGCCTTATAGGAATCAATTAAGTAAAAATTAGTCATGATATTGATCCATTAATAAGAAGTCAATAATCAAGTTTTCTTAATAATAAGAACTGTTAAAAGGGAAAATCATTGTTTGTGATTTGTGTTTGCTTGATTTGTTCCACTTAAACATGAATTATTATTTCCCCTTTTAACATAATCAATTATCAGCAGGGATAGATTGGGCAAACAAAATTCATAAATTATGATTAATATTCATAATTTAAGGTTTAGGTGAGAATAAATGAATCGTTCGTAATAAAATTTTAAGTCCATAATAATCAACCAAGTTACTCGTAGTTCATGATAACACATGCAGTTTCATGACCTAGTCAATCATCAATTATTCATCAAGAGTAATAATATAAATCACGAAATTCATAAACCTTAATCATAATGTATTCACAATCCATATGCACAGTTTATGTACGAAACTGCATAATTTGTGACTAATATTCATAATTAATGATTATAGTTCGTAACTAAGTAACCATCATTTTATGAACTCCATAATAGTAAATCATGAACCAACAATTCTCTCCGTGTAATATCGACAGATTTCGACCCCAAGGGGGCTATAAAACGTCTTACAAACCATATGTAATTACCGATATCTAGACCCACTAGTAGCTTCAGGACAGCCCACTTTAGCTGCCATTTGAGCAGCCATGCTACACTGTGCATTGCCTCGAAGTAGTTCATCTAAAGTTTATGTATAGTAAAAATTAGAGTTCAGGAAAAATAATTTCCAGAACTCGGAACCAAGAATAAAGTTGCAAGATTAAAGCAGAAATCCAATCCATTTTTCATCGCTCCTGATTCAATCAAATGTCTTCATAAATCTTGATTAACTCAATTTTGTTAAATTATTTGCACTGTAAATTTATAAAACCAATTCAATGGTGATTGAAAAAAAAATATATTCTATCGAATTTCCTCAACAGCAAACATGAACTGCATCTAAGTTCTTAACCCCCTTCTAGATGACAGCATCAAGGACTTTGCGCTGTGAAACGAATACCAAAGTAGACTAATCCTCGGGAGGTGTAGTGAGGGTTGGTAAGATGATCTTGAGCATTCAAGTGGGTGTGATACATTTAAGTGTTGCACTTTAGCTGAACTTTCTTATCAACAAAAGAAATGAAAGCAGCAGCGCAACGGGCACATTCAATAGAATAGCAAAATTCGAATACAATTTTTATGGGAAATTGAAATGGTGCAGGACAGAACACAACCGAACACAACAAATGCAACAACAATAAAAATAATAAGTACAGCAAAAGTCACATAACCTCCTCGGTCACATTAGCAATCTATTGAATATGTGGACATTTGCAGCAAGTCCTTTCTTAGTCAGTGGATTTGGCAACTTATGTGAGTGTTTGTGTGTGTGTATGTGTGGGGCCACAGAATAAAAAAAAAATAGGAACAACAAAAATGTAATGCAAACTGTCAAACATGCTCAACAAAGAGAATAGCCTCCAACGAACGCATAAAGATTCCATTTGAACTGCAACAGTTTGCCGATTTGGCCATACACTTTGTTTGCCTTCGGGATGATTCGAAAGGATCAAGAGCGTAATGTGGAATTTCTATTTCTTTTTCAAAATGAAAGGCTATCATATAAAATATGGTTTAAATCTGTGTGAAGGGTGAAGTGATTATTTGGGGGGGTGAGAGTGTGTTTATGGGCAGCTTCTTAACTGAACTTCTTGGCTTCAACTCACGCCATTTTCAGTTCAATTGCCCGGCGCCACCCTTTAAATGTGGCAAATGCGCATTTCCTTGCTGTTGCGTTGTTATCCTGGCAAGCTGCAACTACCAACAACAACAATAATAATAATAACAACGTTAACATTGTATGCACTGCTGATAGCAACGAAAAAAAAACTACCATAATCGAAATAATAACAAGGATGCAGCGAAGCAGTAGCAGTAGCAAACTCCTCAATACGAGCAAAATCGCTTTAGAGGACATTGTTATTTTTGTTGTTGTTATTCTTGTTATCGTGTTTTTTTTGTTGTGGTTTTTCCATTCCTTCATACGCGGATGTGTCTCGTATGTTGCCACAACGATTTAGATTGGATTATTTACAATTGTTCCTTTGTGGTGTAACGATAAAACGATATAAATTCTGAAGTTTTTCCTTGTATTTGCCCTCCATTTGAGTGCATAGTTGTGCTTGAGTGGAAAAGATTCGAATAGGGAATAGGAGTAAAAAGAAAATAAAACTGAAAAAAAAATCAAAATAAATCTGCAAAAATTATCACATTTGATTATTGCAATGGGAAAAGGTATTTGATTGATACGAGACACACTTCAGTATTAAAGATAGAAGAAAAAAGGAAGCAGGGGAATAAATGAAAATTTCGTAATTCATCATCAAAATTAATTGGAATTTCTGCAATAAATTCACTCATCAGACAAAAATGTGGCTGCAAATAATTTCACCAAAAATGTGTATTATCACCCACACAATTGGTTTGCTGCCACACCCACTTGCCTAGCTAAAAATGTCAAAATTTAAATGTGCTACAATTTTTGTCTTAGAATTACCCAAAGTGCAACACTGCGATCTAGTCGTTTCAGTCTAACTCAGGTGACCAGTAGTGTGTGAAGCGCCGCCCCGAAGGAAAAACTAGCCAACAAACAGCAGACAGCCAACAAATTAAAAAAGAATAAAAAAAAACAAAACACAAAAATATTTAAAAATAAATAAACACGAAACGGAACGGAAGTCGTTTGAAAATTATGCACAAATGCAAAACTGTCAGGTGATGTCAACTTTTCAAGAATTAAAGAAATAAAAAAAAATGTCATTTCCTAAAAAAATATTATAAATTGAAAATGTGGCTTGTTTTTTATATTGAATGCAAGACAAAAAAATTATTAAAAAATTTATGTTAGCTAAATGGCATTCGCCATGGATCAGTGGACCGGTGTACATCGCGCCTTCATCATTAGGGCCTACTACAAGAGCAACGAATCGATTTCTTCAGCCCAGCGGCTGTTTAAGCGGCAATTTAGTATTTATCAAGTGCCACCCGCCACCGTAATTAAGGCGTGGGTGAGAAATTTCGAGTGTACAGGCTCATCGAATGCCATGACAGTGCAGCGAATATCACTGCCGGTGAGAATATATACATATGGGAATATAAAAGGAATTTGGTTTTTTATTTTGTTTTACTTATTTAAATAGAAAATTTGTACATCCATTTTTTTTTAAATTAAAATTTTTTATATTTTAATTTTTTGGATATTTTTTTATTTATTTTTAATTTATTTTATTTTTGTATTATGTTATTGCAGCAAATATTCTGCACCATTTGCAATCATTGCCTAAGTAATGAGAAGAATTTCAGTTCATTTAAATAGTACTGGAGCCGTAAAGGAAACTGTGGAATGAGCATTGAGTGATTACATTTGTATTTAATACAGTTCGGAAGTGTTATGATGAAAAGTAATAAAAACTGTACATAAAATAAAAATAATTAAATGCAAAAGGGTATAATATTATTATCTCACCGTTTGCAAAGCTCAGGAGGAGACACAGCATGCACCATAAGCTATATATAAAAATAATAAGTATTACTTCTAGAGTCGATTAAGAGATGGCTCTCTTTGCACTTCTGTCCGCAATTTGGAACGAAAAATGTCGTAATTATTAAGTAATCTACGGAATTTTTACAAAATGCTTCCACAGAAATTATATAGAAATACTAACTTAATAACCTGGCTAACTTAATAACTCGTACATATAATTACAGAACGCCCCCGTTAGCCCCCCGTGAAACCTCCAAAATCAGCAGTAGTGAAAATACCCTCACGTGCTTCTTCCGGTGAACCCCCGTGAATCCCCTTGAGATCCCTCGTGAACTCCTCGACCATAAACAATATCAAGTTCAAAATCAGCGACCCCAAAATTCCCCCTATACCAAGTTTAGTAAATGTAAAATGAGATTTTGTATTTTCGGCCACCATATTGGATCTGTCATTTTGAATTTTCTTATAATAGTGCTCGTGTCCACCTTTTGGAAATACACGATTTCACAGAAATGGGTCCACCTTGCCCGAAGTTATGACTTTTTAGAAAACCATTCCGATTCATTATGTCACTCAACCCCCGAGCACAAAGCCCGATAAACCAAACCGAGGGGCTGAACACATTGTCAGATCGTGGGGCCATAGCTTACAATGTGACGTAGGTCAGAGAGGATTAAAATAAACTTTTTAAAATTTGTTGCATACTTTTTGGGCTAAAAAAAATCAAAGTCAATAGTTAATTCAAAAATCAAGTTATTGGCGTGTACCTTTGGCGCTAAATGGCAGACAGCTAGAACAACGTAATTATTGAATTATTGCGCAGTGGTGTATTCGATGCTACAAACTCTGTATGTATAATCGAGCGAAATTCTCTAGAGTATTCTCATGAGTGGCACATACATTTTTTTACCCATAATTTAAACTTCCGAAAAATATAGGTACTTTTGGCCAACGTTTCCTATCAAATAACCCAATCTGTAAAACATTCTGGGTTTTTGTTTTGGCCCTAAAAAGTAGGCAACAAATTTTTAAAGGCATATTTTAATCCGCTCTTTCTGTACAAAACAATTGAAATGCAAACCGTCTAACCTTTTTCAATCTTGCAGTGAAAAGTTCAAGAGTTCAAGGTTCACTAACATTAAAATTCATGTGGAATTCAACGGAAAAGTAATCCGGTTTTCCCACTGGACTGTATTAGAAATGGGCAACATCGGATATGAATCAGCTCACATATGGATGCCGTTTTTAGTATTTGGTTGAAATGATGTCGGTAACGGAATGGGAATGGAACTGGAACGAAATGAAATGAAAGTGGACCGAAACAAAATGGAATTGGAACAAAATTTGGAAATGGATCGGAAATTAAGTGTAAATGGAAATTATTGAAAAGTATCGATAAATACAAATAAAGTTTAAAAAAAACTTAATAGATTTTTCCAAAAAAAACAATTAAAACTAATTTCACGTTAATGTATTCCAATTAAGTGACATTTCGTATTCACATCAAATCAGAAAAAAATATGTCAACTCTTCCGCATATTTTTGGCCAGCTCGAATGGCACAACTGGCAACTGGTGTTGCGTTGTCCCTGTCTATGTCTAGCGGTCTCTCTATCTGTCTGTATGTCTGTTTGTTTTGTTCACAGCCGCATCTTTTATCATTTAGTTGCACTAACCAAATGTCATTTCGTTTCGCTTTAAATAGCCTAAAGTTGTTTCTTTTTGTTGTTTTTGTTGTTGTATGCAAATATTTATCTACTTTTTTTGTGATTCGGCCTGACATTTCTTTGTATTGAATAGTTTTTTTCTTTCTTCGCATTTCTTCTTGCTAGCATTTTCCAAGTGAAATATAACAATGCGACGAGTTGATTTATGTTGGCGAATAAATAAATTTATTTTGCAATTTTCCTCAATTTTATATAAAGTATTTTAGTTAATTAATGTGTATTTAATTCATTTTTGTTTAGCTACGAGATTACATTACATTGAAATCATTTAAATAATTTTTCTACTGTCAACAAGTCTACAAGGGAGTAGAACAAAAATAAACCTGATGGTTTTCATTTGTATTTTTTTCTTAACCTACTTGAAAGTATTACAAAGAAACCACATTGTGCACCCAAGGATCTCTGTCATGGTTATGATTTTTCACGGCATATTCACACTCTTAATGGTTTAGGCATAAAATGCATTTTGTTTAACTAATTTCATGAAACACCCATACCCACATAGAATGTCTTTTCTCACAACAAAGAAATGGAAAATAAATGCAACTACAAGCAAACAATGACCGCAGAAGTTCTTGCCGATGAATAGGTATTAGCACATAGTGCGGCTATGCAATTTCTTGTCTCTTGCTTGCCTTCAACATAATTAATGGGCTTTGGTTCTAGTTAATGGGATATACGGGACAAATTCCGAAATGCACAAGATGCTATTTTGATGCGAAATTCTAAATTCTGCAATTGCATGCATTTGAAATTGAAATAAATTGGCTTTTTATCGCGTATAATTCAATTAAAAAAGATTAGAAGAAGCACGAAGAACGAAGCACGCAAATTGGCTCGCCACCGCATTTCTTGGGCATTTGTCTGTCCTCAACAATTACAATTTTATACTGTACGTATACATTCTGTGGTTTTATAGTTTCATTTTGAAACACTTGGCTTTATTATTATTTGTTCTTTTTTCTGTTGTTTGTAGGTAATCTATTCTAAGTATTTGGTGTCTTCTTCTTCGGCCATTTATTCAACCATATTTTCTTAATAGTCTTGAGTACTTTGGTATTGGTTAAAAAGAAATTCACGTTCTGATTACAAACACTTATTCGATTCTCCTCTTTAAATATAAATTTGGTTTGAGTTTAAAAATAAAAATTCCTTCATTGATTGAAATTGGTTTTTAAGAAAAGAGAATCGATGATGACTAATAGCGTTGATATTTTTAAATCACTTGAAATTAGTTGTTCAATTGAAAAGTTTCTTTTCTTTCTTTCGAAACTAGATTCTACGCATGTTTTTACAATTCGAAATACTTGGCCAACGATTGATTGTGATTGTCTATATTATAAAAGGAAATTAAATTAAGAAAAATAAATTGAAAAAAAACAAAATTTTATAAATTTATAATAAAATAATTTTAATGAAATAAAATAAAAAATATTTAAAATTAAATTATGTAAAAAAAAATAGTAAAAATTTTTAACTAAAAATTAATTACAACTAGTAAGAGAATTATCTTCGGTCTGACCGAAGCTATAATACCCTGCACATGGGAGTACGATACATTCTGAGACCATATGTTAGTAATTTTATCGAAAATCGGTATTTTATTGATAGTTTTTCGATATTTTATTCATAATTTTTCGATTTTTTATCGATAATTTTTCGATTTTTTATCGATAATTTTTCGATTTTTTATCGATAATTTTTCGATTTTTTATCGATAATTTTCCAATATTTATCGAGAATTTTAGTTTCCTGATCCATTTAAAAATTTTGTTCCAATTCCATTTTGTTCCGGTCCAATTCCATTTCGTTCCGGTTTCATTCCCATTTCGTTCCCGACCTCATTTTCAACCCAATGCAAAAAACCGCATCCAAATCGGTTCAGTATTTCTCAAGATAAACGAAAATAATATAAAATTGGCGGCCATTTTGTATGGGAGGTAGGCGTGGCTCTAATCCGATGTTGCCCATTTTCAATACCGTCCAATCATTCTCCAAAACAAGAGGAATCCCATAATTCGGAGTCGATAGCTCAAAAGCTACGACGGACGGACGGACAGACGGACAGACGGACATGGACTAATGGACTCAGGAGGTGATGCTGATCAAGAATATATATACTTTTCCATACCGGACACACCTCCTTATGGTCGTTACAAACGGTGTGACAAAAACAATATACCCTTGGACACTAGTGTGCAGGGTATAATAAATTAGTATTAAAAATTTTAAATAAAATAAATTTGTGTCTAAACTTAATTATGGGCCTCACGGAAAAATTAGTGGTAACTTCCTGAAAATCATCTTTGGTCTATTTTATGAAGATTCTCACTGGGCATTTTGACCAAAACATATAATTTCCACAATTTCTGTGGCATATAAGAGGTGAATAGACGACTTGTGACCTAATAAACGGCTAATAACTTCATAAATTTAAAAGAGAAAAAATATTTTTTTTAATAACTCTTAAACAGACTAAAAAGCAGAAAATTAATTTCATTAGTTTCGATTTAAATTTAAGGGTTTTTGGCTGGTTTGTTTCTAATGTCATTGCAGATTATGAAATCAAAAATACTGAAATTAATTTTTTTTTCTGCGTTTAATTCTGTTTAAGGGATATATTCTTAAAAAATATTTATTTAATCGTTTTACCCCCCTATTTTTTTTGTTTTATTTTTCTCCCCTTTTTCAATTTTATTTTTTCCCTTTTTATTTGTTTTTTTCCCTTTTTATTTGTTTTTTTCCCTTTTGTTTTTTTTCCATATACTATAGGAGCTCCTAGAAGAGTAACAGGAATCAAAGAAGAAGTAAAATACGAATCCACCACACTTTATCGGTGTAACTTGAAGAAATAGGAAGTTTTTCACTGCTTAAGAAAAAGGCGTTAAGACCCTTGTACTGCAACTATTGGCACTCCGACTCCGTGGGTGAGAGTATCCGCTGGTTCCACGAGCCATACCTCTGCCAATTCTTAAAGGATATCCACTAACCCCAAAAATCGCCAAGAAATTTCAAGATTAGTAAGGTGTCCTATTTTGGCCAAGTATGCTCTATTATTAAAAAATCACCCAGTAGGCCGTTTTCTTGTGCGGATAATTGCTTCACAAGAATCCAGTAAATGACCCGGATTTTCTTCGTATTCATTGCAGAATCTGCGCGAGTAGTCGTTTAAAGTGTCCAACTTTGTGAGGTTGTCACACACACCCCCCCTTATGTATATCATTATTCAATTAGTTCCAAGTTTGGCATAGTGTTGCCTGTATCGAATATTTAGGTAGGGCAGGGAGCAAAAATGTTTCTGTTTTTTTAGAGATTAGTCACCGCTTACTGAAAATAATTCATTTTTAACTGAAATTGAAGTTCGCCTTATCAGGCGTAATCATATGTGGAATATTGAAAAGACAATTTCTACCCAAACTTTCAGCCATGAAGTTCTTCCTTGTCCACTTATTTTTGTCAAAATCATATTCCTCCACAGAGTCATGCCAATTTTTATCAACAGTATGACCACCGACGGCAAACAGACGATTGCCAAGAAAGGCACAGCCAATTTGTTGGCGTGCACTGTTTAGTGACCATATCTGAGAATACGAAAAAGAAACACACATGTTATAAGTATCAGTTGAAATAAAAGCAAATAACCTACCAGAGTCCACTTATCCGCAGTTGGGTCATAGCGCTCTACTGAGCTGGTATATCGTTCACCCGTCCAACCACCCATGGCATACAAATAGCCCCGACCAGCGGTTATCTGTGAAGAAAGTAAATATTGAGTTTTAGTTTTAATACTTAGTTTATTTGATTGTCCTTTAACGCACCCCAGCCCACTGCCTCGACATATTCATTTTAGCTCGACTGGACCATTTATTTGTTCTGGGATCATAGCACTCAACCTTTTCATGTACATGAGCATCACCACCGCCCACAGCATACAAAAGTTGGTTTAGAACAGCCACAGAAGCACCCCATCGTGGCATCTTCATTGCTGCCACATAACTCCAGGTGCCAGTGATGCCATCCCATCTGGAAGAAGTTGAAATAAATTTAAAACAAAATCAATTCATATCTGATTCAATTAGTACAATTTGCCAAGCAACTATACCTTTCGACACTACTTAAAATTCGGTTAGACCCATCATTGCCTCCAACAACATACAGACAACCACCTAACACGGCACAGGCCATACTTTCACGTGGTGTATTCAAAGGTTGTAGCGATGTCACCTTGAGACTTTTCAAGTCGATGCTTTCGAAGCCACCCAAGGGCTTCGAAGGCTGGCAAGCCTCAACAATGAAGACAATGTCGTCCAAGGAGGCAGCCACAAAAAAATGTCGATAAGGCAAATTCACATGCCATTTAGTCCACTCTTCACGTTTGGGACAATAGCTTTGTATGTGCAAGCAATCCTGCAATATATATCTGTCACTCTCTCACATTAATACTTTTTTCAATACATACTTCGTTGCTCCTTCCGAGTGTCTGCGTTGTAGACAATTCGTATCTCAAATGAGGTTCCAAGTGCCATTGCATTGCGTCGACGATCAGGTCTTTGCATTCAGCCGAACTACACAGAGGCATGACATGTTTAGTGATGAAAGCGGTCGTCAGGAAGGGCATGCGTATCCGTGACATTAACTGATGCAAGAACTTCTCACGATTTACTCGATCGTGCTGAATCCATCGGAGACAACTGTGGAATACATCCTCTTCCGATTGAACAGCGATTTCATCATGGCCTATCAATTTACACAGTAGCTGTGGTGATAGCTCCAGGAACTCCTTTGTTTGGGATATCTTGAATTGAAATTTACATTAAATTACAGCAAGTGCTTTAGTTTTGAATCATCCTGCATCACATTTTCAACTACTTACCTGTTTATAGTACTGATGAATGAATGCTTCCACTTTCCTTAGACCATCGATGCAGTTGTAGTTAGCGGCATGTTGGGCTATGCTCAGACAATTGCTCGGATACAAATTGCGCATGTGAAAGTCAAAACATGCGCTAACCACCTCGTCCAGTTGCATAACCGAGGCTTTGGCCAAAATCGTTTCAACATTATCCTCGTCCAACTCCACAGTGCCTCTATAACAGTAAGTCACCAAGGTTTGCAGTGTATCTCCGTATACTTCACCCATGTTTATCTCCTTTTCACGGCTCTCACGAAGCGATCCAGTGAACATGGCCAGAAAATATTCACTGGATGCGGCAAGTACATTACGGTGAGCAGATATTCTAGTAAAATTGGGAAGAATGAAGAAATTAATAATTTTTTCTAAATGAATTTGAAGGGGTAAATGGTTGAAGGCGGTATGTAACAAAAATTTCAAAATAAGTTTAATTAAAAATTTAAGAGGTTAGGTTCATATCTTGCCCAGAACTTTTCCCAAATTGAAGTATAAACAATGTAGTCGGTGATTCGGAAGTTCATTTTCAAATATTTAAAAAATATACCGCCTGCAGCCATTCACCACTTCAATTGTTTTCCTTCTGAGAAGGTTGATGGAGGTAATAAAATATTGAAACTCAAAAGTCAAATGCCGTTTTTATCAATCAGGCAAATCATTTTATTATTTCTCGGAACAAATAGCGGTTTTTGGCGAAATGATAAGAAATAATTTCGCTTATCAAGAAAACTGTGACCCACACACACTACTATGGCTGGGTATATTAACTTTGACACAACGTTTGTAACGCACATGAGGAGGAGTGGCCGGTATAGACAATATATTCTTGATCAGCAGCGAAAACTGATCCGATTTAGTCATGTCCGCCCGATAGCGGACGCAGTTTTGGAGATCTCGACTTTGAAATTCGTCTGCCAGACTTTCTTGTCCATCCTAAGATCCATCCTCGGACTTGGTTCGAGGTTCCGAAACGAAATGGGTCAAAAATTGGTCCTGAAACCAAACTTTTAAAGTAGAAAGTTTTTCTAAATGGTCCATATTGTGAGCGAATATATCAGCTTCGGCATGACAGAACATAGTTCTAAAGTTAATCAATACGAACGAAGTCGCACCGCAGAAAAACTTAGTAAGCAGTATAAAAGCTTAGAATGACTGAATTAACGGTTAGTCGATTAAGAAAGTTTATACCGAACAAAATACGATGTTGCATTATTAAAAAGTTAAAATCGATAGCAGAGAAATCCGAATACCGACATTAAGATGATTCCGAAATATGGATTTTGTTTAATATTCGCCGCAATTGTCATTGCTGGTTGCCATGAACAGAAGCAGCTAGGAAAACAAACAAAACATAGGCTGATTACTGATCCACAAACACTATGGACAGGACCACCAACAGTACCAACAACACCAACCGATGAGCCACCAACACATGCGGCAGGACCACCAACAGTACCAACAACACCAACAGATGAGCCACCAACACATGGGGCAGGACCACCAACAGTACCAACAACACCAACAGATGAGCCACCAACTCATGGGGCAGGGCCACCAACAGTACCAACAACTCCAACAGATGAGCCACCAACACATGGGGCAGGACCACCAACACCACCAACAACACCAACAGATGAGCCACCAACACATGGGGCAGGGCCACCAACAGTACCAACAACACCAACAGATGAGCCACCAACTCATGGGGCAGGGCCACCAACAGTACCAACAACACCAACAGATGAGCCACCAACACATGGGGCAGGACCACCAACACCACCAACAACACCAACAGATGAGCCACCAACACATGGGGCAGGGCCACCAACAGTACCAACAACACCAACAGATGAGCCACCAACTCATGGGGCAGGACCACCAACACCACCAACAACACCAACAGATGAGCCACCAACACATGGGGCAGGGCCACCAACAGTACCAACAACACCAACAGATGAGCCACCAACTCATGGGGCAGGGCCACCAACAGTACCAACAACTCCAACAGATGAGCCACCAACACATGGGGCAGGACCACCAACAGTACCAACAACACCAACAGATGAGCCACCAACTCATGGGGCAGGGCCACCAACAGTACCAACAGCACCAACTGATGCGCCACCAACACATGGGACAGAATCACCAAACGTTCCAACACCACCAACACCACCACCAACAACACCAACACCACCAACTGATGCGCCGCCAACACATGGGACAGAATCACCAAACGTTCCAACACCACCAACACCACCACCAACACCACCAACAGCACCAACTGATGCACCACCAACACATGGGACAGAATCACCAAACGTTCCAACACCACCAACACCACCGCCAACACCACCAACAGCACCAACTGATGCACCACCAACACATGGGACAGAATCACCAAACGCACCAACACCACCAACACCACCACCAACAACACCACCACCTGCACTAATAATGTATAGAACCCAACAATACCGTCTTTAACTAAAAATTAGAAATTATACTAAACAAAAACGTAGCAAACAAACACTTTGTTATGACATTTTTTTTTGTTTTTAAATTTTTTGTATGGAAAATTAGTTTTAATGAAGTTTTTATTTTGGTTTTACGGTTAACGACGTTAATTTAATTGTTAACGAACACTGTTGACGCATGGTTTTGCAGTCACTATCGTGTTACATAATAAGATCATGCTTTAACATTGTAATGGTTCTTCTAACGATTGTATCTACCTGGTCCCATCAATTTCTGCTATCAGCACAACATCGCACAGCTGCTGACTTTCAAATTGTTCTTGGAGATTTTTGAATGCCCTACCAAAGTGCTGACCGCTTTGGAATCTATACACATCGCCTTCGAGTTGATTCATTTCGAAATGTTAAATTAAAAAACAGTTGTCGAAATACACAACCGGTTATGTACAATAGTATCAACATACTAACTGATTGGGGTAATGGTGAAATGCTCTTTGATTGAGTGAAATAACGTGGGAAACTCTTTATTTCAAACCGAATTAGTCATTTAACTATTTAAAGCAATGGTTATATTTTGGTATCTTTGTTGATTACCGATAGTTCTTATCCTAATCAAACTAAAATTAAACTAATCGCCTCTCTTGAGTGATTTTGACTTAAGGAAATGGGACGAGAGAGAAATTGCTGGAGAACTGTTTTTCCAAACAGCTCTTTTAATCTCAAAATAAAACCACATTTGTGGCTGATTTGCTCGAAATTATAAGTGCAATCAAATTCAGTCAAAACAATTCCTAGTAAACATTGCGCTGATAAACCAGTTAATTATACCCTATACTTTGTATTGAAGGGTATATTGTTTCTATCACACTTGCAAGAGGAGGTGTGACTGTGCTAGAATAAATTTTGTAGCACACCAACATTAACAATAATGGATTACTAACCAAATGCAATAACTTTCTACGTTCTTTGCAAGTGACGTTTGACCGAGTTAAAAATACTTATTATGCACACAAAGCAAGGAAATTTCATCTTATCTACCAGACTTTGCTTACTGATTGAATTGAATACTCTTTAGCCAACTCATAGTGTTTTCCTTTCTTTTTTTTTTAAATATTTTATATTTGATACGAACCAACCATTACCCAAAATACTACATAAGCTGGGCATATGTTGTTGGATGTCTTCATGATTCACGAAATTTCATTTAAGCTTCAAATTGATTTTAAATAATATCCTACTCAGTATATCCATTAAAACTCATACACATACACACTCATGACACACGCACACCATGGAACACACAAAAGAAAATTGCATTGGATTTGGCCTTTGCATAAAGTGCAAGATGTGCAGCCAGTAGCAGCCATCTGTTGAAATTTTCTCTTTCTTTTTTTGGGTACTTATACATATTCCAAAAGCCCAGACCAAAGTCAAGCGATCAAGTTTAATCAACTGTAAATATTGCCTTTTGATAAAAGTTTCAATTTGTGTGAGCAGCAAAAGAAATAAAAGCGAAATAATCAAAAATAAGATCTCTGGAAGTTATTGAAGGAAATATGAAAATGGAAATTGCATTTAAATTGAAAAGGTTTTACACTTCGCTTTAGAGGGCTATTCAGTCATGTGATGAATGATGGTGTGAAGTGTGTAGGGAAGTGTTTGAATAATTGAAGTTATTAGAAGTTCAAGTGAATTTTACAAATGACACCTCAGGCTATTGGATGATAAATACCTACACTATGTACATAGGATCAACAATATTTGGTAAGGTCATTCGCCATTGAACCAAGTTCACTACAGTCGATTTATGATTTTCTTTATATAATTTTGAAGTCATATTTATATCCAGTTGACTTGCCATCTGACTTGCCATCTGACTCTTCAACTTACACTTTCTTTGACTTACCATTTCACTTTCCAACCGACTTATCAGCTAATTTTCCTGTTCACCTTCCATCGGACTGTCCATTTGCACTCTATTATTACGACTTGCCAATGATAATTACATCATGTGGTATCACAATGGACCTATTTTAGTGTAAGTGTGTCGCTGTTCCGGTAGCCACCCTAACCTAACCTAATCTGACCTAACCTACCAAATTACTTTCTATCTGACTGATCAGCTTTTCATTTTCCATTCCATCGAATATCGGACTTTCCAGTTGACTATTAATTTGTTCTCCATCTGACTTACCATTTGACTTTATGTCTGTCTGACTTACCATTTGTTTTCGGTCAGTTCAAATCAAATCAATAGCATTTTGAAGGAAATATTTCTTCCATCTGACATTCCATCTGTCTAACCATACGACTTACTTTCCAGCTAGCCATCTGACTATGTACTCAATATGACTTTTTATTTGACTGACCATCTGATTTTCCATCTAACTTTATATCTGACTTTCCATTAGACTTATCATTTGACTTTTCATATTTCCAATGAGACACTTGAAATTTCTGGCTTACTAATTACGAATATGTGAGCTACCATCGCTCAAATCAAACCAAATGGCATTTTGAATGAAAAATGTTCTTTAATGCACATCACACACTGAAGCAATCTTTATGATTAGGCAAATGTACTATCTAAGACATTAGGTATAATCGAAAATTTGATGGAGTGAGAAAGATGGCACATCATCTAAATAATGTACGATTACAAATGTTCAAGTAAATAAAATTAATGAGGACAAAAATGGAAAACAAAAACACGCGCTCGTTCAAGCGCACGTGCTGAGAAATGTCATTTCGGTAATGGTGCGCCCATACAACACAATACAAATGTCAAGCCACTTGCACGCGAAGAACAACGGCGAGATGACAGTTAGTTGGAGCCTCCACGTAATGTATGTGTGTCAAAATTAAGTTCATAGTTTAAGGAAATTTCATAGCTGACAATTTTCAAATTATGTGTGTTATGCTAGACAGACAGTATCCTCAACCACCCCCCCTTGGAACAAGTTATCCTTGACGAAGAAAGGAGATTATACCAAAAGAAATTCCAAGTATAAAATCTACGCCAAAATCTTTATTATTTCATTTGTACGAATTCGAATGCTCCCTTGGGCGAAAAATAATATTGCACAATATGGCCGCTGCCAAACAGAATGGCTTACAAAAAAAAAGCAAGCAAAAGTCTCCTTACGAAGGCTAAGACAATGGAGCGAAACAACAACAACAAAAAAAGAAGTGATTCAAAAAGCAAAAAAAAAAAACGATTTCCCCTGAAAAGAAGCAATTTCCATAAATTTTTAAGGATAATGGCGTGAATTAAATTTTCGCAAGTGAGTGACTGTTGCGCTGAACACACTGAAGGTGCCATTAAAAGATTTCACCCCTCCTCTTGGCGTTTCACTTTACGTTTCACTTCGCGTCGACGACTAGTCTTATTGTTTGTATTCGGCACATGCAATAAAATAAAGTTCACGACAAAAGAAACGGAAGCAGGCGCCTTGGCAGTAAAACAAATGAAACAATAAAAAGCACAACAGTGGAAAACAAGTTAATCGATGTTGATGAATAATTGATTTCCTTGAGTGTGTGTGTGTGTATTTGTGTGTGAGCGATGTCAAAGATGCTCTCCCGAATTGAAATTGCAAAATGAAAAGAAATCCGGACATACGCTTCGGCTGCTTGTGTTTGTGTGCAATTGCCGGAAACGGCAATCATTGATTGCTATTGTTGTTACGGAATAAAAACAAAATACATGTAAGACAGTGTACACCTAATAATTTAGTAAAAAGGTATTCAGAGTTGACATATTTTCGTAACTTTGGGAATGGCAAATATGCGTTTAGGGAGTATTTTATTGTTTTATGTTCAAAATCAATTTGGAGACAAACGCTTCCGGAAACAAATCAAATGACTGTATTTTTGGTTATAATATACTGAATAATTGAGGCCCTCAATTCTCAGCTATTCTGAAAAAGTTTATTAAAGAAAAAGAATACAGAAAATGTAAATAAAAAACGCCGAATTCGCATATTTACGAGGAATATTAATAATTTAAGCCATGTAGAATACTTAAAAAGATGCAAAAAATGTATTTGTTTACTAAGGAAATTCGACAGTAGCACTGTGCAACACAAATTTCTGATTGCCGATCTGATAAGTCTTGGTCAACACCTAAACATCTAAACCACACAAAAAAAAAATTTTTTTAATTTTTCAAAAAAGCTATACAGAAAAAAGAGGTACACTCAGAAAAAACTCCTATAAAAACTTAGTCAATGGGATGCAAATACTATTGAAACTATCAAATATAAATTTTAATGCCTCTTTATTTTATTTACTTAATCAGTTTTCTTATTAAATCAACTAGTTTCTACTAATATTTCCATTGCATTATGTCATATTTTTTTCTGAGTGTAGGAAAAATTTACCAAAAAAAATGGTTTAATAATTTATTAATAGATTTTTTATTATTTTTTGCTCCCTTTTTTATTTTTTATTTATTTTTGATTTATTTTTGCTTTTTATTTACCTTTTTTCCCGCTTATATATAATTTTTTACTTTCTATTTTCCCTTTTTTACACTTTTCCCATATTTTGTTTTTTCAGATACCCAAATTGAGGCGTTGAGAAGTCCAAAAATCGTCGTAAATATATGAGATTCCTTTCACTTTATAAATTTTATAAAAAAATCCATTGCACTGTGTATTAAATTAAATATTTACATTTCACTATACTGACACGATCAACTAATAAAAAATATTATCGTTTCCTTTACCACCTTATTAAATTTGTTTTGACATTTTATGCCCCATTAACATATTCAAATCAGATTTGTGTACAAGAACATCGAATCAAAAATAATAATAATAATTGCTACATTCAAGTAAATACCGAACAAATGGCATTTATTGCACATGTTCTGTGAAAACGCGAAACAAATTCCCAACTTATCACGATCATAAGCTAATAATATTTGAATATAAAAAGCTTTAACATGCAACTGAATCAGCTCAGAAGTCTTTTATTAGCGAAACAAAATGGCAACAATGGCGCTGTCTCTATTTTGGATAACATTAATTGGAATACTTGCTGCAGTGACATATGCTCAAGATGACAAAGCTTTCGTGAGTAGTACAGGTTAAGTTGAGAAAAAATTTTGGAAAAATTTTGTATTTTTCCTTTCCAGATGGAAACACTTGGCGAACAAGTGAACCCCGATTCCAAGCAGTGCAAAATGATTAAAAACAGTGAAAAGCCCTCATTGTTGGGTAAAACAATAGAGTGCCCATCGTATTGCTATGCTGAATATATGGGTTTCATGAAAGACGAACTGGTGGACAAGGATGAATTGGAAAACAAATTGGTGGCAACGAAAATGAATGAATCGATGGCAAAAACGGCAGCCGCAAAGTGTGGTGTAATCAATGCAGGCGATAAATGCAGTACAGCCAATGCGTTATTCAAATGTTTGGCCAAAAATACGAATGTACAGGAGAAAAATTAAATTAAAAACAACGAAAAAAAAACAGAAGAACTAATTCGTAAACAAAAAATATTTTTAAGCAAAATTTGACAGTAAAATGTTGGCTTTATATTTGAGGAAATAGTAAAAAAAAAAGAAAGTAATAAACAACTAGTCGGTGCGACCGTAGCTGAAATACACTGCACTTATGAGTACGACTCCATTTTTCGATAATTTTATGATATTTTTTCCATTTCCAATCAATTCAAAAATGTTGTTCCATTTTCATTTTGTTCCAGTCCATTTCCATTTCGTTCCTGTTCCACTTACATTTCCTTACTTTTCAAATTCTAATTATGTTCCAATTCCATTTTGTTCCGGTCCATTTCCATTTCGTTCCAATTCCATTCCCATTCCGTTCCCGACAGAGTTTCTAACCAAATACAAAAAACCGAGTCCAAATCGGTTCAATATTTCGCTAGATAAAAGAAAATAAAGAAATTTCGCAGCCATTTTGAATGGGAGGTAGGCGTGGTTCTTATCCGATGTTGCCCATTTTCCATACCGTTCAAATATTAGCAAAAAGAAGAGCAAGTATCGTTTTCGGTATCAACGTCAGCCTTTAGTGAAGCAAAAGTATCGGCATTGGCCCAAAAAATTCAACTTAATTGATCTCTAGTTGATCTCCAAAACATTAGTTAGGTCAGGGCGACAATCGGTATCGTGTATCTCGATTTTGAAACTCGTTTTGCTATAGTTGAAATACGAGATTTCAAAATTTAACTCACGTATTTCTCCACTTGAACTTGTTGAGAAATTAAGTAAAAACGCTGCCTTGGGTAATTAAAGTGCAATTGCGTATCTCGATATCGAACGAAATCGATAGTCTTGCTATCATTTTAGATTCGTTAAGGTTCTATGTTTAGTCCGAACACTATCGAAACACAAGTGACCACCATATCGGCTTTCGGGACCATGTATCGAAATACACAATTCCACTTTAATCCAATGTCAGTGTCAGATGCTACGCCCAAGGTTACCCTCATATAACTTCATTGCATAAATAAATCAGTCAGTAGTAAAAAAAAGAATCAAAAAAGTCAAGTAACAAATTCACCAATTTAAGTGCTCGAAAAAAACCTACTTAAACATGTCTAATGTGTAGAAGAAAAAGCACCACCAACTACACAGCACCCTATCTAGCGCCCAAGCAAGCTGTCCTACATAAAATGTAACCATTTCTCAAACAGCGATTACGACCAGGCACTTTTGCATATTCGCACTTTTTGCCCAGACAAAGGAGCAGCAGAAGCAGCCCTTGCCAGCCAGAGAGTCAGCCCGCATTCAAAAGCGTCCAAGCCCATGTGCGTCTATCCGGTTCGGTAATAAATGGGCGCGCTCTACTCATACAAAAAATAACAAAACAAAAACTATCAACGAACGCCATCTTGTGCCCGGAAAAATGCATTAAACAAGGCGGCAGTTGGCTATTGTGGGGGGGGGGGGGCATGTGTGGTTGTAGCCTGCAGCTTCAGCTGTTGATGCTGTTATTTTGATTGTTGTTGTTGTTGTAATTGTTGTAGTTACGCTTCTGATGATGCTGATGCCGAGTGAAATAAAGCAACAATTGCATTTTTATTTATTGCATAACTAAAGGCGTTTATGCGTTTGCCAACTAAAAGTAGGCAACAAATAAACAACAAGAACACTTACAAGAGTGAGGTGGTAGGTGAGGAATAATAATTACCACTATCAGCTGAGTGGAAACGAGTTGAGAGAAAAATGAGGCAGAGCACAGCAAAGCACAACCTGTTGTTTGCTGGTGCTCTGTTCGGTGTATGTGTGTGTTATGCAAGCGCGCCAAAATGTATGCAATGCAATTAAAAGCAAATGCTACACAATTATTCATGGAGAGTTCGAAAGGCAAAGAGTTATGAGGGAAGGAGGGAGGTGTTGCTGGAGCTGGAGCTGGAGTGTAATAAAGAGCAGAATATTTTAATTGAGATAAATGGTCTTGAAGGAGGTAAAGTGCATTTTGAATACAGAATACAATTTTTTTAAAGCATACCTTACGGAGCCAAATGTATACAAATTTTTTTCAATTTCCTGCCTTTCCAATAAGTTTTTAAAACTTTTTAAGCATCACAAAAAAAAGTCTCCTTGCAAAGTAATCAACACAAATCACTGCCAACTTCAATTAATGATCTTTTTTGCAGCACCAAAACAACAACAATAACAAAAGTTAATGGAGCAAAAATTTAAAAATAGCCATCATCATTTCGCAGCATATCCATTGAATGGTTCATCGAGAAGAGGGCCGAGCTGAATCGAGAAACGGGTGGAAAAACAAACCTAAACTGACACTGAAATGCACACGCAACCATTGTTGGTGGCTGGAATGCAGGGACCATACTCACCCACACAGTGGATGCAGTATGCAGTCCACTTCAGTCATTTGCCAATCTGCCCACTGTGGATGGGTGTCATTCGATCAGTGCGTGTTTCTGCATTTTTTGTTGGGTTAAACTCTGTTGCATTGAAAATAGCTTCGTTTGAAAAATGGCCACTCCCGCACAAGGTCAGGTAATTAATTAAAAATGCACAATGGCCGTTTATAGAAAATGTAAAAAACGTAAAAGCTGCAAAACATTTTTGTATAATTATCCAAAATTATATGCATTTTAATTTCGAAATTAATCACGGCGGCGAACGTGGTATGCAAGATTTAATTTGTTATTCCGGTTAAAGCGAAAAAAAAATACAAACAATAATACAAAAAAACACCTGAAAGTTATTTAATTAAGATAAATCGAAAAATAGATATGTTTGCAGGCGATGAAAACTTGTGGAACAAGGAACGCTGTTTTGTTTGGGTGATATGGCATTTATGGTAGTTGAACGAAAGGCATTGATCTCAGGTCTACAAATATCCCATGACTTTGTAGATGTCTTGACTAGAAATGGACTGAAATGTTGGTTGTGTTCATTTTCGACCAAAAATGGCTTCGTCCGGTTAGACGTCGAATCTTAACCCTCGTTCGATTTCGACCTCTCGTCTGGTAGACCACCAGACGGGACGAGAGTCAAGCAACGGCAAACTTGCGAGAATGACTTACCATGAAAATGCTTCTTGTCTGTTAGTGTATTGCCGTTCGGATTCGGCATTAGACTGTAGGTCCCCAATTATCATATGAATTATCACTTTCCTATGATAATTGCATCAAGAAGCTTAACCTAAGCTAAAAAATTATTATAAATTCGTGCCACAATCACCAATTTAAAGTAACTCACATTTGACGCAAGCTCTTAATAACCCAGTAGTCAATTTCGCAAGGCCTCTCCGCTAGAGACATGCTAGCACGCCTGCTATGGGAAGAAATTGCACATTCCATCCTCGCTTCTAGTGGAGGCATGCCGGTATGCCTGCGCTAGAAGGGAGATATGGTGGTGTCAATGGATTTTCTACGCAATATTGCCTGCCAGCAGGCAAACGCATGGAAGCGACAGACGTAGGCCTGTTTATTTGTCCCGTTTCACATAAAAAATAAGTAAAGGTTGGAAGCGTGGAGGGAAGGCATCCGAACTCCTAAAGTGGCATACTGGCATGCCTGCAGACACCTTCTTTTGACCACCGGGAAGTGGCATACTGGCATGCCTGCAGACACCTTCTTTTGACCACTGGGAAGTGGCATACTGGCATGCCTGCAGACACCTTCTTTTGACCACTGGGAAGTGGCATACTGGCATGCCTGCAGACACCTTCTTTTGACCACTGGGAAGAGTCTCTTATGTACCCTGCAGATCATTTAAACGGTATATACGGTATATAGACTGAGCTAGGATAATTTACACCTATTTGTTTGGGGTTAAGTGTGGGTCGGTTTTTAGAGTAAGGGTAACATACTTAAAGTTCCATAAGATAAACCACTACAATGAGAAGTCGGTAAAATTAACCAAAAAAAGTTATTATCGTACCACTTTTAAAAATGTATGAAAAGCTTGAATTTATTAAAGGCTGGACCGTTTTAAACCCTCTTTTCGGTTAGATTTACCAACTGTTTCTTTGTGTGTAGACAAGCGAAATCGGTTTAACATAGCCCTGATGTTTGTGTAGAGTACCCACAGAGTAAATATCCAACCATTCAGAATCGAAGTCCCGCTGCTTGTGGTGTGCTCTGATGAGTCAGTCAATCAGTGTATCGGCACAAGGTGAGTATTGCATTCACAAAACAACAAAATGTCCTTACATACTTTACATGAAATGTCACTCCATATAAAGTGTTTCTCGAGAAAGCATCTTAGCCGTTGACAGAAATCAAAAACACACACCAAACATGAAAAACAAATCCACAAAAAAATGGGATACAAGTTCATATTGTCAAAAATTTACCTGTGTGTGTTTGTACACAATTTTAGGTGAAATACCCTTCCACTTACACCGAGGTTGCCAAACACTTCATGACATTCACACTTTTGACAGCCACCTATTTGTTCGAATTTGTTCAAGTTGTTGCCTGAATAATGGCTGCGTTTGTACAGCATTGTCAGTGTAGTGTCTCTGGGCCATTATTTATGTTAGAGAAGTTTTTTTTATTTTCGCGCGAACTATATTGTCAGAAGAAAATTATGAACTTGCTGCACAAACTTTTCTTATTTAATCAGAAAGTTTATTTCAATTTATTTTGAAAAGAAAAAACATAAATTTTATTTTTGGTCCAAAACAAAAATTTATAAAAATGCTCCCCTTTCCTCATTAAATCTTGATCAAAAATTGTTATATAACATACCGGCTGTCTGCCAAAGTGTTACTCTGAAAGCTACAAGCGAAAATTGCATTAAACATTCTTTTGGTGCCCCTTCTGACACTTACCCACGTGTATTGGAATTGTTTGCAAACACACATATGTGTTGGGTGATAAGGTTGATGAGGGAGGCAGCAACCGTTGATGCCTGAGAAAATAATAAATAATATTTATGTTGTTTGATAAAGAATTTCCGCCACTTGTAACGATAAAGTAAAAAGGAGCGTGTACTGCCAGCAAGAAGCTCTCAGACGGCCTCGCACGGAAACGGAAAGCGGAAAGAATGTGCGACTGAAAGGAAACGAAACGGAAGTCGTGTGTGAAAGTGGTGGCGGAAAAAGTGATAAAGAAACATACTTCCCGTTTTGTAAGTGGCGCTTAGAATGAAGTACAGTTTATTTTAGCAAGGAAATTTGTTAATGCATGCAAAATAAATTACCAGCATTTTTTTTTAAATCATTTCTTTTTTCGTAATAATGAAATTTTTTAATCTTTGTGAGGTTGCTCAGCGAGACCATCTACAACTTTAAGGCGTGTATTTTAAAAAATATTATTTTCAATATTTAATATTTTTTCACACAAATTTCATAGTCTGTCATTCTCAAAGGAAAGATAAAATCCGCGTTGAAGAATTTTTATTTTAATTTTTTCCGACTTTTTGAATGTGTGAGACCGCAAATGATGCTGTAGGAAGTTATATCTTCCAGGAATAACCTAACTGGTTACTTAACAACCTCCCCACCCCTACCTGTTCCCACTCGACCCACCCACATAAAATTACTGTTATTTTTTTTTCAAATTAAATTATCCTTAACCTCACATTATCTCTCGCTTTAATAAATGTTCTCAGCGATATGAGTGTGCTAGCACCAAATGGGGATCATATAAAAAAAAAGTGTGCTACTAAGGACATTTTATATTTGCTCATACTTTTTTATGGCCATATTATTTATACGCGTGTATACTCTCAGAGTAAGCCGGCCCACAACTTTTCACTGCAATGTCTAGTGCGATATATTCCAAGATTTATTTCATTCGCCACACAGAAGGTTTTGTTGCACCTTCTGGGTGGAGAATAGAGAAAAAAAATCACATTCTTATACATAAAAATAATATTGTAGTAAAAATGTTAGAGGCACCTTTAACGAAGCGTGGGTAGGTACACGTCTTCTGCGTAAAATCCAACCAAGCACGGAAATGAACGAAATACTTATAAAAGACCAAATAATATTGTTATAAGGTGAACCGACCGACCCCACCTCATTCTATAATACTTGCACGAAATATATCACATCCTGTTGCGTTTACATTGCAGCGCATCTTCATCGGTGCGATGCGTTGTAGAGAAGCAACAGTTGTTGCTGTGTAATGTGGAATTAAAGAAGGATGAGATGAGGGAGAAAGACTGGCAGAGGCAATATTTATTACTTGAGTATATCGCAGTACTTTATTTTTTTATCAGGCGAATAGATTATTTTGCAAAAAATACTTAAGCAAAGCGGTAAGGGTAACATTCTTCGGACGGGCAAGCTGAAAGTTGCAAGCGGATATGAGAAAAATTGTGAAATGAGAATATTTAAGACAATATGGCAAGGTTCTCACTATTGTCATGCTGGAAGTATGCCCAGATGGCAATCATAGCTTTAAGAGGATAACAGGAGCATATGATAATTTCGGTTTTTCTTCTTTATTGATTAATTTTCATTCTACATATCGAAACCCTCACGTTTCTTCACAATCACTAACACCAAACATTCTTCTGAAACATTGAAAGGCCTTCAGGCGCCTAAACCGCCACACCAGCCGCTCGCCAATAAACGTTCCAATACAAATCGCACAGCAAATGTCAAACAATCGAAAAGCCATTGAATAGTGCGTCAAAGTCAATGGCACTGGATGCGTACGGGTCTCCCATAAAATGTGTATAAAATTACGTTGCAATAGACCTACAATGGTCTGCTGCATCCACTTGTCCATCAAGCCATACTGCTGCACACGCATTATGAACAACTTAAGCGGCCCATCGAATGGCGAATCGAATTGCAGCGCCAAAGATTGTGGTAAATTCGGCGAGCACAATGCCTCGGAGGCCATCTTGAATCGCGGCAGGGGCAAGCGATGCTGCTGGAATGCATGAACTGACCAACGTTCGCGTGTCACCAAGTAGGCATAGGTTGTATTGAGAGCGGCATGATGTCGTATGAAAGTATTCAGGTCCACGGCATAAAGTTGTGGCAGCAGAGCCCGCGGCAGTAAATCCGTTTCGAAGTATGTATTACGATCGTAGGGTTTCAGCAAAATATATATTTTCGAATTGATAAAATCCTGTACAGTGTGCAACTGTCGACCCGGTATAGTTGTGCTGAGTAGAGAGGCCAGAGAGCCAGTATAAATCGTGGTCAATAGCAGGCCCAGAGCAACAAAGCAAACCGAAATGATGCGATACGTATGCGAGGGCAGTTGAGCCACCGATATGGGCTGATACAGGAGTATGTTCAGGGCATAGATCACTGCGAGACCGAATTCGAAATGGCAGTGTGTTAGGCGTGTGCAATTCAGGCACATTTGCAGGCAAATATAGCCCATGGGCAAGAAGAGCAGAAGGCACCAAGTATTCGTTTCGAAGGCGCGAAGAAAGTAGATAGAACGTGGAGCTTCGGCCACCACGGGCACTATGACGCACACTCTGGTCTGTGAGATGGGATAGCTTTGTTCGGTCTCGTTGACGTAATCCAAGACTGAGGTGAATGCATTGATGCCCATGTCGGCTAGTTTGTGTGCAGGCCTCAGTATGATGTGGCGCTCGCGCGTCTCTGTGGACTTATTGGGCGTGGCAATAACCAAGCGCACAGACTGTGAGCCATTTAGGTATTTAACGAATTCCCGAAAGAGATGACCGGTGATGCCCGAAACTTGGTCTGGCCTATCGGGAAACTGAGAGAAAACGAAATTGAAGAGTATTTTGAGGGACTTGAAAATTTCAATTTAATTCCTCACCAGAAAAGTCATGGGCGGATCATTGTACATGTCCACGCGAAACTCATAACCATTCAAATTTCTAATTTTATTCCACATAAACGAGGAGTAGTGTTGACCTGTCAAGTTAACAATCTTCATTGACGGAAAGGGTGTATAGGTATACAGTTCGTAGAGCTTTTCTCTTTTCTCTTGGAAAGTCACCAACACATTTACTATATTCGCATACCAACACCAGTTGAAAAATTCCTGCAACTCTTTGAAGTTGGGGGCATTTTTTATGTGAAAAATCATGGGTATATCGTGACGTCCTTTCAAACTCCAGTCTGCCAAATTTCTGGTACTATCAACGGTATAGGTGAGAAAAATAAAAGCCATTGCCTGGTCGCCCGCTATACTGGCCACACGCAACCGTTGCTCATTGAAAGTTATCAATGGTTTTGTGAACGCTGTTTGCAGAATCCTCTCAAAATCTCCACACTCAAATAGTTGATTGCGTATGACAATAAAGTTGTCCACAGGCATGTGTAAATTCACATATTGCGTATAATTTATTAACAGCTCTATGTTAACCAGGCTCTTATATTCTTCGTCTTCTCTGTGTGGTAGTAACATGCCTCTAACACGCACCACTGTTAACAGGATTAATGCAAAAGTAAATGGTGGACACTTGCGTGTGTGCATCGCAATGCTCTGACAGTGTACTGAACTGAAACGTTTACACTTCATTTGAGCAAGCTTCGTATATGAAACTGAAAGTAGCCAAGCAGATAGGCAACTAAATATAAACAACTACGAAATTAAACAAATACAAAATCACAGAAAAACAGTCAAAAAAACTGAGTTGCGAATTAGTTATGGACAGCGTGAAGGGATGTTGATGGCAGATAAGTTGGTAAACATTTCTTTTTTTTACTCATAACACTTTTATATGTATGTTAAGTGTTATGGTCAGAATAATCAAAGTCTGGCCTATGTTTGGTTGTGTAAGTAAATAAACTATTCACTAGGGTTGTCAAGTTTGGAACACTTTAAGGATTGGTTCATTTAGTTATCGTTCCCCTATGTGAACTAGTTCTTTTATAGTCAAGTACAATTATTTAGCTCCGAAAATCGTTCATGTCCTGGATCCATTTTTTGGAAGGGTTTTTTACGGAGTCAACTAGATATCACTTCAATTAAACTCTTTCCAATTTTAAACAAATGTCTTTTAAAATACGTTCCAATACCGAAAATACTCGACTCCTTGGTAGGGTACTAGTATGTTCCATTTTAGAAACAAAGACTTCGAAAGAACTACACACAAAAAAAAAAGTCGGTAGATTTAACCGAAAAAGACGGTTAAAAACGCTCCAACCCTTCTTCGTCGGTTAATCTAACCGACCTTTTTTTTTCTGTGTATAGTTTATTTAACGGACCGAACTAAAGAACTACCTCATTTGAGTGAACTAGTTGATTGAAATATTTAGTTCCGGAACGACACACATGACTATTATTCACCGATAGTTTGTATGGAGTTCATGGAACTCAGACAAAAAATACAGACAAAGATTGTAGATGATCATATCGGCCCCTAAGCCGCAATTATATTTAGAAGCTCGAGTTTATTATTATACATTAGAGTGGCTCTTATTGGACAAGTGCACCCCCTTAAGTTGCTTCCTTTGTGAAAGAAGACCAAACTGTGAAATTTTCAGAAAAAATATAAATTTTTCCCAAAGTTAAGAAAATCATTGTAGGGTGCAAAAAAAAAGTTATTAAATAAAAATGAGTTTTAAAATCAGAAAAATACAAGTAAAAAAACCACCTAAGGACCAATAAACCGAAATTTAGCTGTAAGGGCTTATATAAAAGAATTTACAACAACAACAAAATAAAACTAGAGAGTGGACTATCTCCGGCTATACCGAAGCTGAAATACCCGCACACAGTAGGAAGAAGTACCTCGAACATAAATAAATGTGTTCTCAAGACCCTATTTTGAACCAATTCTAGGTGGTTTTGGAGCCCGAACCATGTCCAAAATCCGCTTATAAAAATTTCCAATCAAATCCAAAAAAATTGGTCTCAAGACCCCATTTTGACCCTTATATATGTGGCTTCGGAACCTCGGACCATGTCAAAAATACGATTCTAAACATTTCCAATCGAATACAACAAAAAAAAGTCTTGCAAAATTTTGACCTTTTTTTTCGGTGTATGAGAGCCACGCCCAGTTTTTATCCGATTTGGCTGATTCTCGAACTTGATCTCAGTATTCACGAGTAAAACATGTACCCAAAGTTTCAAGTCGATGACATGTACCACTCCAACACTGTCATACAGGTACTCATACAGCCAGTGAAATTGATTAAAAGTAAGAATTCCACTATTATTTTCCATTCCAACTTGTCACCACCTCCATCAGGCACATTTCAAACTTCTCCAACGAGTTCAGTCATCTTTTTATTGGTAATATTAACATCGATACACACAATTAGCCACCACCCGCCCGCCACACACGCAGCCCGGTCTCGACTAATTGCCGATTAAATATTTTATGCAAACATTTGATTTCCATTGCGTTGCGGTTACAAATAATTAGAAGCAAATAACAATAATTAAAAACTGTCATGTTATGTCAACAACGAACCGAAACGAATAATGGCCCAGCGGCAGGAAGGAACTGAACGGCTAACATACGGTCATTTCTATGGCAGAACAAAAGCCATCCATGTTCGATTCAGTTCACTTCCGTGCAGTTGAGTTGCACTAAACACCAGCGCTCATCGACAACAGCAATATGGTATTTTGCATTATTTCAATTGGCATGGTGTGGGCCGCTATCATCATTGCACGCAGCGGCGTCAGCAATGCTCAGCACATTGGTTTGCCCGTCGAGGCGGGCAACTATGATTTCGATTTCGTACGCAATTTCACCAAATATTTGCACGGCATTCATCGTTTCAGCAGTTTTGTGACATTCCGCGCGAACTACGAGAGCAAACGACCGCCGCACATATTAGTGCGTTCACTAGAACAAGCACTGATGGAAGACTTCGAAGCGCCCGTCATTGTGTGGGGCATGAATCGCACGGCGAAATTGAGAAATATTATAGGCCTGAATAATATGGCTTTTGTGTATATAACCAGCATTGAGGATCCCATGCTGGATGTGGTGGATTATACGTTAGAGAGTTTACATTTCATGACGATGCTGTTCATCTTTAAGCGCCAGGACAATAAACATCCTAGCAAAATGAAGATCGCGAAGTTCTTCGATTGGTGCTGGGGTCGTAATATTGTGAATGTGGCCTTGACATTTCCGTTTATACGTCGTTGGCGAGATGAGCAGACGAATCGAATGGTTGTTACCGTTCAGAATCAAGTTTACAATTATACACCCTTTCCGCGGCTCACAGTCTTCAATCTAACCGACAGATTCGTTCAGAGTCACGAAAGCTTTGCGATAGACAAAATATCAAATGTGCATGGGTTTAAGTTTACCACGTATATCTTCTTGGATCCACCCACAGTATTTCTGGTATGTTAGGTGAAATCAACGAAACTCTCGCTAATCCCTCTGCCTTTCAGACTCCATTTCTGCAACATCCTCAACATGCGGGCGAGTCGCATTTGGCCATTACCGGCACGGCAGGCCATCTCTTTCACGAGTACATCCACCGTATTAATGGCTCAATTGATATATTGCCCGTGCAGGAGACCATCAACTTCTACACGTATCACAAGCAAGCTTTACTTTTGGCTGCAAATAAGATCATACACATTGGCATTCATCCGTTCTTCAATCTGCTGACATCGGCCAACGAAACCGAGGGCAGCTATCCCATTGCACAGACCAACGTCTGCATTATAGTGCCCCTCATAGCCGAGATCGATATGAGCTATTATCTGGCACGCCCACTGCAGCCCTCGATTTGGGCTGTCCTGCTGCTCATGTTCGTGATGTTGCTTTTGCTGCAATTTCTCTCGCATCATGAACTGCTGCTGAACTGTGCCGGTTTCGGGCGTGCTCTCCTGTATGCTTTTGCCACCTTACTCGTTCAGCCGTTGACCGAAATTGATGTGCGCCGACGTAAGGCACGCTATAGGTTCTTTCACTTCTACACCTTCATATTCTGTTATATACTGTCCAGTGTGTACAATGCTTCGCTGACTTCGCTACTTAGCACCACTGTGCTGGGCAATCAAATTATTAGTGTGGATGATTTCCTGGAATCGAATTTGGAAATTCTACTGCTCCAATATGAGAAAGATCTCTACTTTGACAATGATGACCTGCCCTCGGAGCTTAATAGTCGCTTGCGTGTGGTGGACAAAGAGACACTGGAAGCGCATCGTGATCGTTTGAATACCTCATATGCCTATGTGGTCACTAAGGAGAGATGGCAAATGCTCAACTTGCAGCAGACACGTTTGTGGAAGCCCCGATTTCGTATTGCCTCGAATGAACTGTGCACTCCGAAGTATTTCGTTAAGTTTCCCATACAATGGGATTCGCCATTTGCGCTCAGTTTGGCTCTGTTCTTTATGGCCACTCAGGAGAGTGGTTTGTCGCGTAAATGGGAGGATATGAGTATTTATCAGGCCATTGAAATGGAACTGATCAAAATCATTGCTGAGCAGCCCGAACATCCGAAACCATTGACACTTTCTCATTATTCACTGTTGATTAAGATTTGGTTCAGTATGTGGGCATTGTCGGGGATTTGTTTTCTGTGCGAACTCATCTGGCACCAGTGGAAGGAGTACAGGAAAGCAAATGTTGATATTAGTTTGCATTTGTACAGTATGCGAAAAAAAATTAAAATAAATAGAAGAAAAAATTAATGAGAAGTTGGTTGTTTTCTTTTTTGTTTTTGGCACACTAGGGAAGTCAATGTTACCGATTTGTCCAATCGCGGGATAATATTTTCAAACCCACATTAAGGAAAACACCATTATTAGCTCATGTCTCTTTCGACTGAAGTGTGTAAAGGGTGAGCAATTGTTATTGCAAAGCAGCCGAACGTGGGGAAATGATTAAAAAAAAATATGACCGCAATTCGGCTTCAGTGGTAAATACGCCATGTGAATTTCGTCGTGAGGACAATCATCATGGCTTCAGTGCGCAGACAATTCGTCGCGACCTTAAGCCACCAACCAGACAGAGATTGGTGCAAAGTGAAGAAAACATAGCTGCCGTAGCGGTAAGTATCGAAGGAGACCCAGAAATATCGATTCGGCGCTGATCAGTTGACTTTAGCATCGCCAGAGAGTCAATCAGTGGTTGGATTTCCGCCTACATCCGTATAAGATTGTGGTAATGCAAGAATTGAAGTCGGACGGCCATAGACAACGCCGAGATTTTGCTAATTGGGCTCTGCTAATTTTAAGAGGAGATCCGAATTTTGGCAAAAAAAATCATATTCTCAGACGAGACGTATTTTTGGCTCAGCAGCTATGTCAACGAGCTAAATTGACTCTATAGCGACCACAATCCACTAGTGTTCAATCAAGCATTAATGCATCCTCAATGATTGACTGTTTGGTGAGGTTTGTGGAACGGCGTCATTATTGAACCTTATTTCTGTCGAAATGAGGGAGGAGACACCGTTGCAGTCAATATTCTTCGCTATAAAGCGATTTTGGCACACTTTCCGTGGCCAAATCTTGACTACATCGATATATCCTAGCTGTGGTTCCAACAAGACTTTACATGTCATACAAGCAACCCAACGCTCGAAGATCCAATTTGGCGACTGGGTCATCTCATGGCGAGCGTTCATCAATCGACTTCACAGCCCTCGATCATTATTTTCTCTGGGGCTACATCAAGTCCTTAGTCTATGCAGACAAGCCAACCACTTAAGCCTAGCTCGAGGACAACAATCGATACGCTATAGCCGCACATATTGGACCGAGTCATCGAAAATTTTACCGACCGCTTGAGGCTCTGAAAGGTGCTTTTCCATACAAAATGTCATGAATGGTAGCTTCAAAAGAAAGACAGAATAAATTTGATATCTCACACCGTGGCTGTTTTATTTAAACTTATTTTCCTATCGTTCTTATCTGGTCACCCTTTAGTTCAAGTATTCCATGCTACATCCAGTATAAACTATTTTCTGTTATACTTAGATTTCTCTTCAAAGAAAAACAGTAATCACAGAGCGCCTCATCAAACACTTGCTACCACTTGCAAGTAAGTATGATTTTCCAGTGCAATTTTCACCAAGTGAAGACTTTGATTGGCCAAAATGCAAGATGAGGATAAAAAGCATCTATCTCTCTGGTTTTTGTGGCACACCGGAAATTGTCAGACTGATGACAAAACTGACAGAATGATAATGGATTTTTGAAGAAGCGTTTATGTGCTTCCTGCGGATAAGTAGGAAGACAATTTGTGAACATTTTCGTTTGCATGTTTCGCTTTATAGTGAAAATTTCCAATTTAGTTTTTCGTTCGCCACTCCTGGTGGTGTTCATTGCGTGCTCCGAAGCAATTTATAAAATGTAACAGATTGGAAATATTGTACATATATTTCGGAGAAAAATATTAATTAATAAAACATCATAAATCTTATTGAAGAGAATGCTGTGATGGTGAAAGCAGGAAATTCTAACTTCTTTCATAGCGAAATAATTTCATTTTATTCAATCCAGTTGACCTTAAAATGTTTTGTATTTGTACAAGAAATAAAAGTTTTCCAATTTCAAAAATTCACCTTTACACATACATAAAAAAAAAGGAAAGAAAAGAAAAACCCAAAAAATTCTACCACCTCCACAGAGCAGCAGAAATCACTAGAAATGCGGCAGAAACTATTTTCGACAAAATTTTCGCGAAGTATCATAAAAAATATATAAGAAAAAAATCATCACAAAATACAAACAACAACAAATTGTATACCAAATCCTACTTACAGTTTTTTTTTTCTTTCCTTTTTCCTTTTCTTTTTCATTGCACTACACGTAACGATGCCACTTTTGCCAGCACCAAGACATTTGCAGGCGATTTGGCAGTGGCACAGCGATTCCAACTTACATTTCACTTGTCACATTAAAAATTCATAAAAGTTACTTAAATGTACACATACAGAAGATGCACATGGCCCACAACGGGAACAGTTGAGGGCACACAGTCAGATATCTGCCACCCCGCTTTGCCTGCTATATTACAAGCAAGACTTGAGTCTTGAGTCTTGCAAGGAGTTGCAGGCAGACAGACAGGCGGCCCACGAAGGCATTACACATGCTAGGCACTATGGTAGGTTGTTGTTGGATTTGTATGTGAATGTCAGTGTGAGTGTAAATTTTGTAGTTGTGTATATGTGTCTGTATGAATGTATGAATATATGTACAAATGCAATCGCATCACCTCAAGGCTGGCAGGCAACAGAAATCAACTGGAAAATGGCAACACTGGCAACACAAATTGATGCCATTAGTCGAGCACTTGCATCACGGTGTGTTGAAGAAGGGAACAGTTGAGGGCACACAGTCAGATATCTGCCCTTACACAATTTTTTTTTCCTTCTTGCTTTCTTGTGTGTTCTGTTGTGTTTGTTGTTGGGTAAGGCGACTTGATAGCGACTTACTGCCACCCCGCGTCCCAGTCAGTTCGTATCTATGCTAAGCCCAGGCACTTGCCGTGTATTACGTGCTCGTCGACGACGACGACGACGATGTCAGTCCGTTAGCTGAGGAAGCTGTTCGGTCTTCAGTTCTGTACGGCTGTTGGGTTGAAAGCATTGGACAGGTGCAAAATTATTATGATTGCATTGTTGATATGCGATATCAGAAGGACATTACCTGTATGGGTAACATGCATACGTACATATGTGAGATAGTACGTTTGGATGTGTGTATGTGCTTCTGCTGGAGCATGAGTTTGTTTGCTTTTTGGTATTTTGAAAGGGTTTTCATTATTGACATTTGATGATTGTCAGGCATGTGGCAAACGTGCTCTGTGCTCCGCATACATATATCATATGTATGAAAATCCGGAAATTTATTTAACAATTTACGAAATTTTTAATGAAGTTTATTGTGTGTTTTGATATTCAGGGTATGTTGCTCTTTAGTGTAAGAAAAGTAAAAGAAATTTAGACCCTTTAAGACAGGAAAATTTCTGTTGTAACATGTCACTCATTCCCTGCAATAACTGACAAGAACCGGACCGTCCAGAACCGGTTCAGAAATTGAAACCGGAACCGTTTCAATTCATGGAACCAAAGCCCGAACCAAAACCGATATTACGGAAAGTCTGGGCACTGAAAACCGAAATCGATATTTTCAAAATTTAAGAACCGGAACCGATTTTTGTACCGTCTTCCGAGTAATATACAACAACATCGCCAGCTTTGGGTTAATAACAATAATAATACAATCCTAAAGATCCTTGAAGGAGCATAGGGGAACAACATATGTATTGTTTCCATTCGGATCTGTCCTATGCCAACGTTTTCACTTCGTTCCAGCTCTGGTTCGTCATTTTTCGCAGGTCTTCCTTTTCTGCTACCCTGCGGATTCCAGTCGATTGCGACTCTGGAAGTATCAGTGGGTGGTCGACGCAGGACATGGCCCATCCAACCCCACTTTCTCTTTCTGATTTCCAGTTCTATCGGGATTTGCTGTGTTTTTGCCACAAGTCAGAATCGGAGATTGTCTCTGGCCAGAACATACGCAGTATTTTACGCAAGCAACGGTGTCACATCCATACAAAAGAGTTGATTTGACATTGGAATTGAATATCCTTAGCTTAGTGCACCGCGAGATGTGAGGTGAATTCCAAACCGGATGTAGTACACCAAACCCCTGCTTGGCTTTCTTGACGCGATTCACGGTGTCCTCACTGGAACCACCCGAAGATGAGATTATGCTTCCGAGATAGCATAAAGGGTTAAGTCCCCAATTCTATCCCACAAAGCTTCTGCTGTTCCATAGCGAGGCACTGGCTTTTCTTATTGTTTTGTTAAGGAGATCCGAAAATACGGTTTTGTTTTCAGGGTCTGGTGTCTAGTTCTATCCCAATATGTACCTGCCACTGTAATTTGAAATTAAAGATTTCCGTATTCGAAAATTGTCTCCCATTGGAATGCAGGAGAAAGGTTTTTTCTATAAGTACTAACTACAATTTTCATTGCAATTTCGTATTACAACTTCTTCATCATCCTATGCCTCATGATATAATCAAGTCGTACCCATTGCCTTGTTCAACCATCCTACCATTTCGTTGTAAGTGGATTGCAATACATTTTTATTTTTTCCTTAATCTACTGTAGACAAATATTTATTTAAATGCTGAAATAACAATACCGGTATGCCGCAGCTAGGATGGCTCTCTTGTGGTCCATTGACCATAATCACACTTTTGCAGTATAAAACAATTTAATTCCCTTGGTCGACTGTCGTTGTGCAGTTGGTTTACAGCAGCCGTTGTCTGTGGCAAGTTAAGAACTGTCCAATTTGTGTGCCATACAATCAGTTATCGATTGATGAGGTATAAAATATTATATTTAATGTCACTTCGTTGATCTGGCCAGGACAGCCCTTATCCCCGTTGGTATGGCTGTCAGGGAATCAACCTCTTGCTACTTTTTAATATAAATTCGAAAACTTCTAATTAAAAAAAACTAGTTTCATGTGTCATGTACTATTAGGAATCGGCTGCAAGCTCAAGAGTATTTTACAGTAGAAATTTCCTAGGGGCAATCTTTTCCTATACAATTTTCCTATTTCTTCAGAGGTGAAACCCAACATTAAACGAGAACAGAATGGAAATAATACCAACTCAATGCATATTTGCTCAAACCCTGCCAATGTGAATAATTCCAAGTTATTCATACAATGCTGACTCGAGGTTGCCATAATAAATAATAAAATTCAAAAAAATAAAAAGCCTTCCGTCAATTCCATATATATTTCAATAAATTAAGCCATTTGGTTGACCGAATCGTATTGCAGTTGTGCACTTGCGGCTACAATGGCACAAGTTGGCAGGCGAAATGCATGGAAGAAGTGAATACGAAGTAAATGTCAAATATTCCAAATATTCACTAATCAAATTTGCAAACCTAAGTGACAGAATGGAGGAAATATCAAAACGTTAAGTTGAAATAATCAATCATTTGAATAATATCGAATTGAGGTCAGTTGATAAAATGATGAGGCTTTAAGCCATATTGTATTTTGGTTAAAATTGTATAATAATTTTCATAGCATATACACAGGGGCACACTTGCAAACACACACGAACACACGCGCATATGAATTGCATATGAAATGCACATGTGGCAAATTAAAATTAAAATGAAAACAATTAATTGAATTAGTTACTTGTGTCCATTAAACACTTTGGGGAACATGACATGCACAGATGCAGTAGATGTATTCGCACAGTAATTTTACTGCATGACCGTCCATATGTGTGTGTGTGTGTGTGGGTAAACTGCAGAGCAACAGTAGTAATATGTTGCAATTAAGTTGTAAAATAATTAAAATTTAAGCGAAAACGGAAATTACATACACACGCCGACACACACACACACCGATTCATATAAGTATACACAGAAATTAAGCACACTGGTGTGTACTATAATTGGTCCTCCTCGGTAGGCGGTTAATTGCACTGGTCTCTCAGTTTGAGTTTGGTTTCATCTTAATGCTCTTAAAATGCTTGGCCATTTGCCCGGCTTGACTTTATGCTTGGTTTGATGTCAGCATTTTCTGTATAATTCACCGGCATCTGTAGGTATTATGCAAATGGTGAGTTCACACCTTTAAGCAATTAAATTTAATTCAATGCAATTCAATCAATTTTCATTTATTTAAATTTAAATATATTTTTGATTTTTTTTCGCTGTGAAGGCAAAAACAAAATGCCTTCCAATTGCACTTGATTGATTGTAACAATTCATTTTAGTTCGTGTAAAAGTATTAATCAATGCAAATGGTTTTTGAATTCAATAATTTTTATAATTAAAATGAAAAGGATAAATTATCACAACAACCACCTTAATAATAAGACTGATATTTTCCCATTTTACTACCATGAAATTTTATAATATAGGAAATTAATAGCCCCTATTGAAGCGGAATATTTAAACAAAAATTTTGCATTTATGACAATTCATTTCTTATTACCTAGTGAAATTTGATTTATTTTTGTCATCGACAACGATACACGCTTCTCAGTGGGTATTACCAGTTTTTTGTAATAATATATACTCACACATTTAGACAAACAATTTTACTACTTACTTATAGCATAAATGGAAATAATTATATGAAAAACTGTACATTTTAGGGATTAAAATTCATAACATCATCAAGGTCCTTTAATTGTTTAACTTCCCAGTGGTCAAAAGAAGGTGTCTGCAGGCATGCCAGTATGCCTCTTTAGGAGCTCGGATGCCTGCCCTCCTCGCTTCCAACCTTTACTTCTTTTTTATATGAAACGGGACAAATAAACAGGCCTACGTCTGTCGCTTCCATGCGTATGCCTGCTGGCAGTCAATATTGCATAGAAAATCCATTGACACCACCCTATCTCCCTTCTAGCGCAGGCATACCGGCATGCCTCCACTAGAAGCGAGGATGGAATGTGCAATTTCTTCCCATAGCAGGCGTGCTGGCATGTCTCTAGCTGAGTGGCCTTGCGAAATTTACTACTGGGTTATGGTATTAAAAATATACCAAAAAGTAACTTTTTTTTGTGCTTATATCGTTGTCAATGACAATATACCAAATTTATGTACTTATTTTTGGTAAAATAAGTACATAAATTTTGCTGTTCTCTTCAGCATCCCAACTTTTATTTATATGGCGAATTTTTAATTTTATTCTAAGTACCACTGTGACGATTTCTTTTCACCTAATGCCTTGTTAGAGTAGAAATTACTATGACAGAAGACAAGCTTAGACCAGTATTCCCCATGAGAAAAACCCGAGGACATTTGAGCGTATACATAGAATAATATATTAGTAAATGATGTTGCAAATGGACACCCTTATCGATTTCCCTTGGCAAGCCATGAACTCCCTTTGAGCCCAGCATTAAATGCCACCCACATATTGTGAACTGTTACTCCCTCTTTCAAATTCAAAAACCCTGATCGAGAATCCGTAGCCATGCTTTCACAGAATTTCTGCCTATTTCAACAATGTTGACCTGACTCTTCGAAAAGAGGATGATAGATTAGTGGGAGGAAGGAACGGAGACATATTTCTCAGAGATGAGAGATAATAAGAGACAGACGAACGAACAAAGCCGAGACCAGTGTTAAGGCTGGAACCCAATGAATACTTCGCTACATCAATCCGCCGAAAGAACAACAAATTACACAGAAGTTTTCAGTGCTGCCAAATCACTGTGAAATGTACAGCGTACTAAAAGATGGACGAATTTTATATTTTGAAGGATTGACGTAGCGAAGTATTCATTGGGTTCCAGCCTTTATGCCTTTGAGCCGTTTTAAGCTTGCTTTCTCTCTTTTCGTATTCCTCGAGTACGTGTGACCACCAACAATTACTTTTAAATCACAAAGTAGAAAAGTTTTTAAGTGAAATTTTTAAGTTGCCACGAATTCCATAGTAAGTCCATGTAATAAGTGAAAGGAATAATGGGAAATTTGGGAAAGGGTAAAATCACTGGGATCATGTGTCAACAGTGGAATTCGAACCAACGCCGGAGTGCAATTCCGGAGTGGTAGACCAGACTACAGAGGCCACTAGTTACAGCTTCATACGTCCACTGCTGACTGCATGAGAGCACACTATATTTGCCACGCCCTTCAAAGAATGTATGGCCTTTCACTCTCTCGTGTGGAACACTGGCCTAGACACAACAAAACACTGATTTTCTCAAACATTAACTTTGAAATGCCAAAGCGGCTTTTGAAAAGAGAGTTTATGGACTACTTCGATACACAGTCTACACTACACAATCAGGCTTATAATTGAGTTTTACGAGTGATTTTTTTGTAACTAGTTCCAAAAACTGTTAAGCATAGTCTGCTTTTACACTGGTCGAGTTGGAATGCTGATTCGAACCAATGGTCAAATTTCGATTCAATTGTAATGTAAAGTGGACCAGATCCAATATACTGGATATATGGCTAACTTTATAACTGGTTCCAATGAAGTCAATTGTCTGAATTGTGGTGGTCCAACTGTAATGCAAAAGTGTACCAATTTCAATACGATAACTTTTGCAGTTATTCCCTTCGACAATACTTGAGCGATCCGATTCAATGAAATGCAAAAAGAGTTACTTTAATTGAATTAAAATGCACGACTTCATTGTGCACTTGCTGCGAAACTGCAATGTAATTTTAAAAATTATAATAATTAAATTAAGTTCGTCGCACATGCAGCAAAATGAGCAAGACCAAGATGAAGACACCATGGATGACATGAGACAGACTGCATACTGTTCTATAGCAGGCAGCTGAGAAGAGTCGAATAGCAAAAATGTAAATTTCTTCTTCAAGCACCGTGAAGTCTTCCTTGCGAGCTATTTTTTTCAGTTCAGTTTTTTGTGAGGAAATTTCCATGTGTGAAAAGTTATGATTTTTTTTATTATTTATTTTCGCTTAAAATTTCCGCTTAAAATTTCCGCCGCGCTATGTGTGCACTTCATAACTTTCGTGCTTCCACACAAAATATAAAATATTTATTTAAGCAAAGAATTAAAATTAAAAACTTGCGCATTGTTTGGCCCGAAAGAAATGAAAATAATATACTAAAGAACAACAAAAACAAAGAGAAAGACCAGCAACAGAACTAACAAGTAAACATGGAAGACAATTCAGCACTAACAGCAACGCCCGCACTTGGTGTTGAATAAATTTCCAAGGGGTAGTGCGTTTTAAGATTTGCTTAATTTGCACAATTTATTGCTGTAAGGGGAGAGGGTGGACTTGGTGTGCAGGGAAGGCGCCGAAACGGAACCGGATGCACACGAATGCATGAACAATGGAGAACTACTATAGCTGCTGCTGTTGCCGTTCTGTTGGTGGCGTAGCAGAGCGTGCAAGGTGTGCACGCGGCGCATTGGCTTTGCCTCGCCATGCTGCCGGAAGTCTAACCGCAGGTTGTTCTGCACGGACCCTGCCCGAGTACAATAAATTCATGATGAAGTGCAATTTATTCACTTCATATTCGTGGCCAAAAATGCCCCGTGCAATTTTTTTCTGCTGAGCTTAGATAACTGTTTTTTTATTTTTGCTAAATTTCTTTTGTAATTTTTTTTTTTTTCCTAATCTTTTGGGTTTTTTCATAATTTTATTCTACTTCGTTTTTCTCTTGTGTTCATTGGTATTAATGCAGCCATGCATTAAATTTTTAATGATTTTTTTTTCTTCGCTTATGATGAAAATTAATTATATAGCAGCAGGAGTCCAACACCCGGAACTGGAAATCAGAAAAAAATTATAATAAATATATATGAATTCTTTCGTTTGCAGTAGCGAGAGAAGTGTGTCTTGTTGGTGCTGGTGGCACTTAAGGAACCTGTGATTTATATTCTAGCAATTTGCATTTAGCATCGCCGGATGAAGTCCTTCCTTTTTTGGACATTTAATCACTGACATTTGGTATGGAAAGTGTCAGTCTCGGTAGGGCTGGAATAATTGGAGAAAAGTGCAAATGTCGCACAAAATGAGATGCCGAGTGGATGAAAAGCATTGAACTGGTTTAAATTGAATTGCATTTGAGTAGCTCTGATTTAAAAACCGATTAAATTTATTTGTTGTACATATTTGAGTGGTGCAATCCACATCGTTGTGAGTAGAATTACGAACATTGTAACTTGTGGTGTAATGAATAAAATATTGAAGACGATGTGGATTGAAGCACTTTGCTTCTGAACGCCTCATATTAGAGTGTTCATATTAGAGGGTGAGTAAATTAATTCCAAAAGGGTAAACCAAAAAAAATAGCAAAAACTCGATTTTTCAGTGATCATTGATCATCACAAGTAGTCTACGAACCTAATCTGTTTTACCGATTCACACCAATATGCGCTGAAAGCAGGTGCAGGTTCTTGTCGCTTGGTCTTATGAAATCAAAGGAAAACCAACAACAACATATTTTCTGAGAGGTCTCCAAAACACATGCAAGATGTAAAGATATGAGTGTGGGCATCGCTGAGGTAGTAAACATAATGAATCCGAAAAGGGTCATAAATGACTAATTTTTCTGAGCTTTTACCCTCATAATGAATACTTAAAAGAGTCTGGAAAGAGCGGGTTTTCCCATGAAACTGTCCCCTCTTTATGAGTTCAATTATGAGCCATAAAATTCTCTTTTATGACTCTTTATCGACTCACAAAAGACTCAGAAAAGATTCTGAAAAGAGATAAAAAATAAACCCTAAAAAAATGTCAAAAATAATTTTTTTTAAATTTTTTTAAATTTCAAATAATTACGAAAAGTCAAATATTAAATAAAAAACTTTTTTTTTGTCGGGATTTGAACACGGAACCTTATGTTTCGTAGCACTGCGCCTCTATCATTCATACCGATAAAAACAAACCTGTTTCATATTTTATGTTCATAAAATCATAAAAATAAGACTCTTTTCGGAGTCATAATTCTGAGCGCTCATAATATTGTTTGCTGGGAGAGAATTTCAAGTGCTAACTGGTCCTTTCAATGCAGATTATAATGTTCACTTCTAGGTTGGCCAATTTCCGACGCATTGAGATGTGAATCGAGTGTAGTGAACCAGTCGAGGTCTACGTAATGATACGATTTCGCTAATCGCGTTACCTTTATTTTAAATGATAGGTTGAGGGTCTGCTGATACGCCATGCAACGATACGTGTTTCCTAACTGAGCCCTAACAGCTTATTGTCTGAAACTAATTCATCCAAATGGTCATCGTACATGGTAGCTTTGGACGGACATGCATCTCAATGGCCTTGTGAGTCGATAAAGCATCTGTTGTCAGAAGTATCCTATGGCTGATATCTAGTCACAAAGGACTTTATCTTATCCTCGTTTGCCGATAAAAAATGGGTGTGGCCATGGTTTCCAGAAAGGTGTGGTAAATACTTGTTTAAATATACATTAAATTTATCTATCTCTAGTCTTTCCCTTTCACACTCCCCGCCCAAGCTAAATGAAAACCAAACAATTTAATTCCACAACTTCAATTGCAAATAATTTAACAATTTAAACAACTTATGCAAAAACATTAGCAAACAATGACTGAATGAGTGAATCGCACCACCTGGATGAGTGACACCCTTCCTTAACCGCATTTCATTTCAAGTGCATACATACACAGGTAGACAAGATGAGTGGTTCGCTATGCAAATGAGTCGAGAAACGCACACAACCTGAATGGAGAGCAAATTAAATTAAAATTTATTATGCAAACATTTTAATAATAATAATCACGTCACTTGTCAGCCACGTATGTATTGTATACGGCCAACATGTGTGTGTGTGTGTGGCTTTTATTTACACGTATTTCTTGTGTGTACGCATGTGTATGGCATAAATTAATCTTTATAATTTTTGGCATCGAGAATAGAATTTCGCGTTATAATTATGTTATTAATATGCAAAACGGTTGCCACCGTCGTCGTTGTTGCCTCCGTCTTTCACAACGCCGAATCTCGGTTAATTAGTGCGAGAGCGCATAATTAAATCCAATTAGAAATTCAAAGCTCTTGAAACTGAATACGCCAAAAGGTTAAAAGCAACAACAACAATGACTTTTTTTACAGTTGCGGTGCGTAGCTGTGGCGTGAATTGTGATTAAATTATTAATGAGCGGAGCCGGATGTACATTTTTTTTTTATACTATATTCACTGCAACCGCTATAAAGGAAACCCTGCCAGTGTCTCTCAGCTCAAAAGTTTTGAAGTTCTTTCGAAGGTCAAATGAATTTGCAGCAGGATTTTTTGTAGTGATTTTAACAATTGGTGCAGTTGAACTTCGTTAAAGGTGAACCAGCTGTGCAACTGACTTTATGCAGTTGCTGAAGTGATTCTTAATCTATTTGCATTTTTCTGACTCTAAAGGCTAAACCATTGGAAACTTGATAAGTGGAAAGGAGTCTTAACTTTCGGCAGTTATGGTAATTTTATTAAAACATTCGAAGTTTGAAAAAAATATTAGAAATTCCAGCTTCTCTGGATCAAATCGTTTGCATTTTGTATTAGCAAAAATTTGCGATGCTATTTTATTACTCATACGCAGTGTATGCCAATACATATTTTTACCAAAACAGTGTATTTTCCTTGAATTTAAGTGCAAATATCATAAAAGAGTGTTGGTTGAAATATGTTTTGAGCGGTTTCGTATTTAATCCGAAATTTCGGACGTTTTTCTTATAAAGGATTTGTGTTACGACAAAGTGACCAGCAGCTCTCTGCATGAAGCCCTCGTGAGCCCCCAACAGTAGTGGAAGTATCCTCCCGTAAACCTTGTCGTGAAATTTCCGGTGAACCTGCCCTGTAAACCCCACCGGAGCTACCCGACCAGAAATAACATGAAATTCTAGATCGGTGACCCCAAAAAGTGGGGAAAGGGGTAGGGAGAAGGCGACAGGGGAAAAAGGAAAAGGCAGAGGGGATATTTAGCTAGTATAAAATGAGTTTTAGGAATTTCGGCCGTCATATTGGATCCATCCTTTTGAATTTTCTTGTAGTATTTGAGTCCATCTTTCCGAATCACCAAAATGTCTGAAAAATCGGTCCACCAGGATCAGAGTTATGGCATTTTTAGTGTATAGTTTTGATGGGCGTTGCAGAAGGAGGAGCGGCTAATCGCTTTTTAAATAACGCCTATGGTGTCACCAGAGCATAACACATTTCAGAGCTCTAGGTTCAGCGGTTTGGGCTGGGCGGGGATATGTCAGTCACCAATCAATCATCTAGAGGGAAAAACTCTTTTATATATAAAGATTTAATAAATTTAATACATAAGTTAAATATAATTAACCTTGCATTACTTCACATCTTAAAAAATTTGTTGTTTTATTTAAAAAAAATACCCTTGACAATACACTGTGAATATAAAATTAAAAAAAAAGTATAAACCAATTTTTTTTAAATAAAACCTTTTAACCAACTAAAAAAAAGAGAAAATAAATTAATAACTTTAAAAAAATTTGTGCTTAGTTTTTTTGTATTTTTCCCTTTTTTTTGGCATTTTTTCCTTTTTTTCTAATTTTTTCCACTTTTTTTCTTTTTACCCTTTTTTCCGAACTCAAACCTAGTGGATTGAATACAAAAGTTATTCCATTCTGAACTACAAATAATTCCAACCCCTTTCTCTTTACCCCCACAACCCCCTCTAAAAATATGAAATTTTATTTTTTCCATACGAACTAACATAACGGATTTCATCATTGTAGCTTGAAGGTATAGGAAGTTATTCCATGTAGGTTTTTACTTGTCGCAGCGTGGGGTTTCATAAGGACAGACACATTTAGACAAATATATACATATATAATACATATTATAGCAACGTTTTAAAGTTCAGGAAGATCCCACATCGGTATATGACCAGTGTAACAGAGTGTAATACAGAAAAACATTTTTCCTTGGGCTAGGTGGCAGAAATAACCAAGAATTAACTACAAACGTTGCATAGTTTCAGGCGGTACTTACAAAAACAATAGAAATTGCTTTATTTGCCGTTGCGATTACATTTTGAAATATTTTCAATATGATTTTCTTTTATTTTTAAATTAATTATATATTGAATTCAACTCACAATTCAATTGTGTTCATCCTCATAGCCAATTGATGAGTGAAAATGAACTAGAGCGTAAACTGAATAACAAAATAAATACTTGCACAAAATAATCGAAATGACTGCATTTTAAAATACTAAAATTTTATTCAAATGAATTTGGGAAAAACGTTTTTGCACGTTTTGCTCTATTCCGTTTCAGACTTTTAAGCATTCGAGTGCAACCTGAATGCAAATCGATTTAACAATTCAAACGACATGAACGTACTGTACTGCCTTGTCCGATCGAGCTGGATGGATGCTGGTCATGATAATGTGTTCGCATAACAGCAACAAAGAATAAAATAGTGAAACCAAAATTAAAATAAATTTTTATGTAGCTTAACGTTGCCCACACACAGGCAGACAAATGTGATTGTGACCGAAGGCGAAGCATCGACAATGCTCAATGCCACATATAAACGACCACATACGATGCTGTTGGCAACATTGTGCAGAAACGACAATCGACATTTATACATATATATGGAATGCATATGGATATTGTGCTGACCATAACGACCGTACGGCGAAGCCTTTAAATGGGGGTTAATAGAATTTTATATGCATTTTTACTTAGCCAGGCAGGATATGGAAAATGTCAGCACGATTGGCTGTTGAGTTGGTAGAGGAAATGTTGAAGGTGGGGTGACGAGGTGGGAGTTGGGTGTGTGTGTAGGAAATTATGAAACTAAAGGCATTTCTGGATTGTTTCGATTTAAATGGTTTTATTTAGTGAAATATTAACAATTCAAGGCGTCTTTAGCAGCACGCACAAAACTGGCCACATTTTCGCTACTCAATCGCGTGAATACGTCCTTTGAAAATACTGTGAAAGGCATATGTTTATACGAAACAATGCCCACTTGTTTTCCTCCGTACAATACTGGTGAACCGGAATCACCGCCATGAGCTTGAACACCGCGTTGTCCTCCCGAACACAGCATGTTCTCCGTCTTACATGCTTGTGGAGACATTGCAGCTACTCGACCTTCTTGTAAACTATTTGAAATATATTTCTCATATGGGCTGGTAAGACCCCAACCAATAAGCGTGAGAATATCGTTTTTTCTAATTTCTGTGCTAAAATCCATTTCGATGGTCTTTGCATTGATCGGGCGATCCACCTTAATAACAGCCACATCCATGTCAGCTGTTGAAGGATTATATGCCATTGGCATGGTATAGTTTAGCATTTGGCCAATGACAGTTTGTTCGGACCGCAAAGCACTGCCACCCATAATTCGCACTTGTGTAATGTGTCCCTCCAAGCAATGGGCTGCCGTTAGAACACACATAGGCGATATTACACTGCCTCCACACACATAGTCACGGCCAGTTGATATGCTTGTTAGTACCGCTACCATATAAGGATGTTTTTCCATAGACGCAGCCTGTCCACCTGCAATTCTTGCTATCCTTCTATGCGGTTTTGTTCCATTTATACCAGAGCAGCCTAAAAGCCCAACGAATAGTGAAACAATTAGAAGGTTCATAATCGTATTGGTTAGTAAGTCACTAGAAACTGTAGAGAAGGTTTGCAAATGTTCTGCTTTTAAAGGAATTTCCAAGAGAATATTTTCGAAATTCTTCATTAACTTCGGTTAATCATGTGGCATCGCACTTAAAATATTAAAGTTATAATTGAAGAATTCAAATTTCAAATAGTTTTCTCATAATGCTGCTGATTAAATGAAATTGTAAATGCATTTGGTCTGACGTGAGTTCTTATATCATATGACTACGCTAAGCGACTATGCCATTCAACGATTCTTCGCCACCACAAGTATAGACGTCACAAAGTACGTAATTGAGATAAAACTACGTTGGAACGGAACAAGTGATTAGAAATGTAAATGTATCGAAACGCAAAACTTACAACCCTTGTAGACGGAGACAGATAGACGAACATGACAAAATCCCCTCAGAAGATGATGTTGAACCAGGACATATCGTCCCCAAATCGCAAATTTATCGTATGTGTGGTTTTTGAAATTTTACAGGAGACGGGTTTTTGTATTTTTTTGCCGATGCATTTTGTATGAAAACAATGAGATACGATAAAATTAAGAGCTCATTTTCATATATTTTGCATATTCTAAGTATGTGGAAAGATGCAGCACATGCGAAGGAACCATTTGGAATTAAAAAACGTTTTCGAAAAAAGTACCACTTACGATAATTTTGCGATTAGGGGGCGATATGTGTGTACTTTTCTATACCAACAACACCTCCCTATGGGCATGGTAAGACTAGTAAGAAAATTATATTTTTTCAACATTTTTTTTAGATTTTTTTTCGATAACTTTTCGATAGTTTATCGATAGTTTTTCAATACTTTTTCCACATTTTTTCGATAGTTTTTCAATAATTTTTCGATATTCTATTAATAATTTCCCTCATAACTTCAATCCCGATTCATTTCAAAACGTTTTTTCCAATTCCATTTCGTTCCAGTTACATTACCATTCCGTTCCCGACATCAGTTCCAATCAAATACAAGAAACAGCGTCCAAATCGATTCAGCATTTCTCAAGATAAACGAAAATCAAGAAATTTTGGCGTAGGCGTGGTTTTTATCAGAGGAATATACGTACATATATACTTTTCTATATCCAAGACAAAACTGTGTGACAACAATGTACCCTTGGACAAGCAGCCAGGGTTACCATACTTTTTTTACATATTTTTAGAGCTCCGTGAGATTCTAAGATTTTATACCAGAAAATACCGATTTTTCTTAAATTTAACAGATTTTACAGATTTTTAGAAAATTAATTAAAATATACCTACTTTTATTCTTCTTAAAGAGCCTATTTACACAGTCATTCCCATGACGCATGGGCATGCCGTTTTTAGAATTTACACTGACATGGGCATGACGAAATTTGACAGTTTTCATATGAAAATGTAAATAAACGAAGCATGGAGTTGCCTTTTACGTTTTTTGTATGGATTTTCGGTGCAAAATGTTCTATCCCGTTTTCACTACCGCAGTTCTTATTAGCTCTTTGTCAGATTTTTCGTCATGGAACTGATAGTGTAAATAGGCTCAAATGTATTCTTATCTCGACAAAAATATATATTTTGAAGTAACTAAAGATCTGGCATCACATAATGTCAACACTTTCTCACTTGAAATGTGAATTCTTCCTGCCTGTAAAGGTTTTCCTTATAAATTGAAACTGATTTGTTTTTTTATTCTTTTTTTATTTTTTTTTTATTTATTTATAAACTTTTCCAATGCTTTGTTAATTGCAAACATGCCATCCCCCACCCGTTGCAACATTGCTGTTTGTCGCTCCATTTCTTTTAACATTTGTTTGCCCCTTTCCTCACGGCTTTCGAAAAGTTTCAAAACCATCTGTAGCATATCATTTGAACGCATTTTTTTTTTGCGTCTGATGAAGGAGCCATCGCTGTCGCCCTCGCTTTCGGGTGCAGGCAAGGGCTTCGAATCGATACCCAGAGGTTTCTAAAAATCAAGCAGTTAATTTAATGCAACAAAATAACTGTTTATTACCTCTTCATAGTCGGATGATGGTTCATCAGCTACAAATGAGTCGGCAGGAACGGATTCAGATACTGAAAAGGCTGCAGATGGTACTTCATAGTTTTCCATTGAAATATCCTGAAAATTACAAATTTCTTTATGATTTGATAGGATGGACTTGAAGTCTTCAAACTTCTACCTCTAGTTTGACTTGCAGTAAACCACCATCCACACCAAGTTCTATCGTTTCACTTTTTACCTCTGCAGCAGGAGCTGCAGCACCGCCAGTTACCATTCTGGACGCTCTTTCTTTGCGCGCACGACTATGCATCTGGTTCTTCATCTGCAATAGGCTCTGCTCAAGTACACAAAATATACATATACATTTAGCGCTTTGAATAACTGTACAGAAACTAATTACCTCCTTCCATTTTGTAGCAGTGCGTGTTGGTCCCTTCATACCATTCAAGTTTTTGGCAATTTCCAGCCACAAGTTGAAGTTTTTGGATTTATTTTTTCTATCGTGCAGTTCTGGGTGATTCTGCACAAACGTTTTATAGAAGTAAAGTTGTTCTGCTGTTGCTCGCTCATACTTGGGTTTTCTTTGATAAATGCAAACATGTTAATAATAGTATGGACAAAAATAATATTGAAAATGTTAATCTTACTTAACTTCCATTGTTGTTATTTACTTTTGTAAATTGGAATGTGACAAATGACAGCTGAAATTATAAAAACCCGTTTTCACCACGATGTGGTGAACTTTTCTAGTTATCTTCGTGTCAGGTTTGCGAACGAGAATACCATAACAAAATATTTGAACTACCCAGCAGGAAAAAGACGCCAATGGGTGTGTGTGAAAACTCAACATAAAATGTATTAAATTCCAATATTAATCCTCCAAATGGGATCCTTCTAATCTGGCTTCATTCGCAAGGTATGAAATAATGGTAGTTTCACTTGATGTCTTTTCTGCCATATTAACCTTCATTTGTAGTAACGAATTTGGTTTTCTGTTTATCGAAATTCACCATTCTCTGCTACATAAAAAGTTCACGAAAAGTAACGTTTTTTTTATAAAATAATATAAATTTATTTAGCCAACTTTTCCAATGCTTTACTGATTGCAAAGAGGCCATCCCCTACACGTTGCAACATCTCTGTTATTTGCTGGTGTTGCACTCGCGTTTCTTTCAGCATTTGTTTGTCTCTCTCCTCACGTCTTTCGAAACTTTTCATAACCATCTCGATCATATCGTTTGGACGCAATTTTTTATTGGGTCTGAGGGAGCAGTCAACGCTGTTGTCGTCGATATCGCTTTCGGGTGCAGGCAATGGCATTGAATTGAGGTCAGTTAACAGAGGTTTCTAAAAAATTCAGAAGTTAAATTAAGCACAAAGGCTAATCTGGCAACAGATTTATTGCCTACCTCTTCACAGCCATTTGTTGTAGTGGATGATGATGCAGCAGCGACGATTGGGTCCGCCGAAACGAATTCAGCTGCTGAACCTGAAGGTGGCGCTTCATCGCTTTCCATTGAAAAGTCCTAAGAAATACAATTACATTTTCGTTAAAATAGATAGCAAAGAATTATGACGTTCTCCAACCTCTAGTTTAACCTGTAGCAAATCTCCCAGACCGCCCAGTTCCATCATGCCACAGGACTGAAATGCGACCTTTTCATTGTCTGAGGGAGAGTTCTCTTCATGGTCAGCCAACATTCTGGTCGCTTTTTCCTTCCGTTCACGACTACGCATCTGTTTCTTCCTCTGCATTATTTTCTATGCAAATAAAACACAATCTACATTTACCGCTTTCGAAAACTCTCCCAACACTAATTACCTCCTTCCATTTCTTAGCTGTGCGTGTTGGTCCTCTCATGCCGTTCAAGTTATTCGCCATTTCCTGCCACAAGTCTGCCACCAACTTTGGGTCTTTGGCGTTTTTTTGTCTGTCGTTCAGTTCTGGGTGTTTGGCCACAAAAGCTTTGTAGAACCGAAGTTGCTCTAATGTTGCGCGCTCGTACTTGGGCTTTCTTTAATTGTTTTCATAAATATAAACACGTTATTCATTAAAAGGATAGAAATATTATTGAAAATGTTTGTCTTACTTGACTGCATCCATGGCTTTTATTTACTTTTGTTATTTTGCATTTGACATTTTGACAGCTGCAATTGAAATACTTTTTCACCACAATGTGGTGAACTTTTGTGGATTTCTCAGTGTCAGGTTTGCACGCTGGAATACCAAAACAAAATATTTTAAAAAACCCAGCAGGAAATGGGAGTGGAAAACTGAGCGTTAGAATGCATTCCAATGTCATGGGTCATGGTTCTTCTTTTTGTTTTGTTTTTCATTTGCTAAATTATTTTAAATTGTGTTGAAATAGAAAAGCATATTCTCCGTACCGGTATTTCATTTTCGGATATTGTGGATATTCGATAATTCCACCACAAGTTCTTTCTACATTTATCTTCATAGACACTTTGGGTATTTTCAGAGATTTTGTCAACAAACCTCTTTATTCTAAACTTTTAATGGCCCACAAGTTTTCTTAAGTAAGACACAATTGTACTCAGAGAACAAATACAAACACAAAACACAACAAATAACAACAATTGAATGCTGCATGTGGGATCTTTTCTTCTGTTTCGTTGTTAGATGTACCGAGCAATGCAAAGCCACTAGCCAAGAGCTTTTCAGACTCATTCGTTATGCAAAAAACGCTGCACGCTGCAAACGTGTAACGAATTTTTCGGTAGTTTAATTTCGACAACAATACAACGACAACAACAACAACAACAACTGAATTACACGTTACGCTTTACACAAAAACCAAACGGAACCGAAATGAATGAATGTATGCCCAGGACACAGGGCTACGAAAATGTGCGAATAAATGACCATGACGATGGTTAGGCTCACACCGGATAGCTCGCTTTTCGCAGGAACAGGACGTATTGTGCATGTTTTTTTTTGGGCTACTTCTTTGATAGTTGCAAAGAGTGGTTGAGTGTCGAATGCTCCTTCGACCTCTTTACTTCTCATATTTGGCGTATGCAAATCCCCATGGGATTAGTCTTAGCGGACATGTTTAAGTTAGTAGGTGGTTGGGCATCATAGTGGTACCAATGAATTGTCCACATTGTACATGAAGACATTTGTCCATGTACGACTCAGTGGTGCGTAATAAAAAGGTTTAGTTCGTTGGACTTTGAAAGTTTTCTAATGAGATTAGTGGGTATTTTGGGTATTTTATGGCACATGGAAGAGTTCCGTAGGATCTGAAGATTTTATTCATTGATACGTTGGGGTAATTTCAAAGCGAGCCTAATACACAAATTTTTACTGAGGCTTAAGTTGCTACCCATTAATTCGGATAAAAATTTCAAAAATCATACAATCGAAATCACCAAATCGAATGACCGAATTTGAATTTTAAAAAAAACCCATCTATACCATACTATGCCATTCAGTGTGTCGAATTGGACAATTGATCAGAAAGTGGGCCACCGCCATGAAAACGCCAACCAAAATGCAGCCAAACCAAAAACGAAATGAAATGAACCGCATTGAATTGACCGTAGTCGGATGTTGAACATTTCACCGTTAAATCGATGGGCAAATTCGAAATTACATTTGCGGCGTGGACAACAGCAAAGGCATCATCAGACCTGACTTGCACCTTTGCCTGCATTTATTTACCCGGGCTTTTTGGAAAATGTTCACAAAGTTCACCAAAGTCCACGCTACTAAGTAGCGTAACTGCAAAAATATGGCATACTTTTCGGAGTGAATGCACTTTGAAGCTAATACCATTTGGTCATGTTTTTGTGTGTGTGTGTGTGTGTGTGTGTGTAGCGTCTGTGTGTGGTTTCGTCGTCATATTGCTGACTTTTAGTGGGTTTTTGTAATTTTACGCTATTTTCACCAAAGGCAATTGTGGTTTGGTTGCGGTGTTTGTGTATAGGCCTCAAATTGAGGCCCTCAATTGTATCCAAAGCATATTTTAATGCAATGGAAAATCGACTGCCTTTGACTGCCTGCTATGCTAAAGTTATGGAAAACATTTTGTTGTGAATTACACATATTTTGCGCTGAGAGAAGCTGTTCACGTTTAGAGTTCATTGGCAAAAATGAGGTGAGCACACATTTTGTGCATTACCATTTATATAGATCTGTGCACACACACACACACACACACATACAATCAAATTGTGTAATTCGAAAATTGTTGCATTTGCAAATTTTGTTTCGCATTAGCCGCCATCCTGGCGCTGCTGCCAACTTGATTTTGTTTGGATTTCCGTCAATGTGCGATTTTGGTGTTTCCAACAACACTTCCGTTCGAGATGATGTTGATGTGCTGCGCGCTGTCGTTTGTAATCTACTCTACTTGATTATAGGGCGAGGGGGGGTGTTTTGGAGGCTTGGTGTGGCTTGTTGAATTTTGATTGAGTGCATTTGCTAATTATGCTGCGGTAGCAGAAAACTGCAATTGCGGAAATTGACTTTGCCAGTTGATTGAGTTAAGAAGTTATAGTAGAGAAGGCATAGGTTTTGGTTTTTTTTTTTCTGAACAAGCGTCTGATTGGTTTTTGATTTTGAAAGGTAGAGGAGGTAAAGTGCATCTTCAGGGAATTGCTTTCAGTTATGATTGGAGTTCTGAAATATGCACACAATTTTGTGATAATAAGTTATTGTTGGGCAACTGGAGCTTTGCTTTTTGTTATTCAAATACCATTCAAAAACGCCTAAGGAAGTCCTTTTAGCTGCATTAGCTCAATATTTAGTCAGAGAATTATTTTTGTTCTGACCGATGCTAAAATACCCTGCACATGCGAATACGATACGTTCTAAGACCATTTTTCGATAATTTTATCAAACATTTTCCTGTATTTTATCGATATTTTATTGATTATTTTTCCAGCATTTATAGAGGATTTTTCGTTTTTTTTCCATAATTATCGATAATTTTTCGATATTTTATCGATATTTTTTTTTATAATTTTTCGATAATTATCGATAGTTTTTCAATAACTTATCGATAATTTCCATTCAAAGCTTCATTCCGATCCCTTTCAAAATTTTGTTCCAATTCCACTTTGTTCCGGTTTCATTCCCATTTCGTTCCCGACATCAGCATTCACCATATGATCCGAACAGATTGTCACGTATTGGGGGACCTTAGCTTCATTCTTCATCAGCGCAACAATACTTCAGAAAGTCTTGCGACACTCATACATTGAATTGCCAAGCACCCTTTTGGAAAATACAAAATTTGGCTCGAAAATCTCAAAAGGACAATGGCGAAGCCGATGCCGATGTCGAGTCGAAGGAGATGTCTAGAATTTCCTAAAGGTATCCTTTATTACAAAAAAAAAGAAAACCCCTTAAAGATTAGATACCAAGTATACATGAACTTTATTTCTTTCCCCCTTTTCGTTCTTAGTTCCATCTAGTAACATGATTTGTGTCTTAGTTATTTATTGCATTTCCGGCAACTATAAAAAATATCCTTGCCAACAATAAGCCTCTTCACTGAAAGTGACTTTATCACTCGGTATTGCGGTTGTTCCTTTTTATTGCCAACTTTTGCTGTGTGACAACAACAATTACATAACAAAAAAAAAACATTTAAATCGATTTACATGTGCAATCGTTCTAGCCGTTTCTCAACTCAACTCTTCTACCTTACACCAAGCACCAAGGCTTACATAAAAAGCACTTGCAGCTACCCAAGTCTAGTTGCTCTGTGGGCCTCTCCTCTCTACCCATTACTAGCATGCACGCAACTAAATGCCCACTTGAAAATGTATTTCCGGTTTTTCTCGTTCGCCTACACCGGAACTAAGAGTTTTCGCCGGAAAATGTTTGCCTGCCTAAGTAACTGCCGGACTGTGTGCTGTTGTTGTTTATTATTTTTGTTGTTGCTGTGTTTCACATGAAATTCTCATGAAATTTTGTTGATGTTAGTTGTGGAGCAGTCCACATAGTTGGATTGTACTAGGACTTTAGATTGCGTCTGAAGCGAATTTCCGTTGACGCTATAGCTTTTACAACAATGACATCAACTACTAGAATTGTGTAGTTGACCAATTCTATGCAAACGTCAATGTGTGGGAGAGTTTGGTCCTGGAAACAATAACAATAGAAGCAGTAGCATCAACTATTGCCAGTCTTGTGCCGGGTTTTTTTTTTATTGCATTGTTTCTGTTTGTTCTGTCTATCCTTCCGTTTGTTCTACTGCCCATCCGCTCTTCCACTCGTCTATTAATTTCTCCTTTCGTAAGCGGTTGTTCTAATTTGTATTTTGATGAACATCGCCAGTTGGCCAGAATGATTTCATTTCGGAAATATGTAAATATTTGAACGTTTTTGCGGTAGGAACCATTCATTTGACTGTTGTTTCATCATAGTTCGTTTGCATGGACGACAAAAAGTTTTTAATTAAAGGTTTATGTATGTTTCATTTGGTTCTATGAAAATATAAAATACTTTTTGACTTCAGAGGTTAAATTTGTGTAAAAAAAGTACTGTTTGTGAAAAATGGAAAAATTGTTTTTAAAATGTTTTTTTAATAGTTGTAAGTATCCAAAAAAAAATTAATTTTTTTTTTAATTTTTTCAAAGAATTTTTTTTTTTATAAATTTTTTTTTAAGTGTACCCTTTTTTTTTAAATTGAAATTTAATTTTAAAAAAACTATTTGAATTTTTTATTTATATTTACATTTGCTATTTTATTATTTATTATTTTGAATTACAATTGACTCATACGCCGTGTTGTGCGCAAATTACCAAATGCAAACTTCCAGCTCATTTGACTTAATTTCATACCCTCCTTCACGGCTTCTTCACATACAAGGAGAGATAATTTTCCTGTTTAATTTTGTTGAGCAATGTTTTGCGCGAAATCAACTGTGTGGCCGCTGTAGTGCCATTGTGATCATGAAAGAAACCACAGTAGCGTGCCGGCTTAAAATTATCCAATTCATGGCGCATACGCATGCGTATGGAAACAGACGTCTTGCAATGCTTGATGATTTTCAATTCGCTGTGCATGCATGGCCTACACAAGTCCATGTTGGAGTCGAAATCATGCCAATAATCGCCATATGGCATTTGGTCGCACTTAAAGCACTTGGAGAAGTTGTAGGGCGAACAGACAATGGAAACGATAGGATGTATAAGGCGCTTGCTGCCAAAGCCTGAGGAAATTTTCAATTGTGGTTGAGGTATGTGATGGGGGTAGGTGGAGGGTCTGAGAAATGGAAAGCAAGGAAATTGTCATACTGAGTAACTATTTAGCTATCATTAACTTACCCGGGCGTTAGAAACACTTCGCGATCCACACGTTTTTCACCCAAGCCAAAAGGCTTGGCCTCCTGTTTAAATGAACGCCTTAAAGCTAAATTGTACGAACCAATGGGTGGTGTGTTGTTTTTGTTTGTGCTTGATAGGCGTGGCATTTTGCTGGCAAACACTGAGAAGCCCAATTTTGAGGGAAACTGAACAGGTAAGGCAATTACATACAATACAATTTCTTTAATAAAATCCTTTACCAATTGCCGGCACTTACCTCCTTGTCCAAACTCTTAGCAGTACCATATTCGGCTGGTCCTGGAAAATCTCGCACTTCAACTTGTGTTTTAAGCATAAAGGGCGTCATACTGGGTCCACTCATCGGCAATGTTTCACGCTCCAGACTCGAGCCGAATGCCACTTTCGGTATACCACGCGGATTGACAACATACACGAAACCTTTTGCAAATAATTAGAATCAAATTGTGTTTAAATGAATTTTGAATTGAATTAATTTTCTTGCCCCACTTCTCTCATTGGCCCTAGCCATTATCAGTTGCTTCTCGGCGCGCTGTATGCGCAGCCATTCGCGCTCACTTTTGGTCACCTTCTTTTTCAGACGCATCTTCTAAATGCCGCCAAAGTCAAAACTCAACTGAATGCCAGTAACAAAAAGAAACTTTTCCACTTTCAATTAGAACTTCCAGTTGGTAACTTTTTTTAGGAGTTAATGGAAATACTCGCAAAGTGCACGCATTCAATTTGTTTTTGGTTTATGTAGGCACGCATACTTGTCTATGTATCAATAATAATTGCCTACCAATTTGATGGAAAATCAATGGAAGTGTGTCAATCACGACATAAACAAAAATGAAATGTGGGTAACCTTGATGCAACCTTTTTGGGGGAAACCCTAACAAAGAACCTTTTAGTTTTCGTACTTTGTTGGTTAAATTCAATAAAGTTTTATGAATAACCATTTCATTACTCAATTCACATTGGCCTATGGAAATAGGGAATGTGTTGAGTATTAAGACTATTTACCTACGTATCAGAGAAAAGGTCAAAGACAAGATCTTGTTCACTCAACCCAGCAACTAAATGATTACGGAACTCAGTATTATATTTGAAATCAAATGAAGCAAACACTGCCAATTTTACGATGAAAAGAAACCCACTTTCTTTGGGGAAACCATTTTAATCACGAAAAATCTTTTAAGGCTACTCCTCGAATCTAACGCCAAATAATTGGCAAATGTAACAAAACTCTAAGCGATCAGCAGCTGCCTGTGATAAATTTGTGTCAGTTTCTCATTGATTTTACTGAAACAAATTTAGTTTGTAACGTAATGTTTCCTTGACCATTCCAAAGAATGTTGCCAAGTAACGTTGTTAAGCACTAATTTAAGCCAATAGCCGGAAATTCCGCAAAAATATTGCTATAATTTCGATAGCAAGTATCAACAAATAATTTAGTTTTAAAATTTAATATATTTTTTTGCATTATTTATGCTTTTGGTTAGTTGTTTCCAGCGTCAAATGCTATGAGATACCTAATTCACTCATTATTCTACTGCCACTGCATTTAATCATCAGAAAAAAGCTCACCAGCAGCTAAGTTGCGTCCTTATTACACCGCCTGACACAAATTTACACTGAATAATGCCCTTTATATATATTTTGTAAGTAGTGCTAACTAAACAGTGCACTTGTCCATCTGTTTTTCTAGACCAATTCGTTGGAATTTTTTAGGAATCAAATTGTTTCGTATTGAATGTCACTCATACGCCATGTGTAACGCTATGGGAGAAATTTCATTTCATCTAATATTGAAACCTAAATTCACAATCATGCTATGTACATTTTTTAAAAGAAACCTGAGTCCCAATTACTGCATTCGTGAATGAGCAACTCATACAGAAATTGTGTTTTTATTTAAATTATTCAATAAGAAAATTTGGACTGGAACAAAAAATTCAATACGAGTTGCTCGTTCACGAATGTCGTAATTTGGCTCATGTATAAAATTAAAAACAAATTTTACAAATTGAGGAAAACGTTTATCGCAAACATGATGGCGTATGAGTGACAATCAATAAATAAAATAGTTTGTTAATAGAATAGTTTCAAGGGATAGGTTCAAACTTCCAAACCACTGTGTGCACACGAACTTGCATACAACTACGGTTATTGGAGAAATTAAATGTTAAATTTACTTAACGAAAAATTTTGCCTCAGCAGTTTTACTGGACATCATTGTGTGCTCTTGATGTCCAGTAAAAGATGGAATAGAAAGTCCACTATGAGCTATCAAATATAGAGGCTCAATGGACCTCCCAAACTTAAAAGAATACTCTTGCCCCACATTGCATTTTCCATTCGGACGTGTGGCTTGGTTGAGAATCGATGGGAATATTTCAAAAGGTTGTAATCGTAACACATACACCAAGCACTATGTGAAATTTATCAATCAAACAGAAACACTCACCTTCCATGGACTCGAAATTCGGTCATTCACATTAAAAAATAATAATATAATTCTCAGCACGACACGCAGGCGGAAGCACTAATTACAGCAAAAATACGATTTTCTGAGGAATTTGATATGGTTTTGATATATTTATAATTTGACAAAATATTTTCTTCAATCAATTGAGTGATAATATTTAAAAAAAAAATAAGTTGAAAAAAACCCGACGAGTCTGCAAAGTTGATAATGAAATTTGTAATTTTCCGAAAAATGCAGCCTCCATACAAAAACCACACCAACATTCGTGAAGCTCTGCACTAATTTAGTTAACATCTTTGGCACACGAATGACATTAAGAGCAGCCCGCTTCGTCTCGTCAATGTAGTTTTGCAACAAGCGGTTTTAGACGAAAGGCTTTCAAAGTTTTTTTGGTTCTTTTTTTGTGTACTTTGTGTGTCATTGTGGCTAAAATATTTTCCAACGAATTGGAATTTTCGTGTGCAACAACATGAATGCAATTGCGGTAGTGCCTACACACACGCTTACTATGTTGCCAAATTATTCACCTGCGGGTTTGTTGAGCGAATGTGTGTATTTGTGTGGTAACATGCCACAATGGCAATAAAATCGCTGAGCTGTATTTAAATGAAAAGGCACCCAAAGAAAAATTAGGGGTAAATAAATTTTAAAAATTTAATGAAACAAAATTTTTTGTAAATTTACTTTAATTTACTTAATTTTTTATAAATTTCATAAAATTATATTATTATTGGTATTGGCAACAATTTGTTCAACACATTTTCTTTTAACCCACATTTACCCTTGGCACGATAGAATTATATGCACTTTACCAGCTGAGAAATACTTGCGGCGTGACATTTTAAATGCTCCTTCTTAAGTTACACGGCCGCAGCACACATAGTCACACCCACATACACAATGTTGTTTACAACTTGAAATGTTAGTTTTATGCTTTTGTTGATGTTGTTTTAATTAATTTGTCTGTCACTCGACAAGAAATAGAAAAAATAAATTTCGGTTTGCATTTGGCAGTGGTTGCTTGGCACTTTTTCGCCAACTCCAACATTGTTGTTGTGTGAAATGTGGAAATATTTGAAATTCTAAAATTTGTTTTCGCTAAGAGAAAACCTGATATAAATTTGTTAGTTTGTTACATTTAATTTGAATAAGTTTCGACTAATAAAATAATTTTGAAAAGAGGGCAAAAAAAATCAGAAATTAGAACAACAATCGTACAAGGGACTCCATTTATATTTTTTTATATTTATTAACATAACGAACAGTTTGTGATCTCAAAGTGAGCCCAGCGGTCATTTGGGATATTATTGGATGAACACGATACCTTTTCTTTCGAGCTGATAGGTGATTTTACGACTATGATCAGTTTTTGCTCCTCAAAATGAAAATTATTTAGGTACTTTCAAATTTAGTTGCACTGCTCCCAAAAAAGAATCGGAAGCTAGAGTTTGCACGAACAGTTTGAACTAGCCAAAGATCGCAAGCCGAAGCGTTTACACTGACCGAATGAACGACATTCGTGCGGTCTAAATGCAACTTCAGATATTTTTAATATCAAGTACAGTCGTTTGAGACTGAAAAAATATTTTCATATTCTGATTGTTGCCACAAATTTAGCTTCATTTGCTTTGCAACAGTGCTAGCAGATATCAGATTAATGGATTTCCTGCTAGATTTGGTAAATTTTTGACCCATTAGTAGGAATGCCAGGGTGAAGAAGTGTTTAGGGCAAAACCTAAGTGGATTTTAAATTGTTATTTCTAGATTTTTCGTAGATTTTAATGTGGTGAATTCAGAAACCTTTCTGGCAACGTAGACGGTCCGAAAATTGTAAACAAAAAACAGCTGTTCGAGTGACAAGAACTCTACAATGACGTCAGTACAAAATCATGTTGTCATCTTTGTGTTCATACTTGATAAAGAAGACAGTCCATATTTTAAAAATCATAGAATTTGGAATATTGCTTTCTGTAGATTAAGGAAAGATATACACGTAAAACTTTACATCGAGCATTGAGAACATTTTTTATTTTGGTTAAAAAAAGAGTAAAAAAATAAATTTTTTTTAATAGTATAAACTTCTATTTTATAGATCTTTTGTGACCACCAAATAAAAAGCAGAAAAAAAATTTTCTTTTAATTAATTTCAGTAATTTCCTTTATTTCCTGAAATTTATTTTCTGCTTTTTAGTTGGTGGTCACAAAAGATCTATAGAACAGAGAATTATACATTTGTAACTTGGAAAAATGTTTCTTGTTGAATTTGACTACAAGTATTCAGCCACATAGGTTTTGTGTGGGAAACAAATTTAAAGGAACACTGAAACCTACCAGAAGCCTTTGTCAGAATTTCATAATTTTTGGAAAAAGGTATACTTTGTTTAACAGTGTTATGTGGTAACTGATTTTCGCAGGAACGGATGAAATTCAAGCACCATTTTTTTTATTTATAAAATTAGAGACTGAACTGAACTGAAGATTAGTTCACTGAACATATTTTAATAAATCAATTGAAATTGAAAAAGGAATTTCGATCATCAGAAAATGTGTTCATTAGAACAGTTGAAAGAAGATAACTATTTCCATAGGAATGGTTGAAATTGAAACACAAACTTAATTCACAACAAAGAGCTCAACCGCTAAAAATAAATGAATTAGAAACAAACTTGTACTGAAATGCAAACACAGAAATTTAAATCATACAAAATTATAAACTTTAAAAATGACCACACAAAATGTCAAAGTTGAATAACTGCGAAACAAAAAAGAACAGCCACTGTGATATAATTTGAGAACAAAATATATTTAACACATCACAACGACAGTTCCCTTCAATTACAACAATTTTTGGAGAGCCCATGAAATTCAGAACAAAAAATATACCAAAAAATATAAAACACACAAAAAATATTACAAGAAACCTTCGTTGATAATACTGCACAACAAAAAAGAACAGCCACTGTGATATATGAAGGAAAAACACAACTAGGAAATACATCACAAAGACGGTTCTCTTCGATTGAAAACAGTTTTGTTTTAATTGGCCACAAACAACATTTCACTTGGTTTTTCACTGATTTAACATTTTAACTATTTCTGTGTAAACTTTTGATGTATAAAGCTGAAAGGCCACTTCAAGGAAAAAGAACAGCCACTGTGATATAACTAATGATAGAGAAATACGTCACAGCCACTACTCTCGTCACTTAAAGAGCCAACTAAAGTTTTCGAACTGATGTACTTATGCAAGTCTCACATACTTATGTGTAGTTGAGTATTTAAATCACCTCCATATAAAGGAAAATCACTGTGATATATTAGAAATCCAAACACATATCACAACGATCGTTCCTTTAATCGAAATGATCACAATTTTTTTTGATACTATATAGGAAATTTGTACACGATTTTTATTTTCAGTGATAGTTTGAATGCCTCCATTATTCTGACGAAAGTGACTTTTCACCAACCACAAGAAATATTTTTCAAATTTATATATATATAGAAATATTTTCCTGTGATTTCGTGATAAGATCTCACTCATGGACTCAGTGTGGTCAGAAAATGGAATGATCACACATGACTAGATTTTTTTTTTGCCCTGAAACATTGAGAATTTAGACGAAGTTCAGGCAGTATATGTTGATTGCAACACAACGAAGTTCAATGGTTGTCTAGCTTTATGAGGTCGTATATCATTTAAGGCTAAACGACCATAGAAAATAATTGTTTATTTTGGGCTTGTTGCGCTGACGGGGGAAAACTTTTAGGGTCGCGTCACTGATCTTAATGTTGTATATTCTAAAATTATAGCACGAGTGTTCGGTCTAGTCACTTAGTTAAATTGAAAAATGTTTAATTCGTTAGACAAGAGACTAAGCCGACAATCGCTATTTAATTTTAAAATGCCTTTGATGCGCAAACTTTGATTTAACTATAAATTTAGCACTTCTATTCACGGTTTCGTTTAATGTGTTGCAAAAATGGCCCAATTGTGAGACACACTTTGCCCAGTGATGATTTTCCAAAACAACATAACTGCACAAAATGCGTCCCAGAAGCGGGTTAACATTTTTATTTTATTTCGATGAGATTTTCACTTTCAATTTTGTTACTTTTTTTGGGCAATTATAAGACAAACTTCACCCAGTGATGGTGGAAATAGACATCGATTTTTTTGTGTATTTGTGTTATTATTTTTAAATGTATAAAATTGATAACATCAATACTGAACAAAGTTTGTCGTATAATTCGAAAAAAATTCGAAGAACACACGATGATCACTGTAGGATCAGCACATTTTCCTTGCTGTCGGAGTCATCGCACCGAACTGATACCGTTTGCATTTCGCGCGCTTCCTTTTATACTCGCTTTTCAACATGAGCGTAAGCTCCGTTTACCTGTTGCCTTTCTTTTACCAAACCCTGTTTGAAGTTCGCGTTGCCGTCGCGCATTTGTGGGTCCTTGGTTCCTTTGTACCTCTCGAGTTTAACAACCTTCACCACCAGACAAATCCACGGCTCATAAACGGATTAGTTGAAACATTTTCCTGAAAAGGAAAAAAGGAAAAACACCGTACAATTTTATTGCTACCCGAAGGTGCCGAAAGTACCTAAGTGCTGTTCGGTGATTTTCTCAATTTCAACTCAAGGTTATTCATGATTTATTTGCAAATTGTACTTTTTTTTTTGCAAAAATCATTTGAGTGGGAAACTGGCTGACCAAAGGCAATTTTTCATTTTCCACTTTGAGTAGATGAGGGGCTCCAAGAGATTACAGTTAATGGAGTTTCATCATATTGGGCGCCAGATTTGTAGATTGAAATTTACTTTTGCAACCAATTGTCTCTCCATGTCCCCCTCAAGTCCGATGTAAGAAAGATGATACATTTATGCAGAAATTTCAGGCATAACAAGTTTAACTCAGATCATATGGAAACCACCTGTGGACCTTAGAACTACAACTTTGCATACTTACATTCCGAGAGCAGAACCGGGAATCCAATTAAATTAGAACCAGGATTAAATTAAATTTTGATCGCAGCAGTTTCCTCCACGGTCCTCAAAATAAATTAAAAATTCCTCCAAAGAAAACAAGCCAACAGAAACTGTAATTTGAACAAAAATTGGACCAAAAATTATGAAAAATCACACAAATTACAAAAAAATATATCAACAAAATGTCGATCGATTATAAATGTTAAATTAGAAATGGTTCCAAATGTGTGACTAAGCGATATTGATGTCAACTTTTGGCGCCTTTGGCATACAAAATTAAGAAAATTCTGTCAAAAGAAAAATGATGAAAAAAAGGGGAAAAAATGTTTAAACAAAGGATAAACAAGTGTAAAAAGAAGGTTAAAAGGGGGAAAAACGGGAAAAAGTGGGAGAAAAGTGGGAGAAAAGGGGGAAGAAGAATTGAAATGGTGGAAAGAATACCAAAAAAAAAAAGGGAGAAGGGGGCAGCCATAAAGGCGAAAACGGGTAAAAATATATTCATGGTAAATTTCATTTACATTTAATTAAAAATGTAACTGAAACAAAGGTAATTGAGAAAAAGAGTAATCATTATTTTTAAGATGTGGTAATTAAATTGATTTGTAATTAATTACATGAAAAATTATGGATTGCAGGAAAATATAAGGGAACATATCCAAATATTTGAAACCTTTAGAATACAAAACTTGAACTTTTCTCGGGTGAATCATGCCAGGTGATATTACAGCTGCCACCAGCATTGCGTCCGTCTTTAGACTTTTCCTGGTTGAAAAATGTCAGGTGGAACTACAGTGTGTCCTTGGTAATTTTTTGAGTGGTTCATGTCAGGTGAGATTACCAAGTGCATTCTAGGGTGAATAATATTTGGATGAATCACACCACTTTTATTTAAACCAACTCCCAATTGCGTCCTTGGAAATTTTTTGGCTGAATCACGTCACTTGAGATTTAGACTAACTTCCAAGTGCATCATTGGTACTTTTTAGGGTAAGCCACTTCACTTGGAAGTTGGTGTAAATTTACTTAATTTTAAATCGAAATTGCTGAAAATTATTTAAAGGGAAATTTAAGGGTTATATTAGTTTGGTTCTTTTTATATCAAAATCAAAAAAAATTAAGCGAAAGTTATTTAGTTTTTAGTTGCACATTTCTTCACAATACAAAAACAAAACTGGTAGATTCGTTTGCAACCAAAACACGCTTATTATAAAAAACCTTACTGTTTTAACACTTTCTTTTATTTTTCCCTATTTTTAATTTTTTTCAGTTTTTTCTCTTTTTAACTATTTTTTTTATTTTTTCTTAAAATTAAATGGTTCCAAAAAATTTTAAATTGTGATCCTGGGAAATACTGTTAAAGGGAAATACTAATTTCGTGACATCATGAGGGGGAGTAGAAAACTAAATATTTCCTTTTAACTGTAAATGGAGATGTTAAAATAAAATATCGTCCACATTTTTGGATAATATAAAATTTTTTGTATTTCTGTTGCCATTTTCCATTTGGGGTTATTTGGGCCATCAATTTTTGGGGAAATTGTCATATCAGACTTTTGGGCAATTATTTCATGTTTTAGTAAAAACTTTGGGCCCATTTTTCATTAATTTCTGTTTAATTCCCTATATATTGTAATTAGATTTTAGAAAAAACTCTCATAACTATAACTGATTATAATAATAATTTATGATTTATATTTATGATTTATGATTATAATTTATAATTACAAATTGTATTTGATTATTTTAAGGTTAAGTTAAGTGTATCTATCTATCAATATGTAAAGGCACTAGCCAAGTAGATAAATAAAAAATTCAATAATTAAAAAATACTTAATTATTTACAGTCAAATCTTTAAGTCGAATCACATTTGCAAGGAAAAAATGCAAGTTTCGTTTATTAAATATTTGTAATTTTCTCAGAAGACTTGTTAGTGTCGATAAGGAAGTTATTTAGTCCACACACACACACATACACTCATCCACCGAAATTTCATTTAAACATAACGATTCACCGCTGGGCCACTCGAGCATCACACAAGGACACTTCGTCATCATCATACCTGTTGACATTCGCATTTTGAAACAATCTTCCTTTCGCTTCGTTCATTCCTCAATAAATCCGCAGTCATAAAAACGCACACAAAACTGCAATAAATCGCCTTTGGGTTATTCCCAGAGGCTCAAAAGCAACGCATAGCGCTTGCTTTGTAAATATTGTCATTTTGCATTTCATTTTATTATTCCTCATATCTCTGGTTTTGATTTAGAATCCTTCGTTCGGTAGCAGCGGGGTTTCATTAAGATTTGCCTGCGTTTTTGTCCCGTTTTTGTTTTAAATTCTTTCAACGCATATGCATAAATTAACACCGACAGTGAACAATGCAACGTCAGTGGACAAAAATAAAATAAAACATTCGCCCATCTTTTTGTACGCTGATCGTTTTGCCGAGATTTGGCAGCACTACGAAACTTCGGTGTAATTTGTTGTTGTTTGACATAGTGAAGTATTCTATGGGCTGAACTTGTGACCAATCATGAACAGTTTTAAAATATAAATTTGATTTAGGCATTTACAATTTTTGTCCTCTCTTACTATGAAGACGCTACACTGTGCACCGGCGGGCGAATACGGGCGGCAGCGAAACCAACTACGACGGCGACACGATGTCCTTTTGTTTCTATCACCTTTGAGCGTTTTCTTGGGAATTGCGGACTTAAGACGCTTCTTTCTACGCTAAGCAGAGTTGCGAATTCCGAGTAAGCGGTCATTAGCGCAACTCAACAAGCTTCTAGTTGTTTCTAACATAGCACCGTAAATTGGGAATTTCTCGCTTTTCGTTGACATAAGGACATACACGGGACATTTCTGCAATGTCTAATCCGCGCCGCATGTTTCAAGGATTGAGCGAGGCTATGTTGTCCTTGCCTACATTTTGCAAACATTTGTAAAGGGAAAATTGTCATACAGAAGATTTGAATTTATGTGTTTTATATGAGCATTTGCTAGATTTCAATTAACCCATTACTTTACCATGCGTACTTGAGACCAAAGTGATATTCTAGGTCCTTGGTCGAGTTCGTATTCTCACTTTTTGCTCTACGTTAATCGTTTTATATCGAAGGAATTCCTACTACATTTTCATTCAACGTGTTTTTTCACTATTCTCTTTTCTCCATAAAATTTTAATGTAGAAATTTAATCAATGGATATTGACCGCAAAAAGGTCACTCACAAATATTTTGTGTTCTCCCATTTTCCCTTGGAGTCATTTTTATATTAATGTCACATAAATTACTGCACTATCTGCTCCAGAAAAGGAAGTGATGACGGACAATATTACCTTTGAGGAAACAAAATAAAATGCAATGCAATTCACATTGAGTGTAATAACACATTAGGAGACTTAGAATTTGAAAAAATCCAGTTGGGGTCGATAAGGAAATACACTGATAAAATTTGTCACTTAGTTACTTCTATGTTGACATTTATCCAATTGCTTGTAGTAACTTCGGAGATTTCTTACCAATAAATAATAGAATTTTGTATGGAACTGAGTAGTTATTAGCTACTTCTACACGCAGAGAAAAAACATGATTTTCAGAATCATCTTTCAATGAAATCATGTTCTGATTAAACCATCTTCAAAATACGCAAACTTTATCATTAAAACCGATGATTATATGATTGTCATTATCATTATTGAATATCTAATCAAATTATATTATTGCCTGTATCATATTATGATCTCTGAAATCATTATCTTTGTCACCCCAATGATCGCTACAATCATAATATTATTATAGAAAATGCTCTAATCATATTTTTTCTCTGCGTGTTTAAATATTTTCATTCATAACACCTTGCGTCCATAAAAAATTCCCAAAAAATCATCAAATTAAGCATTTTACTAAAGTGTTTAAACTGAATATTTACTAAAATTTATAACCGCGGAAGAATACAACATCGTTTCTAATTTCAGATTTTTTTTGGAATTTTTTACACTATGCGATGACTTGAGGGTTTATTTTTATTTATTCTATTTGTCGATCTGACAACAGATTCTGAAAGGTGTTGGTCTCTAAAGTCTCTAAAGCGATTTTTCTGTATTAGCTCTAAAAGGCGAGTTCTTCGGGGTCCATTGTTGAAAAAACTTTCTAATGATAAGGTCTATAGTGCAAGTAAAAATATTCTACTGAACTTCTCAAGCCCCTTAGGTCAATGTTTAGAGCTTAAAAAAATACCGCAAATACAAAAAATTTCATTTTTCGAATTAAAATTTATGTTAAGAAACTAGAAAAATATTGTTTGTTTTCTGGGTCATTTATGGCTACTAAATATTTACTTGAGCGGGTTAAGATGTTCAGAACCATTGGCCATTGTTGCTAGGGCTATGCTAAAAGTTGTTAATACGAAACTCTCCAATTAACATGTTCTTGTATTTAAATAAAGCTGGTAAGTAGTAGAAACTTGGTATAAAAACTGGTCTAAAAACTGGTATAAACAATGCATTTCACTTTACAGTGTAGCTAACGGGCAAATATAACATTTTCGAGATTTGAGATTATAGTGAGTGAAATTTTGGTAATATTTATAGATCCCTTTTTGAATAATTGTTGTACCAATGTTGATAGCTAACCTTGTGAAAATAAGTTTAAAAAAAGGAAGAATTCAAAACATTGATTTGTACATTTTACATATAACCAAGGCTTTATTTGACAATTAATAATAAGCATCTGAGATGGAAATTTTCACATAATGGCATACTAATAAAAAATCTTTTCAACTTAAAATATTAGAAATTCTCCTTTTTTGCAAAGAAAATGCTAGTTACTGGGCTCAACAAATCATCTCCAAAATGCAATCAGTTTTCAGCTTGAGTGTGGTCCTCTCTCACATTCCCCGTAGTGTCTTTGGGTGCGCTTTCTCCCACCCCCAGCTGGGGTGAGGTGGGTGGCGTTGGCAGGTTTGAGCTGGCAATCGGTGCAGTGACCTCCACATCACTGGACGAACTGGAACTCTCCGATTCCCTGCTAAGGCGACAAATTTTGCTGGGAACTTTCTGTATCTCCGTCTCGATGCGTTTGCGTTTCTCCGCAATGACCTTATTGGTTGTGCTGAGACTCTGATTCGATTTGCGTTCGACTTTCAGGAAGTCTGCACCCAAATACTGCCACAGATCCTTGCGACGCACGTGACACACATCGATGTCCATGCCTTGTTTGAGCATTTTCGTATACATGCCATGTTTGATGGCATGTTCGGTGAAATTCTGTATGCTGGCAGTAAGATCGACTCTTGAATGTACGCTACAATCGAATCTCAAGCCAACGAACCACATCGAACAGTTCTCTTCATTGCGGGACTGAAAGCATTTTGAATTGACATGAACATCAGCAACGTTTTGATGACGCTCTAGATTGGCAATGAGTATACGAATCCTGGACTCGACAAGGCCACACCATTCCAGGTGATCTTCGGGTGTTTGGGAGCGCACCAGCAGTACAACAAAGTGCTTGTAACTGGAAATAGAAGAAATATTAATTAAAATGCATTCCCAATAAATGCATGTAATGTAATAACTTACCTAAAAAAGAAACTAGGTGATTTGAAGAGTCGATCCCATTTGGCCAGACCCAAAATGATCTCATCGGTCAGAGACTTGCCACGTTCTAGTTCCTTTACGATTATTTTCTTGGTGGATTCGGTGACATTGAATGTGGAATTTTGCTGGGGATAGGCTGGAGTTATGACAGGCATCAAATGATAACGATCGGAGAGATGAATGCGTGGATCCCAAACCTGAATGAAAATATTAAAAATTTAATTAGGAATTCTGCAAAATTAAAATTTTTCTATTGAAACTTACCGGAAAACTCTTATTCAAATTATCGACTGGCTTCAGCAAAACAGGATTTGGCCACTTCCAAAATGAATAGACCAAAAAGAATTTATTCACCAGAGTGGCAGCCACTGCATTCGGATAAAGCTGACAGATGCGCGCCACCAACATGGCCCAGGTGACACCACCAAAGTAGCCCAACGTATTGGAGTAAACTCCCTGTTCTGCAAAAAAGAAAAAAAATGTCTATTAGATTCAAGTGCTAAAGCATTTTTACAAATTCAAACTTACTCTTTGCCCACAATTTGATGGCGCGCAAGGTCAACAGGAAATTCTCCACATTAGGAACAAGCGCCAGTATCTCATCGGTGACGCGGCAGCCATTCAAGCTGCGCACTGACTGCGTATCGAGATTCTTCAATACATCATCGCCGGACAAATCGAAATCGTCGGGAATCTCTTGAAGGGCCAAGCGTGCGAATAGCAAATCAATTTCGATGCCTTCGAATTTCATTTTAATAACTGGCACAAAGGCCTCCTCAATGCTACGGCATTCGGTGACTTCGGGCTGGCTCTTGAGAAGATCGGAAAATGTGGAAAAGAAATCCGAGCGTTGAACGTGACGTGGAGCCACACACAAGGCATCAATGTCGGCGCCCTTCTGGTGTACACCCAGACGATACGAGCCGAATGTGTAGATTTTGCCACCGACTTTCTCGGCTGCAGAGATGGGCATATTCTTCTTAATCGAAAGGTCAAAGATCCACTGTTTGACTAGGGCGTTCAGCTTGGCGAGTACATCGACACGTTGCTTCAGTTCGGATTCGGTTTCAAATACTTGCTGTTGCTGCAAAGTGGCCAGCAGTTCCTTGGTCTTTTGAATGTCCTCGATGGAGGGTTCGGCAGAGCTGATGGGTGATGTGAGACCCATTTGCTTTGTAGGCGGTTTTATCGGAATCATGGCTGTGGGTGTAGGTGTTGGTATAGGTGTCGGTGAGGGAGCTCGAATTCTTTTGTGTTTGTTGTCCGAATTATTATTAGGTGCCATGGATATCTGCAAACAAAATAGTAAAAAGAGACCAATGAGTAAAGTTATAAAAATCGAAGGATCAATCAAAAATCCATTCGTTACAAAGTTAATGTTGACTTATTTGAGAGGAAGACTTACCGTAAAGTGTTTCCGTTTCAATTCCTGTTTCAGCGACTTTATTTTGTTGCGTATTGTAATTGAGACCAGTTGATCGATCAACACTTGAAGACTTTCAACAATAGAATAATGGTTAATTAGCGTTGGCGCCAGAATTTATACAGGCAACAGGTAAAAATTATTACATATTATCCAAAACCTTTTTTTAAAGTGTCCCAATAAATAGTTGACAATCTTTCGTCCTTCTCGCTCATCCTACTTCAAAAGTAAAAGAAAGAGACAGAAAATAGGCCAAGTACCTTTTTTATGCCTACCTGCCCTCCGATCTATCCGAATGCGGTCGCGAATATTGAGATTCGCCACCGACATAACCCGAAAGGGTTCGCAATCTTCCTTCCCACTCTAAGTCAAAGATAGATAAAAATGGATTATCTCCGTAATATAATGTAATCCTGAGATTTTTTGTATCTACCTGTTATGAGGAGCTCGTAAAAGTCATAATTAACGAGAAAAGGGTATATGGAAATGTCGAGGTTTTAAATCTTTTATGACCTATCTGTGTTAATAGTTTCCGTAAATTTCTACGAAAAACACCTGGGACATCCTTTAAATTTGATTACTTAAAAGGAATCCCTAGGAATCTAGGAATTACTTTCAATAAAATTTAACAATAAATGCCTTCTGTAACAAAATTAAAATCAATTCTTAGAAAACTGGGACCATTTATTGTTCTGAGGATTTGGATTATTTGGTCACCAATTAAATGAATGCCTACATAAAAGCTGGATACGTTAAAAGTACTTAAAAAAATTAGGATTTTTATGGGAAGGTGTCCCAAAATATATTTATTGGATCAATCTACTCATAGCACGATTTTTCCCATTTCTACCCTTAAGTTTAAAAACTAGAGCTAATTGCAGGAATGCGGTAAAACATTTGCAATCAGCACATCAAGGACCTTTAGAATCACGTATCAAATCTTTAGAATCACTTATCTTATGCACGAAGGATCAATGATCTTATGCAGGATTCAGTTGATTCGACACAATAATATCAAACATTCAGATACATATTTGAGCCATTCAGAACCAAAAAATTATATCGATTAAGTCCACTTAATCGATTATTTATACATTATGGCCAATTCGGCCAAAGGGCGCGGCCAATGGCCACGCCCTACATGTTTTTTTTTTATCAGGTTTCCGTTAATAACTTCTAACTTGCAAGGGTTTAGCAAATGTCGTATCTTCCCATTTCCTTACTAATTCTGCAGTATATCCATTTGGTATACCACAGAAGGGTTCATGGCCAAAAAGAAGCCGCTGGGCTCCTCTTTTGGCTAAGCAATAAACTCTTACGTTGCCATCGAATTCTTCGTGCCACGGTACCCAGCTGAGACCTAACGTATTTGTTTTTCCTAGTGAGTTAAGGGCTTCGACGCAGCCAAGGACAATCAAATGAGCTTGTAAAGCTTTGAGTGCCGCTTGACTGTCTGACAAGATATATAGGTGTGCTCCCATAGTCTTCTTTCGAAGAACATCTCTTGCATATGCTTTGATGGCGTAAATTACCGACTGAAATACTGTTGGATAATTAGGACAAAATATTCCATCTCCAGTTTCGTCATTTTCAAGCTTGGCCATAAATGCGTAACGTTCTCTTTTATTATTTTTGGGGTCCCCAAACGATTCCTAGCTTTTGGATCATCTCGACTGTTACACCTTTTATATAAAGGGTAAAATAAATACATTGGGCCACGTCAAAACTTTTCTTTTCTGATTTATTTTCTTGTTCTATATCTAATACCATTCACTCACCTTTAGCTTTTCCGGCAGGTCATTTGTAAATTCGCTGAAATATGAAATCCACAAGAATCCACCAGCCCCCCATCAATAAATAAAAACACAGAATATATTTTTTTAGCCAAGTTTTCAAATCGGCTTTTCAAACTTTTATTTTTCAAAATTTCCTTAAATTTTTTCACCTTTATTGAAAAAGAAAATAGACAAAGAATACATTAGAGTTCAGAGAAATCGGTTGATATAAGACAAATATGTATGCATGTACTGATGTATAAATGAAATGTATGTATGTATAGCTATTATGTATGTCGTTTATGTTATATTCCAATGACAATTGATAGAACACAAAATTAAAAAAAACAAAAAAAAATAAAAATAGCGAAAATGATTGGTGATAAAGGGAAGAAGTGTATGACTGAAAGGATTTATCAAAAGTTTGGATCAAAGTAGCAAGAGAAAACGATTTAGTTCAGTACGTAAAATACAACACGCACACACACTCACAAACCAATGGTAAACTATTCCAATGAGATAAAAGAAAAGAAAACGCCATTTCAAAAAAATTACGAAAGATGATTTAATTTTTTTTTTGCAGGTATTTATGTTAAATGTTGTCAGTTACTTCAAAATATACTAAAAAAAATAATTTGTGAATTTATAAAAATTTTTTATTACAGCCAAAAAAGGCACTGGGTCGATATAAATCGATGTCGCTAATCACTAATCAGGAGTCCGTTTGGCTAGGTCTTAATTTTTGAATAACTATAAAATTCTTTAATATTAAAAATATCAAAAAACTAAAAATTGTTTTTTTTTTAACCTTTTCAAATTAAAAAATTTTTTTTTTCAGTTATTTTTATTTTTTTACAACAAAAAAAAAATTATTTCGACTACGGTAATTAATTGTGAATAAAAATAGTCTTGAAAACTTAAAAAAAAAAATTAATATTTTCAAAAATTTTCGAAAAAATATTAAAAGTGTTCGAAAAAAATTCGAACACAGAATATTTGTTTTTAAAAAAACCCACAACTGCATTTTAATTTTTTGTTATGTTTAATATTAAAGAATTTTCTGCCATAAAAGAGCTAGTGACGTTGCAGAGCAAAACGTACTTCGAATTCGTTATCAGCGACCTCGAATAAATACAAATTGACTTGTCTCATACCAATGCCTTTTCCAAAATATTAATTTGACAGTGTTATGTCTTACTGTGTTCAAGCTCAAGCGTTTATTGAGAAGCAAAATTTTACAACAAAACTGGAATTCATTAATATTCAAATACGACAAAATCATAAAATGTTCACTTATTTCGTACTAAATTTTTATGTATGTCAAATGAAAATTTTAAGACGCTTTTTTATAGCAACGATTACATTCCAATTCATATTTCAAGATATCCAAATTTCACCAAGCACTACTTGGCTTTATACAAATTTTAAACGTCTTTGGGACTACTTGAGTTATCCGATTGACTTTTAGGTGATAGCAAAAAAATTCTAGCACTGCTTGGCGAAATATGCTTAACTTTCTTACACACACAAAACTAAAATTCTTAAAAATAGCTTCTGAAAACTTACAAAAAAAACAAATTAAATACAAAATCTTTTTGGGTAAGTTTAAGTTCTAAAATTAACTCGAATTCAAAAATATTTTTTTTTTCAATTTTTCAAATATAGTTTAAGTGATATCTTTCAACACCCTTGTTAAAAAATCAACAAGAATTAAAAAAAAAAAGTTTATATTTAGTACGAGTATTTTCTATGAAAATCGACTGAAATGTATTAAAAAATTTGATGTTAATCATGATATTACGGTAAACTATGTAATTTTGTTAAAAAATTTGAAAACTTGTTTTCCATTCACTAAACAATGTGTAGTCAACAAGTCAAACTATTGCCAGACGGGTTTGAACTCACTTTCGTGTTATATGATAAAGCAGTTAATTAATCGAAATGGAAATTGAAAATGTATATTAAATAACAGAAATTTTCTAGTAATACAAATTTAAAATTAACTTCAGCTTTAGTCGTTTTGCTTAAAAAATTTCTTTGGGCATATAAACAATTTCCTACTCGATTGAAAAATTGTGAGGGAAGGTAGCTGAACAAACTGTTATACCAATTGAAATACGGATTATATTTGAATATAATTAGAAGCTATACTAATACAATTATATGCATAAATATAAATATAAACATGTATATATGAATGTATATATTAGGATGACACTTATTTAAAAAAAACTATTTTTGACAATTGCGCTTAGTTGCAAGGCTTCGTCTAAAAAGTATGGTCTGGAAATTTTAAAGAAAATCAAATGAGCTTAAAACTTTACAGTGGGACCAATCAGTACAAATTTGATCTTGGAATAAAAAAAACCGCTTTTTTATAAATTTTTTAAAACCATAAAAGCAAACAGCGATAAGAATACATTTTTGTTATAAGCCACATAGTAAGTAGGTAAGTAAACATAGAACTTATTTGAAATTTTGTATCAAATCCACTCTTTTGAATTTTCATGTTGGTCACCTCTCCAGAATTAGTAGTCTTTATCCATATTATCAGCAAACGGATTAAGTAAACCCAAAAAAAAATTGTTGCATACTTTTAGGGACCGAAAAAACCAGAGGGTACCAAAATTTTAAGTCGATAGTTGAATAGTTACATTCTTCAGTATGCCTGTCTGCTGTTTCGCACCATATGTGCACGAAAATGTGTCAATTTTTGAACTATCGATGTAAAATGTTGTCCGGTTTTCTTGCCCCTAAAAGTATGCAACAAAATGTTATTAGGTCTATAAAATACGTATCCTTTTTAGTATTATGGATAGTGCTTTGGAATACAAACTTTTATGGGATTTGACACAAAATCACAAATTCAGAACAGTGGAGTTAATCAATTTGACAACTGAATGGCTCATATGCAGTTATCGTCATATCAACGAGAAAAGATAGAGTGTGGGCTAGAAAGGTTCTAAATCGTTTTTGAATTTTTAAATTATTTACGTGGTAAAAATATGTTAATTGGATTATCCCGAAATTTTGAGAAAATTTCTACTTTTTAGGCGTAATCTCACAACATATCGGTGAGCCCTTATTCAAAAAGCAGAAAAACTCTCATACAAATTATTGTCACCCTAATACTATAATGTATGAGTGTGGATATATTTATTGTACTATTTACAAGGAGTGTGTGTGTATATATACAACTCATGGATACAAAAAAAAAGAAAGAAAATTTTAGCCCGGCATATGACACCTTATTCGAACAGGGGCTTGCATTGATCACTCCATCGGTACGAAATACGAAAAATTAGTTCCATGAGTGCAAGTGTGTGTGACATTTCAATGCAGTTCAATACAAAAAAACCCGTGCCTAACCCCTAATGCTTCAAAGTTTCCAAAATGGTAAGTATACAAAAAAAAAACAATCCACTCAATTTGCATTTTGATGCTTTCAAAAATTCTTTTGAAATTTTTGTTTAAAATTTTTTTTATTGGTAAAGTTTTAGATTTTTAGAAATATTTCATGAACTTTTGAATATTAAAAATGTTTGCATTTTTTACCTTTTTTGCTTTTGCTTTTCTTTTCAGTTTTCTTTTTTTTCGGCTTTTCGATTTGGTTTTTGTTTTAAAACGATTGTTGCTATTGTTGATATTTTGTTAAGTGAAATTTTGAAGCGTATGAAGAGTGATTTTTGTGGGGGGGTGGGAGAGGGTGTGTAAACGAGGCGGTATGATCAGGATGGTCGAATGAGGAGTATATATATGTAAACACCAGATGGACCGGGGGCCGCACCGCCGCACCGCTGCACTTTGCTACCGGTATTTTGACCGATTGTGGTTGTTGGTTTGAGCCAATTTGGTTGCATTTGCATTTCGGCTGTAAACAGCTGGAAAAAAGAGTGAATAACAATTTTATTAATTGTTAAGAGTAAAATGGTTTTGGCTGGTTGGTTGTTATGTGGTCTCTTCTCCTTCTTCTGAAAGTTCTTTGCAAAAAAGGGTACCGAGTGCCTTGGCAGGTGTCTCATACAACACCCGCAGGTAATGGCTCTTGTCCCAGCATCTTGTCTTAAATGTCCGATTATATAGTAAATGTTCCGTTTAAAACTGAAAGCAAAAAAAATTATTTTTATAAAAAAAATAAATTATTTTAGAAACAGTTTTTTTTTAAACAATTGAAAATCTTACTTTTTTTTATAATAATTTTCGTACTTCTTGTCGTCGTATTTCAAGTGTCCAATCATTGAATTTCCTTATGCGATAATATAATCCTTAAAAATTTTCAGCTTTTTACACTGTGAAAAATCAGAACCAAAAAGAAAAAGAAAACAAAACGGAAAGAATCAAAGGTTAGTATGTTTATTTATAAAATCTTTGTTATGGTTAAGATTTTTCTTCGGATTTATTCGCTACGTAAATACTACCTATTGAATTTGTCATGTTTTGAAATCTGAAATTAAATCTTTTTGAATTCACCTACCAGATTACATAAATCGAGCATAATTGTTCGAATATAATTGGAAACTCTGGAAAATCAGAAAGGAAACTTAAGGGCGGTTTTGATTAACTTTAACCAATGTTTATTCATATTGGAAAACATTCAAATTTCATAGTTAGCACACCTAACTTATCGCTGACATTCAATAACATTGTTTAACACAAACATCAACTGAACAGAATAAATGTATTTAGTGTAAAATACCAAGGGGGGGTGTTTCTACCTCATATAGTCGATATCTCATCCAAGAATGCTTAGCTCTCCTAATGAAAACAACAATATGCTCAGAGACGATCTAAAAATACGTAGAGCTTCAATGTGGCAGCAGAGCATGGCAGTAGTCCATGGTAGATACTACTCTGTTTTAGATTTGATAAATTTTGCCCAAATTAAAATATTTTTTCGATAATTTCTGGAGCATTTTGTGTCCGTTTTCATTTACACTTCATTCCCATACCCTTTCCATTTTGTTCCGGTCCATTTTTGTCCCCTTTCCGTTCGCATCATTTGCAATCAAATAGCTTTTCATTGGCCAATTCTCTGTAGCGTTTAAATCAATTGAAAGATTTTCGTTTTTTTTTTAATTGACCGATAATTTTTTAAACTTTGCTCCAGTTTTAACGACTTGACATTCGAATTAATAGTTTTTGAGTAATTTGAGGTTAAAATATTTTTTTGATTTTTTTTTTTTTTTTTTTAAAAAAAAGTTTATGGGCAATTTTTATAACTGAATTTAAAAAAAAAAACTTAAAATTTTTTTTTTTAATTTAATAAATTGTTTAATTTAAAAAATGATTTTGAATTTTTTTTCATAAAATCTATTATTTTATGTCTATTTGGGTTTACCTAATGTTTCTATCACATAGTATTTTTTTAAATTGATTTTTAAGTAGAATTTTTTTTTAGTCGGACCTTTGAGTGGACCTTATTATGCCACCATTCGATTTGAAATTGTTTTTTAGTGAAATAAAAAGAGTTACTGTTTAACAATATGAAACGCCCACAATTACCCATATTTCTACCAAATCATCTAGTATTCAAAAGTACTTACTACCCAGCAAACATTTACGATTGATTGCAATTTGATAGCGACTTGCATCAATAGCATTTTTCAACACTTACCATTGATATCAACCAAAGCAATCTCAAAACAAAAAAAAAGCTCACCACTGTTAACAAGTCTTAATTGCAAGTTGAACACAAACATGATAAAGGTTGTTGTGGAATCTGATCGCTTTCAGAATTTAAATTGAAAAAGACGAAAGGTTTGTTGGGTGCCATAAATTCAGATTTTGTTTCTGCGAAACCAAAAACTCTTATTCGAACATGAAATTGAAAAATCAAAATTTTATCTATCTAAAATTCGGATTCTGACAGCGAACAAATTCCACAACGATCCTGGATAACAAATTGATACCACAGTGCCGGACTAAATTCGATTACTATCATCCAAAAATACACTAGTTGACAAGTGAAAATGTTTGCTGGGTAGTAAAATTTATGATCGAAATTGACATTTTACATAAGAAAATAAGAATTCTTGATTTATAGGACAATCAAAAAATTCAAATCATAACAAACTATACGCCTAGTCCAAGCTTATCAGTCATGACATAAGCTGACCCTTTTTTTTTCATCAAAATGGAAACCAAATAGAATCTAACATTCTGGATACTTCCCCAGCGGTCACACTCACCTTTGACACATTTCAAAACGAATTTAGAAGGATTCACCATTTACCAACGCATCAAAATATATTTCCCTGTACGTGTAAATACTTTAACTAAGATATATTTGACAACCCTAACTATATAAATCAGGGCTCTTGAAATTATTCGAATAATGTAAAAACCCGTTAAACGAACGTTTAATTACACTGTACAACAACAACAAAAAAACCTCGGAGTTTCACAATTTTTTCTATTATTTCCTGATATTTCACGAATACGCCATCCGTTTTCTCGGGTAACCTCAAATCAAGAAATTCCTCTTAATATTTTATCCTTTAAAATCCTGAAAGTTAAAAAAAAATATTTCAGATATTCGTAAAAAACAGGGATAAAATATTTCCATGTATTGATGTCTCAATTTGGAATTTTTATACTTTTATATGACCATAGTAGAGGTTTCCCGAAAAACCGATGTCTTATTCGACTGAAAATACTAGAAGATGTATGTGAAACCCCGGGGTCAAATTGTTGTACAGTGTTATTAACCGTTTGTACAGAGTCGAATAGTTTCCTATACGGTTACTCGATTAATCGAATAACAAGAGCCCTAATATAAACCAGTAAATAAAGTAAAGAAGCCGCAACCCAAAAATTACAATTGAAACGATGAGTGGACGAGGGAGGACATTAAGAATAATGAATATTCTTTTGGTCTCCTATCTCCGACCACTCGAACGTATCAATTTAAGAATGGATAAAAAGAATGGTAAAATTATTGAAACACTTTTCAAATAAATAATAAAATAAAATTTTGTTTGGTTTTTTTCTTTTGTTTTTGATTTGTTTTCATTTTTTTTTTTTGGTTCATCTTTTTTTTTGTTTTTTCTTTTTATTTTATTTTTGAAATTTTCGGTATAAAATTTTTAAATATAAATTTTTTTTTGAATATATTTTTTTTCTTTCTTTCTTTTTTTTGTATATTTTTTTTTTTTAATTTTTTTTCTTTTTTCTTTTTTTTTTAATTTTTATTTTGTAAAGAAATAAAAAAATATATATCGGTAGTATAAATAAATATATGATAGTAAATACTTGTATATATATATTATATTAAATGTTTATAAATATAGAGTATATAGAACTAATTGAAGTCTTGTGGGAGAATTACCGGGAGGTTTTCTGAGAGAATTAGCTAAAAGTGAAATTGCATTTGGTGTTAAAAACTTACAAGTAATTGTTGTTGTCAAAAGATCGTCAGCGTTATTGTTAATCGTGTTGTTGTTGCTGTTGTTGTGGTTGTTGTTGGTGGTTGTGGTTGTTGTTGTTGTAGTGCTAGTGCTGCTATTATTATTGTTGTTCTTGTTCTTGACGATGCTATTATTGTTGTTGCTACTGGTGGTGACCACATTTGCCGGCACCTTAGCGATCTTAGTGTGGGCCACTTGATGCATCGAATTCGGTAGAATCCTTTTGGTATTCCGATTGAAAATCGTCGATGCAATGGGTAAACTCTGTTTAAATATGGTCGAAGTGTGTGTGGCCGATGAGCGGCGACTAAAAATGCTGTTCAAATTGGCCGCAGCGGCCGCATTATTGTTTTTACGAAATTTCTGTGAATGTGGTGGCATAGAGGAAATTGGCGGCGGATGTGAACTGTAAATGTTTGATGGTGGCGGTCACGAGCAGGCCACTTCCGCCGTAGCTGGCGCAGCAGCGGCCGTGGTGGTGGTCGACGGGCTGCTGCTGCTGTTGCTACTACTGTTGGTGTTGTTGTTGTTACTGCTGCTGCTATTGGTGGAAGTGGTGGTCGGTGTAGTGCTGCCACTGTCTACGGGCGATGTATTGCCTACTGGCTTGTCGGCCGTGCCATTATTATTTGATGGCACCGCGGTGCTAATGAATGTTGGTGCAGCCACTTGCTGTAAGGTGGGCGTGGTTGGTGTTGTGGCTCCCACATCGCTGGAGGCATTGGAATTCTCTTCATTTTGCTGAAAAAGAGAGAAGACATTGAGTGAAAATAAAAGATGGGTTACATAATTTTGTCTAAATAAAGCAGTGATCGAAAAAATATCATGATAACATCAAAAATATTGTGATATATATTTGGAACACACAGCGGTACGCTGATTTTAAAATTTGACTTTTAAATAGCTATGCAAATCTTTTATATTAGCTACTTGTGTTAGCTTTTTGCAAAACAAAATTTTTAATTTTCAAATTTTTTTCGAACATTTTCGAATTTTGTTTTTTTTCTAATTTTGAAACGTTTTAGTTTGAAAAATAAGTTTAAAGTACGAAGGAAAAAATATATAAAATGAAATCGTCATTTTTAAAAATTCGAAAATGTTCGAAAAAAAATTCGAACATTGAAAATTTTATTTTGCAAAAAAAAAAAGCGCTATTAATAAAAATAACTGATAATGATATCCATTTACTAACCGATTCGCTGAGACGAACTTTACGACGATCGTTTTGTGCCTGGGCCAACTCTGTGGAGAGACGTTTGCGATTCGCTAAAATCGAATTGTTGAAATTTGTGTGACACTCCATCGATTTGCGTTCGCGCTTCAAGAAGTCTGCGTCCAAATACTGTGAAAGCTGTTTACGCTTCACATGACGCGCCTCAATGACCATGCCCTCTTTGAGCATTTTAATATTTACCTAAAATTGATGCAACACAGCAACAAAAGAACAATAAAATAAGTTCGAATAAAAAAAAAGGAATCTAAAGAAAAGTTCAAAAAATTGATATTGAAGTGAGTGATCATCGCCGTGATGGTGAACACATTATTCACTTAATCACCCTTACCCCGTGTTGAATTACATGTTCTGTAAAATTCTGTATACTTTCTGTTAGATCGACATTCAAATTCTCAGTACGTTCGAATTCCAAGCCGATAAACCAAATTGAACAGAACGGCGATGGTGGTTGGGCAGCGCCGGCCGCATTGGCCGTTTGTTGCTGCGATTTGTCATCTTCGTTGCCGCTGCTGCTGTGCTGCTGTGAGGCCTGAGAGCCCTTCTTGAAGTCGAAACATTTCGGATTGACATGGGCCAGGGATATGTGTTGGTTGCGCTCCAAATTGCCAATAAGTAGACGAATTTTCGATTCGACCAGGCCGCACCATTCCAAGTGATCTTCGGCGGTCTGCGAGTTGACCAGGAGCACAATGAAATGACGATACCTGTGGGAACAGCAGAGAAGGTTGCAGTGTAAAGTGAAAAGTATTAAAAAAATGCATTTTCATTATCTTACCTATAAAAGAAACTGGGCGCCTCGAATAGGCGATCCCATGAGGCGCGACCCAACATGATTTCATCCGTTATGGACATGCCCCGTTCGAATTCATTTAGTATAACTTTCTTTGTCGATTCGGAAACGTTAAATGTGGAATTCTGTTGCGGATAGGCTGGCGTAATGATCGGCATCAAATGGTAACGATCTGAGGCATTGACGCGCGGATCCCAAACCTGAGTTCGATGTAAATAAAAATTTAATAAAAATTAATTTAATTTAAATTTCAAATTTACCGGAAATCTTAGATTAACATTGTCGGGGTGCTTGAGCAAGACCGGATTTGGCCACTTCCAACGCGAGAATACCAAAAAGAACTTATGCACCAACGTGGCAGCCACTGCATTCGGATACAGCTGGCAAGTGCGTGCCACCAACATGGCCCAGGTGACGCCTCCAAAGTAACCCAACGAATTGGAATAAATGCCATGTTCTGTTAAGAGAAAAAGGAAATAATTTAAATTACAACAAACAAATTACATTTCTCTTCAATTCCAACTCACTCTTCGCCCACAACTTGATGGAGCGCAAAGCCAAGCGGAAATTTTCAATATTCGGCACGAGCGCCAGTATCTCATCGGTGACGCGGCAACCGTTCAAGCTGCGCACCGAACGCGGATCCAAATTCTTTAGTAAATTATCGTCGCGCAAATCGAAATCATCGGGAATCTCTTTGAGCGAGAGGCGCGCAAATAGCAAATCGATTTCGATACCATCGAAATTCATTTTAATCACGGGCACAAAAGCCTCTTCGACGGCCCGACATTCGGTGACCTCGGGCTGCTTCTTGAGCAGATCAAAGAATGAGGTAAAGTAATCGGTACGCTCAATGTTACGCGGAGCCACACACAAGGCATCAATATCGGCGCCCTTGTGGTGCACACCCAGTCGATACGAGCCAAAGGTGTAGATTTTTCCACCCAACTTTTCGGCCGCAGTCTCGGGCATATTCTTCGATATGGAGACGTCGGTGACCCACTGCTTGACCAGCGTATTCAACTTGGCCAGTATTTCCATGCGATGATTGAGCTCGTCTTGTGATTCGAATACTTTATACGGCTCCAGTGCTGTGCGCAATTCGTCGGACTTTTGAATGTCCTCGGAGCGCGGTTCGGCCAGACTGATGGCCGACGTCATGCCCAGCTGCTTGGCGGGCTGTTGCGGTGAATGGGATGGGGCACGCGCTCCGCCACCACCGCCGTAATTGGAGTTGCTGTTGTTATTCGAATTATGGTGGTTGTGATTGCCGGCACCGTATTGATGCGAAGCCATGCTCACATTCGATGAGGTAGTCATGCCGTTTTGTAATCTTGTATCGGAATTCCACATTTTCGCTTGTGAATTGTGTGTAACTGTAAGATGGTTTAGAGTGAAGATGTTAGTAAAAGGTTAATAATTACAATTTTTAGTACCAAATTTTACATTGTTCTTACAAAATCAAAAATTTTAAAATTTAAAAAAAAAAATTTTTTTTTTTTTTCGATTTTTTAGTATTTTTAAAATCCTGTATAGAGGCTGCAGCGAAAATTTTTGTAGGAATCCATTCTATACAAAACATTTTTTTTTTAAATTGTTTCCCGCTTGGAAAAAATGGACATAGCATGATTGTGTTTTAAGGTATCGATAAACATAAATACTTCTTCAATTTAAATTATTTTTCTTCCAGAACAGTGTATCTAATTGGATACGAAACTAGGCCAAATGTAGACTTTATTATCAGCCAATCAGTCGATGAACGATAAGTAAATAGAAAACGAAAAAATAAATGGTGAAAGAAAAGATTGGCCAACGACATGCGACACGATCTTTTTAGGCCGCAATAACAGATTTTATTTTGTCAAGTTTCAAATGTAATGAAGGGCTCAGAAGATCTTTGTTCTCATGCGTTCATGTAGTCATGCACTCAAAAGAAAGAATGTGAGGTTAAACAGAAGCAGCAAAGTAGAGCGCCCATTATAACGGCATATGACAATGCTAGATTTATATTTACCTGCTCTTGTATTTCTCTACGTCTCAGCTTAAATGAAATGTGATCGCGAGTTCGCTGAATCACCAATGGGAAGTGATTTGCTTTAATAACCTTTTTCCCTTGTAGCTCTGCGAACCGAACGTGTTTTTTTTACTTGCTCCTTTTTTAATCTATTCTTTCAGATTTCAGAGTTGTCGGGAAAAGGAGTTGTTGATTGAATTCGCGTGCTTATATACGCCTGTGTATATATATGTCGTGTCTTTAGGTGCGTTTGTGAGGATTTCAAATCTGAAAAAGTACAATGAAAAAATTAGAATGAATATAAGTAGAATCGTGTTAGTAAGTAGATAAAGTATGAAAAAGGAATTTACCAATTTCTTCATTTATATATAAAAAAAGAAATACAAATATGATTCATTGAGTTCAGCGAATTGCTCTGAATTTCAATGCGTCGCAATTTGTTTCGAGAAAATTGGCTACGAAGTAATACACATAAACAGAAAAGCGTAAACAGAAAGGCTGTTTCATAGATAAGCATCGTCGCCGTCGCTGACACCAATAAAGAAAGTAAATATTAAAAGAGATTCGAAGAAAAAAACAAATAATAAAACATTTAAATGATCAATTTTAGGTTATTATTCCCATATACGCTTCAATACGATTTTATTGATCAATGGAGATTCTGAGAAGCAGAACTGGAAAAAAGTCCACAAGCGAAACGGACGCATCGTTCAAAACAGGTTAAAATTCTCACGAAAGGGCCACGAGAGAGAACACAGACATACAACAAAAGTATCGGGCAAACGAGAAATGTGTTTGTAAAAAAAAAAACAAGATACGTAAGGAAAGATACAAAAGCCAAGACAGTGTTACCTCTTTTAAAAATATTTAGTTTCAAATTAAGTTTCTCATCTTAAGAACAGAATAAGAATGTTGCTTACATATGCAAACTTTTGTAAAAAAAAACCGGAAGCAAAACCAAATGGAATTTATTTTCTTTTCCATTTCGGTTGCGAAAACAGAGTTGCATCTTTGAGTGCTTTGAGATATATTTTTCAAAAACCCACACAGGCAAACAGAATGGCCTTTAATTCGTTTTGAAAAAAATTTTTTATCCTAATGAAGTGAGTGTGATTGATCACTTCTTTCTCATTTAATCGATAACTATCTAAAAATTATCGATAAAATATCAGAAAATTATCGATAACTATCGAAAAATTATCGATAAATGATCGAAAATTATCGATAATTATGCAGAAATTATTAAAATATCGAAAAATTATAGGTAACTAACAAAAAATTATCGATGACTATCAAAAAAATGGGGATCATCGAATGAGAACTCCTATACAAAATAGCCACCAAAACTTAATTATTTTGGTAACTACTGAACCGACTTTGACACCTGTTATTTTTATTTGGTTCGAAATAATGTCGGAATACAACAGGAACGAAATGGAATAGGACCGGAACAAAATCGAATTGAAACAAAATTTTTAAAATCGATCGGGAAATGGAAACTACTAATAAGAATTGAAAAATTATTGATAAAATATTAATAAATTGAAAAGTTATCGATAAAAAATCGAAAATGAAATGGAACATAAAATTCCCTAAAAAAATAAGTGGTACGATACAAAAGGAATTGGGACTGGAAATGGAACGAAATAAATTTGAACCGGATCAAAATGGAATAGGAACGGAAACGAAATAGGAACAAAATGGAAATGGAACAAAAATGAAGTGAAAATTATCGATAAAATCCATGTACATTTCTCAGCTTGAACAAATGAAAATTATTATCAAGAATCATAGTAAAATTAAATTAACAAATGTGCCATACTTTTCCAATAAGATTTATCCAAATTCCGCTGTTAAAATTCCATTTCACCAAATAATAAAAAAAATGAGTGCAAAATGGGCAACTTCGAACAAGCAAAAGAAGACGCCGACAAATGAAACAAAAACAGATGAATAGCAATACAAAAAAATATATGTATGTATATAGAATAGAGGAAACGCGAAACGAATTGAAAGCAGATTGAAAAACACTGAAATAACCATGGAAGCGAAAAATAAAAATGAGGGGAAATTGAAGCGGTACAAAGCAAACGGTAGTATCGGGGGAGGATGGCGGGTAGAGAAGGTAAAGATGAAAAACGAATATGTGGAGATTTGGAAATTTGTATACGAAATCAAGTAGCAAAAAAAACATTTACCAAGGTTTGAGAAATTTACGTGACATTTCAATTTATTGCACAAACCATAAAAACCATATATAGACAGATACATACCAATCTTTCCACGTCGTCTTTATAAATCCAATTGTTGCCTGCCTGCCTGTGTCCTTTATCTGGTAATATGGTAAATTCCCCTTTGTCGATTTCCTAGAATCCATTAAGAATATCGGTTCTTCTCCTTTGTCGGTTTACATATATCTATGTATGTATTTCCTTTCAATTACACTTTCTTTATTTCCACCATTGCTCCTACTTTTCATGTAACTTGATGGATGTTTTTTTTTCTTCTTATTTCTAGCGTTCTCACGAAATTTTCAAACTCAAATATCCTTTGATATTTAGAAATAATTCACAAAATTTCACTCGCACGCTGCACTTGAAATGTTTATTAAGCGTTTTTTAATAAATTTATTTAGGATTTCATCGATTTTCCAGCAAAATTTTTAATATTAATTTGCCGTAAATTTTCGAAACGCTCTCTCAAATCGCAGATTTATAGAAACACACGAAAATCGTTGTGTGGTGCGCAGAGCTGCCACATATTTTGGATACTTAAATCGAATTCGATTTGCCGTTTCCAAAGTCAAAATCGACGAGATCGGTTTTGATGTTTTTTAACCGCAAAAATATACATTTTTGGCGCATCACTATAGTCAAAATAAAGTACCTACTTAACTTTAATACCGACCTTTTTTTTGACTGAAAATACTCAGATTTGACTTTATTTTGACTATAGTTTGCGCCATTGGGTTTATATTTAACAGGATTTTACCTTAAAAAAAAATCCATTTTGGTTTTTTTAAATGAAGTTTAAGATTTTGATAGATATTGATATTATATATTGATAGAGATAAATAATTCTACACGTGCATAGTATACATAGTAAAATTTAGTAGCTAGTAAGTCTTAGTACCAGCTAAAGTGAAGTTGAAATTCAATTTGACTAAGGGCCAATTTTACAGTGCTTAATTGCAACATAAATGCAGAAAATCCGCCATTTAAAAATTGTTATTCGAAATGATATAAAAATCGTGCCAAAATCGATTGTCAAAACGCTATGTGTGGCAACCCCAGTGTCGTCGTATTTTTGATAATTTGTATTTCATCGTTAAGTTTTCGAAGGGCTGCATTTTAAGTGAATTAGTGCTGTCACCCCAGGGTTGAGTTTGGTTTTTCTCTGTAAACTCAAAAAAAAAATCGAATACCATTCTTACATTTTTAAATAAATATTGAGAAATTCAATATTAAATAGAAAAGCATGGAATAAGATTTTACTTTTTACTGGGGTCGAAAAATCAGGGCATTAGAGCGGAGCTGGAGTGGAGCAGCTTACTACATTTCAGCGAAATTTCGCAGTCGCCGCGGAACCTACTCAAAAATGTTTCTTGAAAATTAGATAGAGCGTTCCTTTTAACAAAATTCATAAATTTTTTATTTGTTGTTATGAAATTTTTCACAACAAACAAATCTTTTTTATTCGAATATCGTATTTTCAAGAACAATTCTTGAACAAGTTTCGTGGCGTCCGCGAAATTTCGCGTTGGTTTGTGGAGACCTTTAACCGATAATTTGATACTAAATTTAGCAAAACTGAAAATATTTGAATCTATTTGTTGTAATTTTTTTATCAAGATTGTTTTTTTATTCGCACTTTACGCAGTTTTTTGCAGCGTAACTCGCGCTGCCTATTCAATTTGCCGCCGCCGCCGACAATTTTCAGTCGACTTGGAACTCTGCTTCAAAACACAAAACAATTGGAAAATCCGGACAGCAAATAATTAGTAAATAAAGCACTAATTAATGTAAACAAATAAAATGTTTATTACGAATTTATCAAATAAAACGCTGTATTGGACATGAGAGCGCAAAATAAAATACGAGAAAAATGGAACAATTCAACAACGAATGGGAAAAGTGATATTTTGGTGTTAAATCAGAAATTGTCCAAGTATGATTCCATGGATGCGGGAGAAATTTGCAGAGAGGCGTGCTAAATGGCAGGCAGCTCGCAACAAACGAGCAGTTGCGGCGGACGAAAATGCTACCGAAGAAGAGTTGACGGAAACACGACAGACTGGCAATGGAGCCAGCACACCAACCGGACGGGGAACAACACCAGCAGTCGTGTCAGTGCCTACACAATTCCTAGCCTCTATACCTGGATCGGCAACTAGGCCACCACCAAATCGATTATCTACTACTCCGCCTACGTTACACTATCATGTAGCTGCCTCGACACCGCAACCAACAAATAGAATCTCAAAACTGTAAGCAGTCCTTGGAAAATTACAATTTATTTTCCTTTTCTTTCGTTTTCATTTAAAAATCAAAATTTTCTGTTACCAAATTGAAAAATGCAAAAGTTACTACGCTTATTTGCCAAGTATGCCTGCTTACCATAGCCCGTGTGTGGCCTAAACATATTCCATTTATAAAAGAATTTTTGTATCTTCCTTGCCTCACCAGAAAACATGCGCGGCATCGCTCGGCCGCTGCCTCGTCGTCGTGCCCCACCAGTGCGATCAACTCGGACGACACAATGAGGGACCCGGAAAAGGCCAAGGAGCGGATCAAAGTTCGCATCATCTGTCCCAGCGCACGTGTCCTAGTTTTTCAGACGAACCCCAGCAAACGTCTGGCCGAGTTGAAAAACGAAATAATACTCGAGCTGGCGGACGATCCTGCCTCGATGCCACTCTACGCCACCGATGTCCGTCAGCTGAGTCCGCGTTTCCGTCTCTTTCGTGCGGAATACCAAGGTGTCGAACTAAACGAAAGCCAGACTCTGTCTCAGCTTCATATCGAGGACAATCATATGCTGGTAATGGTGCCGCGTCGCAATCAGCTGCAGCAACTGTTAGTGCAATCACGCGATGCCCATGCACCGCTCGAGCAGGACATCGATGCGGCCACACGCACCCTCTACAGGCAGACCACGGATATGCCAATGGTGGACATCAATGAAATATTTCAACAGTCAAATGTGAGTTGGTGGGTTTTTTTTGTCAGACTCTTTCTCATTTTTATTTTTCCCCCAGCTACAATTCGATGTGCGTAAGGTTCTTATTTCACTGGCTCAGGCATCGGCTGTTATTATTGGTGCGGGACCCTATGCCGGCCGCCTGATCGAAACGTTGAAACAGAAATTGATTAACAAACGAAACTATCAGAACGATACACTGCAGTGCCTTGTCGATATGGGATTCAAAAAGGAGAAGTGCGAATATGCGCTCAAACTACACCAGTAAGGAATAATTGAAATTTTATTAAATTCGAAATTAAGTTAAATTTGTGTTCCACTTTTCCAGTGGCGTTTACCCATCTGCTCTGGAATGGCTGATACAGCGACAAAATGATGAAACCCAAGCGGCGGCGAATGAGCCGACCATGGGCATACAAAAGAGCCAGTCGATAATGTCGCCATCGGGTATACTGACAGATGAGGTAGGTGTCAAGGACAACATGAAAACTAGTAAGAAATCGGGTTTATGTTAGCATCACTTTGCTTTCTTAGAACATTTTTCGATTACTTTATCGATATTTCATTGGCATTTTTTCTATTTATCGATAATATTTCGGTGTTTTATCAATAATTTTTCGATATTTTCGATCATTTTTCGATATTTTATCGGTAATTTTTCTATTAATCGAATATTTCGTTGTTCTATCAACAATTTTTCGATATTTTGTCGATTATAATTCGATATTGTTCAAATTAATCGATAATTTTTCGATATTTCATAAATAATTTTTCGATATTTTAGCTGCAATTTTTCTATTTATCGATACTTCGTTATTTTTTCAATAATTTTTCTATAGTTTATAGATTTTTTTCGATAATTTTTCGATATTTTATCGGAAATTTTTTTTTTTATCGATTATATTTAATTATTTTATCAATAGTTTTTTCGATAGTCTATTAACATTTTTTCGATAATTTTTCGATATTTCATTGAAAATTTACATTTCTACTTCATTCCCTATCCATTTCAAAATTTTGTTCCAATTCCATTTTGTTACGGTTTCCGGTCCAATTCCCAACATAATTGCGTACCAAAAAATACTTTACCGCAAGAAAGTGAATAATTAAATACGTCATTTATCCTGCGAAATGGCCGACTTCGAGACACTCACTGGCGTCGTTCATTACTGGAAGACCGCCTCTAAAGTCTACTTTGTCAGCCCATCCTCATTTGTATCCATTAAATTTTTCTATACCTAAAACGCATTTTGTTTCCTTTATAAAAGGGCATCATTGAGAACACCGAAGCTCTTCTGGAAATTGTGCGCATCTACAGTCATCGTGAAATACCTCCCAGTACCGACACAGTGGCCGCCTTGGTAGAAATGGGTTTCGAGGAGAACGAAGTTTTGAATGCCTTAAAGAAGACTTGCAACAATAAGGCCGCTGCCTGCGAATGGCTGTGCGGCAATCGTAGTGGCAGCTTGATCGAACTGAGAGATGGCCTGTCGCAAGATTCGCCCATACTCAAGTCCATACTGGAGTTGCCGCAAGTGCAAATGAATTTAAGCAATCCGAAAATTCTCTTGGGTAAATTGCATATATTATTTTTTATAAACCTTTATTTTATATAAATTTTCCACAAAGCCTTTCTTTCCATACTGGAAAATGAGAATTCGATACGAGTTTGGGGCGGCGACAACGATACCACATCCGTCATCACACATATCCTGCAGAAATACCATGAAGAAAAGCACGTTCTAGGCATCAATCAATTCTATAGCGATCGCGTGTAGCAGCACTCAAATTGCAACCTAAACTAAGAAAGTGTGTAGAAATTTATGTGGCATTTTTTTACTATTGAAACCAAAGAAAGTAGTTGTTAAAATGATTAATACAGAAAAAACACCCCAATTCCTTCCCTAATTATTTAGTACAAAATTTGATTTAAAAAGTATTTTGCAAACAATAAATTTAAGACAAAAATATTTCCTTTATCATGAAAAATTCAATTCAAACACACACGCACATGTCCAAAGCTATTAAATTTAGCTTTTCTGCTTAAAAACACCAAAAAAAAAAAAGAAAAAAAAATTAAGTGCAATTGTTAAGTAGATAAAATAAAAAGTAAAAGAAAAACGGGAAGGTACTCTCACAATCACACTCAGAAATATATATTTCAGTACCTTACCATTGGAGCTGGATTAAATTTTAAAGACACAAGTAACTCGAGCAAATGACCCCTTGCTAGAATCACCTTTAGTCCAGCCTGAAGCCTGATGTCTAACGTAAATATCATAAATCATAAGTCACATTTTCATATTCACATAAAGAAAACTAAAACAAAATAGCAATTTATATTTATACATACATACACTACTCGTACATACTTATATGTATGAGTAAACTATCGAAGCATGAAATTTTACGCCAGCTTTTACGCCTCAAATTCCAATTTCTGTAAAATGAATTTAATTTTATAATTAATGCCAAATATTTCGAAATAAATTGTAGGGTAAATGCATTTTTGAAGGTTAAAAAAAAATAAATAAAAATCCTTTTTACAATAACAATTGCACTGTTCGGGAAATTAACATTTTGGAAAAAGAGTTGGGACAAGACGAGTCACGAATCTGAAGTCCTATATACAATTCTATAATATTGAAGATACCAACCAATTAATATTAAAGATATCAAAAAAAATAAAATGCAATGTTCGAATTTTTTTTCCAAAATTTTCGAAAATTTACAAATTTTTTTTGTGAGACTATTTAGTTTTTTAAAAAAATTTTAGACTAGTTTTTTTTTTATCAGGAAAAAATTATTTCGAAAATGAATTGTGAATAAATTTGTTGAAAATTACCCATTCGGACAACCATGATAGGAGGCGAAAAATTTTTTTTTTAATGAATACTAAATCAATAAAAATTTTATTCTGATAAAAAAAATAATCTAATGTTAAAAATAATTAAGTATTTACTAAAAAAAAAAATTTTCGAAATTGTTTGAAAAAAAATTCGAACATTGAAAAATTTTTTTTTGCAAAAAAAAACTCTACTGCATTTTTATTTATGTGTATAGCCATATTGTGACGTAACAAAAACTTGTCACTTGACAATTGTCTCATCCCAGCGCTTTTTTGCCTGTCGAACAGTGTTATATACTTTAATTTTAAGTAGGCAGTGAACAGTGAATCAATGCCTATAAACAAAATATTTTTAATGATTTCAAGTGGAAATTTTCAACTTTGAATTAAAATATTTAGGGTTAGGGTATTTCAATTTGTACTTCTATGTTGTGCTTAGTTAACACGTGTTTAATGATTCGTAGTACTTGAATTGTAAATGTTTTATCTCTTGAATTGCATTTCGTGTCTCGTAAAGTATTATTATTTTGTGTTATTTATTGTATTAAAATTATTTACATATTTATTTATTTAAAATAAAAAAAAAATGATAATGCCAATTTTATGTGAACCCACTAAAATTAAATTTAATAAACTATTCGAAAATGAGTTTATGAAGTTTTAATACATTTTTGTTTCAAGCCCAGATCCAGCCGTTTCGGATATATTCTGTAAGAAAAAAGAAGTCGGTTTTGGGCGAAATAAAAAAAAGCGACATCGGTCCAACAATTTCAAAGCTCTAATTGAAAAGTCCAGTGGAAAAGGGATTAAGTCCATTTTCCAAAAAAACTTACAAGAACTACAAAAAACAAACATTTTTTTTGTTGCGAAAAAAAATTATTTTATTGCAAAAAAAATTAAATCGTCCAGAGGAAAGGGTCAAAACTGACTGAAAACTGTAAAAAGAATGGACCTAACTACTTTTTCCACCTAAAAAATTAAAATTTCTATGAAAAATGTTTTCGGGTAAATCGGATATTAGAACACCAAAAATCCAGGTCGAATCAGATTAAATTTGTCATCGGAAACAATCCGTCATATCGGATTTCAGAACACCAACAATCGGATTCAAATCCGATCCGATCCAAATCGGATTGCAGAAGCACCACTGAAAAAGATAAAAGGAAGATAGGAAGAAGATAAAGGGAAGATAAACCATTGTGCTTCCATGGATTTTTCTTCTTTTATAAGAATATGAATTGGAACACATGTTTCGGTACGAGTTGCTCTAGTTTTTCTTTTCACCCCTTGTTACGACTAATCTGAGATAATTTATATATGAAAATAACACAGCATTTATATTCATGGCTACTTTTTAAACCTTTCTTTTCAATAAATAAAACACAAAACAAGTAATTTTCGTTTTTTCAAATATATTTTTGTCGTACTTTTATTTAAAAACTTCTTAACTAGCAAATGTTTGATTTACATTTCAACGTATAAAATAACAGTTCACATTAGCTTATTGCCTATTGTATATGAAACCTCCAACTATCGTAACCATATACACATAACATCATAAACTTACGTTTAATTTTTTACTTTAAAGAATTTACAAAATTTTACACTTTACATTAGTTGTTTGTTTATTTTTTTACTCGTTTTCGTTCGAAGGAAATTAAATTAAAATTAAGTTTAAATAATTGAAAAAAACTTCAATGCAACACAAACACAGAAACAGAATCAAAAGCAGATGCAAATAAAAGCTTAACCAACATTAGGGTAAGTAAATAATAAATGCAATTATTAATGCTTGAAAATGATTTCATCGACAAAGCAATCAAAGAATAATTTCAATATCCTCTTCGATGGCTAACTAGAACAAAAGCAGAAATAAGAGAGAAATATATAATAGGAAATAAAATAAAATTTTAAAAAATATTATGCAGAGAAATACTTTTTCTTTATTTCCCCCAAATAAATGTTAAGAGTTTATAGTGCGATTTTGTGAGATGATTTAAATTAAATACTGAACATGCAGACATCGGAAAATTTTTCGTATGGGGTATGGTGTTAAAAAAATATAAAAAACCTTTCAGAACTAAAAAAAAAAAATTTTTTTTTTTCCAGATGTTAACCTTCCTTGGACTAACAGCAACAAATTTTTTTGGGCTCAAAGAAAAAATATTCTTTAAAAAAAAAAATATAATACGTTTCAATAAACGATAGAACCAGAAAAAACCAAATAATTTTTTTCCGAATTTTAACCCTCCTAACTAACAGCAACAATTTTTTTTGGCTCAAAAAAAAAATTTTTTAAAAAAAAATAAAAATACGTTTCAGAACTAGAAAAAAACAAATTTATTTTTTTCCGGAAATTGTTATTGGTTCGTGTAATCCTCCTTGGACTAATAAGCAAAAATTTTTTTGGGCTCGGAAAAAAATTTAAAATACGTTATATACCCCCCTTTCAGGGGAAAATTATCGAGGGAATCAACTTCTATTTTTCTCACTTTGATCGTTTCAATCGTTTTAATTTTAATTTAATTTTAAAAGTTTTGTTTAGTATCATTCCGTTTAGAGGAATTAATTCAAATTTTGTTAGTATTGATCAGTCTAGGAAAATATGTAAAAAATGTAAAAAAAAAGTAAAAAGCAAAAAGAAATTAACCCAAAAAAAAAAAAGGAAAACAAAAATAATGACTGATTTAAGTTATTTATTTAGCACGTTAATCGTAAAATTGAGAAATCGTTTTGTTTTTAGTAGTTTTCAAAGGTAGCATCGTTAAATCGTTTCATTCAATATGAATGATAGGTTTCTACATAGTAACTAGGTATTTATTTCTTATACATAAAGGCTCGAAAATGAACAAGGATAAATGAATAGGGAGACGACTTAAGTAGGATAATTGTTATTTTTGTTCCTTAATATCGATAAAAAATATTATTTAGTAGGTTATGTATTTTTTTTATAAGGTTTTTGTTAATGCAAGAGAAAATTATTATTTGTAAATATATGACACTTGGTTAATATTAGGAGTCCGTTCACATGCGTCTCCAGGGTCAAATTAGACTTTTGGATTTTTTTCGTTAACGAACTTACAATTAAATATTCTTGTTGTTAACTTAAAATGAAAGCCTTACAAATGCATTTTAGTTACAAGCTAAACGAAATATATTAAAAGATTTATTTAAAATAAAATAAAAAAAAAAATAAAATAAATATTTGACAAAACAGAAAAGCAACCACCAAGGGTTAACACCAACTTAGGGTTAACATAATAAACATAAAAAAAAGTTAAAATACAAAACATGAAATTAGGATTAAAAATTAGTTCTTGACAATTTAAAATTGTTTACAAAATGATTTTGTGTCTTTGTGTGTGTGTGTGTGTGTGTAATTGTGCTGGTGGTATGTATGGCTTTGTATGAGTGCCACATGCCCTACAATTCGTTCTCCATATTCGAACGTACATTCTTGAGCACGTTGTGCGTTTTGAGTATCTGATTTTTGATATCTTTTTCGATTTGTGCTTTTCGCTGATTAGCGATGCGCAACTTCTCGTAAGTGTCTTCGAAGGCGCGTTTAGTGCGTATTAGTTTGCGACGCAATTCTGCGTTTTCTAATTCTACCTTGGCACAGTCGTGTGTGGCGGAAGTGAGGCTCGCTTGCAGCAGCATGTTAGAGGGTTTAATATCCGCATCGATTTTGATTTCTGAAAGGGGGGAACACACAACTTTTTAAAATTTAAAACAAAATCAATTAAAATATAAAAATTCCTTACCTTGATCGTTGCCTGCGGACATTTCAACCGTCTTGAGCAGCGGCCTTTGGGCACTCGACAGTTCCACACTGGACACGCGTCCCGCATCGCTTTCAATGCCCAAATCGGGTGATGAGTTATTTTGACGTTGCATGCCCACTGCAGCAGCTCGCTGGTGAGCAATATTTGCCGCTGTACCACTTTGTGCGGCTGCGATTGGCACTTCTTCGGACGTGTAACCCGATTGAGAGACATCACTGCCATTGAGACGCGTCTGACTAGCGCTATGAGCAATTTGTTCTTGCAATGCCTGCTGTACACTTTCCAGCTGTGTCACCTGGCGCTGTAGAGCATTACGTTCGGTCTCGTGAGCGTTCAATTGTTGCTGTAATTCCTGTACGCGTTTCTCCAGTTCAAGTTTCTCATGCAGAGCCTTTGTGCGTTCCAAGACGGCGCGTGAAGCTTGCAATGTGCTCTCGTCCAATTGTTTCTTCAGCGAGCGTGCGCTCAGCTCGCTCTCGACCAGGGTCTGCTTGAGCTCTTGCTCATTTTCGTTCAGGTAGTCAATGGTGCGCTGAGACTCAGTGTATTGCCTTTGCAGTTCCAACAGTTGTTGTTTGGTCTCCTCGTAGACCGATCGTTCGCACCAGTCGCGCGCCAGTTTGGCCGAGTGAAGACGCTCCAGCTCACTGAGGCGCTGCTGCATTAGCAATTCCATTTCCCGTTGCAGCTGTCCGAGCTTATGGCTTTCCTGATCGGAGGCCAACTGCAGTTCAACGGCATGCTTCAGTTTCAGCTGATTGCACTCCTCTTGCATTTCGTCTAGTGAGCGTGTCTGTTCGTCAATTTGACGCCTCAATAGTGACTCATCGAATGATGCTTGGCTGGGCTCTTGAGTAGAACCTATGGCAATCAGGTCGGCATGCAACTCTTCGTTGCGTAGGCGCAGCTGTTCCAACTCTTGGTTGACATCGAGTACGCGCAGATTCTCCTTCTTGAGGCGATTGTCCGCATCCACCAATTGACACTGAATCTCAAGAATACGATCGTCCCGTTGGGCTATCATCTGCTCGAGTTGCCCGATGCGTTCTTGTGTGCGTGTTTTCGTAGAGCGACTCTGATTGAGAGCATCACTTTCCGAGTCGGTCTCGACCAGAGCCTGTTGCGGCGTCAACTCCTTTGTGGAGGCCGAGTGATCCTCGAGGCCAATACGCGCCATGGAAACCTTGCGGTCAGGCTCGGACCAAGCCTCCGACTCGCTTTGGTTCTCCAGCGGTAGGGGCAGTGAACGACGATCCTTTTTGTTGTCGGCACAGCGACGCTTGTCCAGCTCCTTTTTCAAAGCCTTATTTTCAGCCTTCAGTGTCTCAATCGACTGAACGTGCAGTTCCTCGTGCGAATTGAACGTTCTATTCTCGGCGCCCTCAGCATCGCCCAGTAAGTCTGACAGGTTACTCAACTGAGCCAGGCTGTGATCGCCCATGGACAGACCAGAAACGGACAGAGTCATGTTGAGACTCTTGGAGAGGTCGAGACTACGATCGACAGCCTTGCGTATGGCACGTCGACGATCCACAGCCAGAATGCCCAGAACATCTTTGTGCTTCAGCAGTGAGTTGAGGAAACCGGCCAACTCTTCCAGGCGATTGGACAGTATCGAGCAGACGTCGGCGCATTCGTGACGCCATTTTTCGGCCTGGTCGGCATCAGTGCGTGCATTGTGCACCTCATTGCGCAGTTGAGCGACCAAAGCCTCATTATGGCGATCGACTCCCAGACGCTTAATCAGTATATCGACTTTACGCTGCAAGAGCTTATTGCGCTCTAGGGCCTTGGCATACTCCACATCGGAGAAGGACTGCTGCAGTTCGCTGACATCACTAGTGGGTGGCGGCGAAAGAGGCGAGGCAGCCACATTGTTCATGTTCACCAATTTGGTGAGGCGTTCAATTTCACGATTCTTCTCCCAGAGTTCTTTGTTCACGAGATTCTAAAGGAGGAACATTTGTTAGTAAATTGCCAAAGAATTGTTAACTTCCGGTAGCGATCACTCACCTGCAAGTTGGCAGTCTTTTTCTTGACTTCTGCTTTCAAATCGTGAATGGTGGCCTGCTGTTGTTCGATTATAGTCTCCATTTTAACTTTCTTAATGCCAGAGAGTTCATTCAAGGCTTCCGAATCACTCAACGAGCGACATAGTCCGGTACACTCGAGGCCAGTTAGATTGACGCCACTGCCATGGGAATTCTTTGAAAAAACCAGGAAAAGATTAAGAAATATTAAACAATGTTGGGCCAATCCTTCAGCCAGCAGTAGCTTCAGTACGATTGTCTCACCTCCTTGTTGCCGGCAGCTGATGTATTCGTTTGGTGACTCTTTAGTTTATTAATTTCCGATTGTTGACTTTTAATGTTCATCATCAGCTTCTGTATGGTGCGACAGGCCTGCTCGTGTATTTGCGTGCGATTTTGCAATTTCTCATCGGCCTCTTGGAGCATGCACGTCTTATCAGCCAACTGGCTCTTGTGTTCTTGTAGCTCTTCGCGCAGCCGTTGAGCCTAGAGGAGTCAAAGCAACAAAGAAAATGGAAACAAAAAATGTGTAATCCAAGGACCAAGAGAATTTCAATGGAATGATAAATAAGTAAAAATGAATCCAACCTAAGCTTAACCATAACCAAATACCGTATGATCAAATAAACCAAATGATGATTGTTTGTGAAAACACTACGATGGCAATTGAAAGCGCATGAGAATCACTTTCATGGGGAAACAATTGCATTGTTTCTCTGTATTTCTCAAGTGTGAACACAATTTGTTGAACAATAATTTTATTAAATGTATTAACAATAAAATAAATTTGCGAATTTTTACAAAATATATTATACGTATATCTGCCACAGAAAATCACACAAATATATATATATATATATCAAAATGTATGTCCAAAAAAAGTAAGGTTATGTTGATATGCCTTTGCTATAATTTAACATGCCAATGTTAAGATAGAACAAATAAAACGTTGACGACAAATGCATAAATTTCAATATAGATTTCCAAATTTTGAATAAACACAGCGTACGCCATCCAGTGGGTGTTTGTCTCTTGCTTGTGGTGGCTCCTGTAGAGCAAACAATTCTGAATATTAAAGAAGATAACTTCAAAGCCTTACGCATGTTTTTATACCTTTAATGAAAAATCCTCATAATCCTGTGAAGGATGATCATTCGTGGCAAAAAGACTGCATGAGGAAAAGTTTGCCTGCAGCGACGTGCAACTGTTTGTCGGGGAAGGGCGGCAGCCCGCAAATAGACTGCCATCGCTAAACGTATAACGTATGGGTATCTCATGTGCACTAGCATTTTCCGTGTTACAACAATTATGCAAATAGTCAGCCACCATATCGGCACGTTTGCTGGCCCTTTCGACGCAGGGACTCGTATACCTGGCACTATTGCAGATGTTCAAGCACAACTTCTGTTTGAGCTTGAATTCGCCACGAAAGTCGGCACTCGCACGCAATTGATTGTAATTCGAATTGTAACGTGTATTCGCCTCAATTGATTTCGTTTGGTAATCGCCCACAATTTGCTGCTGGTAGACCTCCTCCTTTTCGACAGTATAGTATTCGTTGTGATGGCGCTGTTGCAGTTTACCAATGATGGCTTTAAAGAAACGATTCTCACGTTTAGTTAGGCTGCGTTCCAAACTGATTTTCGTCACCGTTTTCTCGTAGTCTTGAAGGCGTGCGAGCAGGCGTGCAGTATTGGCAGTCTTTATGGAAATGGTAGACTGGTTTTGTTGATTGATGGTTGGGGGTGGCGGGTTGGAAATTGAGGAATAACATTGAAAATGCGAAATGAGTGCAATATAAATGAAAATGAGTGAATGGAAAGCATTGTGAAATCACCAGCAATGGCTTAGAGGGCTTATGATGAATGGAATAATGATAAATTTCGATATGGTGAATTGATGAATGTGATTAATATACAAAGGTTCAAGGAAACATTTTCTTTTTTAATATTACGAAGAAAACATTCACCACCATCACCCATTTTTATATCAAACTCTACTCATCACTTCAAGCCAACATCAAAATCATGACTTACTTCCATCTTACTCAGTGCATCTTGCTGTTCGCGCATTTGTCTCTCGCACACTTTCACATTGGACATTTCTTGACGGAAATTGTCTTCAGTCGATTTCAGACAGTCGATAAGATTTTGATTGTGTTCTTTTAAGTCGGCATTCGACATGCGAAGGCCTCTTACAATACGCTTTAGAATTTCGATAGTAAAACAAAAAATTTTAAATTACATTAAAGTGGAAATTTAATGAAACAAAAGCATTGAACGATCAAACAAGTCCAACCCTTCAGTGTACTTTCTTTACCCTTTGTAAGTTACATATGACATAACTGGAAACTACTTGAAAACTTTTTCATTTAAATATCCAACCCACCCACTAACTGGTTACCATTTGATTCTCTTCATAGGATTCATTTAGAAAACAAAAAAAATTAAAATTCCTATACAATTTCAATAAAAAAAAAACTCACCTCAGCATTGGCCACCTCCTTCTCCCTGTTCTCAAGCGTCTCAAGTAGCTCGGCATTTTGAAAGACAAGCTCCTTAACCTTCTCCTCGTACTCCTTAATGGTCTCATCACGTTTCGAGAGAATATCATCCAACGTGGTTATTTGATTTTGGAAATCATCGATTTTCTCTTCCGATTGTTTAACCATGCCCTCAAGTTCGCGTATCTAATAAAGGAAAGGTGTGTGCGGAAGAGCCAAGTGTGAAGAAGAGAACGAAAATTGAAAAGAAAAAAAAACATTTGTTAGCATAAAAACTTTTAATGTTCGTTTTTTTTTTAATTCAAATTATACGCAAGAGTAATTTTATCAAAAGCAAACATACTCTCTGTAAAGCATTCAAGTTTTCCGAGATATCCGAATGTCCGAGTAGATCATTCATGAATTCACCATTGCTGGTGGATTTTTCCATGTCACGCTCCATCTGTGGGGAAGAGAAGAAAAGAAAAAAATATTTAGTTACCCAAAAAAAAAAAACAATTTATTTGAGGTTATGATTTTTTTGTGTTTTTTTGTATCGTTGACCTGTTGTTTTTTAAAATGTAGGTCTTCCGGGCTCTAAATTGTAACATTTTTTTATTTCAATATATTTTCTTTCTTTTCCATTATTTAGCCCACCTTTTTCACGGATTTTCTACAAAACCTTTTACTAAAAAAACAATTACTAACCTCCAAATACTGTATTTTCTGCTTGAGCTCATCCACCATCACCTGACTCTTCGACTCGGTTTCTTTTTGAATTTTCTCCATTTGATTCATGGCATGGGCAGCTTCCTTCAGTATTTCCTGTTTCTCTTGGATTTCCTTGCGTAAAATTTCCATTTCAACCTGAAGAAAAAGAAATGCAAATTTAAGTTCAAATGTAGTACAAAATAAAATGCCTTTCTCACCTTTGTGTCGATCAATTGTTTCATTAGAGTTTCCTGGCCCTCCGACGAGTTGGTCTGCTGATAGCCAGGTATACTCTCTTCAATAAAATACAAGCGTAATTTCAAATTGAAATTCTCCTTGCGCAGTGTCGCCATCTGCTCTTCGAACTCGCGCACCGAGCGACCTTGTGCGGCGGGCGATGTTGAGCCCTGATATTGTTGCAAACTGACGCAGGGCGATCGATAACCAACGCCATCTGTGAAATGTAACAAACATTTTTAAAAGTGAATGAAAGTCCTAAATGGGTGGTTTGGTTTCGGGTCCGACCATCGATTTTCAATTCAGTGTCAGGTAATTTCGTTCGAAAGTTTTGCTTGAATATGAAGTGCTTCTCTCTACTGTCCGGTGTGTTGTACCCTGATGATATATTTCTACGCATCTTTCTTTTATTATTGTATCTCTCTTTTCCTTTAAGGAGTATTTAAATAAAATTCCTTTAATATTTTATAAAATTTTGACAATTTTTGTATGGAAAAAATTTGTGTTAAAAATATTTGAGTTTTACTGTTGAGTTTTATTTATCAAAATTTTTTTTGGGAAACGTATTTTTCAAATAGCCTGGAATTGAATTTATGCTCCCTAATAAAGTTGTGCTATGTCTTCTGTGAAAACTCTTTGAACGAGGCGACAAATGCAAAAGGTGTCAACACAATTTTTATTGATATTGCCCTCAACCTGCCCGCAACTTTTGTGTAAATTCACACTCGATGACGACGTAATGATTTGTGGTTATGATGAGGAATTACAACAACAAAAAGACACACGCACCTTGTAAAAATTGTCAAAAAGTTTTCCGCTTTGGCTTTTGGCCAAAACCAAAAAAAAAAAACTTGAAGGAGATTTTTGTATTTTGAAATTGGCCTAAAAGATTATTATATTTAAATTAATTTTATCGCAGATATCGCAATGAGTTTGAACGAATTTCCGGAAATCATATTTTTTTTCACCTACATTTTGCAATTTGAAATATATTTTTTGATGTGTTAATCTCTTGGCAGTAATTTTAATGAAATTATTGCATGATTTATTATCATTCTGAATTTAACATGAACATGTTTGAACTACTTATATGATAGAGCGTAGAGCTTAGAAGCGTGACAGACTATATGAGTAGGCTTCGCTGATGCGATAAGATTTAATATAGAATTTGGTATATTTAGATTTTAATTTGAAATAATTTCACATTTCCTAATATTTTCCATTCTTCATTATAAATTTTAAAATATATTTCTCAATAGTTTGCAAATGATAAAAATGTATCATTTTTATCGTATCTGATAATCTTGATGATACGAAAGTATTAGCAAGGAGTTGAAAAACGCCCCCTGTCTTTATAAAAAACACAATACTTATTGATACCTCTCCATTCCTCTATCCTCCCTAATTGGACTGCAAATGACTAACCTTTAATTCGTTTTTGTTGGTAAAAAAATAATAAGTTGGGAGGGTATATTTTTTGTGATCCTAAGTAAGTGCCACTCTAGTAGATATTAAAATGTTTTCCTTGCTCGAACGACCGATAAACCAAATAAACTAGTCTAGACTTAAAAATAAATAAAAATAGCGAAGAGAATTATCTTCGGTCCGAACGAAACTTGTATACCCTGCACATACGAAAACAATATAGTTTACATTTCCACTACATTCCCGTCCAATTAAAAAATGTTGTTCCATTTTCATTTTGTTCCGGTCCATTTCCACTTCCAATTTTATTCCCGTTCTATTTAAAAATGTTGTTCCAATTCCATTTTGTTCCGGTCCATTTTCATGTTGTTACAATTCTCTTCCCATTCCATTCTCGTTAAAATCTCAGATTAAAAAAAACGCTAATGTATTATTTTGAAAAAGAAATTGTTTACAAAACCAAATTTTAGTCCAAAATCATGGAAAGCTAATTGAAATGGCAGTAAGTACTTACATGAATTGTCCATTGTCACATCTTGAAGTGTTCCTGGACTAATGCTGCAAAGAAAATAAAAAAAAGGTTTGGTTAAAATGGTGTATGAAAGTATAATTTAATTCAAATAAATTTATATTTTATTACAAAAAATAAAATAAATCAATTTTAGATCAAGACATCATGAAGCTAGTGTTGGTAAGGCCATGAGACTCTTGTTATTAGAACAGAAATAGGAATAAGGGCTACACAAAGAACTCAGAATGTATTTCAGCTTTAAGGATGTTCAATGTTGATAAAGCTCACATTCCACAGCAAACCTGACAATGACTAAGATACTGTGAACACCACAAAATCTCACCTACTTAGATAAACTAAACTCATCACACAGTTGTCATATTATTGTCGCTGTCAGGTTTGCTATATAAATTTATGCTAAATTTGAACCACTCTTGTCCCAAATAACTAATCTAAAATGGATGCAAATTGAAATATAAAAGAATAAAATTGTTGACAAAATCCTAAATTAAACAATAAAGAGAAGAATTAAGAAAAATTCAATTAGCAAACAGCAGTGATGATGGAATAGGAAATATTTAAAATTCTTATACTTTTTTATTGCAATAAGTACTCCATTGATGTTGTGCAAAATTAATCAAACCTCAACTGTAGAGCGCACAGAAGTAATTATAAAATCAAAGTACTTTGCAAAAATTAAAAACATAAGGTTCTGCTTAATTTCAAGTGATAATTAAAAAAACACAAGCGCACTACTCACCCGCTCGATACAGAAGAATCTTTTCAAGTGAAGATTCTCAAAACGAAGTAAGAGCAAAAAATCTTCTCAATTTGAGGCAAGAAAATTTTATTCAAAAAAATTACCATACAGAATATGAATAATTGAGCCTCAAGTCTCTAGTGCGTTTGCCTAATTCAGTTAAAGTAAAAAAAAATACTTTCTTCACTTCAGTCTGAAACCATTTAATAAAAAGTCAGGAACATTTTGCTTTTCATAAATTATGAATGACCTCATGCGGCAATTATTTTGAAGTTGTGCGTTCAACTCGATCATTGACACGATGATCAGTCGCACAAAGTGTCTGTATTTTGAAGATTGAAGGCATTGAGGCTTTATTAAGAGAGAGCTCGTTGACCAAACGCAAGTCTTTCTTTCCACAAAAATATGGAATTTAAATGAGATAATTGCTTTAACAGCCAAGTAGAAATTAAAGTTATTCATTCAATTAGGAATTTTATTAACAAATTAAAATATTAAAATGAAGAATTTTCATTTCTAAAATACTTTATGGGTTTGTCACGCCTTGTTCTTTGCCAAAAATACAAAACACAACAAACACAAATTTTACTTTTAACTTCTTAGTCTCGTGTAGCTTGTGTGTGATTATGGAAAATACCCGTTTAAATATAGAAATTCAAAAATTATGTTTTTTAAATAACAGGAAATGAAGTTCACTGAAAAGTAATGTTCAGAATATACAGAAGAAGAAAAAACAAAAGCCATCAAAGGTGAAAAGCGATGAAGTGCAGTCCAAAGGAAAAAAACCTGGAAGACAAACACTAAAAATACTCTTCCAACTTAGATTTTTCACTTCAATGTGATGTGATGATTTTATTTATGTGCAGATACACTGAAAAATATACAAAGGGCAATCCGGTTGATGGATTTCAAAAAATAATAATCGATAAAATTAAAAAAAATGGACAGATCAAATAAGTATTGCACTATAAGTATGGCACTAATTTTAAAATGTTTTAAGTGCACAAAGGTTTTGCTGTGGAAAAAGTACTCTAATTTAGACATTTTTCAAGAATTTTTGAAGACCCGATACAGTGGAGTCAGAGTTGAACGCTTATCAAAAATGTAAAAAAATTGTCACGCAAATGCACATACTAAAAATAAAATAAATAAAAAATTGGCTCTACAATCCCCAAGGGATATCGCTGGAACCTATAGCAGCAACTTCTCACAGATGCACGACTTCGTTTCTGCAGTTCACAAATCATTTCTGTGAGTTGCAGTGTCCTTACAATTAAATGCCGCTTCTGAACCACAAGTGAAGTATTCTTCACGGAAAATTATACTCTCGAAAGTTTGCCATTGCTTGATGGGATGTGGTGCCGAAACCAACTTTTTTGTTATTTGCCCCAGGCTGGAGTCATACTCGACATCTCCCAGTTGCAGATGTTCTACTCACTGACACACAACTACCAACTTCTTGATGAAGCATCATGCATCCTGGTGAGAAATCAAGCTCCAACTGACAATCAATACAAGTAATACTTACAAAAGATTCCTGCTGCAAAAGATTCTTGATTCTTGACATGACAACAAATTTTTCTTAGTGTAAACAACGTTGCACTTGGATGGATTTCATGAAGATGTCTTAAAAATAGAACTTGCAACCCAAAACATAGCAAAAGGAAGAATTAAAATTAAATTTATTTTTGGAGTAATGCCCAAATTGTCCAATGAGTCCATAACAGAAAAAGGAAAAAGGGATTTCTGTCTGAAAGACCTAAAAAAAAAAACATTCTACCGATAGGCAATACTTAGATTTAGTCTTCAATGAAAGACTTTGAACACGCATCCATGATAGACAGACAAGCGGAATCAAAAGGTATACATTTTAATATATCACGACTGGTTCACGGAGTGGTTATCTCGAATCCATAAACTCAATGGGTCAAACCAATAAGTGATATAAGTTCACCAAGCACTGCGTCCTAACAATTGTTGCGTATCGTAAAACAAGCTTTAGCTAATAAAGGACCTAAATGATTTCCTCCGAAAGTCTTGAGAGCTGTTAAAATTATAGAATTGCATAATTCATTACTTACTTTGGACTAAAGAAACAAATTTAGTAATTTATTTCCCCCCCCAACCTGTTGGTAGTGTTTAATTTTCCATAAATCGTGGGTGAGATTCCCTATAAACAATAGTTTGGCATATTTATTGGCCCAGCATATGAATGTGGGCAATTATTGACATGAGAAGATAAATGATATCGGAAATAACTCAACTAAGTATGGGCCATTTGTTTTGTGTTGTATGAAATGGAAGAACAATTAGGAAATTGGAAATAAATTTTTGTTTAAAAAAAATGTAGACAAAATGCAAATGACCAGTGCAAACAATTTACAAAAGTTGTGCGAGTTTCTGGCTACGATTTCGCTGAATTGATAAAGTTTTTTCAAGTTTTTCCTGTTATTTTTGTGTTTTTTTTTTATAAATTCCCCAAAATGCCCAACTGCATTTTAATAGAAAATATTCCTCAAGTTCCATGTGGTAGATTACGCAAGAAAAATGTTATGAATTGTGTTGTGCCCACATGTTTGCTGTTGTTGTTTTCAGTTGTTGCCTGCTGTTTGTTTATTTGTTAAATGAGATGCATTAGAAGAAAAAAATATAAGAAACAGCAGAAACTGTAGACGAGCAGTTGTTACATTTATTCTAAGCAGAAAATATGAAATATTTCAATTCGCACACAAAACAAGACACAAGGCGTTACAAAAAAACGCTACAAATTATAATGAGGAAGATACGCAGTGAGGAAAATTCAACTAAATGTATAGAAGAAAGCTCTCATGGCTATTTCAGTTGAGTTTTTATTGAAACGTTTTCGTGATGGATTATTATTTCAGATTGTCCCAAGCCACGGGGGGTAATAATTTATGAAAAACATTTTCTTTTTCTCAATTCTTTATTTATTACATTTCTCATTTTTTTCTCTCTCAAAAACACTCATCCACACTCTGTGCCTTTCGACTGCAAATCGGCCTGTATACAGCCCAAGCCTGCCAGCCCTGGCGCCTCTTCACTGTCTGGGCACAATGCAACGATTCATGTAGGTCATCCGTCAGCAAACGTTTGCAATCCACTTCGCATTTATTCGCCGAGCGTCTGGCCTGCGATGAGACGCACCAGTAACGATCGCTTACTTGAAAAATGCCAAAATCATTTGACCAATTTCCATTCAGACGGCCAATGGCGGAGGTATTGAATTTGCTCTCGTACCGTGCAATGCAAGCCCAAATGGGCAGCTCCTGTTTGGACACACCCAGCTTTAATAGTTCACGCACAAAATCACAGCGTGTTAGGACACGTGAATGCACTGCGAAAATTGTTAAAACATTGAAGAGACAAAGCAATATTTGCTGTGTGTGAAATTTCATTTTCAGCACCGCAAAAGACGTTCAGATGAATATGAAATGTTCGGTCTAGGCTTGAAGTGAGACTAAATACTAAGTTGAGAATTCAATTTTAAAATGTGATTATATCACGTTTTAAGTTGTTTTTTTTTTATGAGAAAATTTAGTACCAAAAACTAGTTTGTTTGTTTTTTTTTTTCAAATATGTATAATCAATTTGATTTTATGAGGTGATCTCGTTTAGCACACAAAACCAATTAATGTCAATAAATTATGAGTGTGAAGTTGTGTTGTGTCTCAATTAGTTGATCCAATAGAATATTGAACTAGATTTAGATTTAGAAATGCCTGAAAGGTGATCAAATGAAATTAATTTTGTTGTACTTAAGTTCTGTTGAAATTGAGTTAAACATGAAATTAAATAAAATTGATTCATTAAATTCTATTAGCTTATTAAATTTGAATGATTACTCTCTTACATAAAATTGTAAGTACTCAATTTGGTTAGTAGAAAAACCTTAGTTAACATAAATCAATTTTGCATACCAGCAAAAACTATTGAAATAAGGTAAAGGACTGTGGAAGGAATACCCAATTTATAAGAGGATACAAGCAAGTTGGAATGGAGAGAAAAAACTATTAGATTTTTTTTTTAAGGATTAAAACTGCATCATTCAAAATGTTTAAGATTGTTGCGCTTCTTATAAATTGTATAAATGTTGAACTTTAAATTTGACATAAAATTAGTTGTAATTTTTTAACGGTACATTTCCGATTGCCTTTGTAGAATAATTTTTGATTGGAAATTAAGCTCTAAAAAATGTTCACACCGTCACTGATACACTCTGTATAAGCCAGGTTTGAGTGACTGAAATTTTCTCACTTGTTATACCTACCCTACACCTCATGAGACAAGGGTATTTTCACTTTGGTTGGATGTTTATGATGATACCGGATTCCATATGACGACCGAAATTTCAAGATTTTATCGAAATAGTATGAAACTTGGTATGTGGGCAAACTTTTTTTCAAATATGTCTATTTACACTGCGAAAAATTGTGTCCAAAATTTCAGCATTGGAGTAGTCAAATATGTGGAGTGGTTGCAAAACCTGCCCTGCAGAGCGAACTATTTTTGTACTAGTACCATTGCTTGGAGGTAGGCGAGGAATAAGTAACTGCCTTCTGAGAATTAGTGAATTCAACAGTTTTGTACTAGTTCTTCTCGCTGCAGGGTGGTTACATGTAATGCAGATATGAACCAATGCAGTGAAAATTAACGCACATTTGCTGAGAAGGAAATCATCCCTTGCTCTTCATTTCAATGACATGATTCCGTAGAGTTGTCAATATAATTTAATTTCTGGAATGGTCTTGTCAAGGGAATGGTCCTCAAGGTTAAACCGTATTAAATATAAACAAATCCTTCTTACACGACACACAAAAAACCAAACTTTATTCAAAACAACTATCAACATCATTCAAAGTTCCATTGCAAAATTCCTCATACACCGTCCAGGCAGTCCAGCCTTGCATCTTCTGTATCATGCGGGCACACATCACGGCAGTTGTGATATCATCCAAAATTAGTTCGCTGCAATTCACATTACACTCATTGAACACAAAGTAGTCGGTTTCGTTGTCCGGTAGACACCAGAATTTATCACTAATTTGAAAGATGCCATAATCATTGGAACCGTCCGCATTCCGATTGCCAATCACATGCGTATTGAAGCGACTCTCATATTCGGCTATGCAAGTCCAGAGGGGTAATTCCACTTTCGGGATATCCAGTATATACAGCTGACCGGCAAATTCACAGCGTTTCAAGCGGCGCGCGTGGGAGCCAGGCGTCAATGACAAGAACAGCATTAGCGTCAGTGTAACTATGCAACAACAACACCAACAAACACCAGTAGCTGTGACTGAGGTTATGAACGGCCAAATACGTTGCATTGTTTTATGAATGAATCGAAAATCGATAGTGTTGGTGGCTGCTAACGTGATGTTCGCGGTGTAGTCTTGGCAGTGCTACTTGCTACTCTAACTGGCAGTTGTGGTAATATTTTTATTGTTTGTATTCACTTGGCGGGTTTTTATAGCCGAGAACTATTTGAATTATGCGTTGAAAACGAAAAAACCGGTTTCATTCAAAAAGAAAGAAAATTTTTGTACTTTTAATATTGAAATTGTTCACGGTAATGACGCTACCGATGCTCATTATGATGATGTTGATGACGATTGTTGGTTAAAGTGTTTAATTGTCGGTTTATTCCACACGGATCGATCACTATTGAATATTGAATTATTATGCAAAATATAAAGAGAATATTTACGTATAGAAAATGGGTAGGTAAGTAATTGCTATGCCGTTTGAATAGTTACTCAAAAGTTTAAACAAAGAACGTTAGCAATAAATAAATAGTTTATTTATTTTCAAGTTTAGTTTAAAATATAGTAAGGGGTTTTATTGATAGATTTAGTAGTACAATACAAAATATTTTTTTATTTATCAAATATTAAGTGAAGAAATTGTTATTTTTAGTAGGGGAAGGATGGGGTAATTTGAGTAGAGCTATAATCTACCTTCAAAAATGTTCATCCGAATAATGTGTTACGGGTCTATTTCTATAGAGTGGTTCATTAGAAATTACATTAATAAGTCTTTCAATTAAATTTTTGTATTTCTTTATACTCTCAGTGTTGCCAGATAGCTGAAAAAAATTTTACCGTAAGTTTCCTACCAAAACTCAAAAATATTTGCAAAAATATTTTCTTAAAGTTGATGTTAGCTTATTAAAAAAAACACAAAATCTACAACAAAAAGCCTTGAATACCCGAATCAGCCGGTTAGAAAACTTTTTGACTATTAATATTAGATGAGTTCGACTTTTAACCGTTCACTTTCGAATAGCATATCGACGCGTCACCGGATGAGAAATGTATTCCTGGTCCTCAACTGTGCATCTGTGATCGTCACCGATTATATCTTTTCCGTTTGCGGCTACTTAAATGCCCTCAAGACCCATGTATTTTTTAACATAAGAAAATTGTTCACAAGTTCTCTTTCGAATTTTTCGAACACATTTTAAAATTTTCCCATATTTTTGCAGTTATTGGATAAATTGAATAAATTATTGACAAATCGATTGAATTTCGTTCTAGTGTCAATAAAAACAAACGATAAATCTTCTTTTCAAAATTTGAAATTTGCAAATCAATTTACGAAAAAAAAAATTATCTATTACTCAATTCAAAGTTAAACTGTTTAAATGGTTCAATTAAGTTGTATTTTTTACACAGAAAGAGCCAATGGCGTCATGTGTCAGTTAATCTAATTTTAAAAATAGAACAAATAAGAACAAATAAAGCAATTATTTGCTTGAAAACATTTTGCACAAAATCTCATGCGAATATGAAAGTACAACCGGATGATGCTTTATTAGAAATTGTATTAAAGAATTGGAATTCTCCAAATGGCTAAAAAAAACACACAGAAATACACATTGGAAGAAAACCTTCAATAAAATAGTTTTCAAGTCGAAACAATTCATCAACGCATGTGCATTGGACTGGAAAATGGCAACATTGTTTTGCGTAGAATTTTACAAATCAAAATTAAATTCGAATAAATCAAACTAAAAACAAAAAAAGCAGGCACCCGCCACACACCCATTTCTGTAAAGGAATGTCCTTCATTAGGCCATCAATTCTAATCAAATTAAAATGAAATAAACTTTTTCAATTCATTGGAATACACAGAGAAGATTGTGTTTTCATCAGACTCACTCTCGTGTACTCTCTGTGTGTGTGTCTGTGTCGAACTTTTACAAATAACTAAAAATAGTAGAACTATCAAATTGTGTAAAGCGCAGAGACGACTAAGACGACTTCAATCGACCATAAGACCAACGACCACGTGGCAAGTATTTTCTGTAACAAACTTGAGTCTTTACAAAAATTTTGAATTGAATTTTTCTCGTAGCCAAACAAGCGAACGAAAGTATTTTCCTAAAATAGCGATTTGGCTGGAATAAATTTAGATTATTTTTTCTTTACCAAATTGTTTGAGGAAACATAAAAAGAATGAAAAGAATTTAAGTTTTTTTTGATAAAATGCAGCTGCAGAAAATCGTTTGATCAAATATTGAAACATATTGATTGCAATTGGAAATAAAAAAAACACTTTTTCTTGTTATTCTTTTTTGTGGTAAGTGGCATGAAATATTATAAACATTTTCTTAAATTTGGAAAAAAATTTCGTATCGATTTATTAAGACCACCCGGTGTATTTTACAAAGACCACAAAATTTAAGAAGAACTTTAGGAAAATCCTATTTTTCTCCCACAAAAAAGTGCATTCGAGTACCAGAAAGCGAAAGGCCACATTTGATAATTGATTTGTTTACAACGCAACACCACAGCCATTTGGGATTTCGACCATAGGGCAGTGGTATCACAAAGAAAGAGAAAAGAAAATAAAACAACAACTGTTGGCTGGTGCATATAAATTGATCTCCTTCGAATTTTGTTTATTGCTCTACATGCCATTTTTTATTTATATTTTCCACCATGGGGGTTGCCTTATATTATATTTGTTTTAAGGTTACAATCCAGCGCGTATGATTCTTGTTTACACTGCTGGTGAGATACGATGGACATGAAAGCTTATTCATCTTAATTGAAATTGAATTGGATTGGCTAGGAGGGTTCCTAGAGCGTGCAATGGTATTTTGTACTGCCCGCGATGCTGTCCTAGTTTAATTCAAATGTTTACAACAACTACTTGCAGGGTCATTTCTTATTTTTGGAAATTTGTAAGCAGAAGGCCTAAGGGAAAAACCTAACCTCACAAAATGTCAGTTTCTATAAAATCAAATGGGGAAACTTACTAAAACTAACTAACTTCGAGTAATACTATGGACCTAGGTCTGACTATGTGAGTCTATTAGTACATAAATGAGTAAATACGATTGGAAATACTAAACATAAACTTTTCAGATTAAATTATGTTTTTGTTTTTTTAATTTAATTTGTAAATTGCGTCCTCTAGTAACAGTGGAACAGTTGGAAAATTTATCACAAAACCACAAACAATAACAACAACTAAAATATATAATGTAAACACTAACAAAAGATTACAACAAGTTGCACTTTATCAGCAAAAGTCAAAACGAAATTGGAAAAAAACATGCATAATGCAATGGACTAAATGTAAAATGTAAATGTTTGTATGTACTTAATCGCATTTATAAATACGATTTACATTAATTTTACTACAAAAACCACAACAGAAAACAACCAAAGGCAGCCAGAGTAGCCCCAAGCGACACACATATATTTACACAATTATCAACTGAAAGAGAAGTTGAGTTTTACAGCAAAGAGGACTTAATACTGAAAAGTGCTCAAGTTTAAATTAGAAGCAATTGTAAACAAGACTTTGAAGGAAAGCAAATGTACTTTTTGTTTATAATAATATTACAATCGAAAGCGTTGGTTGTGATAAAGTGTGAATATGTTATGACTTTAGCTTAACACACAATACAAACAAAAGAAAAAGGAACACAACCAGTCAAGTTGAACGAACCTTATGTAAACCGTTGTGCGCAGAGAGTGAAGAACTGAGACGTCCTTTTTTTATTGTTTATCAAATGCAAAGTGTATACATTTAACAACAGAAAGTTGTAAACAATTTGGATGAGATAAAGGTAAATGCAGTGTCGATGAACTGGGTGACCGGTTAGAAAACCAAAGCATGTGAACCGAATATGAATTTTTTTGGTATTATATAAACTTTTGACTCTACTGGGACATAACCCAAAATGCTCCCATTGAAGTTTTTATAATTTTTTAATTTGGTTTTAATATCTTATTTAAAGGGAAACAAACTCTTGTGCCATTAAAAAATTATTGAAAAATTTTTCAATCCAATGAATCAATTGAAATAATCCGTTTGTATATTGAATTTTGAGGTTATGCCATGGAAACATTGAAACTCATACGATTTCCAAGTATTTATGTGATAATAAATTCGCAGTCATCCGTTATTATGTCTTAAGTTCGTAAACAAATAAAAATGAGTATAACGTACATACAGTTAAAGGTTTTCAGTTGTTATGTATTATTCATGCAAGTCACGTCATTACCACACCAGACATTGTCGTACACAGAGTATTCATTGGATATTAATTAATATGTTAATTAAATCAGATGTCATATTTAGGTTAATAATATCGAAATACAATTTATAAACTGTTGAATGGAGGAAGATGATACGAACATAAGTAACATAATTTAAGAACAATTGTGGGCATAGAAAAACTAAAGGTACAATTGAAAAGTTAACCGATTGCATTTGAAAGTGACAAAGCGTTGATATCACTTGGTCAACAAATCGAAAGAGCCCTTGAATGTGACTTTTGACGTATTTTAAGAAGCATCAAAAGATTCGAGTTTTATTTTATTTGCAAATGCAAATTGTAGATTCGTTAACCATTTTCGTTACAATAAATATGCGTTTACATGAGTTCGATCAAGTCGGGTTACGGTCTTGTATCGATCCATTAAGGGTAAAGGGGCGAATCACAACCATTACACACACAAAAATAACTCGGTAGATCTAACCGAAAAAGAGGGTTAAAAACACTCCAACCCTTCAATGTTGTACGTTTAACCGATGAGAGATGGTAAATTTATTGCATAATTTTTTTCACGATTAAATTACAAAATTTTTAGTAAATTTCTGAATAATTCACATTTAACCAACCATTGCGGTAAAAGAACTTACAATAACAACAATTTTTCGATTATTTAAACTATTTTATGTCGAATTTTAAAGAATTATTTTAACAATTTTTAAAAAATTCATACATTTTAAAAATTTGTACGTTACCACTAATTTTACCGACGTTTTTTTTTCTGTGCAGTCAACTAGTTTCCAAATTTATCATTATTTTCCAAATTCAGCATTTCTTTGGTATCATTAAATAAATCTTCAGTCAATCATTAAATAAATCTTCAGTCAACTAATTGGACTAATTGATTTTTGGCTTTTCGTTGAAAGATCAGGAAAGACAAGCGACCATGGAGAAAGGTATTCAGGAGGATACCTAGTCACCTTATTGAAATAAAGTACAGAATTGATTGATGCAAAAATAAGTAGTCACATTAGTGGTATTCACTGTAAGTACATGTCCGAGCAACGCTGGGTCATTAAGCTAGTCTTTAATAAATTCGCAAATGCTTTAAATCAATAAATGATCAATCAATTGGGGTATTTTTCTAGACGACACTACTTTTACACTGTTAATAACAACCTAATTTCGTTAAAATGCTTTATAAATTAAAATATTTGATAAAATAAAAAAAGGAAATATATTAAATAAATAAATTAATTAAATAAATAAATAAAATAAATAAATGAAAAATATAATCTTACCAAAAAGCACTGAAGGAAATTCGTTTGTTTGGCGTGGATTCGTTGGTGTTATTATTGTGCGATGAATTTCGAAATATTCCCGACATTTTTTGTTTGTTTTTATGGCATAAATTTGTATGTGGTTATAAATATATATTTGTAAAATGAATTTCCTTTAAATTCACTTATGTAAAGCTTCGGTTACTTTCTTTGTTTTAATTGGCTTTGGATTGATTTGATCAAAATTGAAGATTTATTTTTTGAAGAAAACTTTTTCAGACTTTGGTTTAAATTTGACTAAGTTCTTTGGTGTTTTTTTTTCTTTTGACGACGTTACACGTTTGGCTTATGTTTCTTTTACTATTGTCTTTTGTATTTAATAATATATATATATTTTTTTTAAATATTACCGTCACCTCAACAATGGCGATTGTCAAAAACCACAACAATGACAATCAAATGACACATTAAAATTGTACTTGTACTTTTTCTTTGAACTTTTCATTTGTTTTATTGCATTGTGATGACGTTGAGTAGAACTCCTCAACTGTTTGCGTAATTCTCTGTATTGAATTGAATTTTCATTCAGAGCGCACTGCATGCTAATGTCAACTGCTAAGTGCCAAATGAAACGTTTTGCCGCCAAATTTTCAGCTAAAAAGCTAAATTTGCGTCTTCGTGTGCGTGTGTGTAGAAGAAGACAGAACTTTTGAGTTCATTTCGTTGTTATTTTGCTGGTTAATTAATGCACTTTTCAACTTATATGCGTTTCGTATTTGAGGCGGCTGTATGAGTCACACAGGGCTGTATTTACTCGATTGCAGAAATCCGTTGGATTGTATTTTCTTGTAATTTGCTTGTTTATCTAAATTGAGAAAGAAGAAAGAGCGAAGAAGAAGAACGACAACGTTAATTTCATGATATTCCCTACTTGTGTTCTGCATTAAATCAAATACACTTGCGAAATCTTTCCATTTTGCGATACTTGTTTATAAAAGGAGCGCGCGCAGTGGCAGGGGGAAGAAAAAGGCACACGAAAGCGAAAGCAGCGTATGCATTTGTCAACGTCAATTAAGTTCTACTTCAATTTGGGTCGTGCAGGGCTCTAATTTGGCGCGAATTTTGGCACGTAAGCAGCATCTACTGGTTCTTTTCTATATTAGAATTAGACGCCTTCTGGTAATGACTAAAGGCGATGTAAGGCAATGATGAAAATAAAATGATGTTGCCAGATGTCTCAACCTTATGGTACAATATTTGGTGTACCTATATTTGGATCTGGATAGTTCTAATGAACTTTTTTAAGATAAATCCTTATAAGATGATGTGCTTGCAATAGACGTGGAAAATGCATTTTTTTCTAGAGAATCAATCACATGATGAGATCAGGGAAAAATCAAACCAAAACACACAAACGTGAAAAAAATGTCATAGCAAAAACGAACCTAGAGAGCTTTGACATTCAACCGCGGATAACGTTTGAAGCCACCAAAGGCGACTTATATACGTATACCCTACAACTACTGGAATCAATAGTAAAATAATGTAGGAAGTGATTCCTTAGGTCGAGAAACGGTAAACATTATATGGGTCGTAAAAATACTACAGTAATGAGCTGGAGGAAAAAGTTTGCGAAAAATTCACACATTAGGTTACATCACTAATTTCACAGTGCCCATTTAAGTTGAATTTAATTTAATTTTCATTCACAATATATGTTTTCCCATAGTAAATTGGAATTTAAATGGCCGATTTATGCATTTAAACTCCAATTAAGTACCCTTAGTGCGGTTGCCTCTATGACCCAATCAAGCAGCAATCTGTTCGGCTCAAATGATTGATGTGTCGGCCTCTTTGGTTGGAGCCTAAGTAGCGGAATACAATCTTCTTAATTCTGAATCTAATTGCGCATTAGGGCAATCGTGGGACCTGTTTTCCACGTTTGAACCCATACAAATCTTAACTACTTTGACGTACATCAAGAGCTACAAATTTATTCTCTTTCCATACATTACTTTGTATCCAGTGTTGGCCATAGCTTCCGTAGCATTTAAAGTACAATAATATGACATATTCGTATCTTTTGATGTACACACGTCGAAGTACTGTACTGTCCCTACAGGCGTAAGGAAATGTTATTTTTTTCTGAGAGAAACCAACTAAGTCAAACGGAACAGAGCTAATATTTCATTCAAAACTAGAAATGGACAAGCGTTTGAAAGCAAAACATTTCAGGAGCTCTAAGAAATCTCCAAGCTAAAAATAACAAATGCATTGAAAATTTCGTGCAAATTTTGTGAAAATAAAATAACTCAAGTCATTAGCAGTCAGTAAAAAAGTGACACCGAAAAAATATCAAACGAAAAATTTAAGAGAAACATGTCAAAAGTAGAACACACACATACACACCACACTGAAAATGTACGCCTCAAATAAATAACACTCAGCAAAATACACTAATTAATAGCGAAAAAAACATACAAGTAGATAGATCTTTTTGGCACTTACGTAGATACTTTTTATGAAATGGCGAATGTCTAAGATTTTAGCACAAAATGTATTTTAAGAAATTAGCAAAAATCCAATTCACAACTCATTTCACTGGGCTGCAATGCAATGCGATTGCACACAAATACTGTACAACTGTAAATATTTTGCCAGCCAACCAAAAAAGGAAACAATGTCCATTTTATTGTTGTGCCAACGACGACTATAGCTATGGTAACTAGAGCGGGTTAAGTACGAGGTGGTGATGGTAAATGTCAATTTCGTTGCTCAGCTATGTCAAGGCTATTTGACCAGGAATTTATGTATTGACAAAGACAGCAGGAACATACGAATGAAGGTTATGAATGCGAAAAAAAAAGCAACAAGTTGGAGATTTTTTTCTTTGATATACACGAATTTTAATTGATTTATTAAGGGAAAGGGTTAATTTTTGAAAAGACTCATGTGAAAAAAATATTGACTGAAGTTCTACCTTCAGGAAGTTGTATTTTAACAGTGAATATCAAAATATTCATAAAATCAATCGTCGCTTGTCCGGCCTGCCAACAAAACACACAAAGTACATCAACGGAAACTTCCCCCACCGCCAAAGAATAACACCAGCAGAGATGCGTGGGCAATGTCTACCGAACTGGGCAATTGAAGAAGATTACTTCGTCACATCGTAAATTGGCGGACGTTTAATACGGGCCAAGCGATAAACGGGCAACGAAAGAACAACAAAATAAGCAACCGCAAATGCAATTGAAAATAAGCAGTCACAACAGAATCCGTAAATATTGGACGAATTGCTTTCAACGCCCTGCAATGTACTGCATAAACATACATAAAAGCTGGACTGGGTGCAGTTGAAACTGTGCAGCATAGCAAGTACATGCATTTTGGGCATTCGATGGGCAAGTTTTGTTGAAATATGTTTATAATGAAGGACATCCTGTTGAGAAAACTTAAATGCTTTTAAATGCATTTTAAAATGCATAAAAAAGCATTACCATTTAGTTTGAATTTTTCTGTTGTTTGCATTTTGCATTTGTTTAAACGAAAGGCCACGCTGCACTTTTTGTTTATTATTGCATTTCCTTGCTTCTTTTGATTTTTTTTTTATTTGTTTATAAATAAATGCTCAAGTTCTACTTGAATCCAATTTCATTTCATTTACTTTACACAAAATGGATGACCAACAGAAAGTACAGAAAAAAAATTACAACAAACAAACATAAACAAGCATTTCTGTGATCATCGTCTGTGGTGGCCACTGGTTAAGTCTTTTATGCATTATTATTGTTATCATTACATTTGTAGCAACACATTTGTGCCAACACACTTTCAGCCTCCCTTTTTGCCCAGTTGATTTCAACAGAAAAAATTCCTTTCTCCTTTGAAGTAGCGCGTATGTTTCCACAGCCATTAAATAGTAATTTATAACCGCTCTAGTACTTTAGCAGAGACCTTTTCTTAGTTTGCTAAAGGGTGGACAGACATTAAATGTCTATGATCTTAATTGAGATGGTCAAATGGAAGCCGCTTAACAGCATTTATCCATTATTATTTTCCTTTTCATTTTGAGCGACACACGACTCAGTAGAACGATTATTTTTGCTTGATATCAATAGAGAATCCATTTCTGCTAGTTGAACCTATGGATTTGTCGATTAAATAAAAAATTACAAGCCCATACCGAAGCATATTAGTACAAGGAAGTGAGAGTAGATCGGCAATGACTGCAGCACTTTGGTCTTTGATTGAAACCCCCAATGAAATAAGAGGACTTAAATAGCCCAATAAGACCTGGAGCCTACTGACAAAACAAACTATGGAATTTAACAAATTTCTCAGTGAAAAGGGGGAGGGTCCGCCTCCCTATTCCAAGGCACTCCATTGAGAACCTCTTCAACAAATGCAAGCTGAAATCTTCGAAGATGGAACTTTTCTTACACCAGCGTTTACATTGCTTCCTAATCATTTCAATGCCAATATATAGATCCAGCCTAAAGGCATGACTGTACTTCCAAAAGAATTGAAATAATACAAATTATATTTTGAAATGAAATATCGATTTAAATTCATCGGCAGAAGCGGAGAAGGCTAGCACAATCTTTTCACACCACCAGCAAATGTGTTGCCCTTTAAATAAAATCGTTTTGATTTAAAATCAATCAATTACAAACAACAAATTGTACTTTCAACAATTCAATTCATCTTATAAAATGATGATTTCATTGCTATATCTCTAATGTACTTAGCTATTGACCCAGTTTAGATTTCAAGTGCAGGCGCCTGCCCGCCTGCCTGCCTTTGAACGTGTACATTTACACCTGATCATTTTCGAAAAAGTCTATCCTGCTGCTGTTTAAACTTGAAGTGGCCTGCTAAGTGCTAAGCGTTGAATTGATTGGAAACAGAAAATACATGCATACACTCTAATACACCTGCTGTCAGTTGGTGTTTGGCGTTGGCGTTAATAGTTTGACACCTTCGACAAACTAAGCAGCAGGTAAAAACTACTAAAAAATTATAGACTTCGTAATTCAATAAACCACGGCAGGTGAGTATAATTAAACAAGTTCAATGGATTTTTTTTTCGGTTTCCAAGGCTATAAAATTATTCTCACCTCTTAAGGTGAAATGGAAAGATAAAAGATAATAAAAGAATTTTCCATTACGGATCTCAATAATACGAATGAAATGTTGGAAAAGTTCTTTAATTCGAAAATGAAGTTTATTTGTCTAGTGTTCTTTTATTACACAAATTTAACTAAATGCAAGTGATAATACCTTTTTCAAACATTAATCTCCCTTAACACTTCAGTTAATCTTTCACTTGGTAGGGCATAGTAAAATAAAATGTAATTGTAACATTATCACATAAAAATAATTTTAATGTACCTCAGAGCCCGTAACCTAGTTTTGAATGCATTTCTTTACAAAAAAAAAGGAAAGAAAAAGTAATCGATTTGCTGTGTATTGTAAGAAACGACTCATTCCCTCTTCCCTCTTGCCCTAGAAACATTCCCCTTATATTGCTGAGATTTTCGAATGAACCGATAACGACTTTTCTTGTGTGCCTTCTGAAGTTAATTTTGTTATGAAGTGATAGCCCTTAGCCTTTGAGGTAACTCATTCTTTGAGTTGGACTTGAAGTATTTCGATCGGCTTTTAAAAAATTTTAAATTATCTACTACGAGTACAAAACTAGTCAGTAGTCAGACCGAAGTTGAGCCCAAGTAAATAATGATAAGAAAAAAATAGATAAACTATGTCCCACATGAAATCAGTTGCACAATTGACTATCTGGAATGTAATTTTAATGCAATTCCAGTTTCGATTTCAACCGATCAATCGATTAATTGAGCCAGAAATAAAATGATATGAGAAAAATGTATTCCGAACTATTTAAAACCTTCTCTCAGGGTGTCTAGTCAGGTTCCTAACAGAATGATCGCGCAATGTAAACCACTGTGAGAATCAAATTTTGATTGTAATTCTTGTGAATCAACCGAAACTCAAACCTCCTCCCGAAAGACAAAACAAACAAAAAAAATCACACAACTTGGTGTTACACATAGTGTAAGTGTAGTCAATTAAAAAAACCGATAATTTAAAATACACCACCTACACCGAGAGTTAAAAATCATCCGACAGTCGAAAAACTGTTAAATTGACAGCGAAAACTGTTAAAATAAAAGCGAAAACTGATCATTGTAACAGTTTTTGCTGTCAATTTAACAGTTTTTCGACTGTCGGATGGTTTTAAACAGTTTTCTTAACAGTTTTTTCTCTGGGTGCAGGGGCAAAAAACGTTAACCACCCTATTCCAATTTAACTTTATAAAACTGATATTTACTTTAATTTCGAACTTTGACCACGGTGTATTTCAGGGTGTCCAATAGGTGGGCAGACATTTTTGGGATTGATTTTTTGGACTGCGGAAGTTTTAAGGAATTTGAAAGTCTTGCATGACATAATAGTTAGATACGAGTATTTGTCCCTAGCTTTCAATCGAGCTATAGAGCTCTGAAAAGGGTAGGGGATTCATTTGAAATGTGAAACATGCAGTCCAAAAATATGAAATTTGACAGTTCTTTTAAGCAACTACGCGTTTCGAGGGTTTTCCCACTTTAAATGAATCCCCTTATTAAGTTTTTAAATTATTTTTTAGTTACGAGTATGCCTAAGATTAGACATCGACCTTTTGTGAAACAAAGGTATCGGCTCAAAAATCTCTAATCTGTCGATCGCTAAAGAAATCTAAATCAAAATTTGCCCTAAAATCGAACACAGAGACACAAAGTAGAGTCAAATAATTTAAAATTGACATCAATACTGTTCGAATTAGGTTTCTTGACAATTTAACCCACTAAACACTTTATTAGGTAAAACAAAAAAGGTCAAACCGCCCGAAAAACGAGTGACTATACTTTATATTTGTACATGATATATATAGTATAGTCACACGTTTTTCGGGCAGTTTAAAATTCTGTTTTGTTTTAAATATTTCTTGAATTTATACAATTTATTAAAAAAAAATTTCTCAAAATGTTATTTTATTCAATCAGTACAGAAAATTCACACTTGCAATTTTCACTGATCTTTCCTCAACTCGAGTTCAATAACCTCGAATTTTCCACACACATCTATAAAAGCAACATTTAAATTAATTTACAATTTGAAAAGAGCCAAACCATATCGTAAAAATATCTTCATTACAATGTTTCAATAGTTTTGCATGTGCGAAAAAAAATACAAAAAAGCCCACTATTGAGAAAATTATAATGCGCATCGGTTAGAGAAACAAACAGAAAACAAAATAATCTTACAAAAAGGTGCAACGCAATTGCACAGGGTAGAAACGGAATCGGTTTATTTAAGTTTAGAAAATTCTTCAACATAATTTGAAAAAAAATTCCTATTTGATGTTTTGAGTGGAAATATATTTTAAGAGAGAAGATATTTTTGGTAAGTTTACTTTGAAAAATGTCCATCAAAATAAGTAGAAAAATTTGTAAGTATTTCCTATAAAATATAGGAAAATATTCACTCTTAATTGTAACATATCCGAACAAGTAGGAAATGAGTTTTTCCCAAATAAACATTTTACAGTATAAACTTTTTAATGACTAAATATTAATTCAAGGAAAGGAAAAACAAGCAAGCCAAAAATGATCTTAAATGAAATTAATAGCTTTTGTTCGGACACACCCTGATTATAATAAACAAAAAAAAATCGTAAAAAAACCGATTCAGCTACTTTGTACATTTGTGGTTTTTGCCTTATTTTTCTCACACACAAACTGGAAAATTCATAAACAACAAAAAATCAGAGCAGAACAATGCAAAAAAAAAACATTAATTTAATTGCATTTTCAATGCAATGTCAATGTGAGGTGTACAAAAAATGTTAATACTATTTACAAAATGTTACAAAAATGGACTATTCGAGAATAGAAAAAACCAAAACCACTTTGCTAATGAGGCACATCAGTGCAACACCTAAAATGGCATTTTAAATGCCTGTAAATTATTCGAGATTAAAACGAAAACAATAGCAACAACTTACAGCATCACGATTGATTTGGGGGAAATAAATGCATTCATTGTTCGTAACGAATAGTGAATTTGTAAAGACGTATTAAGTTTTGGATTTGGAATACTAAATACATACGTTTTAAAACATTTTGCAAATAAATTACAATTTCAAATATTGAAGCGAAATTGTGTAACAGGTTGACTATAAAGTGACAGTAATTGCGTTTGAAACAAGCAAATTATTTGTTGGAATTAGATGCACGTAATGTTCACTCAAGAATCTAATAGGCATTACGTTATTATAGAAAAAATAGATGTCATTAGGAAGTTTAGAAACAAGCTAAGAGAATTCTAATGAAACTGTAGACTTCTTTCTGGATTTGACTCTTGATGTGACTAGGCTTGCATCAACGAAAATGTGTCTAAAAAGGACTTTCGATTTTAAAATAAAAGTAGAGGCTTTACAGACTTGTCGAAAATATTACCAACAAAGCTTCTGTAGCTGCATTCATTTGTAAGATGTATTAAAGAGAAAGAAATTTTATACAAAATGACCAACTATCATGGGAAGTTCTATGACATATATATTTTTAGTCTATGAAGTTCTTATCAAATTTAAATAAATTTGAAAATGATAAACAATTGGTAATACTTTGAATATGGTGTCATGAACTTAATTTGGCCGCTGTCGCTATCAAATAAGAATTAAATAAACAGTTTTGTGTACTACATTGTGAAATGACACACATAAGTGAAAAAATGAATCATTTATTCCAGCTTTTTTAATTTAATTTATATAAAAAAACTATTTTAAAAAAATTGGAATTATAACAAAATACGGAAACAATTCCGGAATTTCCCTCTAAATTATTGGAAATGGTTTGTTGGCTTCCATTTGTGACTCATCCTAGAGGCATACGAAGGAATAAACTTTTACTATTGTTGTTGACATATGTAAAAAAAAATGTGCAAATTAAACGATGTCCTAGTGACTCATAAAACTAAAGGACATCGTTTGAATCACGCTGAATTCGTTTTATATGACTTCAATTAATTAATTTCTAACAAAAAAAAAACAAATCCTGATAGAAACGATTAGTCAGTCAGTCAACCACTATGCAGATTTTAGCTTTTTATTTTTCTCACATACACAAACCTTTCAGCTAGTTTATTATAAGATTCCGAGTGTAATTTTTCGTATGAGAATGCAAGGATCTGGTGTAAATCAATGGCGCATATTCATAGTCAAATTTAGTAGCTGCTAAACGTTAGAACCTGCTTAGTAGCTGTCAGTTCAGTGTATTATCTGTCAACTTAGTAGATTACTAAAGTTAAGTTGGAGCTTAATTTGACTATGAATATGGGCCAATATTGATAATGTGGATCTCTGAAAACAAGTATCAATATATTCCTTAACAATTCTGAGGATTCCTGGTCTGACCAGGCAAGCACATATTTTATCATAAACAAATTAGCATCGGAAAACTTATTCGCGGGTTTTTCAATGATTTACAACATGGCGTATGAGTAACTAATATATCGAGGATACCTTAAACCACAATCATACTTTGTCCCCTTTCAGGAAAATCGAGTTTTTGCCACTTTTGGATTCCTCAGAAGAAACTTCATCGGATGGGCTATAGTGGTTTGTGGGAATCGTAATGAAAGTAATGGGAAAATCAGGAAATTAAAAAAACCAGTCATTTTTTATAAAAATTCTATAATTTTTTAATTGCAATGATCAGAGATTTGTACTTTTTTTAAACCTACTTTCCCAATAAACAAAAAATTCTCGTGGATGCAAGCAAAAATTGAATTTTGTCAAACGGTGTAGTAGTGTATTTCCAAGTGTGACCATATACATTTCATATTTAGAAAAGATTTTGTAACTGAAGCCTTAACAAATATGATTCATCAATGTTTACATTTCGGTTGATGATATCCTTAAAATTTTAAACGAAAAAAATAATAAAACAACAAAAAAAAATCAACTAAAAGAGAGAACGCGGATTTGAGTCCTGCGCCGAGTGCAAAATAACAACTACACAAAGAAAACCAGACTCACAGAGAGAGTAGTCATAAATCCCAAATATGAGAAACGAAAAGAGAGCAATCCACCCAACGAGGGGTGTGAAAAGGATAAATACCTTGACATAAGAAATTAAAAAAATAAGATTGTATACGAAGATGAAGAAAAACAAGAAGAAGGGGTGTTTACAAAATTTCGTATTGACAAAGACTTTCTTATAAGCATTTAGATTTTTTTGAAATGAAAAATTTCGCAAGCGTATTTTTAATAACAAGGAAATGCATTTCAAATTATAATCGTTTTTGTTGTTGTATATTTCAACTTACAGAGAGCGTGTTTTAAAGCTGCGATACATTATCGCTGAGGGTGAGAAAGCTGGTATTTATGCTGCTCGTTCTTTTTTATTATTTCCCTTTCGTGTGGTTTGTATTTATTGTATGTTTTTCATTCGTATTTTCCTTTACGAATTCTGATGTTCATGAGATGCTGCGTTGTTCTGAGAATGCGTATTTCATGCTCGTTTTAGATGTTCTGTAATTTTTTTTTTGGTTGTTGCTACTCCATTCACACATTAATCAATTCCAATTGAAATAAATTAAAACAGCACGAAGTCGAAGAACGAATCGAACCAAATGTTGATAAGGAATTGAAATAAATTTTGTGTTTTTTTTTGTTTTCTAATTTTCCCACACGACGCACAAACAAAATTCAATAGAACTGAAATTTTGCATTAATGGCACGAAAAATCAAAAAAATTCACAATGGAATCAGCTAAAATTAGCAAGCAAAAGTAGCAGCGCCAGCATCCATAATATGAACAAAATATATATTCAAAAAAAGCACACACACAACGAATAAGACAAAATATACGAAAAAGCGAAACTTTTGAAAATGTTTTCAATACCGAAATTTCTATACTATATAGTCAAATGCGCGCGTTTGTTCCGAAAACTTTTCCTCAATACTTTTTACTTTGTTCTTCCAATCACTCAAGCGTTTACAATTTGTAATTTTTTGATTTTATTTCTTAAAATTTTCTTCTTTTTACTTTTGTTTCTAAATACAAAATTAAACAAATTCAATGTTTCTTTTGTAGACGACGGTAGGCGACAAACGACAAACAACAGCGTCCGGACGAACTAACGAACGAATGCAGCGAAAACGAAATGTCTAATTAAACCGAAAGCAAGAACAGAACTAAATGAACGAAATTGTCGAACTGCTGGTGGCGGACGACGACGCTTCAATCGAATGTGAATCTGCTCGAGAGCTGCTCGGAATCAGGAAGAACAAATGCGGGCAGATGTTCTTGCTACAGATACGATTAAGTGTGTATGTGTGAGTGTTTTGTATTTTGAGTGAAGAGTATAAGCGACCTGAGAGCATCAAGGCCGGGGGTGAATTGAGAAGCACCTCAAACTTAGAGGGGGTAATAGAACCAGTCACGTTTAAATTTTACTACAGTAAGACCTCTTCTTAGGTGATTTTGGGCAGCAAAATTATATTTCTTTACAATTGTTTGGGGATTTCTTAAAAAGTCATTTAAATGTACACTAATATTGAACAAGAACTCACTCAAGAGTAGATGAGAAAGAAAGAAATGGGAGAGAGAGCTCCAATGCATTGAGTTGTAGGGGCCACTCACTTATCAACACGCTCCAAATTGATATCAGCGAATTGAATGTCTCACTGCATTCACTAGAAGAGTTTTGAGGTAATAAAGGCTGATTAATGATTAAATAAATAGTCACACATTTCTTTGATAGGCGTTGACTTGACGCATGAAAAAAAATTGTGCACACAACCAAATGTTCAAACAAAAACAAGAGAAAAACTTTCTAAAAAAAAATTGTTATAAGAAAAAATTTCATTTTAAAAAAAAATATTGAATCCTAAATGGCTGTATAGAATTCTGCATCATCCCATCCCCTTCCTGAACAACAGATTTTCATCAATATTTGCGCAGTTTAAACAATTAACAGGCGGCACGTGCCTCCAACGGTTTACATATGATTTTTTTTTTGCAAATAATGCAAACAAAAGAAACAACCCTCAAATATTGCTCGAGTGTCAGATTGCCATTTCCTAACGATGGAAATTTGTTAAATGAATGGCATTTCCGGTGGCACTATAGCTCAAGCTCAAAAATGCGGTAGCATTAAAGAAATTATAGGGCAGTGGGTAAAGTTACTCTCACATGTCATTGAACTGTGGAGATGTGGATTATGTGAAAGAAAGTGATGTTATATACACTTGGGTGTGTAAACCTGAGAGCTGAATACAACAATCTGGAATAACAATTGGTTAAAATAAACCAAAAGTGAAATGGTGCATAACCACTAAGCTAAATGACGTTATGGCCAAGAGGATATTCCTGAAGTTTGAGAGAGTCCGGGGCTGAATCATTTTACAATTTCTTAAAGCCACTAGAGAAGAAATTTCAATGAAGTTTTTTTCTAGTTTTCTAAGTACACGCCTCTCAATTCTAGTAAACTGACTCTACTGAACAATTATTCACAATTTTCCAATGCTGCAAGCCGCCAAAACCTCATAATTTATCATTTGGAATTCTATAAAGGAAAAACAACTCTGTAAATGATAAGTGTCAGCTGGCGCCTTTATCTTTTATCAATTGTACAGGGAATGCAACAATAAATACAGTAAATGCAACACATACACACTCGCACAGAAAATAACATTCAAAGGCAGCCAAAGGAAATGAGTGGAAATTGGAAAAATTCGAAGGGGTGTTTCACCAAACAAAAAGGACAAGAGCGTCATGTGTTGTTAAGGTGGCATAGAATGAATAACAGGAGAAGAGCAAAATAAACCAATAAAATATACCTGAAAAAAAGGTTCAAAACTAATAGGTACCAAAAGAGACACGTGTCAAAATAAAATAAAAGAGAAAAAATACAAAATATAATAATTAAAATATATTTCATATACAAGTATTAGTGACCATAACAAACAAAATCTTTGTGCTTAACTATTCGATACCTTAGATAAGATATCATAAATAAAATACATAATATCAGTCACAGGTAATCATTACGCTTAGCGCTTGTCCGCCGAAAAGGAGCCGAAATCAAAACAACATTTCCGAGTTCAATTTTGTGTAAACAAAGAAGTGAAATGCATTGACACGAAATTTATGCTTGATTGTAAAATATTTGTTTACCTATTATTAGTTGTTTTGTACTTATGAAGCGTAGGGAGGAATAAACGTGTAATGACGTGAAAATGGTGCCAAATGATAACAGGTAAAAAAATAAGGGTTTTACAGTAAACCAGATCACGTTGGCTTTACTCGGGTATGTTTATTCTTTGATTTAACAGTGTTAGTGACTTTGGGGACTGTTATTGAACTATAGATAGATGTAAAAACATTTTACCACATTGAAAAATATTGATTCAGTAGAATTGATTGTGTGACTGATTGTATGCCATAGCCAATACAATATTCATCTCACTTAGTTAATTGACTTTTCTACTAATAAAAACGAATAACATTTTATCTTCTCAGTGTGTACATATTTGCTGAAGAATTTATAGAATTTGGCGCCAGAAACTACGATGTTTTTTCAATGTTTGTTTTAAATTAAGTCTTTGGTACCTCGTGTGTACTACCTACTATTGCATATGCACTACTCTCCACACATGAAGGCAAAATGTGCAGAACACATGGTAGAAAGGTGTCAAACCATATCGGCGGGGGCTTAAAAGTGAAACTCACTGTCTTCATTTCATTATAAAATTGGCATTGCCCAGAAGTCTAGTCAATAGAATGGTCTTCAAGTCTAGTCTGTGGAATGGTCAAATGTAATGAAAAATTTAACCAATTGGACTAATTTTTGGACACCGCCAAACAAATTTTTCCATACAAATGGACCATTCTCGGTACTACTACTGGTTACATGTGGACTAGTTAATGTACGAGTATTTAGACTAGTCCGACTTTTCGCCGGTTGCGTACAGGGCTATTCCGGCTACGTAACAAGTTTTTTATGGTGTAGCTAACGTGATTGTTGCGGTGATAGAAGTGACAAAAATGGTTACCTGTCAATTAAATAATTCCTTATTGGGTTTTCAAATTTTTCACGGGCACCTTTAAAATTGAATTTAAATAAAAACCGTTGCGTTCTAGGGTCTTTGTGCTTGCAAGTTGCTACAACTCAAAATATTTTTGACATTTTTTGCAATCAAATGGGAGCAGATTCACCACTCTTATTCTCATTATAAACATTTAATCACAAATTGTTGGTAAATAAGGCGCTATCCCACATTATTTTATGCCTAATTGCCTCATGTTCACATTTCTATATGAAACCATTGGCCAGATAGATTCTTCTACATGGAAATATGGGTACAATTAACGATTTTTGGAGTTTTATGCAATCAAATGGGAACCATTTTGCAGAAAATCACCTCATTGCGTCCGAAAATTTTGGGTATCATTTTCTTGACGAATATTGAAGCTAGGAACTGCACATTTTGGTAAAAGGTAAAGGGCACCATAGAGATACGTTCAATATGCATATTTAACTCGACTTTAAAGAAATTTTTATCGATTTTTATACATTTATCGATTAACATTTAGTTTTCAGCACTTGAACAGTGTTGAATTCCTGATAGATTTCAGATCTTCCTAAATGATTGTATTAAATTTAGATAACCAAGTTTCTACAAAAAAAAAAATGCACTTGTCATCGCATCTTCAGCATATATAAACTTATCTCACACCCACACAAATCACCAGAGTGACAAACGGCGTCCAGTCGAACTAATCCTCCAAATGTAGGGTATATAAACTCATAGACACACAAAGAAGAAAATACAGAGCGAAATGAGTGAAAATTAACAAAGGAAAAATATCAAAAAGAGAGAAGCAGAGTGGATGCTCGCCCGTCATAGAAACAAAAACCTCGAGCAAATTGACCAACAATAGAATAGAATCCAACAATAATGAAGAGAACCAACAAAATATTTGACAAAAGCATCAATTAAAAGTAAGGCACTTGGCACTTGGGTTACTATCGTTTGAAGGATTTCCACACAGTTTGGAGGTAAATTGATGCTATTGAACTTTTACAATGAAATGTGAAATACAAATGTTGTGTATACATGCCAAAAGATAGTAGAACTGTGTAGGTTAAATTTAGGGTGACAATTCAGAGACTTCTCTGTGAGGCTTTTGCAAAATGAATTTGATGAATTCATTGATAAAAACAGTTTGAGTTTAGATAAAGAGTTTCTGATAAATTTATATCTTTAGTTTTAGTAAAGCAGAAGTTAACGATGAATTGAACTTGGTGTCATCTCTAAGACCACCCTTGACAGAAGCCTGTGTCTTTCAAAAAAAAAAAAAAGAAATTATACCAAAACGAATTCTAAAAACATTCGAGGCAACTAAGCGCCACACATGGCCATACTATACTGCTACTGAAATTAAATGTATATTTTTTGAATTTTTTTTTGTTTGTTCCCAAATACCATTAAATGTGTGTTAAATTAGTTTTTGAGTATTTGGGTGATATTTGCCTGTTGACTGCTTTTGTATTCTGTCGGCCTTTTAGCTCTACATATCAGTGCGTTCGCTTGCAATACAATTTGGCTTTGCCTGAAGTTAGGTTAATTGCGTTCCGCTTGATTTGGCGCCTTCCTCTGCAGCGAGGGCGTGTAACAAAAAAAAGATCAATCGTTTCGCATAAATGTCGTTCTGTGGAACAACAAATTATGTTAATGGGTGAAACAAAATTATCGGGTCATCAACGGTTCGCTGGAGAAACAATTTCAGTTAGATTTGATATTATTTCAAGATGGTTCATGAGGCACTTTGGTAATGTGGAAGTAAAATTACTGTTGCATGAAAAAATTGTTTTTTTTCCAAATATGAAAATGGCAAAAAAATATTATAATTTCCACAACAATTAAAAATGGCAAATGGTATAAAATTATTAAAAAAAATCTTTTTTTTTTTTTTTTATACATTTTTGGAAAAATTTTCTTTAAATGGAATTTTTTAAATTAAAAATATTTGCTTTAAAAATTAAATTATATGAATTTTTGGTCACTGCACCCGTTTACCGGTCTTGGCAGAGTCCCGTAATCTCCTACTGTCGAATACTTTTGTTGAGAGGCACATGGTTCAACCACACCTCAGATTGTACATTTCTGCGCTGTCCATTGATGAAATTTTGACTTGAAAGGGGTGTCATAACTACTTCTGGAATTGAAGGGGACACTTGAGCACTACCGAAGGTACATTTTTAAAAGAAAATATGTTTGAATTTGATCTTGAAAAAGTTTTCGAAAATATATTTCATCTCAGCAAACGGAAGCTCACCGCTAATCATTTGATGATCAATTGCCTAGGAATCTTGACTTTCAGCATATCCGCAAGTTGCAGGTATGATGCATCGTGCAACGCAACACATCCGTACAGCCAGTCAGGCTAAACACTTCCAATACTTAAAAATAATACTAGAAAAAATCAAATCGGTTCAATGGTGTCAGACAACATTCTAAGCCAAATTAACGAGACACTTTTTAATCAAAAAAAAAAAACAATTTTATTAAAAAAACTAATCGACAATAATACTCTCTACTCGTCCGGTGTATTTCCTTGGCGTCTTTTCGTCAACGAAGCCCAATATGCATTTCACCAGCCGCACACGTACCATTCAGTCCGAATGACAAAACTTCAAATGCATGCTTGAGGCACAGTTGGCGTTTGCAATTATCTTCAAACATTAGTGTGGTCTGTGCAAATCTCTTGAGTTTTATTAGCCAAAATAAATTTAAAATGTTATGCTGCTAACATTTGTAAATGTGCCGCTTTGTGGTGATGCGAAAAATCTTTAATGTTTATCCGTCTTTTTTTTTGGTGGTTTGTTTTTGAATCATTCGATGTGCAGTATAGCGAAATTAAACAAGTGGAAAATAATGAGCACAAACGAAATGTTTATTATTAACATTTGGGTTTGGATGAGCGCCAAATAACGAGAGGAGTGTATTCTATTTGGAAAATTATTTGCGGTTTTTTTTTCGATATGCAAGTATTTGTGCAAATTAAATTGTGACATTTTTTTATTACTACAAGCCTCGAAGAACTTAGAAAATGTGATGTTTTCATAAATTGACAATCAGTACTTACTTACATTGTATGAATTGTTTTCGTTGGTGGCCCTGATGTTTTTCGTGACAAATTGATCTTACCTTTTTTCCATTTTGACTGCAACTGAAATTCAATACATACCTTAGAAAAGAGTCGATTTTTAAAAACTTTAACGTCGAACAAAACTTATTTTACAGACGGAATTCTTATAGAGATCCAAAGTTGCCTATTTGCGTACTACTTAAGCAACGAAAAAATAATTAAATAATCAGACATTGAAAATCGGTCTGCAGTCCTTTAGTTAGAAAACAAATTCAAAATGAAAAATAATTTTTTCCTTTTTCCGAAAAAAAATTGTTTTAGTGGCCTAGGAAAACCAACGACTGAAAAATTTTATAATGTTTTTTTTTAAATTAAAAAAAATTTTTTCTTTGAAAAATATTTATTTCCGATACCTTAAAGCACAACCATCCTATGTCCATTTCCATGAAAACCGAGTTTTTGGCATTTTTGGATTCCTGAGAAGAAACTTCATCGGATGGGCTATAGTGATGAAAGTAATTAAAAAGTGAGGACATAAAAACCCATTTCCATACAAAACATACCAATTTGAAAACTTGTTTTCTATAGATTTGAAAAATTGGACATAGTATGGTTGTGCTTTAAGGTATCGTTTTTACATATTTTTTAGAATTTAAGATTCATTGAAAAATATTTTTGGCCTGCTATAGTTTTTCAAATGGTTTTTGTCGTCTGGATAATTTTTCACCAATCTATGCACAATTAATTTTCCTGGCCGAAATAATATTTTTCTGCATATCGTTGAGTCGCCGCTTTAAAGGATTGGTGCAACCAGGAGCTGTCATTGATCGGCCCTTTAGACTTCGGTAAAAATTTTAGTGCGTGGCAATTGGCGGATCATACATTTTCACAATCATCCCTCTGCCCATTCACCACCCAGGACCAAAATATTTCAGCGAAATCCCTTGAACCGGACTCGAGTTACAGAGCCCTAAAAATGGTAGGTCGTGGCAATTTTCATAATCAACCTCCGGCCCATTCCACCAATTACCACCCAGCACCAAATCCAATAGGGACCTTGTAGATCTAAGCGCAAATTCCATCAGCCTTCGAACTTAGTACTTCGTACGGAATAACCTATGAGAAATTAACCAGGTGGAATGATTTGTTCCCCAACAATATCCGGCTAAAATTTTCAAGCAACCAGAGACGCATTGTGTCCCAACCGAAGAGTCATCTAAACTTCTTCATACGGTTAACATCAAAATAACTTCTGAATATTTTAAGATTTTCTGGATTTGTCTTAAGAAATCAATAATAAATCAAAGGCATTTTTATTTAACATTAACTTATACTAGACTAACTATTGGCTGTTGTTCCACTCACTCATTGGTTCGATTGGATAAAGCCTCTGCCATGTTACGCAGGACGCTTTGGTCCACGTCGATGGCGCCATTTGCCTCCAGAAAACTAGTCATATTGTCAATTATGCTGATTTGCTGAGCATCCCGTAAAACAGGAGATTGCTCCGCAGAACCACCGCCACAAGCAGCTGCCTTTTCCTGTGATGATGATTTTCTCGAGTTCATTTTCACCAGATATTAATATCAGATCTTTTAATGCCTCAAAGCAAATGTTTCCAATTGTCCAATAGTTATTTAATGCAAAACAAACGCAATAAAGTCGCCAAAAACAACAAAACAAAACGAATCAAATTGACAATTGTACTTTCGGCGCAAACAAGCTTCAAAAAATTCAACTGAATTGTTATGTTCCACATTCCACATATTTCAGTTCAGTGGATTTTTACAGGGTTGAATTTAAATGAAGTAAAAAATTACAGCTCAGTGGATTTTTACAGGGTTGAATTTTAAGGTTTAAAGGTAGTTAAAAATTACAGATAAGTGGATTTTCTCGAGCGGATTACGAGCGGATTAATAGCGGACTACTAGCTGGTTACGAGCGAGTTACGAGCGGAAAAAGCGTTTTTGAGCGGTCCCAAGCGTTTTCCCCAAAAATCCCTTAAAAAGGGAAATTACCCTCAATGTGGCATCACTGCACTGAATTCTCAGTTGGAAAACGTTTGGAAAAAGTTGGTGTAAACGCAAAAAAAATAATAATTATTTTAGTTAATATATTAGCAGCAATCAAAGAAACAAAATGCCACGAATTATGATAAAGGGCGGCGTATGGCGCAACACTGAGGTAAGTCCAAGTGGAATACCAACATTTCCCGGCACTACCAAGAATAATTTGTGTTGCAGGATGAAATTCTCAAGGCGGCGGTCATGAAATATGGCAAAAACCAATGGTCACGAATTGCCTCACTGCTGCACCGCAAGTCCGCGAAACAATGCAAAGCACGCTGGTACGAGTGGCTGGACCCAAGCATTAAGAAAACCGAATGGTCGCGTGAGGAGGACGAGAAACTGCTGCATCTCGCCAAACTGATGCCGACTCAGTGGCGAACTATTGCGCCGATTATTGGACGAACAGCCGCTCAATGCCTCGAACGATATGAATACCTACTGTAAGTGCTCGATGGTCGATAAACACAAATACATAATACATGAAATTTGCCCCAACAGGGACCAGGCACAACGCAAGGAAGACGGCGAAGATGGGGCGGACGATCCGCGTAAACTGAAGCCGGGCGAGATCGATCCCAATCCAGAAACGAAACCGGCCCGACCCGATCCCATGGACATGGACGAAGATGGTGAGTGCTCTCATTGTGTGACGGCCCATTCAGATCTCTCTACAATGCTTCATTTGCAGAACTTGAAATGCTGTCGGAGGCACGCGCACGTCTCGCCAACACTCAGGGCAAAAAGGCAAAACGTAAGGCGCGCGAGAAGCAGCTGGAGGAGGCACGCCGCCTGGCTGCTCTCCAGAAACGTCGCGAGTTGCGTGCTGCCGGTATTGGCAGCGGCAATCGGAAGCGCATCAAGGGAATCGATTTCAATGCAGAGATTCCATTTGAAAAGCGGCCCGCTCTTGGCTTCTACGATACGTCGGAGGAGCAGGTGGAGAAACTGAACCTGGACTTCAATAAAATGCGGCAGCAAGATCTCGACGGGGAACTGCGTGCCGAAAAGGAGGAACGCGAACGCAAAAAGGACAAACAAAAGCTGAAGCAACGCAAAGAGAACGACATGCCCACGGCTATGCTGCAGAATATCGAACCCGAGCGCAAACGCTCAAAGCTGGTGCTGCCCCAACCGCAGATTTCCGATCACGAACTGCAGCAAGTTGTGAAATTGGGACGAGCCAGTGAAATTGCCAAAGAAGTGGCGGGCGAGAGCGGCATCGAGACTACAGATGCGCTGCTCGCCGACTACTCCATAACGCCGCAGGTGTCGGCCACACCACGAACGCCCGCGCCATACACTGACCGCATCATGCAGGAAGCCAAGAACATGATGGCGCTCACACACGTCGAGACGCCGTTAAAGGGTGGCGAGAACACCCCGCTGCACGAACCGGACTTCTCTGGGGCACTGCCAAAGGCGGGCACCGTGGCCACTCCCAATACGGTCATTGCCACGCCGTTCAGAACTCAACGTGGTGCCGGCGACTCCGCCACACCCGGTGGCTTTGCAACACCGGCGTCATCGGCCCTTGTGCCAGCAGGTGCCACAGCTACTGGTCAGACTCCCGTCATGGTTAGGGACAAGCTCAGCATCAATCCGGAGGACAGCATGCATGTGACCGAAACGCCCGTCTTGTACCGAAACTACCAGAAACAATTGAAGAGTGCACTGCGCGAGGGTCTGGCCACACTGCCCACGCCCCGCAACGACTATGAGATTGTGGTGCCCGAGCACGATGATCGCGAACCGTCCGAAGCTGCGCTGGCAAAAATGATTGAGGATCAAGCTGATGTGGATGCGCGCGCCGTGGCCGAACAGAAGGCGCAACGCCAGCGCGAACTGGAGAAACGTTCGCAGACCATACAGCGGCAGTTGCCACGCCCCACCGAGGTCAATACGAAAATTCTGCGCCCACAATCCGAGAAGCAAAACCTCACCGAATTGCAACGGGCCGAGGAGCTCATAAAGCACGAAATGATCACGATGCAGCTGTACGATTCGGTGAAGGATCCAGTGCCCGGGCAATCGCAGAATAAAATGGACCAATTACAGAGCTACTTCAAGTCGAATCCCTACGAGGACATTGGCAAGAAGGATCTGGAGATCGCCAAGGAGCTACTCAACGAGGAAATGGAAGTGGTGAAGGAGGGCATGGGCCACGGCGAGCTGGCGATGGACGCGTATGCCCAAGTGTGGCAGGAGTGCTTGGGCCAAGTGCTCTACCTGCCCTCGCAGAATCGCTTCACACGCGCCAATTTGGCCAGCAAAAAGGATCGCCTCGAATCGGCCGAGAAACGCCTGGAACAGAATCGCCGACACATGGCCAAGGAGGCCAAACGCTGTGGCAAAATCGAAAAGAAATTGAAAATTCTAACCGGCGGCTATCAGGCGCGCGCCCAAGCTCTCATTAAGCAGCTGCTTGACACATACGAACAGATCGAGCAGAACACCCTCGCACTGTCCACATTTCAATTTCTCTCCGAACAAGAAGCAATTGCCATTCCAAGGCGTGTAGAGGTGGGCTGTCCTTAAATGCATTGAAATGGTTTATACTTAATTTTATTTCGTTACAGTCACTGCAAGAAGACGTGCGTCGTCAGATGGAGCGCGAAAAGGAGCTACAACAGAAATATGCCAAATCACTGGAAGAAGTTGAGTATCAGCAATTACAGCTGCAAATCTAATATAACTTGGAAATGATAAAAATTCAAAAAAACAATTTACTTAACAATTATTAAATTTTAAAAAAAAAAACATCAACTAAAAAATAAAAAAAATGTTTTTTTTTAAAAAACTAGTTTAACATTGGCCAACAATTCCTGTAATATTAAATTACAGGAATTGTTGGCGGTTTTGGAAAATTGTGAAATAGTGGTTTTCGGGGTCACTCAATCCGAATCTGCTATCAGAAATGAGAAAATCCTTGTAGGCGTGGGCCATCCAATACAAATTATTAATATTTTCAATATTTTAGAGTCTAAAATTTAGACCATTAGCAGTTGAATGCCGGTTTTTCTATTATAGCCTCAAATTGACTCAAAAAAACCAAATAAATGAAGAACAGCCGCTACTGTCAAAAAATTCTCCTCGAATTCCATTTTACATCTGAAGAAATTTGGTAAAATTTTTCTTGAGTCGAAGCTAAATCGAACAGCTTTTTAATTGTTGATACCTTGTAACGATTTTTGGCCAAACGAACGAATATTTTTTCGTTCGTATTTTAAGTAGGGAATTTTTAAGGCCAGCGAAGGGTACACTGAAAAAGTATTTAGCATCACTCATTTTTCGTGCGAGGTTATGTCACGAACAGCTGAGATTACAATTTTCACATTGTGCTAAAAAGAAAACTTCAATCAGGAATGTCTTTAGGTCATTTTGGTAAAATAGCAGTTGGTTGGTAAGGACATATTGCAAAAGTGTGAAATTATCTCTTCATAAAAGACCACTTTTATTGTTCATTGTTTTTTGGCACAGGTCAGTGATTACATTTGCCGGTATTTACGCCTTTGTTATATCCAAAAATTCAGTAGATCAGCGGCGAATCGAGAGCATGCAAATTCGTCAGCGCATGAGAAAAGCAAACGTTGGTGACTACGAAACAATTGGCGATCGAAAATTCAGCGGTTAAATAAAAACAGCAAGCTCATCAGCATCCTCTCCACACATTCAAAAAAACCAAACAGTTGTAGAACACGACAATATGGCCATGCCACAAATCAGTCAGGCCGACCAGGCCAAACTGCAAATGATGCAAGAAATGGAAATCGAAATGATGTCGGATTTATATAATAGAATGACAAACGCATGCCATAAGAAATGTATACCACCGCGCTATGGGGAAGCCGAATTGGGTGAGTTGAGAATTGGGTGTGAAGAAGCTTGAACTGTAAAAAAAACATGTTTATACTTTCATCACACATTCTATATTTTTCAAAGCATTTTATCTTTGTTTTGTTTTCAAATTGCAGGCAAAGGTGAAATGGTCTGCATCGATCGGTGCGTGGCAAAATATTTGGATATTCACGAGAAAATTGGCAAAAAACTAACAGCCATGTCCATGCAAGATGAGGAACTGATGAAGAAAATGTCAGGTTAAGGACCAGAACAACAATCTGACACCAAACAAATTAATTTAAGTAATTTTTTGCTTTGAGTTTTTTTCCGTCTTAATGGATATCTTCTTTAATAGCAATATTTGCTACTTTAGTTCTTAGTTCCAACTTCCAACCCTACTTGGTTTATATTTTCGTCGCACTTCTTTTCCGAATTAGTGTTATGTTTTGATTTTCAAAGGCATTTCGTTTGTTACCGGTGAACAATAAATCTTAACAATTAATTAAAAATAAATGTTTTTTTATTGAAGTAGTCGTGCCACAATTCCCTAACTAAAATTTGTTATATAGCGCGAGAGTTCTGGTATGAGCACCGATATATCCTCAAAATCGTTTTCGGGTGGACTCTCATCGGTTGTGTCTAGGTCGCTTGTCTCTATGCTATTCTCCCAATCGGAGATATCCTCGTCGTCTTCATCGTCCGCATTATCATCAGTATAATTACGCTGCTCATCCGTCGTTTGTGTCTGATAGAAAACGTGACTATGCAGCTAAAAGAAAATATAAAATAATTTACAAAAAAAACTAATTTACCTAAAACCCCTTCCTCATACCTTTAACAGTTCCCTGGCCTCCTCTTGGCTGCTAAACGGATTATCGCTAACATTCAGCATACGCATGAACCTGGTCTCCAACAGATCTTCACTTGTCAGCATTTCATCTATGCGATTGCAATTGAGAAACACAAATTGCAGTTTCTTCATGGTACGCAGACAACCGGGCATACTCGTCAGATGATTGCTTTTCAAGTTCAAATGTACCAATTTATCAAGGGCTTCCAATGTCTGGGGCACGGCAGTCAATTCGTTCGAATCTAGAGTCATCCAGCGTAAGTTGGCCAGCAAGCCGATCGAGTCGGGCAGATGTTGCAATTTATTGCCTCGCACTCCGAGCGTTTCCAGACTTTCGCAGTTGCCTATCTCTTCGGGCAACTCCAGTAGACCGGTATTATTGCACCAGAATGTCTCCAAGACGGTCAGTTGGCCAATTTCGGCTGGTAAGGTGGTAATTTGATTGCAGCTTACATTGAGCTCATGCAAATTTGTCAGTTGACAAATGATGCGGGGAAACTCGTCGAGACGATTATAGTCAAGGGTAAGTACTTGAAGGCGTGTGAGATTTGCCATTGTCGATGGTAGCTGCGAGAGATTGTAATTTTGGAAATAAAGAAGAAATTAATCTTCCGCTCAGTCAAAAAGGCTGAAGTCAACTTGTGAAACCTGTAGACCGTCTAATTAATTCAACTTTACCTACCTTTGTCAAATGATTGTGATTCAAAAATAGTTTCATCAGAATTTCACACTTCTCGATTAGATCTGGTACTTCGGGCATTTCGAAGCGCGACAAATTTAATGTAAACGATTTATTGCCAATAGCATCCTCACAAATAGCCAGTACATGGTTATTGCGAAAGAACTGATAGACCATATTCATCATGATGAGCAGCCTTTCTTCCTTTATTTTGGTAGTAATTTTTTTTAAAACTATTTTGAAATTTGTCAGAACGTAACGTAATTGTTATTGTTGTGAAATTTAAACGAAGAAACTCGATTTTCTACTGCAAGTACCATTCTAGTTTATATAAATTTCGAAGCGGTAAGTAGTTGCAGTTCCGTACTCCGCAACAAATAGTTCAGTATTCACCTAACATTGACTTATCTTTGCCAACACCATCGGCTTACTTCCTTTTGGCGCCGCGCACCTTTCGTGGATATTATCTATAAATTGCTTTTTTCTAGTACAACCTCAAATATTTTTGATAATAAATATTTATTTTATAACAATAGCGCTGCGGCGGCGACGACACACGACAATTTGCAATTTGCCAAAGATATGAGCGCGCTCGAAATAAAGCCATTTATTGCTAAATTTAGTTTTCTAGTTTGCCTACGACGTTGTTCTTGCACGTTTGGTTGGTCCGATCACAATTCGCGTCTTTTTGGTGTTGTAGGTTTTATTTGTTTGTATTGGTTTGCAAAACGTTTATTGTGCCCTCCGTTAACTGGAAGCAGTTTGGTCAGGTGTAAAGCGTTCACAACTATGCACTATATGCTTCTCGTCCTCAGTATTTTCCCGACTGTAGTCAGTCGTTGCGGCGATCGTTGCAATGGATTGTTCTCTTGGCAAGCATAAACTTCAAAGCGAAAACCTTGTCTCGTGTCTCGTCGCTCTTCGTTTTTACGCATTTAAATTTTTAAGAGAGATTACACTGCTCTACAACTGCAGACTTTTGAACATGAACGAGATTAGAACGTAATTATAAAAGATACACTATTATTACTAATTTCGGGTTTCTGATTTCATATCCGTTAGGCAAAACAAAAAAAATTACTAAAACAAAAATTGGCAAATGAATCTATTTTTCGAAAAAATAGCTTAAACTCATAAAAAAATGATAAAAATTTATTAATATAAAAAAAATAAAAAAAAAATTGGCAAAAAAAAACCGAGCCAAAAAGCTTTTAAAATTAATTCTAAAATTAAAAAGTGAGGTTAAATACGTTTTCAGACAAAAGAGACAAATGGAAAATATGCCGACCTACATAGACAAATGGTAACGGTTGTTTTCGAACAAAAAGTTACTTACAAAATCACTGCACTCATCATGGTTCAATTCAATTCCAAGTATCATTTCTGAAAAGGAAATGGTTGCGGTGAGGCAATGAAATCACTGAAACTGTACGAATAATACTAAATAGAGTTTAACAAAACGAATAATTTCTCTATTTGTTTAAAGCTTTTATTGATCATATCTATTAAATATTACAAGTCTGTGGACATCATATGGTACACTCAAAGAAACGGCTTCCAAACCTCATCATCATCACTAGAATAACTTTTTAAAGTTTACCTTGAACGAAGTAAAACTGTAATGCTGAATTAAACGTGCCAACAGAAAGTTGTTGACCAAAAAGAACAGAGCCCCCTGAACGCCAATCCAATAGAATGTGTTCCACGTCTGAAATTCCAGCAAATAGGCGGGCAGCAGCCACAGTCCCTGGCCCAACAGCCACAGCGTGAATAATGCCAACGCTTTCGGCAACGAAATCGACTGCAAATTATTAAGGCAGAGCGGCAAGAGAGCCAAATACCACACAAAGTACTGCGACGTGACCACCGAATTGAATGTGACCATGACAAAGGCCAGCGCAAACACGCAGAACGGCAGTGTCTGACGGAACTGGCCAAAGCTGAAGCTCAGATAGAAGAGCAAAAAGAACTGCGGAGCAATAATGAGCAGTTTTTCGCCCATTGCCGATTCCAAGGTGCCACTGCCGCTGCCGAAATACTGCATGAGGAAGTACAGCGAGAAGTTGTGGCGTACATCCTTGCGTACGAAATGATACAAGTACGCCTCGTAGATGTACTGCCAGCCGTACAGACGATAGAAGAAACCGGTCACCGCCACCAGACCGAGCAGGGTGCCCAGCACAAGCAGCATTTGGCGGCACGACGGAAACAGCAATTGTCGCAAAAAGTCACGCGTCGACCGCGTAAGGCATTCGGACAGGCACAGGAAATAGGCTAGGCTGAAGAGCAACGGATAGAGGCGCAAATGAATGGCGAAACCGTGCGACAAGCCCGCCGCAAAGATCAACCAATTACGTCCGCGTTTAGCATCCTCCGAACGGGCCAGTAAATACACCGTCAGAATGACAAAGAAGCTGGAAAAGCTGTCGCCATTGCCGCGCGTCGAAATCACAGCCGTTAGCGGATTGTACAGCCAAAAGCAGGCCGAAGCACGTGCTATCTTCTCGGGCCGATTGCGTTCGTCCGTCTCGTTGTAGTTGCTCTGCGACGAGCGCACCTTGCCGAATTTACTCAACAACGATTGCACGGCCTTGCGACACTGCGACTGCAGTTCGGCGCGCACCAGTGCATAGATCAGCAGAGCTACGAAAATATCAAAGCTGGAGTAGATCACTTTGCCAAGCGAGGGATGCAGCAGGATATTGGGCAATTGCAAGTACGCCAGCAGCGGGCTGTAGCGGAAGGTGTGACGTGCAAAGGGCGAACGGCCTAGTAGAATTTGACGGGCCCCATCGGTGACCACCTTGTAATCAATGTCCGTGTAGGGCACCTCCGAGTGCGAGTCATGGAATTGGCCATAGTAAATTAAAGCCAAGCGAATTGCAATCGAGATGATCAAGTGCGTGCGAAAGCTGATGCCAAGCATGAACATATAGCAGCGACGCGGTAGAGATGCTTGGGTTAATATTGTATTGGAGGACATGTTGATTAGATGTGGATCCAACAATTTTGGATCGTTTTAAGTTGTATACTACAGAATGTGGATTATTTTAAAGCTTTAAGGGAATTCGTTTAAATTATTTCAGTGTATAGCGAGATGGTTTTGTTAGTTTAGTTAAGTTAAGTTAATGTTGTTAGTTTACTATTTAATATACTAAATATATTTTTTCGTTTAGTCTAAGCGTTTGCCTTTCGTATGTTTTCTTGTAAATAAATGTGTTCCTTGCAAGTAAGTGGGTCTTTCACAAAAGTCTGTGCATTTATTTCACCTCGACCTTTGTCTTCGATTTGGCTTAATACGTTTTGTGTTTTGTTATTTATTGGTTTGTTTTTGGGTTTTTGTTTTTCTTGTGTTTTTTGCTTTACAATTTTGTTTTCATTTCTTTGGCCGCTTTCTGTAGGCAATCTTTGAACTGTTGAAACTCTTTATCGCAGATGTTTTGCTGCACATTTAAATCGCGGGTCACACATGCTGCATAGACCGTCGCCTTATCAGCGCATTTTCCAAGAAGCACGGGATAATTGCGTAGTCTCTGATTGGCCTTGCGCACTGATTCCATTATTACTCGACTGCAGTAGTTACTTGTACTAAAGATTTGGTGTCTTCGTTATTAGCGTACCTTAGTTACCGTTTAACGGCGATGCGGTGGCACACGTTCACCCTTTTGTGGTAGTGGATCGGCTATGAAGGCGTCGTACAGTGGCTTCGAGAAGAAAATCAACATCGATGTGGTAATGAAGGTGATTTGGAAGAGTTTGGGATTGCGCTGAATCCAGTTGCGTTTTGGCAGCTGAGCCGTACGACGTCTTTGGTTGCCTTCTTGCTGTTGGTTTTGTTGTTGTTCCCGTAGTTTTTGTTTTTGATCAAGTATTTCTTGGATTTGGGCCGGCGGTTTGTATGGGGGTAGCGAATTATTTTGCATTATTATTTACTAAAATGGTAAGAAAAATAAAATTGAATTTAGAAAATGGAAGAAAGTCTATAAGAAAGTCGGAAGGAATAAACTTATATTGGGACAAATCTTTAAGGCTTGAACTTCCTTTGGAAAATACAACAAAAAGATAAGCCAAAGCGATGATCGCAATTTTAATTAACTACTAACTAACGCCCTGTTTAACTGTCGTTGCATACGTAAAAAGTAGCTAAGTAAATAACAAAATTAATTCGTACCCCTTTTGTTTTTGATTCATCAACTTCAGAGTTGGCTGCGACTTCCTTTATATAGCTGCGCTCCAGATCAATGCCGGAACAACACAAAGATTCCTTATGCCACTTCAGGCAGCAAAGACGCATCTGCTCCAGCACATCAGCACATTTGCCCTCTTGATAGTCTTTTGCTGATTGGACATTTGGTTTTACATTACATAATTTTCCATAACTATTCAAGTTGGACTACAGTCCAGTTCGATACATACCTGTTAAACACGCTTGGATTTTACACGCGTTTGCCTTGCAGGGATCTTTGGGTTTCCTGAACATCAATTTCTTTTAAGGAATAGGAATTTGATTTCCAAATACCCAATTTCCTTTTGTGCAATGCGGTCGGTTTCCAACGATTCTGTAAATATTTTATCAGCTGGGTACTGGTTGCCACCCGGTTGCATTAAAAGGGAGCAGGGAAATAAAAGGGAGCTTTAAGTAAAAATTGTATATGAGATAAAATAACAATTTCCGAACTTTTGATATCAAATGATAGAGAGAATTGGAGAAAATAATATTTGAAAATGATTACTATTGCGTATGACGATTGATTAAAATTTATCAATTAAATGGATGGACCCAAATTTCAAAACTGACTAAAATGACAATAGTCATCTCTTACCCATAATCTCTCCCAATGATAAGTGTTGATGATAGTTCCGAAAATTTACCAACTCGTCAATTCCATAAATAACATCCAATTCAAAATCATCAAATTTCGAACTTAATTCTTCAATTATTGAAAATTTGTCCAGATTTCATTCAGCATTCCTTACTACCATAAAATACAACACTGATAAATACTCATTTTAATCCCTGATTTTTCTTACTTCTTTGCACACCGGACAGTCGTGAAATAGAAAAATCTAACAAATTCGTGTCACTTTTTCATTTTCAAAATATTTTGAAAATATAAAAAAATAAATATTTAATTTGTACATCATTACGGTGACAGTGGGTTGGTTTAAAATTGTAAAAGACATCTTCAAACAATTTTAAAAGCGAAAAAACAATTGGGGAAAAAATACACTTATATGAAACGCTTGCTCGCAAGTTGCAACCCTCCGCTGCCGTCATAGAATTAGAACAACAAAGGAGAAAAACAAGAGGATAAAGAAAATAGGTGGAAAAAGGAAAACGAACTGAAGGAAACACACAACGGCGGAAAATCGTTCGGAAGAAAAGTTCTAAAAAATCGACGAAAATTTGAAAAAAAGAAAAATGCCCTCGAAGAAGAAAAAATACAATGCACGTTTTCCAGCGGTAAGATAGCTATGTAATCAAATGATAATCAAAGTTCAAGAAATGTGGCATAGCAAAAAGCATGGGAAAACAATAAAACAATTCAATTGTGTCGGTGGAGCGCTAGCTTAGAGGGACAGGGTTGCCATTTCTAATGACTTTTATAACAAATACACTTCCTTGCAAATTAAATGGACATTCAAATTGCCATTTAATTATGTGTATTTTAAATTGTTTTATTATTGGCGTTTTCGTTTGTAATGTTTTGTTTTCCTTTTTCAGGGCCGCATCAAAAAAATAATGCAAAGCGATGAGGAAATCGGGAAGGTGGCCCAGGCTGTTCCTGTTATAATCTATATCCTTTTTGAAAAAAAACAGTACAATCTCTTATATATAAACTACAAGTTAAGTTATTTATCTACACAAATTTGTGCAATTGTTAATCAAATCTGCATATAAGATGGTAAAGATAACTAAAAAAAGCTGAGACACACCTTTAGATAAGCAAATGGGAACTGGTTGATTCAAAATCTTGAAAGATCATAAATATGTTCATATCCTATCAAAGCATCTTGCTAACTTTTGTTTACTAACCATACATTTTTAATATTTTATCCAAATTTCGAAATGTTTTCCTTAACTGGTGCCGCATAATCGCATTTTCTCCATATACCTAGAACGCTGGAACTCTTTGTAGACTCACTGCTGACCAAGACACTGAAGATCACCAATTCACGAAATGCTAAAACCCTATCCACATCGCACATGAAGCAATGCATAATGTCCGAGCAGCGATTTGACTTTCTACGCGAATTAGTGAAAAATATACCAGACATAAGCGTGGCTGAAGAGGCGGCCAACTATAACGAAGATGAAGCGCAGAGCTCCCCCGAAGAGCAATATCCCGACTCAGATACACCGTACGATCTGAGCATGCCATCGACATCGACGCAAGCCACACGCTCGGCCTCGTCAGCGGCGGCTCGAACGAACGGCGGCAACTACAACTACCGTGCGACTAGAGCGAATGGCGCCGGCAGTGGCCAAAGTATGCCAAATCAGCGTGCCTACCTAATAGCAAATGCACAACTGGATGACGAAAGGCGGGCCCATGTGCAGCGGGAAACGGAAATTTTATTAAGATTGGAACAGCCTATTGGCGGAGTATCAGCGAGGGCAGCACCAGTGGCAGTGGCCGCCAGTGGTGGTTCGGGTTCGCTCTTGAGTTCAGTGATAAAGCACACAACTAGCCTCAATGCTGAAGGTACTCTGCCGAAATTAGCCCGTTCCGATTCAACGCCCGCAAATATGGCGGCCGCCGTTCAGCATTGGCCCACTCAAACGCAAACCCAAAGTCATCGACAGCAACGACTTAAGCATCAATCGCAATCCGTTCCGCATAGCAACAGCCACAGCGCCCGCACCATCAGCCACCAACCACAGACACATCCCTGTTCAGCACCGAAACAACAAAAGCTGGAAAATGCGCGGCCCGCTCAAGCGGCCATACCGGCGCCCATTGTCAGTTTCGATTTTTGCAACAAACCCGTTGTGAAAATCGAATATAGCAATTTGAATATGCCACTACCAGCCAACAATACAGCCACCGCACCGGCTGCCCCCCTTAGTGCTCCAGCCAACATTACGGCTACGCATCATCACCCGACCAGTTCGCAATTTAATTTTAACACCGAACCGGTCATCAACATCGACCTTTCGAATATCAACGTTACAACGTCGGCCACAACGCCGGCAGTGGCCACAATCAGCATTGGCACTATTCCAGCAGCCCTAGCGCCTATACCTGCTCCTCTTACTAATCCCAAAGCAACATCGATGGCCATTGCGTCATTTGTTAACCCCAATAACAACAACAACAACAACACAACCAATAGTTCGGTTGCCGTACCGACAGCGGCGGCTGCAGCATGTAAGAATTCGTTTTTCGAATTAGATGAAGACTATGACAATATTTGAATTACTTTTTTTATTTTATCCAATGTTCTGTTCGGATTTTTTCTTTTTTTTTTCTATTTAAATAAAAATTATATAAAACCAAAAAAAAAAAATACATAAATAAATACAAATTTTCTGTTTCCCTTCAATCAGTTTCAGTTTGTGGAAAATCATAAAAGCTAATAGCAGATTAAGCTTAACCTAATTTTACTTCGGAACAACAGAATGAAAGAAGAATGTGATAAGATTTCAATACGCTTTCAATTTCATTATCATTTTTCTGGGCAATTATTAATGCTCGGACGGAAATCGCTGGAAAAGGTTCAATAGTTTCGATTCATGATAAGAAAAATAGCTTTTATACACTATCTCTAGTACAATCGCAATGAAATCTGGGCGCCTCATGTTATTTGAGGGATGATTTATGGCATAATAATTTATTTAAAAACTTAAAGGGAATGACTTAGCTCGCATTAAATCCACAGTTTTCGACGGTAACACTTCAAGAAACAAACTATAATTGGAATGGATCACTAAATTACCGTAGAAATCTGATGCAAACCGTAGCAAAACCAATACATACTCACAATTTTTTTGATTTTTTTTCTCTGGATTTGTAACAAAAAAAATAGAATTTAATTTAATTTTTTTACTTAAATTAAAAAAAAAAACATTCAAAAAATTAGAATTTTATTTTTTTGTTTAAAAAAAAATCATAAAATTATTTTAAATTTTGTGTTTACAAAATTTCATGGAAAAAATTAAAAAATTTTTTTTTTGTTCTTTATCAATTAAATTAAAACTTTATTTAAAACAAACAACAGAAAAACAAATTTATTGGTTTCTCTTAAAACCTACCTGGCTAAAAGCCTCTTTAAGACCAGTAATGGCATTTAGGAGCAAACCAGCTAAAAAGTCTTCATTTTAATCGAAATTGCTAAATTAAAATAAAATGAAATTGATTTTCTGATTTTTAGTCAGTATGTATTTTATAAAACTATTTTGTTTACTAATTTTTCTCGTTTTTTTATATTTATTTAATTTTGTTCCCTTTTTTCCAACGCAAATCTATAAACCAAATTTGGCTTATGGCTTAATAAATACAAAAGATGACATATCTTATCAAGATTAACAAAGCAGCTTGATCATTGAAGTTCTAGTCCCAGTTCCATAAATTTAAGAAAGTGAGTGAAAAAAAAAAAAATAAGTTTTATCGATTGAGTAAAAATAAGCCCTTATTTACTATCAAAAAATGTAACACAGAAAATAAGCGATAAGAGGTAAACAAAAAAAAAATTGGGGAAAAAAATTATTATACATTTTTTTGCAAATAATTCACTTTCAAATGCAATCACTATGTTATATAGCAACACTACCTCCCCTACTTCTAAAGTATTGGTTTTTTGCATTAAAAGATCTAAGCAATAATCGTTAGTTACGCTCCCTGATTTAGACAAACACAAAAACGTTATTTTTTTTATTAAAATTTTTATTAACTTTTCAAAAATATATTTTAAAATGTTTCTTTTTTTTTGATGATTCTTTTTAAATAAATATGGTTTAAATTTTCGAAATGTTTTTTTTTTACAATCTTAAGCCAAATTTAAAACTGGACATTTTTAATTATTTTTTTTTTTTAAATTTTTTGGTTTTAATAAAAAGAGCAGGCTTTAAAAACAAACGTGTAACAAAATATTTCTTTTAAAATTTTACTTAGTTTTTTTTTTCAATTTTCTTTTTTAAATTTTCTTCTTGCATAAAAATGGAATAACAAAGTATTTTCTCTCACGGTTCGGTGTTGGTTTTGTACTTTTTTTGTGTGTTTTTTTTTTTTGTTGCTGTTGTTTGTTTTTTCGGGTATTTGTGAAATCGTTTTTGAGTGTGTGTGTGTGTGTAGCATGATCCTTTCAATAATTGCAATTGCCTATAATTTTGTTCACTCCTCGGGTACCTTCCACTGCAATTGCTTGCCGCGATCGTAGAGGTTCTTCAGAGCTGAGGTGAATTTCTTATCCGCCTGCAATTGCAAATAATGTTTGTACAGCTGCAGTGTGGTGCGTGCATCTTCGACAGAATCATGCGTTTCCGATTGAATTTTTGAGCCTGACAAGAAAATAGGAGAATTAAATGGATTCGTGCAACGGATTTTGGCCATTTCTGAAAAAAATTAACCAACCTAAAAAGTGCCAAGCCAGAAATCTCAGCGATACCATACGATGGTGAGGCAAATGAAATAAATGCACGGTATCAATAATCTGCTCGGATGGTACATAAATATTAATTACTCTGCAAAAGAGAGAATATTTTCGTTAAAAACATATCAGTCAGATTTGTAAGAGAAACATTTCCTTTAATTTCACTCATTTCACTTACCTAAAATCATTTTTCAAGCCATGTCCCACAAATATAACACCAACATCCACCAAATACTTTAATTTCTGATATGAGTTCTTGAGAGCGGTCAAGCGCTTATTGCTGAAATTCGCATCCAAATCGCCCGGCTTGATGCCAGAGAATTGCGTTAGATAATCGACAACTTTTTCCTGTGTTGATATGTAATCGTCCATGAAGGGAACACCTTCGTCCGGTCCTTGTCTGAAAATTGGAGAACATTGATTGCCTATCCAGTATTGAGTGCCATGTTTCGCTTACCCTCGTATACATGAAATGCGCGCCACACTCATGTGACACGGCTTAATCGTGGCGGTCTTGCCATCCGGACGTATTTCATTCTCTTCCGGATTCAAGGTTACAAATTCAGCATCCATGGCCACCAGATGGCCAGCTTTGGGCATTTCATTGGATTGCAAGGGCTTAAACACAGCATCGCCCGGATTGCCTGGATGTACGGGATTTAATATATCCTAAATGAAGCAGTCAAACGTATTAAATGTGCAACCAAAGTGGTACCAACACAATATTTTACTTGTATAAATGGATTATAAAAAGACAGTTCGGAGTCGGCGCCATCACCATCCTTTTTGTCAGCTTCGTCTGATTTATCCTCGGTATTGATGCTGCTGTAGAAAAGCACACAGGGCACCTTCCAATCCAAAGTAAACCAAACCGATTCTTGTGTGGAAACTGGTGAAATGCTAAAGATAGTAAAAACAAAATTTTAATAAAATATTTCAAATTAAAAAAAAAATCCACTGCCACTACACTTGCCTGAAATCGTTGAAAATATACCATTGCTGTTGTTGTTCCTCGTTATTACCAGCGTTAGACGATTTCATCGTGTGATACGTCTTGCCCACATTGACCAATGAAACCAAATTCTTCTGAGTGCCATCGTCAATTTGACAAACCACAGCATGGAGTGAATATTCACGGTACGAATCGCTGGTTGCTGCTTAACCAAAAAACACAGAATATCAATGAAATTTCACAAAATTCTAGATTCTTTGAAGTACATACTATTATTTACTGTTGCCTTTTCCGTGCTGCTGGAGTCAACTGGTGTCTCATTCGTACTTTCTTGATTCTCTTTGTTTTCCATAAAATTTTGCTGGAGTTAAATTCATTCAAAATTATTATGAAAAATTCATTAAAATTCTAGAAATTTCCACAAAACATACCTCCTCCGTTTTCGTGTTACTACTTTCGGTTTGCACACTCAATTCGCCTTGTTCGTTTATGGCCATGGAGAAGCCCAATGGAAACCAAGAATTCTGACGACCACTCGGTGAGGTATTCACTGTATTGGGATGGCCATTTGAGGGTGATTTTCTATCGGGATGCACAAAATGACAATCGCTGCGTGAACAATTTATACCATAGCGACAGGGCTTATTCGTATTCAAAGTGGCCGGACTTTCCGATGGTGTTTGCAAGTTACGATTGAGTTGACGTTTGAGAAAGCCCAAATCCTTTTCGTTGCTTAGTCCGCAATTGACCGCTAGTATTTGTGGAAGACAAGCCACCTAAGAGGCATGCATATATTTTAATTAAATTTAAAAAGATTTTATTAAATTTTAAAGGAAAATTTGGTTGCAATTTTAGGATTTTTTTGGATAGGAGCCACGCCTACCTCCCTTACAAAATGGCAACCAAATTTGTATTATTTTCGTTTATCGTGAGAAATACTGAACCGATTTGAACGCGGTTTATTTTATTTGGTTGGTTGGAAATTATGTCAGGAATAAAGTGGGAATGAAACTAGAACAAAATGGACTTGGACCGGAACAAAAGGGAATTGGAACAAATTTTTGAAAAGAATTGAGAAATGTAAATTTTTGATAAATATTGATAAATATTGAAAAATTATCGATAAATTTTCGAAAAGTCATCGATAAATTTTGACAAAAAAATCGATAAATTTTCGGAAAAAAATCAAAAAATGTTCGATAAAATGTCCAAAAATCATCATACCAATATCGAAAAATTATCAATAAATTATCCATAAAATATCGATAAAACATTGAAACATTTTCTATATAATTACCAACAAATGATCTAAGAATGTAACATTCTCGCATGTGCAGGGTATTTTAGCTTCGGTCAGACCGAAGAAAATTCTCTTACTAGTTTTTTGTACTTTTTTTTTTTTTAATGAAATGAAGTGAGACAAACATTTTCAAAACCGTGCATTAAAAGGCATGTTTGGTTGCAAATGTAATCTAGCAGTTGGGGTTTTTTTATATGCCTTTTCCGGTGTATACCTTTGCAGTATTAATTTACCTTTACAATCTGTTTAGTGGGTGAGAACTTTTTGCAGCTCTCGCAAAATGCTTGTATATTCTTTTCAAATCCAAGCGAACCCTTCAATATGGTGCCAAAGTTAAAATGTTCCATATCTTTGACTTGACCGGGATATGAGAGATTGCAAGCCAGTAAAATGCATTGCTTCGATTTCTGTGAAAGGAAAAGTAACAAAACGAAACCAATTCAAATATAAACACATAATAATAAAATGCCTAATCAAATCTAACCTCTTCACTGCATTTCAGGCAACGATTAATGGAAATTTGTTTAGTGCCAAATAGTTTACTGATCTCGGATTCTTCATTTATTTTGCTGCGCTCTTTTTCGTCGATCTCTTTGCCGGATTCATCTAATAATTGGTTAAGAAGATTAACAATTTTTTTTATAAATTTCTAATTTAAGATTTATTTAGTGAAACTCACCACACTTCACGTCAATGGTTTGAAAAATCTCACTTGGTTTATTTGCATCAGCAATGGCCGCTGTTGTGTTGGTTGACGCTGTTGTGGGCTTTTGTTCACTTGCTGTAGATTTCGGTTCTGTTTAAAAGTTAACAACTTAAATATATGCACTTACCATAAGTAGAGGGATACAGTAAAGTATTGTAGTGGCCGTTCTTGTGCGATTCCAGAATTTCATAATGCATTTGATGCAAAATGAAACGATTCCAATTCTGTAAACAAAAAGTTACTGTTAGGACAAAATTTGCCAACAAAATTGTGATGGGAAAACAAAACCTGCCTGTATCAAACTAATTAAATTGACATTGGATGAACGATCGGAGAGAATGAGACCCAAAGCGGATGCCTCTGGCACCGTACGGAATGAGCGTAGAAAATTGCTAGCCTGACAGGGCGAAGAAGCTGCAAAAAATTAAGAAAATGTTAACAAAGGTAATTATTGAGATGGTCCGATTGAAGCCAACCTGTACTCTTGTCAAGCATGATGAACAGAAAACCCAACTCGCAGGACAGACAAAACTCTTTAATGCAAGAATGAGCAATTAATTTCTGGCGCAAGGGTTCAATGAAGTAGAGTATCTGAAAGAAGAAAGACTTTAATATAATTCTGGGATGACGATAGGGCCTTTAAGGTAATTTAGGGTCGCGTATTTTGATTTCGAGATCCATTTCACTGCTGCGTCTAGATTTCTAGAAAGCCATAATCACCAGCGACCCCCAATTAGCTTTTATATGCAATAAATGTCCCATCACCTGCAGCATGGAATTGCAATACGAATTGGGCAGCGTGGCCTCCAGGCCCGCAAAGCATGTCTGATTGTGCTGCTCGAAATCGAAATCTTGCGTGCCCAATTTCGTATACTTCAATTCGACCTTACGATAGCGACGCGGTATGATCTTCACGCCACTTTCCGACGATTTGGTGGCATTTGTCAAACCATTGCCGCCATTGGCCACCGAATTGGCCGAGACCTCCAGAACATATGGTATTTGATTGCGTCGCACACTACGCGGATTCGGCGAATAGCCAATCGGTCCCTGCATCTTCATGGTGTTGAGAATATCCTGATCGATGGGCTTGGGGCGACGATATTGATAGCGCAACAGTTCGGCAGGCCAATCGGAGAACCAACGCGTACCCGTCACCAAATGGGGCAGCACAATCGACGACAGGGGAAATGTTGTATCGGTTATGGGCACAATGGGCAACTGCTGGACGGGGTCAGCGAATTCGGTGTCACGCGAGAAATTATTAAACTGCGGCTGCGGTGTATTGGCTGCGGCAATAATGTTTATGTGACCGGACTCATCGGCAAATGCCATGGCCTGTGACGAGGAGCTGACATCAAAGCTGAGGCACTGACTGCCGTTGGTGTTGATTTGATACATTGATACGCGCGGTTCGCTCAATTCGACCGTATCGACCAGCTGCACTTGGCCGTAGCTAGAGACGACCGCTAGGCGAGACGTTAGCGAAGGCAGAAATTTCAATAGCTGCGGATCGATGAGCACCTGTATTGGCGACACCAGACGCAGCATGCGCAAATCGTAGACCATCAGAAAACGATCGGCTGCCATGGTGCCCTGGCGGCCGCTATAGCCACAGGATATTAGATAATTTCCTTGTACATCGAAGTCGGAGAGACTGCCTGTGTGAGTTTTCATCGTATGCTCGACATGCAGCGAATTAAGATCACGGAGTGTCACAGTGCCAAAGGGATCGCCCGCAAAGAGGAAACGCGAATTTTTCCGCAAGATCGTACAGCCAGAAGAGCCAACGTGTTCCTAAAAAAAAATGCTCAAGAATGTTTAATATTGCATTTTGCGAAAAAAAGTCAAACTTCCAGAATTATTTGGGAATAAATCTTTTTTAAATTCAAATTTAAAAAAAAAAATTTTTTTTTAAATAAATTTACATTTTTTTTAAAATTATCTAAAATTTTTTTTAAATTATCCAAAATTTTTTAAAAATAATCTAAAAAAAAAATATTTTTTTTATTTTAAATTTTCAAATTTAGAAATTTTAACTGCATCAGAGCTAAACGAACTTTGTATTCGCTATTTTCACTCACCAGTTTCGTTTCCTTTAACGTTCTCATATCAAAGTCGATCATTTCGTCCTGTAAACCGGCCATTACTAGACGGTTGGCGGACAATTGTTGCATGCAAACCATTTCCGTCATACTTTTGGATCTTTGGAGTAAAATTATTTATTTGCTGAACGAAATTCAATGGAGAATAATAAGTACCTGTGGGTGAATTTTGGTATTCCCCGGCGTATTTGAAAGCGCAACGAAGTCTGCGTCAGGGCCAAAATGCCCGAATCGATTGTGGTAATTTGACGCACAATATCGCTGGCATGCACTTGAAACGAAGTGTACTTCTGTAGGGTGCTGCTGTAGTAGGAGGTGACATGACCCTGTAGGGGAAAAAAAAAGTTCAAATCGGATTGGCTTCACCGATACTAGAGATGGAAGTACTGTTGGTCTAAGTAATTTTCTTAAATAATAAACTACACTATACGAGTCGTACATATACAAATAGATCACAAGTCGTCATAATACAGTCAGAAACGGAAATTTTTCATAAATTATCATTTGACATTTTATTTTATTTGAAATGGCAAATAATAATTTACAACAAATGTCCGATTATGTCTCTATATATGAAGACTTGTGATTACCCTTAGTGTATTATTTACGAATATTTGCAATTTACAAATAATAAATACCACCCGCCCTATAAACTCACGCCCTGATTGCCCATCCACAAAAGTTCCTCATAGTCGTCGAATGCCACCGCTGAGACTCCAAAATTTTCCCCGCCATCCGCTAGTAGTATGGGTACTAGTTCCATGTAATCCGGATCGGCCGAGCCAATATTGAAACCGCTAAAATTCGGCGAATAGTGCCCGGCTAGGGTTAATGGAAAAATTAATTGTTATTTGGTGCAAGAAAGTCGCAGAATTCTCCACTTACTTGTCATATCGGGAACGATTGACTCGGCCCCGCAGTAAACATAATCCATTAAATTTCCACGCACACCCGACGGGCTGGGTTTGAAACGAAAATTATAGTTAAAATTGCGGTATTTTTTTGTTTTATTGGAAGATTCTTTTAAATTTCTTGGATTTATAAAAATTTGCCCGTCCTTTTTGTTGCATTCGTAACTTTCTCAACCTCAACACCTCAACAATATTTCTTTTGTTTTCTTTATTCTCCACCAGTGCTGCCACATTTTTTCCCAAAAATCCGTATTTTTTAGTTTTTACTGTAAAAAAATTTGAAGAGCGAGAACGGTAAAGAAGACGGAAAACGGTAAAGGCTTTGCCTACCGGATAGCAAATAATTACAACATCGATGGTGTTATATAGCTGAAGACAGTACCGAATTGAGTAATTTAAATACTGCAAAACGTCAGTTTTTTGGTCTGGTTTTCATTGTTCCAAAATCAATGGCATCACAAACTGACAACGACTAACGCATATTCAGCACTTTGCTGAATTCGCTGACCCGTGCTATATTCAAATAAATTTGCCAGCATGTTGGCAATTATCGACGTGTATGACAAACGGTCACGTCACCCCATATTCATTTTCCAATATTTTACATTAGTTCGTTAAATTTAAAAAGAAATGCCAACCTGTTTTCACTTAACTGGCAACAGAAGCCATTGATTATGACATAATGAAAACCAGTCTTAAGTCTAAAAAATACGACACGACATTGAAACGGATTTCCTTGATTTTAACACAACAGTTACTTATATGACAGTTCTTACGACACGTCGCCGTCTATCATAACCAATTTATTCAACCGCCGCCGTTCATAAAACATACGTCGGCTGAAAAGTGATAGTAGTAAAAAATACGAATTTGTTTGGTAGATTTTCATCAAACAAATGTAGTCAAAAAATTTGACTCAAAATATAGAATTATGTCTAAAATTTAGACTAAATCGATGAAAAGGGAAGCCGCAAACGTACTGTTAACTCATTCACGAGTAAAAAACCAGAAGAAAAATGTACAGAAGCAACGGAAGACGGCGAAAGATCTCGACAGGATTGCGAAAGAGGGTTCCTGTGAAAAGACGAAAACACCGTCCAACGCGAAAATAAGAACCACTGTGACCTCAAAATCAAAAAAGGTAATTAGCAACAAATAGTAAACAAATACCCAAACAACAACGACTATTCTCTGATCAATCTCAGCTGGAACTGGATCCTTCACCGGAGCAATTAGAGATCTTATCAGTGAAGGCAGACAACGGCCAAGTGATGATTGAATTCCGTGCTACGAGTTCTACTGCCCCATCCACTTCTGGAACCGATTGCGATCCAAAGCAAGCAAAACAAAACGGAAATAAAGTTGAAGACGAAATCGAATTCAGTGAACCGAGTATTTCTGCATTATCAATTCCTACAACCGATACTGAACGGCATAACTATCAAACAGTCCCCGGCTGCTCCACTGCAATTAAAGTTGAAGACGATGTGGAATTTTGTGCTTTAAGTGATATTGACCAATCTATTTCTGAAAACGAAGACGAAGAGCCCAACAATCAAACAAACCTAAACGGATTCACAGAATTTAAAGTTGAAGACGAAATGGAGTTCGGTGCTACGAGTATTTCTGTCCAGTCAATTTCTACCATCGATGGAGAACCGCACAGCAATCAAACAATTCAGGACGAGTTCACAGAAACTGAAGAAGAAATGGAGTTCTGTGACGATGTGGAAATAGACGCATCAAATACTTTGGAAAAGTGTGGCAAACCCAAAGTGAACGAAAAGAAATCTGAAATCATATGCGACATTTGCTCGAAACAGTATTCATCGATATCAGTTCTAAACCGACATCGAAAACAACATGGAAACCCGAATTTATACTGTACTATTTGTGGCGTAGCCAAATTCACAACATTCGAATTGGATTTACATATGAGAACGCACGACACGAAACCAACATTTTTCACATGCGACATCTGCTCGAATCAGTTTTCAACGAAAGCATATCTGAACAAACATCGACTACGTCATGGTATGCCGAATTTCCACTGTACTGTTTGTGGCGTGGCCAAATTCACTAAAAACGAGTTGGATTTCCATATGAGAACGCACGATACCAATCCAATATATTTCACATGTGATATTTGCTCGAAGAAGTATTCAACGAAGACAAATCTGAAGAAACATCGAATGTATCATGATGCTACTAATGGAATATTTTTCACATGCGACATTTGCTCGTATAAGTCATCAACGAAGTCAAATCTGAAGATACATCGACTGCGTCATGGAAAACCGAATTTCCACTGTACTGTTTGTAATGTGGCCAAATTCACAAAAAATGATATGGATGAACATATGAAAACGCACGATAGCAACCGAATATATTTCACATGCGACATTTGCTCGAAACAGTATTCAACGAAGAAAACTCTTGCCATACATCGACTTCGTCATGGCAAACCAAATTTCCACTGTCCGCTTTAGCAAAGCGGACCAAACTGTCCAATTTTCAGAAAAAAATATTGATTTTTGGTCTGCAAATTCGGGTTAGGGTCAATTATACTTAAAGTAGTGAAAGTACCCCTCACATTAACCTTTCCGTGGACCCCCAGAACACCAGAGTATAACAGAAAAAATTGTAGAACTCTAGGTTCAGCGGTTTGGACCGGGCGGTGGGTCAGTATATAACAGCAATCAATCGGGACAAACACTTTTATATTTGTAATTACGTGACGTCTGATTTGAAGTTCTCATTTTCGCAAGTTCTGTAAGCATCCGTCTCTAATGCACGTGTGGCTGCAATTCGTGCTCCTGTCCGCTCTCTTCCAATTCTTTATTGTTGTGGTGTAGAATTTTTTACAAAAAACGGCGTCCAAATCGGTTCTGTATTGCTCAAGATAAACAAAAATAACGAATTTTGGGCGCCCATTTTGTATGGGAGGTAGGAGTGGTTTTTGTCCGATGTTGTCCATTTTCAATACCATCCAAATAAAAGCAAAAAGAAGACGAATTCCAAAATATGTATGTAGCTCGAAAATTGTTACACTTGAATATTGTTATGAATGGATGGGCTGTGCCACGTCCACTTATCCAATCTAAGAACATGACAACGATACTTATGTATGCCTAAAAAATCGAAAACAACCATTTAATGTAATAAAACTATTTTGTCTAAAAAACTTATACTAAACGAAACACTGTGCGTCATTCAGGCGTTTTAATTTTTTTTTTGAAAAAATATGTTTTTTGTTTTGATCAATTAAGTCTAAAGTAGTACATAAACCTTCCGGAGCTCACAAATAAACGTATGGTGTTTGTATGGTTCCGATACGTTCAGTAGTTTAGCCGTGATGTTCACTCATACATACGCACCAACGTTTTTATATATTAAGAAGATAATATTATCATTACTTTCTTTTGGTTAAAAAAAAAAAATTAATACACATTTTCCGAATGCACCTTTATATTTCAAAAAAAAAGTACCAAAAATTACAACTTTGTTCTATAAGCCACGAAATGACAACAAATATGTTCAATTTGGTGAGCTGTCAGCTGTAATCTACTGACACCAGCTGGTTCTTGCATGATGGGTCGACTGAGAAGTGATAGTAGTAACAAATGCGATATCGCTTGGTAGATTTTCAACAAACAAAAGTGGTCAAAATATAGAAAATGCCAAAAAATTAAGCAAAAACTATAGAATAATGTCTAAATCGATGACAAACGTACTGTTAACTCGTTCACGAGTAAAAAACCAGAAAGAAAATGTACAGAAGCTACGGACGACGGCGAAAAATCTCGACAGGATTGCAAAAGAGGGTTCCTGTGAAAAGACGAAAACATCGTCCAACGCGAAAAAAAGAACCACTGTGACCTCAAAATCAAAAAAGGTAATTAGCAACAAATAGTAAACAAATACCCAAACAACAACGACTATTCTCTGATCAATCTCAGCTGGAACTGGATCCTTCACCGGAGCAATTAGAGATCTTATCAGTGAAGGCAGACAACGGCCAAGTGATGATTGAATTCCGTGCTACGAGTTCTACTGCCCCATCCACTTCTGGAACCGATTGCGATCCAAAGCAAGCAAAAAAACGGAAATAAAGTTGAAGACGAAATCGAACCGAGTATTTCTGCACTATCAATTCCTACAACCGATACTGAACGGCATAACTATCAAACAGTCCCCGGCTGCTCCACTGCAATTAAAGTTGAAGCCGACGTGGATATAAAAATAAAAGACGAAATGGAATTTTGTGCTTTAAGTGATATTGACCAATCCATTTCTGAAAACGAAGACGAAGAGCCCATCAATCAAACAAACCTAAACGGATTCACAGAATTTAAAGTTGAAGACGAAATTGAGTTCGGTGCTACGAGTATTTCTGTCCAGTCAATTTCTACCATCGATGGAGAACCGCACAGCAATCAAACAATTCAGGACGAGTTCACAGAAACTGAAGATGAAATGGAGTTCTGTGACGATGTGGAAATAGACGCATTAAATACTCCGGAATCCATACCCGCCGAAAAATCTGACGAATCCAAAGTGAACAAAAAAAAATCTGAAATCATATGCGACATCTGCTCGAAAAGGTTTTCGACGAAAGCATATCTGAACATACACCGACTGCGTCATGGTAAACCGAATTTCCACTGTACTGTTTGTGGGATGGCCAAATTCACATCATACGAATTTGGTTTACATATGAGAAAGCACGATACCAACCGAAAATATTTCACATGCGACATTTGCTCGAAAAAATTTTCAACGAAGTCAAATCTGAGGATACATCGAATGTGTCATGATACTAACCGAATATATTTCACATGCGACATTTGTCCGTATAAGTCTTCAAGGAAGTCAAATCTGAAGATACATCGAAAGTCTCATGATACTAACCGAATATATATCACGTGCGACATTTGCTCGAAAAAGTTTATAACAAAGTCAAGTCTGAAGATACATCGAAAGAGTCATGATACTAACCGAATATATTTCACATGCGACATTTGCCCGTATAAGTCTTCAAGGAATTCAAATCTGACGATACATCGAAAGTCTCATGATACTAACCGAATATATTTCACATGCGACATTTGCCCGAAAAAGTATTCAACAAAGCCAAATCTGAATAAACATCGAAAGTGTCATGATACTAACCGAATATATATCACATGCGACATTTGCTCGAAAAAGTTTTTAACGAAGGAAGCTCTGAGAAAACATCAAAAGTGTCATGATACTAACAGAATATATTTCACATGTGACATTTGCTCGAAGAAGTTTTCAACGAATGCAAATCTGAAGAAACATCGAAAGTGTCATGATACGAACCGAATACATTTCACATGCGACATTTGCTCGAAAAAGTATTCAACGAAGGAAATTCTGGCGAGACATCGGAAGTGTCATGATACTAACCGAATACATTTCACATGCGACATTTGCGCGAAGAAGTTCTCATCGCAGGAACTATTAAACCGACATCGACTGCGTCATGCAAAACCGAATTTCCACTGCACTGTTTGTGACGTGGCCAAATTCACAAAAGGAGAGATGAATAAACACATGAGGTCGCACGATACCAACCCAAAAATGTTCACATGCGACATCTGCTCCAAAAAGTTTACAAGGAAGCCAGCTTTGCAGAAACATCGACTGCGTCATGGAAAACCGAATTTCCACTGTACTGTTTGTAATATGGCCAAATTCACACAAAATGATATGGATAAACATATGAAAACGCACGATACCAAAGTTTTCAGTGAAGAGAAGTCTGATCGCGCATATGAAGATAACATGTCATGATAAACCGAATTGCACTTGAAATTGTGAAAAACTCTTGCATTTTTATTTTTCGAATTTTAAAATTAGATGGGGATGGGGATCTAAAAATATGAACAAACTGTTATATTGATGGTCATACATTGGTACCTCGCATAAGAATTTTTTTTCTTTGAATTATCTACGTCAAAACATGTCAGTTAATTTAATTTCAGTTTCTGTTTAATTTCCTTTATTTTAATACCATGGTTTGTTATGATATGACTCTTAAAGATTTGTAAATAATAGAAAATATTTTGACCTGATCGTTTCTCGACCAGAGGAATCAACTAAGGGTCTTTGTCGCGTTAGTAAGGGACACCATTTATATACATTTCCTAAAACAATGATACGTTAAAAATATTTTGTTTATAATTTTATTTTGTCCTTCTTAAGTCCTCCTCTTTTGAAACACAAATGTTTTGAGCTGGCAACCCTATTGAGATTCTTATCTTATCTTATTTTTCTTTCTGTTAAATAAAATTAGTATCTTCAAATACTTGAGCCGAGTAGGAAGTCTTTTTCTATCCGTGATAACGCAGTACATTCGGCGCCTTAGATTTTGCAGCAGTTAAAAGGTAGATTACAGCATGGCTTAAGAAAATTCTTGAATCAAGGGTTACAGCACTCCCGAATTTTGATAGTATTTTTTGTACAGTTAACAAGGCGGCTCGCTCTTGGAGCATAGCGGCTGTTTCTTATACATTGATTGAAATTTTCGCTTTCTATTTTTACTTGTGCGCTAAATTTGTCAGGGAATATGCCACACTTGGCAATTTTTGAAGCAAGTACAGAGTTGCCGTGTGACATTTCGTTGAAAAAGGATACACAAAATTTTACTAAATTATTGAACTGGAATTTTAAAGCAGAATAAATTTTTGTATACGGATTTTTACAATTGTTTTGACAGCAAAAAAACAGAAAATACGGATTTTCGGCAAAAAAAAAATCCCAGCTATTCGATTCTGGCGACTTGACAAACATTTAAGAAGTTTTAAAACCGATCGAGAATTGGCTGGTCAATAATACTATACCGGGACCAAACCACTATGTCTAATACGATGGAGAGAAAAAATATCAACAGGATTTCGAGCGAGAGTACCTGTAAAAAGACGAAAACACCCCCCGAAGCGAAAGAAAGAACCGCTATGACCTCAAAATCAAAAAAGGTATGTATCAACACAAATAACACAACCCTGCAAAATTTGAATGTTTTAAGGCTCCATAAACCAACCTTAACTTCTCTGAAAGGATTTTTAACGCTGAACATGATGGCTTTCTCAGAATTTGTCGATCACGCCAGGTTTTCGGGAAATTCAGGTCAAAAGAGTCAAAATATGGTTAAGTTTAGATTATGGACCAAAATCTTGCTAGGTTGTGTAATGAAATGCCATAATAACAACTAGTCTATCAATCTCAGTTGCAACTGGAATCATCGCCTAAACAAATAGATATCTTATCAGTGAAGGCAGACAACGGCCAAGTGATGATTGAATTCCGTGCTCCGAGTTCTACTGTCCCATCAACTTCTGGAACCGATTGTGATCCAAAGCAAGCAAAACAAAACGAAAATAAAGTTGAAGACGAAATCGAATTCAGTGAGCCGAGTATTTCTGCACTATCAATTCCTACAACCAATACTGAACGGCACAACTATCAAACAGTCCCCGCCTGCTCAATTAAAGTTGAAGACGATGTGGATATAAAAATAAAAGACGAAATGGAATTTTGTGCTTTAAGTGATATTGACCAATCTACTTCTGAAAACGAAGACGAAGAGCCCAACAATCAAACAAACCTAAACGGATTCACAGAATTTAAAGTTGAAGACGAAATGGAGTTCGGTGCTACGAGTATTTCTGTCCAGTCAATTTCTACCATCGATAGAGAACCGCAGAGCAATCAAACAATTCAGGACGAGTTCACAGAAACTGAAGATGAAATGGAGTTCTGTGACGATGTGGAAATAGACGCATTAAATACTCCGGAATCCATACCCGCCGAAAAATCTGACGAATCCAAAGTGAACAAAAAAAAATCTGAAATCATATGCGACATCTGCTCGAAAAGGTTTTCAACGAAAACATATCTGAACATACACCGACTGCATCATGGTAAACCGAATTTCCACTGTACTGTTTGTGGGATGGCCAAATTCACATCATACGAATTGGGTTTACATATGAGAAAGCACGATACCAACCGAAAATATTTCACATGCGACATTTGCTCGAAAAAGTTTATAACGAAGGGAAGTCTGAATAGACATCGACAGTGTCATGATACTAACCGAATATATTTCACATGCGACATTTGCCCGTATAAGTCTTCAACGAAGACAAATCTGAAGATACATCAAGAGTGTCATGATACTAACCGAATACATCTCACATGCGACATTTGCTCGAAAAAGTGTATAACAAAGTCAAGTCTGAAGACACATCGAAAGTGTCATGATACTAACCGAATATATTTCACATGCGACATTTGCCCGTATAAGTCTTCAAGGAATTCAAATCTGACGATGCATCGAAAGTGTCACGATACTAACCGAATATATTTTACATGCGACACCTGCCCGGAGAAGTATTTAACGAAGAAAACACTTGCCAGACATCGACTGCGTCATGGTAAACCAAATTTCCACTGTACTGTTTGTGGCAAATCCCAATTCACTCAAATCGGGTTGGAACAACATATGAGAGTGCACAATACCAAAGACGAAACGAATTCCACATTCGACATCTGCCCGAACAAGTTATCATCGGAGGCAAAACCATCAATTCCTACCATCGATGGAGAACCGCACAGCAATCAAACAATTAAAGACGAGTTCACAGAAACTGAAGATGAAATGGAGTTCTGTGACGAAGTGGAAATAGACGCATTAAATACTTCAGAAGCTACAGCTGCCGAAAATCATGCCGAACCCGAAGGGAACAAAAATAAATCTGAATTCATATGCGACATTTGCTCGAAAAAGTTTATAACGAAGGCAAGTTTGAATAGACATCGAAAGTGCCATGATACTAACCGAATATATTTCACATGCGACATTTGCTCGAAAAAGTATTCAACGAAGGCACATCTGACCAAACATCGACTGCATCATGGCCAACCAAATCTCCACTGTACTGTTTGTGGTGTACCCCAATTCACTCAAATCGAGATGAAACGACATATGAAGGTGCACAATACCGAACACAATACGAATTTCACATGCGACATTTGCGCGAAGAAGTTAGCATCGCAGTATTTATTGAACCAACATCGAAAGCGTCATGCAGAACCGAATTTCCACTGCACTGTTTGTAACGTGCCCAAATTTACAAAAGAAGAAATGGTTAAACATATGAGGATGCACGATGCCAACCCAAAAATGTTCCCATGCGACATCTGCTCCAAAAAGTTTACAAGAAAGTCAGGTCTGCAGAATCATGGACTGCGTCATGGAAAACCGAATTTAGACTGTAACGTTTGTGGCGTGGCGAAATTGTCAGAATACGCGATGAATAGACATATGAGGACACACGATACTAATTGACGGAAGGACAGATAGACAGACAAGCGGATAGAAACAGACAAATAGACAGACGGACGAAATTAAATACGACATACAATAATAAAAGTAATTTTAATTGAAATGTTTGACTTCTAATTTATTGTTAAACCGTTAAATATTTATAGCGGTTATTAAAATCGAATGGTTCTTCGCTCTCACTGTATCTGAATAGATCTACGCTGATTTTTAAATCTCTTCGCCGGTAGTACTTTTTTTTACTCCCCTCAAGATATTTACCTACTACTATTGCAAGAAATCTACTCCCCAAAATTGTATGTGAGTTGCATATGCACATTTACTACTCTTTCTACAAATCTACCCTGACAGGAATTTCTACTACTCTCGTAGAATGGGCAGTCAAAATATATGAAATTTTACAGTTCTTTTAAGCATCTTTGCGTTTTCGAGGGGTTTCCCACTTTAAATGAATAACCTTATTAAATATTTGCTCTCATAGAATTCTATTTGGGAAACCATAACTACTCCTTTTTCTGGAAATCTAGTACCATGAACTACTACCGTGAAAATTATAGCCTTGGCTCTCTGGCAGAACTGTCAAATTTCACAAATTTTTCGATACACCCTGCTGTTTCATCCAATTCAGTTTTCTCTCATTTCACAACAAATACAAAAAGCAAAGAATATCTAGAAAGATAGGAACAAAAAACTCTTGGGAAAAAATTGTAAGAAACTACTACTGCAACGAAAATGCCTTTCTTGGAAGAAATACCCAAAGGAGTCGAAGCGATGACAATAAGTGCAAGCGAACCGACGCCAACACCCATTGATGAAGTGGCCAATGCCAATGAAAGTGATGATGAAGCACAAGTCAGAGAAACAACGCAAATTGATCATCTAAACAACCGTTTGTTGAAGTCCTTCTTGGATCGCATGAATTCGGGGAATATCAGCAATCAGTTTGTGGTACAAACCGATACAACCGAAAGTGAAGAAACTGGAAAAGATTTTGAGGAATAATTGGGAGTTTGCATTAACCTACATGAAATCAAATGATTTATCCATTCTTAATTTGTATATTTATTTGGAATTAATAGTTATTTTATATATATATGTAGGTAATAAGTTTCACATAATTCCATATATTATTGAATTTTAAAATACAAATTTCTTGCAACAAATTTTTAAAAGTAGCGAATGTTATTCGAAAAAAATGAAATATTCCATGAAATATTCCATACGAGCGACGAGCGATTCTACATCATCGAAGCTCGGCTCGGAACTTATAAACTAAACAAACGTCATCTGACGCGAAAACTTATTTGCCTTAACATAAATCAAATGCTCCTCCTGCTGGATGTGTGAGTTAAATGCAAACAAAACGCATTGAATCGAATCGAAGAACCACGTTCTTCTTGTAAGTATTAAATTCGTCTGCGCTTGTTGATTTGAAGGGGAGGTGGAGTTGTCGAAGGGCTGCTCGATTCAAGCGACATTGAGCCGCGTGTTCGCTTCGGTGTGCGCTTGGGTACCTCAACTAGCTTTGCTATGATTTTCTTATCCAATTCTTTGGTTAGTAGGCTGGAAGCTCCTTTGGATGCAGAGGACGATGATTTATCTGAACAAATTGTTGTTTCATTAAATAGAAGAAAAGTTCTGAAAAAATCAATTAAATTGCTTACCCTTTGACGTGTTGTCTGTGGCCACCGCAATTATCGAGGGTGGTCGCGGCACTGGTCCCCCTTCTGTGTTGAATTTCTCCTCACTTTCGGCCCGTTTCTTCGATAGCAAATTGGAAAATTCGTCGGGCAATGAAAATTCGATTTCTTCGTTGGGAAAGGGCAACGGCTCTAGCTCGTCCAGCATATCCAGATTGTAAAGTGTACGCAAATGAGCCCATATTTCCACTGGAGGCACTTCTCGATTTAGGCTCTTGGACAAACGATCGGCAATGCAGGCCATATAAAAATGTTTGTTTACGCCCACCTAATTATTGAATATAACACAAAAGAATGAAACACTTGCTCTACAAAAAGAGCACATCGAAAAAGTTCGATGCCGGACTACTTACCGGTTTCAAGCCATTCAACGCGAAAAGTAGCTGAATTTCCTCCTCCGGCGACCACTCCATTGTGTTTGTGTGTTGTTCGTGGTCTGGAGGAGGTGCAGTAACAATGGACATTGTCATGATGGTGAAATTATTTCGTCGTTGTGAAAATATGAAAATCAATCTACCGACCAAAACGAGGTTTTGTTGTTTTTTTTTCTTCACAGTAGGGATGGGCAATATATTGGTTGAAACTATCAATATCGACGATATTTCCAGCAAACTATCAAAAACGAGAATATTCGATATGTTCGATTGATAATTCAAAATGCCGAAAGTTTAATATCGAAAAAAAACTTCCGACACTTATATATACTATATTACAACGTGATTTGCCACATCAAACAATTTCATGGCCGTTTTCATGAAAATCGAGTTTTTGGCATTTTTGGATTCCTGAGAAGAAGCTACATCAGACAGGCTATAGTGGTTTGTGGGAATTCAAATGAAAGTAATTGAAAAATGAGGAAATAAAAATCCATTTCCATACAAAACATACCAATTTGAAAACTTGTTTTTCATCGCTAGAGTTTTGAAAAAATTGACATAGGATGGTTGTGCTTTAAGGTATCGATATGTTATCAATACAATTTTTTATATATCGTCCATCCCTACTTTGCAGACACACCAAAAAACCGCAAAATTATTTTCCCTGGTCCTTTTTATGAGGGTTGCTTATAGCTAATCTATTACAATAATTTGTAAAGGTGCATTTAGATCGCACGAATGAACGCATCTTTAGTTACAAAAGGGCGATTAATGTTAAGTGGGAAACCCCTCGGAAACGTTTCAGTTGTGCAGATGAGCAGTCAAAATATATGAAATTTGACAGTTCTTTTAAGCAACTGCGCGTATCCGAGGGGTTTCCCACTTTACATGAACACCCTTAAAGTCTAATCGTAAACAAAACAAACAACATTTTTCGTAATGAACATGAAAGTGTAAATTGGCTCATATAAAGATTTCTTGAGAAATGCTTAAGTTAAGTTTCTTAAGTCCATTTTGTATGGAATTTTGTCTTTTCTTAAGAGGAGGAAAGTCGACTTTAAAGCTGTAATTTTAATAGCTCCAATGATAATAAGGTTTCAATTAGATCGTAAGTGACAGCTAACTTAAGGAAGTTTTAGTTATTTTGTTTTGCAAACATTGAAATGAAATGGTTAATTTTCTTGTCATTTTTTAAAGTTAAATGCATGAAATTATTTTATGAGCTTATTAAAAAAAAGTTGAAGTACAATTTCCCTCTAGTAGGTACAATTAGTAATGCCGCATGCCGGCACAATAAAAGTGATATTTCATATTTATTGTCAACCCTGATTCATAGTACATTTTTCTTTTCCTTTTCTTCTCCTACAATCTTTTACAAATTTAACAAACAAGGCAACCCCGTTCAACAACTTATTTTGACACCGAAAGAACCGAAGAAAAACATTCAAAAATGGCTCTCGGTGGACAGCACGTGTTGGGATTTTCTTCCGATGGAAAACTTTTTGCGCTCATCAATGACCAAGGCATCCTGCGAATATGGGACACGGACACCAACGAGCTGAAGCAGGAGTATACACCAAATCTCCATTTGGCAGGGCCATGCACTGCGCTCACTTGGGTGGTGGCGGCAGCGGCAGAGCCGGAGAAAAAGGTGAATGAGAACTGAAGGAATCTGAATGAAAGTAATCTTAATCAATTTACCTTTCCCTCCCTATAGACAAAGAAAGCGCGCAAATCGTCATTGAGCTCGAACGAAACGCTTTACTTGGCATTGGGCACGAGTAATGGACAGATTTCATTGTATTCCTATGCACAGGGAAAGGTGAGTAGGCGCGGTTCATGCGGTTGAGTAATTTGACAATTCACCAATTTCCATTGTACAAACCAGATTGAACGCACCCTTAAAGGCGAGGGGCATTCAGGCCGCGTTACGGCCATCGTACAGGACAATCTCAACCTGTTGTACACTTGCGGCGAAGACTGTCAAGTGATAGTGTGGTCATTGCACGAGGAGAAAAGAATAGCGGCCTGGTCCATTGGCTCCGAGAAGCCGCACAGCCTTGCATACATGGCGCTCTCGAATAACTTGGTGATTGGCTCGCGTCAAATTAAAGTCTTTTCGGTGGAAACACAGCAGCTGGTGCAGACCTTCACCGGACACACGTCCGAGGTGAATTTGATGTCGACGTTTGTGGTGGACGAAAGTGTGGAATATGCGGTGACCACATCGCGTATGGAGCGGATTATTTGCCTGTGGAAAATCGGCAAGAAGGGACGAAACAAAACGGCCGCCTGCACTCTGCTCATGGAGGACATTGCGCACTGCCTCACCTGCCAAGTGGACGCCGAGGGCAATCTGAAGGTGGCCAGTGTGACGCGCAGCGGTGTCATCCATGTGTATGTGGTGGCAATGGACAGCATTAAGGCGGAAAAACCAATCAAACCCAAGCTGACAATCGAAATTGCCTCAGACAGTGCCACTGTCATAGAGCCCATACCGGCAGTAGCGGCCTCGCTGCGTCACAGCAATCGACCCGACGAAATCCTCTTCGGCTATGGCAACAAACATTTTATGGTCTTCGAACATCTGGAGCCCAATTTCGTGGACAAAATGCAGGTACTGGTGCGCACCGATCCGAAGAAATTGTTCACCAAAACGGGCAAAAAACAAACTGGCGAGGCGGCACTCAAAACCCTCACGCCCACCATCAACACAGCCAACGTGGACTACAAGTCGGCCCTGACGGTGTCGAAGAAGCGTGTAAAGTCGGTGGAGCTGCCAATGGAGTCGCGTTTGCAAAATTTAAATCTGAATGCTCCCGCGGGCACAGTGGCGCCCCAGGCCCAAAGTAAAGTGCAACTGTTAGTGCAATCGTTGCACAGCAAAGACTCAACGTGAGTGGCAACCATTTTTTCAATTGCTTTTCAATTTGATTTACAAAAAAAACATTTTCTTTTCAGATTGTTGCGTTCGGTTTTGCATACAAACGATATGAAGACCATACAGTTAACACTTCAGAAGCTGCCAGTACAATATGTGGGTTCCTTGGTCAATGAGTTGACACATCTGATGCAGCAGAAGCGCATGAAGTACGTACATTGGTTGGCTTTCACGCAGTTTTTTTTTTGCATTCACTAATATAATTGAAAATGAATCCTTTACAGCGTTGAGTTCTCGATTAATTGGTTGAAGACACTGGCGCAAACACACTCCAGCCAGTTGATGGCTTTGGGCGCCGATGATTTGCTTAATAAATTTGGTCCCTGCATTGGTATTATCGAGCATCGTGCTAATTGCTTGAAGGAATTATCCAAGTGAGTTTTGAAATTATTTCCAAATAAAAAAGAAACGATGCTCACGTTTCACCTTTCCCCCAGGCTCAACGGACGCTTGCAATTGCTGGTCAGTCAAATTAAACGCAATACCGAGGAGGATAATCTGAACTGTGAGAATGTGTTGGTCTTTGAAGATAATGATGGTTCGTAGAACTTCTAACGCTTTGGTAGAAATTGGCATTAACAAATTATTTTTCTTATTCAGATTCATCCAATTCCGATGTGGAAGAGAGTGGCGGAAAAAGCGAATCCGATGATGAATGGGATGAGGATGTCGACGATGAAGATGATGAAAATATCAAACAAGACGACGACGATGATGATGATGATGATGAGGAGGACAACAAGAACAACGATGAGGATGAGGATATGGAAACGTAGAACTAATTTTTATAATAAATCAACTTGTTCCAACAATTACAAATTATAAATATATAGAAATATATGTAATAAATAATATAAGTAAATGTTTTACATGAAAATTTAATTGAGTAAATCAGACCGAATCAAAAATACACACAGTTAATATACCCATAGTGGGGTGTTTGAAAATTGCTCCAGCTTTTCAACTTTTTCGGATTAGATTATCAAAGTTGCATCACATTGTGATTAGACATTAGACTGACCGGTATTTTTACTTTTGATATCCGATTTGAAACCGCCAGGTGGAATATGTATTACTTTGGCCTTAAACCGTCCCTTATCCGCTGTCAATTACATATAACCGACAACCATTAGAGCTTAAAAGAACGATTCTGTTTTCATTGGCCCACAAGAAGTTCTTCCGTACTTCATTACTTGGTCTGGTAAGAGACTTTCGCGGACACAATCAGACGTCTTCTGATTATAACTGTACTCGCAGAAAGTTTTAGCTCTTACCTAATTTGCATGGAGCTGATAGTAGAATTGTTCTGGGCTAACTGGATGGTTTTTCATCTTTCTATTCATTCAGACGTTACCGCTTTGGAGCACCTGCTTAGGGTTAATTTACCCATTTCAGAGCGTTGGCAGATCCACAACGGATATCTTGTCCTTATGCATGTCCTTATCATTTTCAACACTGCTATTATTGTGAACAGCACTTTTCGCTGATCCGAAAATAAATTATTCTATAACTTGAAAATGTTAATGCTTGCTCATTTGAACGATTACCGTTATGTATATGAATACCGTTAGATGCACACAAAAATGTGTTTATGGAGAAATAATGACTGAGCCGAAGGATAGCGAACCGATTGTAAAAACTAATAGTGCGCTGCTATTTTTGTGAACGTAGCTGTACATAGTCCATTCAAAACGGTACACACAAATTCCCCGATCTATTAAAAAATAACAGAAAAAAATTCCACAAAAATACTTACCAGATACCACAGTCGTTGAAAATGTTAGAAAATATTCATTGAAAAAAATTATAAATTGTGTAAAAAAAATTCCACATTGAATAAAAAAAATCCCACTGCTCCGAAGAAGTGTAAATAAATAAATTTTAGTTTCTTTTTCTTTTTTTGGTTTTTTTTACAACTAACATCAATTTTATTAAATTTCATTTCACATACTTCTAAAAGTACAACAATATTAGCAGGATTGATTACGTTTTCTATCCCTAACACTTGATAATGTCAATATGCCAATAACAATAATAGTTTTCGAAGAACTTTTTCATCTTTCTTCTATAAAATAGTTTCTAAAAAATTATAATTTCATACATAAATATCCGAATAAAGGCCGAAATTTCCTTCTTTTTTTCTGTTTTTAAATCAGGTAACAAATAAACAATTCTTTTCTTGTGCAAATATTTTTGAGTCTAGACCAACAGTAATTCGTTTTTGAAGCCTTAAAATTAAAAACTGAAAGAATGGAAAAAAGGTGAAAAATTAAAGTAAATTTTCCAATGCACTAACACGCGTGTATCTTTTTGGTTTTTTCTGTTATACAATAACAAAATATGACATTGCCTGACCGAGAGCGGTGAAGTGCTTAGTATAAATTCAAATAAAAAATATATATTTAAAAAGAAATGTATAATAATATCAGGAAACAACAACAAATACACCAAGCATTAAAATATTTTTGAATTCTAACTGCAGTAGATAGAAAGATTTTTGTTTTTTTTTTGTTTTTGTGTGCACCTTAATTTGGTTTTTTTCTCATCTAGAATTGAGAATATGACTAAATCTAAGGTAGGTACCTAATAATTCTCTCAATAGGATCTTATCAGTTTCAGGTTGTTTTTTTGTTTTTTTTTTTTTTTTTGCAAATTGCACATATCTTCTGTTTTGTGAAGTACGTTTTTATTTATAAATGTTTTTCAGTGTTTTTTCTAGGTGATTTCTTTCTTAAGGTCTTTATAGGAAATTCATATTGTTTTTGTTGTTTGTTTGTTTGTTTGTTTGTTGTTCGTGGGTGGTTTGTTTTACTCTTTCTTGTTTTCTTCTGCTGAATGCCTCTAGAACAAACACCGCCTTAGGTTGGTGCCTGTTCGGTCGCGCGCGCGACACCAAATTACCAGTTCGATTTGATGAAATTAATCAAACCATTGGTGGAGCCATCGTGCGATGTGATTGTCTCACCGCCCGCCAATTCCGGTTCGATAGCCTTGGCCAGTTGTTTGCCCAATTCGACGCCCCATTGGTCGAATGAGTTGATGTCCCAGATAATACCTTGAGTGAAGATTTTGTGCTCGTACATAGCTAAGATGGAAGAAAATAAAATGTTACAAGTTTCGTGTTTTCGTGTTTCAGTATTTTCTTTTCACTCACCAACAATAACTCCTAGAATGAACGGTGTCAATTTCTTGAACACAATCGAGTTGGTCGGACGATTTCCGGTGAAAGTCTTATGCGGCAACAGCTGTTCCAATTTCTCGCCCGACATGCCCGCCTTTTCCAGTTCAGCGCGTGCCTGGGCGCTCGATTTGCCCGTCATTAGGGCTTCAGTTTGCGCCAGGAAATTGGCTAAGAGTATCTTGTGATGTACGCCGCCCGCAATGGGATTGTGCGTCTGAGCGGGCGCTATAAAATCGCACGGAATCAGACGCGTACCCTGGTGTATGAGCTGATAGAAAGCATGCTGGCCATTTGTGCCCGGCTCACCCCAGACAATGGGGCCCGTATTGTAGTTGACCACTTGGGAATTGCTCTTGGTTACGAACTTGCCGTTGCTCTCCATGTCGCCCTGCTGGAAATAGGCCGCAAAACGATGCATGTACTGGTCGTAGGGCAGCAGGGCATGGGTCTCGGCATTGTAGAAGTTGGAATACCAGACGCCAAGCAAAGCCAAGATGACGGGAGCCTTTGGAAATAACATTTACTTTCATAAAATTCGTTGTTCATGAAATGAAAATAAAAACACAATTTACATTCTGCTCTAATGGAGCATTTTTGAAGTGATTGTCCATAAAGTGGGCCCCCTCCAGTAGCTGCTCGAAATTCTCAAAGCCAATTGATAGGCAAATGGACAGACCGATGGCCGACCACAGGGAATAGCGGCCGCCCACCCAATCCCAGAATCCAAACATATTCTGGCTGTTGATGCCAAATTCAGTCACTTTCTCCTTGTTGGTGGAGAGTGCCACAAAGTGCTTTGCCGTAGCAGTATTCTGCAAAAACAAGCACATACGTAAGAAATCATGAACCGAAAGCAACAAAAAAAGCAGTGCTCAACACTCACATCCTTGCTATGCTCCAACAACCAAGTCTTTGCCGATACCGCATTGGTGATGGTCTCCTGTGTGGTGAACGTCTTCGACGCAATAATGAACAATGTCGTCTCATAGTTGACCTTCTTCAGCACCTCAGCCATGTGAGTGCCGTCAATGTTCGACACGAAGTGCGAGTGCAAGCCCTTGCAGTACGGCTTCAATGCTTCCGTTACCATCAGCGGGCCCAAGTCGGAGCCACCAATGCCAATGTTGACCACATCGGTTATCTGCTTGCCCGTGCAACCGCGCCAAACGCCCGACAACACCTGATTGGTGAACTCCTTCATGTGCGTCAATTCGGCTCGTACATCGCCCATGACATCCTTGCCGTCCACCAGAATTGGTGCGGCACTGCGATTACGCAGCGCCACATGAAGTACGGCGCGACCTTCGGTAATGTTAATAGCCTCGCCGGACATCATGGCATTGCGGGCTTCGGCCACATGACGTGTCTTGGCCAAATCCATGAGCAGGGGCCAGACCTTCTCGGTAATGCGATTCTTGGAGTAGTCGATTAGAATGTCACCATCCTTCGGCGTCTGTATGCGTAGGCTATAGGGTATGCGGGACGAGAGAGAGAAAAAGAGATAGAAAACATTTTCAGTGGGCACAGATTGAAGACCTTTGATTAACACCCTTCCGCCTAGCGTTTGATAACTATTATCTACAAGAAAGCTCATATAATTGATAAAAACTTGACAAAGTCACCTTGGCCCAAGTAAGTCGTTAGAATGTTATGTGAAGCGAAAAGATAGGGAAAGGGTAGAGCTGAAACACTCTTGACTTTGAAAATCCATAGCAACTTAAAGGGCTAGTTTGAAGTTTTTTTTTAAAGTTTCCCCAAAGAGACCAGGTGCCAATATTAGGCAAATGCACTTAAACCTTTGACACGTTCACTGTACACTTCAAGTATTACGGGTACCTACTCCTCCTTCCATCTCCCGGTGCCATCCACAAATAGTGATGAGCGGTCGACAATGTTCCATTCCTAGATTCAGACTATTTTTATTTTGTTCCATTCCGGTCCGATTAAAAGTTTATATTACATCAAGTCGGGGTTCCAAATTCCAAACCATTTCCATTCAGTTTGTCATTGATTCCCATTCCTCTTCATTTGGATTTCGTTCCAGTTTCATTGTTGATTTACTACCTTTTAAAATTTGTTCCAATTGCACTTTGTTCCGGTTCAATATAATTTAATTTCGTTTCAGTAAAATGTAAAATATGAGAGGTAGCCATCATTATCCAATGGGCATTTTGAATTACGACAGTTTTAAGACAAAAAAACGGACAGGCGGTGTTGGCATAGATCGACTCAGTTGATGACGCTGATCATTTTTCTATACCTGTGCCACCCTTCTTTCTGGCCATTACAACCGTTGTAACAGGGTGCGTGCGTGCGGTTTATAGAAATGGGGCAACCAAAGGCCTTTTGTGTTATGCAACTTGGTTGATTGGCTGGCTGGTTGCATCGACAAAATCTAATTACAGTGCCACTTAGTGATGTTGATTGGCAGACTTTAGATCAATATTGAATTGGCAGCATTGTGTGGCATCGAATGCAATTAACAGACAAACAACAGCCACCATAATAATAGCATTAGATGACAAACTAAATAAACTAAAAATGCTGGTTCACTGAACTTGCAACAATGTTGGATTAGCCAGAAAACAAAAAGGAAAATTAGCAATGAAGCGCAAGCAGTGAATGAAGTGAATCGGAAATATTCACAATAAAAAAAAAAAACGGAAATAAAAAAGAATGTTTAGAAGACATAAGCAGCACAAGAAGCCACAAGTGATGCCGGTAATCGGTGTGATGGCTTCGGTGGAGCAATGTAATGTCGCTCAAATTGCATTAATCCAAGAAGGTCATCATCATCATTGTATCAATCGAGCATTCTAAAGGCAGTGACCCACATTGGAAGAAACAGTGTGTAAGTGTGTGTGTGTGTGTGTTGTGTTTGCCTGTTTCGGCGTCATAATAAAATTTGTAGTTGAAACGACACTGGTGTTAGCTTTTGCATAATTTTAGGTCAGCTTCAACTTCAAGGTCTCCCCCTTTCACCCAGCGCGCACTGTGTAGTTGTGGCGCTAGAACATTGAGCGAGAAGTTCAGTGCGGTGGTTGAAGGCAGATTTGTGAACTTAGTTTTGATATTTAATGACAATGCAAATTGCCTTTGGGTATAGATGGTACCATACGCTACACAATACCAGCTAGTAGCTATTCTATATTAGTGACGTGGAAGGTTTTTTGCATTGATTCATATACGACTTTGACAATTGTGACGCACGTTTCGTTTATTTGTTGTCTGCCTGCCTGCCTGCCTGTGTGGCATGCCTTAACATTGTCGTTCAACACTTGCTCATCAGCAAAAACATATTTCCGTTTCCGTTTATAAAAGAAATTATTATGTATACACTTTTTTGAATTGTATGCAGAAATACAAAAAAAAAAAAAAAGAAATACAACAACAACAAAATATATCAACGAAGTACACAATACCAACTATTGTATGAAATGAATTGAATTTAAATTGAAAATGCATTTATTTGTCCATTTCATTGTCTATTTAAAAATATTTATATATTGTATACTTATTAATGACCTTTGTGCACAGTATTGATATTAAAATGTGATAAGGTCTCTGCATAAATTGACAATGATACCAACAATGAATTCAAACCCAGCACACAATTCCGTCTCATCAACTCGCAACGTTTTATATTCAAGATTCTGCTATTATTATACTTTTATATTGAGTCAATATTTATGAAGAGAAAAATCGCAAAACCGAAAAGTTACATTTTTCCATTTATAACCACAAAATAAACTTTTTGCAAAAAGCTCTGAGACGAGACAACTGAATTTATACTAATCCGAAGTCCGTTTCGCTCTGTTACGACAATATTTTTTTTTATGGCTAAATATACAAAATGATATTTTTTATATTAGATATATGTAATATAAAAATTATGTGTTTTTGCAAACAAAAAATTCAATGTTCGAATTTTATTCCAAAACAATTTAAAACTTTTTTTACAAAAATATTATATTTGTGTAATAAAATTTTTTTTTCCGAAAAGTACCTAAAACTTTAACAGATATTTTCTCGATAGGTACTTGACGGAATTAATGGATACATTACTCATTGACGGAGTTAATGTATCCATGTACTCATTCAAACGAGCTCCAAGAGACCTTTCCAATGGTACCCAAGTTAGTTTTCTTAAAATTTTGGAAGTCATTCAAAATTACTACAGCAGGCTGTTCATAATTATCTGGCCGCCACTGTATGTATATAAAAGATGCCTGTCTGTTTGTATGCAATAAAATCAAAAACTACTGCACTGTACTGTTGTATGGGTTTTGAGTCGTTTCGTGGATAGAGTTTGCCACGCCCAGAAGTCAGTAAGAACAGCCTATATCGAAGACGGTTTTGATTGGAAGAAAATAAAATTTGTCATGTACATACTATAACACACCAGAAGTAGTCTGGGCTACAAATGGACGGGATCAGACAAGGTAATTTCAAAATGTCTGACTTTTTACCGTTTTTCCAAAAACGTTTATAGCAGCCCACCCATTTTTAAAGATAAGAAGCGCCTCGCTCTGACCTCTCTAGTGCATCCAAAGAAGCTCTTTTTTGTTGTACTGTCTCTGCTGCGGATTCAGATTCTTCTCTCACATATTTCAAAGCTGACTTTCCACCTCTTAAGAAAAGACAAAATTCCATACTAAACATCACAAAAAACGATCAAAATCGCAAAAATATAACAGGAATTTGTGTCTAGTTTCTCAATAGGGGTATTCACGTTGTGGGTGTTTTATGATAAACTACCTACTACTTTCCTACAAGATTGTGAGCGGACCTCATTGTAAATTGAACTCCAAAATTTCTTCGGTCAGTTTTATTTTTTTAAATTGTCCAGCTTGGGAATGGTAATTACTAGAGCCGAACTATTTAGGGAAAATTTATGAAAAAAACGGCAATTCTCATTTTCAGGAATGGAACACGAAACTTGATAATTTTCATGTTTTTTATTGTTTGTGTTCTATAAAAAGTAATTGTGGTTAAGAAATGAACATCGAATTGTTTTTTTCGGTTGTGGGGTTGTGGTGTATGGTTGGGTTGGATAAGAGGTTTTTTATGTACTCAGCAAATTTACATTGAAATTGAAACTAAGTTCGGCTATGGGTATTCTCCTTGATAGGAAATACAAATATTCCACAATCGATTTTGCGGCATCGATTTTAGTTTATCATGCTTGGAAGCATACGAAAACTATAATTGATTAAATATCTAAATGTAGACACACTCTATAAAATATTAAGGTAATAATAGCCTTCATCAATGCCATACCAGCAATCAATGAATATTTTCAAGTTTTCCCAGGATTCTAAGGAATTTAACAAGTTTACAACTAATCCATCAAAGTAATGTTCGTGGTGGCATTTCGTATTAAAGTTCGTTCGTCAGTTCATAGCCAAATGGTCGATTTTAATTGAATGAGGAAATAAGCACTTGAATACCACTCAGTCAAGGAATTCATTAATAAATATTTAAAAACTTAATTTCCCAGTGAAAGGACAAACCTTCACTAACTGTATAACTACCCTTGGCTGGCAAACATTAACGGCCGGTGGGGAGGGGGTGGTGAAAGAAAGTCTATTTTTAACCATCGAAGCGTACCAAAAAAAAAAAGGACGACACACGGAGTATCTAACCAATAACCATATGAATTGCCTAACGAGAACGAGGTGGCAACCACAAATTGATATACCAACCCAGAATACCACTTCTCCTCACTTGGACTACGTCTCCTCACCTGAACTTGTCGAAACGTCCTGCGTCCTCCACGAAGAGATTCTTAATATTGAGATTTTTGCCATTTTCATCGTAGTACTGCTGTATTTTCTGATACGCTGGTTCAGTGGTCAAAAGAGGAAGTTGGCCAGCCATTGTCTTTTTTTGAATTTAATATGACCAATTGGCAGAGAAGAAGTGTAAACACAAACGTTGCTATTTGTATGCGGCGATTTGTAAGCGAAAAATATCGATAATTTCCTTAAATCCTCTTGGAACAGTGAATTTAGAAAAAATAAATAAAAATGTCTGCAACCGAACGCAAAGCACCAATAACCGCCGACCTGCCGTGGAGTAAATTCAATTCGATTCTGTCCCGTATATTAATACATATATGTCCTCTTCAATGTCAAATACCATACAAATAGTGATGGGTCAAAAAGTACTCATCGAATACTTTGTATTCGATAATTGACTTTGAAATACTCATTGAACAATTACTTCTAAAAGTATTCGATACTTAGTACTCCAAGTTGTATATATCACTCATTGTTTCGAATGCCGAAGAGTGAAATATGGCTATTTTTGCAAGTGAGCTTTGTCATGCATGAGTAAATTGAGCTTTCAAATAAATTACATGTTGGCGCCAGCATTGAAATATGATCCGAAAAGAATTTGTTCCATACAAATGCTTCAACTAATCCGTATCGAATAAAAAGTATCGAGTACTGAGAAAAAAGTATCAGATACTATTGGGTACCCAAATTGACTCAGCCCATCACTACATACAAATTCATATAGGTCTATTTCAGTGTTGCTCATTTGCTGAAAGTTTTACAGTTCAGTGGATTTTTACAGGGTTGGATTTAAATGTAGAAAAAAGTACAGTTCAGTGGATTTTCTCGAGCGGATTAACGGGAAAAAGCGTCCAAGCGTTTTCCGAAAAAAGTAAACACAGATCAGAGGTGTCAGCCGATACGGCTAAGCCGGTCGGCTAGCCGCCGCCGACGATTTTAATAAACGTTAGCCGCCGCCGATGACCCCGGCTAAAAAACGGCTTGCGGCTAAGCCAAAAATCTCGATTTTTTTATTCGAATCTAATTTTTTTGTATGATTTCTAACAAAAAAAATCAAAATGAAAAGGACACAGGTCGACATGTTTTTCAAAAAAGTAGAACAAATTTTTTTTTTTAAATAATTGTGACATTTTTATTTAAATAAATGAAATGCCAAGCAATTTTAGCAGTAAAAAAGTTGTATTTTGAACATTTTTAGCATATTCATTAAAAGAAAAATCGGCTTAGCCAAAAAACCGGCTTAGCCGATCGGCTAGCCGCCGCCGACTGAAATTGGATCAGCCTCTGACACAGATCTGGCAACCGTGCTCCAATATGTCTGGGAATTCCCCGCAATCCGGCATCTCTGTTACATGCCTTCATTTTAATTTTCAGACCTGGCAACGCTCCCTAGTAAAAAAGTAAACAAAAAACAAAAACATTTTTCTTTCGTTTCTTTCTTCAAAGTTAAAAGTCGAATTTAAAACTCGCGAATAGAAAGAATTTTCAGTAAAAAAAAAACCTTAAAAATAAACACAATTTAACAGAAATGCATGAATAAGTGAAATGCAATGAAATACGAACAAAATCGGTCAGTGTAAACGTTTCGGCTTGCAATATTTATTTCGCGATCATTGGCTAGTTCAAAATGTTTCTTTTCTTAAGAGTCTATTTACACTATCATTTCCATGGCGAAAAGTCTGACAAAGAGCTAATAAGAACTGCGGAAGTGAAAACGGGATAGAAAATTTTGCACCGAAAATATATACAAAAAACATAAAAGTTGGCATGCTTATTTACATTTTCATATAAAAACTGTCAAATTTCGGCATGCCCAGGTCAGTGTAAATTTTCATGCGGCATGGAAATGATAGTGTAAATAGGCTCTCACAAATCTGGCAACCGTGTATGCAGATTTCGTCACACAGGAGGACGCGTGACGTCACGCAGGCGCATGCCGTTATCTCTATTTTATTCGTTCATGGTTTCGGTCGTTTAGTAGAAAAGTCTTAAAGAAATAGAAGCTTTACTTCGTAAATATGAGTCAAGATAAATCTAATAGGTACGTCAATATTGAACTATTTTGTATTCAAGTTTCCAATTGTAATCATTTTCACAGCTCAGTCACTGAAAAGGCTGCATTGACTGACTCAGCAGATTGTAGTTTTCTCGTTGGACAAGCAACATTTGTTGCCAAAAAGTCGGTCCTGATTATGCATTCGGAGGTGTTTGACCGAATGTTTAATGGAAATTTCCAGGAGTCAACCACATCCAACATTATCCGTCTGACAGATGTGGAACCAGCTGATTTTAAGAAATTTCTGGATTACTTGCATGACCAGGATGCTTCAAAATTTGGACAGTTCACAATAGGAACTTTAAAGGTCCTATTTTATCTAGGCACCAAGTACATGATAAAACCAATTGAAGAGGCTTGCAGAAAAAGCATCGCTGCCATCGACCTGAATCAGTTAAACAATTTCGATTTACTGAGCATATTTCAATTCGCTCATCAAAGGGATTCACATCAAATGGGTATTTCCAGTATTTCAAATGTATACAAAAGTTAATACCTTATAGTGGGACTAGAGAATAATATATATATATTTTTTTCAGCTTTTTAAAATATTGGATCAAAGGGTGCGCTCACAGGTACATCTTATATATTCTTCATGTATTTATGATTGGGATTTACCAATTTTCCATGAGTTCCTGAAGACTATTAAAACATATGTGCCTGATTCATTGCGTTTTAACATGATTGAATTATATGCCATGGTGAATGGCCTCGAAGTGGATTACTCAATCCAAAAAAAACAGAAATATGTTATGGCGAAAGTCATCAAAGTGGATCAGTCTATTCCGAACATCAATGACTCAGAGATTCAATCAACAACTCGACAATCTAATATGGGCCTGAATATGCTATTAGGTCAAATAGATTACAGTAAGATGACTTCAAAAGAGTTTTATGCTGGTCCAGGGAATTCTAAGGTGATCAAATTAGATACAGCCGAAAAATATGAGATGTTGGCAAAATTGGCTAATTGTAAAATTGTTTAGAACACAATTACAAAAGCTATATTTATGTCGCCATTGAATACTTCAATATAATATTTTTTTATAATAAAACTCAATTGAAACCTTCCATATTCTGATTGATTTAATAACTGAGTTAATTTAGATTCCGCTACGTTGGCTACGAAACTTAAGATCTCCAAACTCAAAATAAATTGACTGAAATCTCCAATAATCTCGAAATTAATATTCATATTAAAAATCAACAAAATGTATATTTGTAAGCGAGGCGGGTTTTCATAAATGGTCAAATTTTTAAAAATGTGGAAATTTGAAAATAAAGTTTTTGAGAATTATTTCCACCAAAAAGTAAGACTTGCTTAATTATTTTTAAAATTATCAAATTTGGAAAAAAATGTTCTCGATAAAAATATTTTCATCTCCGAAATTTTCACAAAAAAATCTCACAACTGTTAAAAATTCTCACAAAAATCTCACTTCTCACCCTGAGGGTGCGTTTAGATTGCACGAACGTTCATTCGGTCAGTGTGTTTACACTTCGGCGAGCGATCTTTGGTTCGCCTCCGAACTCCGAATGCTCGTTCAAAATTTTCGAGCATGGTAATCACTTTCCTTAGACATATGACTTCCGGAAGCGGATTTTAAATTCATGTATATGTATATATCAGAATTATAACTTTAATAATAAGTTTAGCAGGATTTAACAAATCACGCGAATACCCTTTATAAATATATTAGCCATTTAAATGACTGAAAAAATGACAAGTGAAACTACCTTTCCAAGATATACCATGCAAAAAAGTAAGATGGCGGCTGCTTGTTGCTTGTGTGTGTGTGTGTAATTAAGAAGTCAAATTCCAACAAAAAGCGAAGTAACCAAAAACCCACAACACTTTTTCAATTTAAAATAAAAAATGTTTTTCAAAAATAAAATCAACTAAAAACACAAACAAAATGGCAAATCAACAAACTGACAATGCAAAGCCGTAGTGCGTTCGTGACAGAGAAAAAGAAATGCATAAAAAACCGCAAGCAAATTGACGAAAAAGACAAAACGAAAGGGGAATAACAAGAAAGTGACACTACCAATAAAAGGTAAATATGGAGAACCGAGAAAAGCTAGGAAAATCATTAAAATTGGCAACTTTAGGCCAACACCAACGCGATGATAAGTTGCCCATTCAAACCACAGCACAGTCGCTGGGAAATGCCGCCTTCCAACACCAACGACGCCTCCGCCAGATAAAGTGAACACGTCGTAACCTTGTGATTGCGTAGCACGGTAGCACCTTTTGTCCAACGCAAACGCGCTTCGGTGTAGTGAAGACGACGAAGAGTCGTAATCGTAAAATGAAAAATTTAAAGAATTAAATGTGAATTGTATGCAATTCAAGACTGGGTTTTAGTAAAATGAATTTATATGAAAAATAGTGTGAAGTGTTGACGAAGAGCAGCGGTTGATGCATCCTCCGCATACAGAATTTCTGAAACTGCACAGTAGCTGGCTTTGTTCGGTTTTTTATGTTTCCACGAATTGAATATTGGATTCCTTGTATCAGATTTGTTGAAATTTACTTGAATGAATCTCATTTTCCCTACTTCCAGGTAGCTCCCCAACCATACACCAAGGAACTCTCAATATATAAACGAATCACAAACAAATTTGGCTGTTCAGCCAAGTAAGAGTTGAAAAGCCAACGACGTCAGGCACGTCCAACAAAAAAACAACAGCAACATGTCTTCCACACAATCGAAAACCGAAGCGCCTGCAATAACGGTCATCACCACCACGTCCAACTCCAATAACAACAATAGCAACAGCACTGAGCAACCGCAAACGAAACGACAGAAAATCGAAAAAATCAAAAGCAATGGCAAGAATACAAAAACAACAAACACAATTGTTGCAAACAAATCACCGCCTCCGCCCGACCTCATCGAACCTCATTCGGAGATGAATGGCAACAGCAGCAAACACCTGTGTTCCTCGCTCTCCTCTTCCGCACATTCCATATCCACGCCCAGCTCATCCAACAACTCGCCCACATCCACGCCGTCCAGTTCGCGTGCCACCTCACTCACACAGCTGCTAAACGTACAAAATATTGTTAATAGCCTGCCCTCAACAGCGGGTATTGTCTCCTCCCCAGGCGCCCCTACCACATCGCATGGTGTCAATAACGATAGCAGCGCCACCAGTGGCTGCAGCAGCGCCTGCAGTTCAACCGACGAAGTGGATCGCATAGCACTGCCCGACTTGCTGCCCATCAATGTGTCCACCACCACCGGCAGCGGCAGCAAAATGAAATCCCTGCAGACAGACGAATCCAGTTCGGCGCAGGATATGCGCGAATTCGAAGAGTCCCTGACCAAGCAATGCCTCTGCGGCGTCTCCGAACTAACGCTGCACAAGCCCTTCCAGTCGCACTACTCGCTGGACGCCAATGGCCAGAAGCGCATTGCCAAACTGAGCGAATGGCCCACCAACAAGCTGCTGCAGTTCCTCTCCAATTTGCAGCTCCTCTTTGACATTTATCTGAAGCAGAACTCGAAGAGTTTGATATGCGCCCGCATCATGGATGTGCGCGACGCGCTCATACGCAACGAGAACAACCTCATCGACGAGATTATCGTGCTGGCGGGCAACAGCAATGCCTACGTGCAGTTCCTGGCGGGCCGTGTACTAGCCTCGTTCTTGGTCATTGCCAAGCAGGAGATGGACTCGAAGAACTGGCTGAAGAAGCTGGTGGACAATCTGTTCAATTTCGAGCGACTGAATCATCTGGCCGTGCAGAAAATCCACTTCAGTCTGGAGATCATCAAGCGCATTGTCGAATGGCAGGACATTGACCTGCATCCGCTCGAGGATGAGATAGTCGATACGCGTGGAAATGCTGGCATTTCAGAGGCAACCACAACGCTGAGTGCGGCAGCGGTGGGTGGAGCGGCGGCCGGGGTGGCCAGGAGGGGCTTTGAGCATCCATACCTGCAGTTTGATGTGCAACAGCCCACGCTGGAGACGAATTACTTTGCAGTGCATTTTCGCGACGAAGAAGACGACAGAGAAGATCATGACGACGACGAGGAGGAGGTGGAGGAAGAAGAGGAGGAGGAAGAGGATGTAGATGAGGATGAGGACGACGAAGAAGACGTTGACTTGCATGTGCACGAACGGCTGCATCGTAACCTCTCCCAATTAGAACATTTTAGCAATCTAGCCAATGCGCATGCGCACATGTCGGGTCTAAACAATGCACCATTCACCCCAGAGGCTGGTGCTGCGAATTTTCCAACTAATCCTGCCCTAGCTGGCTATCCAGGCTCACCCTCGGTTCCGGCCAATTACGATGGACTGACACATTTCTCCAATCCAGCCGCTGCTGCCGCCACGACGCTTTTGACCGGCTGTCACCTCATCGAGCTCACCGACTCGGAGAGCTTCGATACGACGCAATTCAAGTGCATCACCATTAAAATACTCGAAAACAAGTGGCCCGCCCTGGTCAAGAATATGTCGGCGCTGATAGCCAATCATCTGGACATTGAAAATGCCGAAAACTGCATCCTGAATTTCCTGCAGCTGTGGGAGAACATCATATCGGTGAAGGCGAATCTGTCGATTGTGGAGACCGGCCCCTTCTACGCCCAGCTGCACGAGTTCCAGCAGCTGCTCAATCGGAATCTCTCGTGTACGGTCTACAAGCAGATGCTGTGCCTCTTCAATGAGGCGCTCTGCTACGGCTCGACACTGGCCCTGCAGGATATGCTGCCCGAGGAGACGTGCCAGCTGGCGCGACAAATAGTGAGCAACGTGAAGGCCTTTGTGGAGTCGTTGCCGCGTCGCCAGCCCGAGAATATTGTCAGCATGATTGGCTTCAAGGGCGAACCGGTCAGCTATGCCGAGGGCTCGCTACAGTCGCAGAGTGCCCAGCACGCGGCCGCGCACCTGGCCGAGGGCGATGTCATCGAAATGGACAAGACCATTCTGCAGAAGATGGTGCTGCTGGTGCTGAAGTCCATTGCGGTGACCGTCAAGACGATACGCAGCGATTCGTCGGATTCGTCCATCGACTCCACGGACTACGATGCCGTCGAGGATATGCGCGTGATCAAGGACTTGATACGCAATGTCCTCAACAAGCTGGAGTCGTTCATCAAGCTGACGCTGGAATTCCATCCGGAGTGTCATTTCAGCAAAATACTCATACACCTGTTCGATGACCAGGACGACCATCTCATCGAGGCAATGGTGTGTACGCTGGACGTCACCACGGGCATTTCGTTCCGTCACAACGACTATCCGCTGGCGGCACTACTGAATCCGGTCTACACGTTCCTGGAGTTCCTCAAAATGATATCGCACAGCGAACACCTGCTACTCGATCTGCTCGTCAGCACCGAGACGTGCTTCCTGTTGTATTTGCTGCGCTTCCTCAAGTACATCAACAACAACTGGGACATGTTCGAGCAGAGCTGTCACGACTTCGGCATGGGCACGCGTACGCTGGTGGATGCCATGGAGATGCTGATACGCCTGCGTACGCAAATATCGCATCAAGTGTCGCTGCAACGCTTCCCGTACAACATTTCGCCGGTTATGTGTCTCCTAGAGAACTGCGAACGGCGCTACAGTCGCGATGGGCCATTTCCGTTGTAAACAAACAAAAAATTTAGTTTTCATTGCACATTCGAAGGAAATCGTTAGAGCCGCAGCAGCAGTCGCTCTCACATCCTTTGCTTGGCATTTCAAATGTCCTGTGCGCGCACTGTTGAGAGCTCACCGTTGCCACACAAACTTCGACCAACATTTGATGAGGGCCAATTTCGTATCGGGAAATTGTGGTTTTTTTTCATCTGAAACATTTTTCATTTCGCATTTCGCCACGCTGGAACCTTTACACTTTCGAATGTGTTATTTAAAAAAGACTTGAATATCTTTAATAATGATTTTTCCCCCTAATTTTATTTAACAAATACGTAATTTATATAAATAACATTTAACGAATTGCCTTAAATTAATTTGGTTTAGTTTTGTAGTAGTCTCCTAAGCGATTAGCAACTCCTAATAACAGCCTAGTGCATTGTGCATTACGAAACACAACAACTCACAAAAGAAAAGAAAAACGAAAAAAAAACATTTCAAACTAAATGCCTACTAGTTTTTAAGATTGTTTTAAATCTTGCCTTTATTTAATAATTATTAAATTAATAATAAAACTAATGTAATTGAAGAGTAACCATAGATGCGTCGTTCACAATTGAAAACAAATTATTGTTAAATCTTCTCTATATAATATGTATACAAACAGCTATAAATATTTTATATAAGTATATAAATGCAGAACATACATATTATTTTTTTTTTACATATTACATAATAACAAATAATAGCAATAATTTTATTTAAATTAATTTAGTTTTATGTAAATATTAATACATATCAAATATATAAGAAGAAATTTGCTAAAGTTGATACAAATCACACATTGTTTTGTTTACTTGCATTAAGGAGGGTTCAACAAATACGTAAGAAGATAATTTTTTCAAAAACAATCCGATGTTTGAGCTCACAAATGTGTTAAGTGAAGATTTCAATGTCTTTGAGGAAAATTGGACAAAAAAGTGTGCTTTAGAAGCAGCTCAAAAAAACTCCCAAAAAAATATTAGGTTCAAAAATAAAACTCCACAATTCAAATTCAAAAAAAAATCACGGCTATTGGCAATTCCGTGAAAAAATTTTATTCACGCCGAATTTTCTGTTATCCAAAAGTTGAACCATATGAATGATTCTCTAGACAAGCCGTTCACGATAGGGGTAAAAATTGTGCGGGAAAATTATTCACAAATAGTTCGTGAAAAGGAAATATAAACGAAAAAACAGGGGGGTCACACTACATTTCGTTAAATTTTCCAAGAAAAAAAAAGTTTGCTTCCCCGGATAGATTCGCCAGTAGAGCAGTAAGACCCTTTGGCCAACTTGAACAAAAGTCCAACCAAAACAGTAGGTTAGGTTAGGGTGGCGGCTATTAGCCTCGCATAGTCCACAATCCATAGCAATACCACAAGGAAGAAGATTGTAGACCTTCTTCCATGGTCTGCATCTAGCCCGAACGTGCCGGACCAAAATAGTATAAAACATATTTCCGGACTCCGGAATTTGTTAAGATATTTTGATTGTCATATATATAAATTAAGAATTAAGTTAATTAAAGTATGTTTAATCTAGATTTGTACAATTCATATTTAAAAAAGATTAGTTACCGATAAAAATACAAGTGCATGTTGCTGATACTTTCAGACATTTAGAGCGTCTCATGAAGTTTCCTCTATTAAATAAAATACATTGCCTAATAATATAAATATTTCGTTGGATCCTCAAAATTAATTCGAGTAAATGTGGGCTATTCTTGTTTCCGTTTGTGTTTTAAATAATTCTTAGCTTATGTTTGCCTAGGATCCCTTTTAGCCGTTGTTCAGTACTCATTTTTGTTACTCTTTTCTATATCGTATCAAAAGCGATTTTTGCAGAGCACCTTCACTTGTTGAATATGACTTTATAACGGATTGAAAAATAATTAAATTTTTTTTTGGTATTTTAGGACGGTTGTTTGTTAATTTTCTAAAGGAATGAGTATGAAATAAAAAAAATTCAGTTGAACTCGAAAGACTCCTTTAGTGTCTATTAATCATGCGAACGCGTCGTTTTATTTCGGGAAAGAGAGCATCTGGATTGTCTATATTTTGACCACCAATTAAACCACCGGTAATCGAAGTGCGTCTGTCTAGTTTGTTGACCGCCGACACAGATAATGGCGCCAGAGTCATTGTGTTGGTGAGTTTAGGGCGTTGATAGTTCAGCGTAGCTGGTACCGAACAACGACGATTCGGATTCGATGATAATGATGATGGCAAAAGTATGGCGTCTACAATAACAGCAAGAAATCCAACAACATTCCAGGCTTCAACTCTTCCTTTAGAACTTACCTTTGAATGTATGAGATCCAAGTTCTACACTGGCTGCTGCCGACAATGTTTCATGCCACAAGTCATAAGAACGACCCGCCTCGTCCGTTGAAGTGTATTTACGTAAATTGGCTAGGATTTCGAGTTTCTTTGCGGCATTCAGGGTTAGAGTAGCATTCGTTGTTGTCGTATAGCGATCAACAGAGCTTGAGCGATAATCCATTAGACGCTGTTGTCTATACTTTATGGGCGAATCTTTTGATTTGGGGGGAAATAGATTTGTGAAGAAATTTATTTTTATTTTTGAAAATAAAGTGTTTTTGTTATAGTGGACAGTACAAAGTACATACACGAAGAGAAGCTTTTGTAAATAAAACACACACAAAAAGTTTTTTTTTTGGATTATAATCACAGAAATTTTGAAATTTTATTTTTTTCAAAAATTGTTCTACAATTTACATACGTTTTACATATACACAGTAGTTAGTAGTAGGTACAAATATACAGGTAATTACAAATACACACCATAAAAGTCCAACTCCAAGCAACAAGTGGACGTGTATACACAATAATTAGAAATATTCATACACGGTTTAAAAGTCGTGCACAATTAAATGCTCATAAAAAAAAGTGTATGTCTTAGTAGTTGCCATTCAGCAGTTTAGGTATAATATAGTATTTAGTTGTGTGATCACAGGCATCACAAACAATAGTCTTTAGTAAAGAAGTCTGTGTCAGGAGAAGGAGGTATCTTTTGGTTAGGTTGAATGTAAAGTAAGCAGCAAACGCTACGATATAGGTGCTTCTCCTCCCGCTCTATGAAACCCTTTTAAGCATATCAGTGTTTCCGTAGGAAGAAGAGCTTCAGAGTGTGGGCAGATTGAATCGTAGCTTTTGCTGGTTATGATAGTAATGATGATACTGTAGACAGATTTAGGAATTATAATGTGGGGAAAATTTGTATAATTTAGGTTTTGAAAATCATGCAAAATTAAGTTTTAAACGAAAATATGTGTAAGAAAAAGTGGGCTGTGCGATTATCAAAAATCAAAACCTAACAACAAGTTTAACAAAGAATTTAATTGATTAAATTATATTTTTTATTAACAAGAATTCTGATTAATTTCTGGGTCAAATTTATATAGCTCTAATCTGATCGATTAAAATGCAGTTTTGTTTAATTTAATTGAAAACTTTTTTTGTACGTTGATGAATTTTCGTTTGCTTACTTCGGCAATCTCAATTCCAAAAGTGTAATTTCATTGAATCGCTCAGCCCTTATTTATAAAAATACTCAATAAAATATAGATTGGACGGACTTACATAATATTACTACAAAAAAATATGTTACACAAACTACATGGATAAAAAAAAAATAAAAGGGGATTAACCAAAAATTGTGAGCTGTCTAGGGACGTAGAAACCAAAAAAAATTGGTAGTTTTTAATGCTGACTCCGAATACTTAGTACCTAGGATCCTTGCGTCATCTGTAAAATGTTTGTACTGCGGATTCGAAATTAGCATCGAAAAATACATTAGAAACCCATTTTGGTTGCTCATGTGTAAATGTTGTCGATGAAACGAAATAGAACGAATCACGGAGATCGAATTTTGTAATGCATTTTCGGAATTTAATAATTTGAATATAAAAACTTCAGTGAATTCGAATCCAGTATCATGTTCTCTATTGGAGGCTATTTTAGCTATTTTCGATTCTGATTTCGTCCACTATAGTCAATACTATTAACAAATTTATCGATTCTATAGTCTTTTGTAGATAACAATTTCGGTCAGAGGCAAAATTAATGGAATGTAATGTGTAAAGCATTATATCAAAAGTTTTAAGAATGGAAGCCCCCACCCGGGGACGTACTAAGGATAATATTTCGGGGGGAATTTACGTACAATTTTTTACTAATACTAAAAAAAAAAAACTATAAAATGCTAAAATAAAATATATAATCAGTTATCTAACTTAGAAGTAGTCTTTTGTTGGTCCGAAGAAGTAGGGATGGAATGGCATGGATTTAATCGAAAAAATACTTTAGGAATACATTTGGAAATATTAAGTAAAGTGAAAGGTCTTCATTTATCATAAGCAGGATTCGAGCAGTTCAATACAGTGTGGTACGTACAATATTTGTAAAATTAGCTTTGACATACATCACATAGTGTATAGTTAAGTAACAATTAATAAATACGAGTGTACAAGTATTTAAAATTCAAGTTTAGCTACAATTCCATTGATACTAGAGTCACATTTAATTGATTGTTATTATTTAGTTTTTGTTGTTTGTTTCTTTTTTATATTTTGTTAATTTTTTGATTTTGGTTTTGATAAATTTCCATTTGTAATGTGGCTTTAAAGTGTTTGGTGTTTTTTTAAATTTTTTTTTTACTATTTTTTCACTTTTTAATTTTTTTGTATATGTATGTAATGGGTGCGAGAGTAAACTTTAATTTAAAGTATTGCTGATAGAAGAGTTTAAAATTTTGGCAAAGTTTTAGTGGTAATACCTTTGGAAGCGCGCCGATCTTGTTTGTGTGTTTGCGCATACGATTGTAAGGAACATCGTCGGAGCCGTTTATCGCCTTTGGTTTTCTGGAAAATATGGGAAATACAATTTCATGTACATTGAATTCAATCAAAAAATGTATATAAAAAATATTAAAATTTTAACTTTAACCCACCGACTTGTAATGCTGATTGATATCTGAAGCAGCCTTAAGCAGTAAATAGATGAAAACCAGGGCAAATAGATATATAATCGGCTCGGCTGTTGAATTTTTCTTATCTTGTTGGTCTTTCTTTGCATTGCTGGAGGCTTCAATCTTTTTGACATACTTCATTTTTGACGATTTATTATTGTATTTATGCGATCCACCATTCTTCAAATTTGCTTTTGCCTTTAATGGGGACTTAGGATTATCCGATTTTTTGTGATCAGTTGCAATGTCCGTGGATGAAGCACTGTCTACTTCCATTTCCTCTACAACTTCACAGTTTTGCTGCAACTTGCTTGTGAATATCTCCAAGTCTGTGCAGATATTCTCATATTCCAGAAATCTATTCAAAATCATTGACCGTCTTTGGGTTTCTTCAGCATCTCTTTCGGTGCTCTCAATATCCTGTATTTGCTTGGAATCTTGTCTTATTTTCATAAGATTTACATGAAGTGCTGTGCTGGTCAGATATAATGTGAAGAGTACAATTAAAACACCCACCGGCACCACATGACGATTGTTCGTTGGAATTAAATGCGTGGCTTGAGTGGGGGCCGTTACGAGTTCATCTTCTTTTTCTTCTATTTGGGATTTCAATGGTTCATCATCCATCGGCTCTTGGCTGTCTTCTTCGAGAGCAGACATAACGATTTTACAATTGCTTAATTAAAAGGAAAACTTATTAAAAATTTGTAGTCATTTAGTTCATTGGTTTATCGTTTAAAGTATAATCTTGACAGTGGCTAGTAAAGCTTGACTGAAGATTATCTCACATATCAAACCTATTTAATAAAAAGTTTTATTAATTATAAAATAGGGCCATCAGAAGTATAAGTAAAAAAAACATTTAAAAATGAAATTGTAATAACTCCTATATGACCCTGTCTACTTTCCACTCAAACCATGTAAGCTCCTGCTCCTCTACAAAACCGTAACATTCTCAAATGTCAAAAGTTCCTACACACATTTCGTTTGTTGCGAAAAATCAATAATCAATTTAGTTCTTGTATTGTTTATTTAACCATTATTAGGCCCATTGTTAACAGCTTGTTTACAAATGTTATGACCTTGTGGTTTTTACCTTTATATTCTTGTAACCGTATTAGAGAATGACTTCTTGTTTTCCTGTAACTTGACTAGCCAGCGAGATGGTTAATTGTAAGCACTTCTTAGCATAAATTTAATTATGAAACATTTCAACTTTCAACTGTTTTACATATTTATTTCGATTTATTTAATATAATTTATTAGCTTTTCTTTTATGTATGTTTCCTTTTTTTATAAAAATATTTTCTGTATACAATTTTCCGTCGCAGCAAGTGTAAATATTTTTACTGCTTGCAACAACAATCGCCTCTTCCGAAATGCTCTGTTCTTAATTTTAAGCTGTTGTTTTCGGTAGGTACTGTTTGCAGCCTACACCCCCCGCCCTCTTGACGGACGGCAGCCAACCGATGTACTTCCGTTCGGGGGCACTCGTTTGTCCAGTAGCATAATATAATTTGCCCTTCCTGTTCGTCTCCAATATGTCGTCACTTATTGCTTTGTCCAATGCATTTGGCATTCTGTGTGTGTGGGGTTGTTTTGATATTGTGGGTTTGTTTTGGTTTGTTATTCTTTTTAATGTTTTCTGCCTTATCTGTGCTCTCCTTTCCCAATTAAAACTCCCCAACAACGAATATGCAACAGAGAGTTCTCTGAGTCCGTAATTTTAAATTTATTGCAAAAGTGAAGGATTTTGCACAGAATTCATTCCTGCCTAATTTAAATATTAATGAAAAAATAGAAGATTCAGAAACGATAAAAGCTACATTGATACTCAATTTAATATGGTCATAGCATGATTGTGCATTAAGGTATCATGTACATACATGAATTATATATATTTGTAATTACTGTAAGATATTGTATTAAAACATTTCATGTTAGATTTTTTGTAAGCATATTTTGCTGGAAAATATTGTCTCACGGGAGATTTTATAAAATTTTGTTGGAGATTATTAGATTTTTTGTGACATATTTATCTTGCAACCGTGCTTGGCTATGTCGCTTCAAGGTGCATTTAGATCGCACGAACGAACGCAACTTTAGTTGCGAAGTCTTATCGCAAAGAAAATTCCGTTCGCACAACCATTTAGACTGCCCGAATATACACGCAAGATTTGCCGGAACATTTTGAGCGAACCAATGATCGCGAACCCAAGTTCGCAAACCGTCCGTTTACACCGACCGAATGAAAAGCACTTTGTTCGCGAGTTCGTGCGTTCTAAATACACCTTTATAAATGCAACTCTGCGTCAACCCGCATTATAGGCGTCATTGCAAGTTTTCGGATGTATTTTTTTTTGTTTATTGTGAAAAAAATAATAATAATTGCAAAGTAAACAATTTAAAATAAAAGTTTTGTTTATTTATAGTTCATAAACTCTCGCATATGTTTAATGAATGATTAACAAATACAAAACCTATACAAAGTAGCCGCACAAATATCTACATAAAAATGTTTGACTCCACCGAAAATGATGATTCCCTTCTAAGCAGCAGCAGTTTCCAGTCTGCAATTGCCAGTTCCACTTTGATCGGCAACGAAAACGGTGGAATACATCAATCGCACCGCTCAACAACGCCTTCGTACGAGACGAATTGCAAGTGGATAAACAACGGAAGAAAAGTAAACAACAATCAACCAAGAAATCGTTGGCCAACTTTAAAGCATATTGCCGGAGCCGGATACGGATACGGAAATTTACAGAGTTCCGCAAAATTTTCTCAAATCTTCAACGGTCTACTTGATGAACGTTTAATTGCACTATTGATATTGTTCGCTGTTTTTATAATTGCCTACAAAATGGTCATAGTCACAAGTAAGTTCATTTACGGTACTTGCATGTTTTGGGGGAGGAAATGTTTTGAAAAGGTTTAGCTTCCTTGATTTGTAGTCTCAATTAGATGGACTTGATCAAATAGGAAAATACTTATCCAATTCAATGTTTGTTTGCATTGCATTTTTTATATATTCTATTATAGATTCGCAATAGCATAGTCTAGGTACAAAGTTCTTACAATAAATTCAATCAGACGTTAAATGCATGCAAATCAGCACAATAAATTGGAAATCCAAACCAAACGGATTCAACGTTCAAATAAAATTATATCTTCCCAAACATTCCAATAATTTTTCGCCCCTTGTGTGCATTTGGACAAAATATAAACAAAAAATTCTTATTAAGAAAATTCTTTTATTTTTTTCTAGCTTTAAAATAGAACTTCTTCAACTACCGCACGTCATTCATTTTTCGTTTAATATCGAACAATTTTTGTATGTACTCAAGGTTTACTGTCGCAACCGAGACGAAAGCGCTAGCAAGGTTATTTGCATTTATTTTCGTATACTAAAAAAGTATTTAGAAAATTGCATCATTAGCGAAAAAAAAACAAAAATTCTATTTCCAAAACAGATAATTTTGTTTAGTATATGTACATTCAGTACCTATATAAACACAAACTATTGATGATCTCATTAGTTTCATTGCGACGATTGCGTTGCGCATATTTTACCATTGCTACAGCACATCGATTAGTGTGGCCCACAAGCGGTTAGCTAGCTGTTTTTTTTTTTATATATGCTAAATAACTATATAGAAACGTTGCGACTGTGTACAGCTGATTGTTTGTTTGGTAAATAAATTGTGGTCAATAGAATATATTTTCCATTTGTTTTCATTCATTGTTCAGAGGGTATTGATTAATGGCTGTCAGTTATTTAAATTTTCATGTAGAATCTTTAAACCATAAGATTTGGTTATATTCTATTTTCGTTGGTTGCGTCAAATCTTTTTTTTTCTCGAAATGAAATCTCTTATCACATTTGCTTTTGGCCTTATATGGTTACCTTTTTTGTTTGCATTTTTCACTGCAATATTTGTGTGTGTTCGTGTCATTGAAAGCAATGCGGCTTACTGACGACTGACGTGGGTGCCTGAACAAGTTAAGTTCAAGTGCATTTGATATTTTCCACAACATTTCACCCACTTGGCTAGCTAATGCTTTCGGGTCTTGTGCGAAGAAGTGACTTTTAGCTGTTCTGCTAAAATGTCAGCTAACTGTATGACTATGTGCTCTGCTTTAACCCGTTTGCGTTTTTGTTTTGTTTTTTTTCGGTTCTTCCCACACAATGAATAGGCTCTTGTCTAACGAATAGGTAAATTCATGCTCTTTCTTTTTCCTTTACTAGACACAATACAGACTTAGCAAAACGAGTTGACTGATCATTGTTTTAGTGTTTAGGTCAACTTTTGCCAGCAGATTTGGATGAAATATAGCGCACAAGTTGTAGGGAATAAGAGGTCTCATATTTCCGTACATACAAATTAATACGTTGTTGAGGTCACATTCCAAAAATGGTCAATGATTTGTTGTATGATGATTCCTCGGTGATTTCAGTATTAACCTGCCGTGAGTTGAAAAGTTATGCTTTCTATGGGAAGTATAATACAATTTTATGAGGCACATTTTTCATAGAGCCTATTTACACTATCATTTCCATGACGAAAAATCTGACAAAGAGCTAATAAGAACTGCGGAAGTGAAAACAGGATAGAAAATTTTGCACTGAAAATCCATACAAAAAACATAAAATTGGTAGCTCCATGCTTTGCTTATTTGCATTTTCATATAAAAACTGTCAAATTTCGGCATGCCCAGGTCAGTGTAAATTATAAAAATTGCATGCCCATGAAAATGATAGTGTAAATAAGCTCTTTGAGAGAAAATAAAAAAACAATCACAAGCATGAGCAAATTTGTATTGGCGTCGATCTTCACTATTTTTTACTTAAATGCCTGCAAAATTTCAATTTTGTAAACAATTATACTAGAATTGCTACCAATTAAATGGTCTATTGGACTAAAAAAAGAATAAACGATTTTTTTCTCTTAAGTGTTAAATTAATCAGAATAATTAACCAGAATAAGCTTTAAAGCCACTTAGAGTCAACTAAAAAAAAATTTCGGCTTTTCTGTCGTTTCGTTTCTGGTCTTGATTTTAAGCTTACCAACACTGTTGAATGCAAATGATTTATTTGTTGAGACTTTTGAGCATTTCCTTTTTTTAAATTAAAACCAAAAAAACAACTGAGTTGCAAATTAGCAGAATGGAAGCAACGGCGAGTCCATTCAACTGCATTTACAATTTCTTCGTCCAAAAGAAGTAAATCTACTAATGTGTTGTTTGAACTGAAATAGAAAAAAAAATCTATTATCTCAAAACAACAACAACTAAATTGAATAACTGTCATTTTTATCTTTAAGCTGATAAAATGCCATTTGAGTGAAATATGACCATATTTCTTGTTATTGCCAAATTTCTGTCAACCGATTAAGCCATAGAACCAGAACTTTTCCAGTTTTAATAGTTATTTTTTTTCAAACAATTTATTATCCAATTTCAAGCCAATTTTCCAATTAATTTCTTTCCATTTCAGTGCCTTACGCCAATACGGAAAATCTCTTCGATGTCACAACATTTGCCCAGTCCAAATACCATGAAGCTCTCGCTTGGGCCAATGACAAGGATTTTCGGACAACACTAATACCATTACTGTGCGGTTTGGCAGTGTCGATTTTCTCCTTCGTTTTGGTATTCTTGGATAGTAATGTGCCGGGTGTGAGTCCACCCTCGCCTTTTTCACCAAGATCGAAGCTGGTGTAAGTGTTGTAAATTGAAATTTGTTTTTTGTATAAGAAAGTAATGAAGTTTTTGATTATTTTGTTTACAGTTATCGTCAGCAGAAAAGTAGCTCAATGCATTTGGGCTATATGACAGCCGTGGCAGCAGGTCTGGTGGTCAGCGCTTTGATGTATTTCGATATTTGATTAAGTCAGCTAGCAGTGGCTATTGTTAGCGTAATGATTCTTTTCCAGTAATTATTAGTTTGTAAGTCCAAATTGGGAAAATATTAGAAATTAACCAAATTCACACATTCACTTTATATCTGTTCGTATTAAATTACTTGCGAATTTCACACACTTTCTTTACATGTCACGGTCCTTAGTTATATACTTTTGTGCAATTCACGCTTAAACAAAGCTTAAAATATGTATATGAATTTGTAGATTTAAAAGTTTTTTTCAACAAATCTAGTTGAAAGAAGGCCAGGCAGTCCAGTTGGCAGTTAAATTATAAATCGAAAGCAACATGTTCAATATAAAGTTTAGTTTTTACTAAAATAAAAATTGGAATTAAATTTGTTCCAACTGCCTTGCCTTCTTCTGATCAACTTTTCCATTTTTTCTTTTTGAAAAAAAAACCTTTGAAAAAATAATTTTATTTATTAAACTTTAAGTGAGTGTTAAATTCATGTAATACGCACACACACACACACAGCCTTTGATATACATATGTGAAAACTATAAAATAAGTTGAAAGTATCTAATGTATCCTATTTCTATTATTGTAGTACAAAATATTATAGAGCATAGAGTTATTTATGAAAAAACAAAAAAAAAAAAAAGTGAATATATTTACATTTCCTACAAAACATCTTATCGATTTTATTCATACTACTTGGCTCCACTTTGAACACAATTTTGTAGCATCACAAACGATTGAACATTCTGTATGCGTGTGATCTTCTCTTCCCAGGACTGTTCGTTGACTTCCTCCACTTTGAAGGTCTGCAAGCGATTTGGTCCAATGAACCTTCCCACAGCTCTCAAGTAGCAGCCTATTAAATATGCCCAATTGGTTACTGGAAAATTACCGAAAACATTGCTACACTCATGCATACCTAAGCGAAATTGTTTCAAAATGTTATTAAAATCGTAGTAGACACTTTGTAGTACAGGGCCTCCCGTAACATTTCGCAGCAGTAAAATATATTCGCTACGATTTTTGCCTTCAATTATTTTCTGGAGTTTACCTAAAAGAAACGTTGTTTTTCAAATTTAAAATACCACAAAAATTCCATGATCCGTCCCACCGTAAACCACCCACAGAGCATCTACTTCCGGGTGCGTTTTATGCTTCTTCAAGCAAAAATCCACTCTGCCCACTAATGACACCAGATTGCGACCATTCTTTGCCAGTGGATTTGGTGGCTTTGGTTTTTCTTGTACATTGGCCTGCTCGTTTCTCTGTTCGCTGGCCACTACTGCACCAATGGTTTTATTTAAATTAGCTTTGATGTGTGGCAGTTCTTTGAGTGCTGCTTTGGGCGCTCCCGGCAGCAGAAAGAATTCTGTCTTGGTTTCTTTCTTTGCTGGTGCTAGGCCCTTGGACAACTGTACTCCTGAGACGGAATTTTCATTTCCCTCGACTTTCGGCCTTTTGGCTCCCGACTGCAAGCAAAGCTTTGTTTGCTTCAAATTCGTTGTGGTTTTCTCATGGAATTTCTTTGCCGTATCGAAGCTTCGATTTAATGGATTTTGTCCGTTGCTTTTAAACTCAATAATGAATTTGTTTCCGGAATTGTTTGGCTTTAATGTTGGTGCATCGAATGGTTTCGATTTAGCTGTAGAAAAGAACTTCAATGAAGTGATTTAGTTTGTTTAAAAATTATAAGGAATTTACTTGTTGAGAACATTTTGCGCGTGTTTGCCATTCGTAACAGTTTTGAAAATATAACGGTTAACGGTTTGCACACCGTATTGTTTTGAACTGACATACAAGTATACAAAGGTTACCACCTTTTCAGTTTCACAGAAGCGGCCAGCTTCCTGGGCCTAAACACCTAAGACAACTTCATGCAAGGACCAAGCTGTACAATTCAGCGGCTACAGCAACAAGAACAACTAGATCAAGAGGAATTTTTGAAACTAGTATTGAAATAGTCATGTAATTTGAATATATAATTTTAATATGTAATAAATAAATGGACATGAATCAAAAATTATTATTATAAGAAAATGAAAGAGTTATTTAATCAAAAACTGTACGTTCACCCGCCTAAGAGTCCAGCTGCATATATGTCCATCACATCCTTGTTGACATGTACGAACTCGCGACGCCTGGGTATGGGCTGGATGTGTGGCAAACGTGTACCATTCAAGGCATTAAGGCTGGGCAAATATTCGTCGTCGTCGTCAAGACGTCTGCGTATAGCGGCTCCTGCACTAGTAGTTGGTTCTTCACTAGATGTAGACACGTTCGCACTCAATGAAGGCTGTACACCGCCTAAGATTATCGTCACTGGGGAGGTATGTGGTGTGGTGTTCGTAGCCGCCGAGTCGTCACTTGTTGATTGGGAGTTACTTCTTGAGTCCAGTGAACAATTGTCTGTTTTAGAAGCGATAGTCGAACGGGCATTGCGTACAGCGGCTGCTGCACTAGTAGTTTCTTCTGCACTGGATGTCGACAAGTTCACACGATGTCTTGTCGATGACGGCTGTACAGCGCCCAAGGTTCTCGTCACTGGGGAGGTATGTGATGTGGCGGTCGTAGCCGCCGAGTCGTCACTTGTTGATTGAGAGTTGCTTCTTGAGTCTAGTGAAAAATTGTCTGTCTCAGGAGCGAAATTCGAACGGTCCTTGCGTACAGCGGCTGCTGCACTAGTAGTTGCACTGGATAAAGCGATAGTAGAACGGCCATTTGATCCGTCCGTCGTGGAGTCCAGTAGCCCAGTGCCTCCAGGGCCACGCTTAGCTAAGGGCTTCAACCAGTCAAAGGAGGCGGATGATGAGGTCGCGGAAGACACCTCCGAAATTATTTTCTCTCTGGCATGGTGCTTCGCACGTCTATATTTAATGTGGTAGACATTGAGAAGGCTATATTTGCACTTTTTGCAAACGGGGGTCGTCGACTCGAATTCCGCGATTCGCCTTCGTACGAATTGAAGATGTCGTTCCTCCGTTATATACTCTGGAACGCCTTGAATTTTGTGGTTTTCGATACCACATCTTTGTCCTCGAGCTCTTAACATTCTCAACAAGCACTTTTTTTTACATTTAGGTTTTAAAAAGTTTAAATTTTTTGGGCGCCAGAAAGACAAAAACTAGTGATGGGCCAAAAGTACTGATCCAATACTTGGTATTCGATACTTGACTTTTAAATACTCATTGCGTAGAATGCCGAAAAGGTTCTGTGGAATATGTTGCGGCGAAATAGTGCAAACAATTGGTTTCATAATTGCATATACAACCAGCATTTGTGTACAGCTAATCTGACCGTAGCTTAATACTTCTATATTGCCAGTATAGTAAAAGTACATTCACTGATATCCGCCATGACCAAGAGACATAATATATGAGTATGTGATTAAATTCATAAACTCAAGTTTTTTCAATTATATCAATTGATACTGTTCTATGAAGCAACATTGGGTGTGCTTTGCATTTGAATTTAGTATTTAATTTTTATGGTTAAGAAAAACTGTTTTTTTCTCTATAATTAGCGTTTACTGATATACTCCATGTAATCATTTTTGGCCCTACATGGCTTTGGATTATTAAATAAATAAAATACAAATACAAAAAAAAGTACATTCGCGGTTCGGATTTCTCTGTCTAATACAAAATTCAATGCTTGCTATTTTGCTCTTACAGTGATCTCGAAACACATTGCAGAGATAGGATACACATTACATATATAACAACCCGTGTCGATAATAATTCTATATGCGTTCATTTTTCTTTCATTTGATTGGCATATTTTAAGTGTATAGAAACCTTAAAATTGCTATTTGTTTTGATAATTATTAAGTACAATTTTTGAAAAGAGGTAATTGCTATTGAACAGAGAATAATTTCTATTACCATTCGATTATTTTCGATTTATCCCATAAATGGGTCAATTGGCATAGTTTATATATATATATCGATATTTAGTATATTTTCTATCGATGTCAAATTGTTGATTCATCCCTAGTTCGCTTCGTTTTGACGTTTACTAAATTCTTTCGGTGGCCGTGTCCGAAATCCACGCGATTTTCATTTTCTTTTACGTCCACAAAAGCCACAAAGTTTTACTTTGCAGCTCCAATAATTCGTACAAATAGAAGCGAATAACTCTCGACAAGATGAGTACAATTTTGGATAAGATTTCGGCAATCGAGTCCGAGGTAATTTAAGAATTCTGTGGATTACAACAACCACCACAAAAAACTAACCTCTTGTTATTTATTTCTGTGGCACTTTCAAATCGAAATGCCTCCCGCAACCTGGATATATGAATTTCATACACACTCCATAGATGGCACGTACGCAAAAGAACAAGGCCACTTCTGCTCATTTGGGTTTATTGAAAGCAAAGTTGGCTAAGCTGCGTCGAGAACTGATCTCGCCCAAAGGAGGTGGCGGTGGTGCCACTATTGATGGTATGTAACAGTAATGATTTATATCACTGACGACTGAGCGATGAATTTAATATTTGTTGTTTAGGATTTGAGGTGGCCAAAACTGGTGACGCCCGTGTAGGATTTGTGGGCTTTCCATCGGTGGGCAAGTCGACGTTGCTATCCAACTTGGCGGGCGTTTACTCGGAAGTGGCGGCTTACGAGTTCACAACGCTGACAACAGTGCCTGGTTGTATCAAGTACAAAGGCGCCAAGATTCAAGTAGGGATACCTACATTTTTCGGAATTTTTATATTAAAAGTGTATATTTTTTATTTCAACAGCTTCTCGATTTGCCTGGTATCATCGAGGGTGCCAAAGATGGCAAGGGTCGTGGTCGACAGGTCATCGCTGTGGCGCGCACCTGCAATCTAATCTTCATGGTGCTCGATTGCCTGAAGCCGTTGGGCCACAAGAAACTGCTCGAGCACGAGTTGGAGGGCTTCGGCATTCGCTTGAACAAGAAGCCGCCAAATATCTACTACAAGCGCAAGGACAAGGGCGGTGTCAATTTCAATAGCATGGTGCCACAATCAGAGTTGGACAACGATTTGGTGAAGACCATTCTGTCCGAGTATAAAATACATAATGCCGACATCACGTTGCGCTACGATGCCACAAGTGACGATCTAATCGATGTCATCGAAGGCAATCGCATCTATATACCGTGCATTTATCTGCTCAACAAAATCGATCAGATTTCGATTGAGGAGCTGGACGTCATTTACAAAATACCGCATTGTGTGCCCATTTCGGCGCATCATCGTTGGAATTTCGATGATTTGCTAGAGCTGATGTGGGAATATTTATGTCTTGTGAGAATGTAAGTGAAGAAGGGGGGAGGGGAGGGTTGAGGGAGGCTAATCAACAGTTTGATTTTCATTTCAATTATCATTTACAGTTATACTAAACCGAAGGGCCAACTGCCCGACTACAATTCACCGATTGTTTTGAACAACGAACACACCGCCATTGAGGATTTCTGCAACAAATTGCATCGCTCCATTGCCAAGGAATTCAAATAGTACGACCGTTTAATGTTATTTGCTTTTGAAGATTTTTTCCAACTAATTTTTTCCTTTGATTCTTATTTCAGTGCACTTGTCTGGGGCTCTTCGGTGAAGCATCAACCCCAAAAGGTCGGCATCGAGCATGTTCTAAACGATGAGGATGTGGTGCAAATTGTCAAGAAAGTTTAAATTTTATTTGGTTTTAAATCGGTTTTTTTTTTTTTTTGGAAAAATTCACATTTGCTGACTTTGTATAATAAGCATTTCGATAATGTGCCTGTTCTTCATTTTAATAATTTTTTATTTAAAGAGAAATAAATGCTTTCTGCTTTCAGCTAATGGTATTTTAATTCGTTGAACAAGGAACAACTCTAATCTGTTGAAAAGGAATTCCAACCCTACCCAAAGTGAATAACTAAATTCCATAAAACAAAACTGTGGTCAAAAATCTATAAAAGTCGTTAAGTCAAAGATTATTATTTGGAGCTACTCACAATTTTTTAAACATTTTTGTATGAAGTTGTTCTGAAAAGTGTTCCAAAAACTCTTCAGAACTTTTTTCTGTTTTTTTTTTGTTTCTGTAAGACGTTATAGAATAAACTAAACGGTTTAACCTGACAGGGTTAAAAACGGTCGTTTTGTTAAATCACTGTTGCCAGATTTGTGAGTTTAATCGCGTATTGAGATTTTTAATGGCTTGTGAGAAGTGAGGTTTTTGCAAGATTTTTTAACTAATTTGAGATTTTTGGGAGAATTTTAACTCTTGTGAGATTTTATGCGAATTTTTAATCGACGTGAAATGTTTTATTTCGTGTCAAATGTGAGATTTTATGCGACTTTTTAATCGCTTTGAGATTTATGCGTTTTTAATTGCTTTGAGATGTTGTCTCACGTGAGATTTAAAAAAAATGTTGTGTAAAATTGAGAGATATTTATCTGGCAACTGTGGTCCTAATAAAAAAAATCATGAAAACACATAATAGAATAAATAATAATAGGGGAAGATGTGATACACATTGGTGTGGCTTCAAAGAAAATGATTTTTTAATTATTTTGTAGTTAACTTTCTGCATCAATAAAATACAAGTTATTTTTATTTTAATAAAATTTTTGGTTGATTTTCAAAACACTGCATTTTTTTGAATTTTTTGAAAAAAAAAGTTGGGTTAAAGTGAGAAATGCTCAAAATTTAATCAATGATCATGTTTATTTTACTCTCAAAAATTCCACGTACTTGGTACCAACCAAAAGTCGACGGAGCAGCATTAAAAAAATAAAAATAAACGCTAAAAAAAATAGGAAAAATAAAGTCGGAATTCAAATCAATTAAAATCACCGATAGTCGTTAAAATATGTATATTAGTTATGAAAATTCACCATTGCCTAAAACCAAACTCTTTAATAATAAAAAAGTATCCAAAAAATACAAGTGCAGTTATGTTTTTATTAATAAAAAGAATGTTTTCAAAGTTCAAAATTTTTTCAACAATTTTTTATTTTTTATTTTATTGGAAAAAAATTATTTGGGGTTAATTTTGACTGAAAAATTTTTTTGGCTTGAAATAATTTTTTAGAAAAAGGTTTTGTAATAGAAAAAAACTTTCTAAAAAATATTAAAGAATTTTAGAAAATTTTTTAAGATTGTGTAGCAGAGGACCTAAATTAGTGATTTTCATATGGGCGAAAAAATTTAAAATATGTATGGAATATGGACTATAGAACAGGCGAAATATGAAAATTTCGAAAAATGATTTTGGCAGTCAATCTAGCAAAAGTCTTGAAAATCGGTAACTATAGGAATTTTTCATATCTTTCCGTCTTCTAACAACCGCGTAGACCTACAATAATATCGTTTTTGCTTCATGTATTTGATTCAATCGCCAAAGTGGTGTCGAAACGTCCTTCGCTAGTGGTTGAACAAGGTAAAAATGTAGTAATTCAAATGACATCCGAACGAAATGATTTCCGTAATCGTGGAGAATAAATAGCAAATCTTGCAGGCAGGTGGTTTCATAGAAATTTCAATCAAAAGTATGACTTTTCTTATGAACTAAGGCGTCTATTGAAGTTGTCCCCTCTAATTTCAAATGGTTTTTGTATGTTTATTCTTTATTTATTATTGAAAAACAATATATATTTTTACATCACTTACGAAATAAACTTCAATTGTATGTGGGTGTGTGTGTGTGTGTGTGCTTTTAAGGCTTAGAAATACGTAATTTTTTCACACATATGCACATATGATACTACTATTCTTCTACAATGATAGGTCTCAAACGGTAGACTTAAAAATAAATTTTAAAACTAATTCTTTAGTTTCATTGGTAATAAAGAAAACAAATTTTGGTTGCTTTTTTTTTTTGGATTTTGAATTTTGGACACAGCAAAAATTGTATTCGAATGTAAGTGAATGACAGAATTGTAAAAAAATCCACTTTGAATTTAACAAATTATCGAATTCATTTTAATTTGTTTTGAAAAGTTTTAAAATCAAATTTTTTAAGTTGATTTCAGCCCCTCACGATAATCCACGATAAAACAAGTGACATTAAAGGAAAACATTAAAAAATTTGATTAATGGTTTTTTTTTGTGTTTTTTTTTCTTTTCTTTGTTTATAAATACTTACATACTAAATATATAATATTCAGTTAAAATTATAATTCAAACGTATATATATTTTTGCCTTCGTAACAATCAATGCCGTTGACTTAACAAAATTTTGAATAAAAAATATACCAGTATACACTTGGGCAAAGCGAATGTGTGCTCTCCGCTTTTTTTTTTTTTTTGTTTTTTTTTCTTTTTGGAAATTGCAAACAAAACATACAACACTTTTCAACAAAGAGATTTTGTTCCAAAATAAATCGACACTTTGTGTTGAGTTGAATTTACAGATGCTTTATGCGTATACTTAAAGTTGAGAGAATGAAGCGGTTTTATGACTGGCCTGTACGCAATGCTCCAGCGGAACGGGTCCTTTTCGCAGCGGGCTCGGTTGTGGTATCGCCTTTAATGTCATCGAATAGGGCAGATTTGTCCTGTGGCCAAAGAGAAAATCAAGTTGCTAATTAAATTTGTAGAAAATACAAAAACAAACAAAAAAATAGGAAAACAGTAAGTTTCAGTGGGTCAAAGTCGATTTATTTTTACCCTAGACCTGAGGCATATTGAATCCGCCATTTTGAATTTTGAAATTCCAACATCAAATTCGAAATCTGCGATCTCAAAACATATTTTACAAAACACGGTTTTCACTTATATGGGAGGTAGGCGTGGTAGTCGACCGATGGCCAAATCCAAATTTTGGGCCCTCTAGCTTTCTTCTAGCTCTTGCAATCGTGTTTTCAAGGACGGGCAGACGGATTGGGCTAAATCACCTCAGGAGGTGAGGCTGATCAAGAATATATATATTTCCATACCTATCACGCCTCCTACTTGGTGTTACAAACTTCCGTCAGAAGTGAATATATCCAAACCTCATTTAGTGTACAGAAAACATTTTTTTTTCCAAATCCATTTCGTCCTAGCCAGTTTCCATTTCGTTCGAGTTTCATTACAATTTTCCAAGTTTGGTTCCACTACGTCGTCACTTTGGCAAGAACTCGTTCCATTAAATTCTATTTTCGCATACATTTCTATTCCCTATCTAGGTTCGTTGTTATTTAATTTAATTTTGTTCCATTTCGTTCTCGTTCGATTTTCCCTTTCCAAGTTTGCTCCGATCTATTTTCCCTTTCCTTTCCATTCCCTAAGTTCGTTTCCATTCAAGGTTTGTTTACACTTTGTTCCATGCTCATCCGTTCGATTTTCGCAGTTTGAGCCGGTACATTTATGTTTTCTTTCAAACAAATTGCGACCTTGTCCCATTTCCATGTTATGTTCAGTTCGTTTCTGTTCAATTTCCATTCCATACCAACAAAGTTTGTCCCCTTTCCAAATCGGTTCAGTATTTCTCAAATCATACGGAACCCGACCTATTTCTCTTACAATATGTCATATCGTATGAGATATAGGTAGGGTTTTCACTTAACACAAATTACTCTCAACATACCTGCTGCGCATTTGTGGGCGAATTCTCATTGATTGTTGTCAGATGTTCGGACGTTCGCTTCTCCACCATGCGCACTGGGGCACTTGTAGTGGGTGCGATATTTATAGGTTTCTTGATGCCCATCGAGGACGTTGTTGTCGTCGTCGTCGTTATCAGTGAATATGTATCGATTGGAATATAGATTTTTGTATTTTGAAAATCCTCATTTGGTGGCGGTTTATAATACATTGCTGGTAGTTGAATTTGTACAGAGAATGCATTGCTGGGCGTTGAATCGCATTGGCCGATTTTGGAATTGATAATGTACATAGCGAGATCACAAGCGGCCCACATTTTCTATTCGAAATGAAATTATGCATTTGAAGTGAAAACCAATTTGAGGTGAGGCTAGACTGAAAAATAGGCTGACTGACTGCCACGACTGTGCAACTTACAAAATTATAGGAATTATCTTCAGCATTTGGTGTGCTGTCCTGATGATTCTTCATCATTTCGATGAGGTTCTTGTAGAAGCCGAATGAGAATGCCTCACGTTTGGCCATCAGCGGTTCCAGTATGAAACGCAAACACTTCTCCACTCGTTTAAGTTGATTGCGATCCTCGTGATTGGTGAAAGTCGGATCGTGTACGAGCACTGGTATCGCAAAGGCCAACATGAAATCAGGTAATATGTGAAGTGTGTCCGACGGACTCTCTGAAGCTAAACGGGCAAAATAAGGAGACATACAGTAAAAAAAAAGGAAACTTTTTAAAATTCAATTGATTCATACTTGTTCCAGCAATAGTTTTCAAATATTCGCGCCTTCTATTTACATCGGACTCAACGAAATGACGTATCATATCTGACAATCTGTAAGTAAAAGATGAACTATGAAAAAAACAACCAACATTACTAGAATTCAGCGAACTTTACTTTTTATCAGTCTCATGTCCAGCCAAAGCATAATAGCCAAGGAAGTCCAAAGGCAAGCACTTGTACGGCAGACCCTTGCCCAAGCCTTTGTGTAATTTGCGTGCGAAAATCTCACGCACTTCGGGTACGGGATCAACCTTAAAAAAAAAACAAAAATTAAATTAAATAAAATGTCCACCACCTGGGCCAGCCGCGGCCCAACTCACCAACAATTGTGACAAATTCAAATACTGCTCGGCACTGTACTGATCGCCCACGCCCTTCTGTTCGCACACCTTCAACATGGCGCAGGCAGCACCCAAGCGCAGCCATGATTTTTCGGCCGGACACAGGCGATTCTGTTCAAGTAGATCGCCCCGCTGATTGATGAAAGCGCTCAGCATGCGGAAGGTCTTTTGGGCGGCATGCTCATCCGAACGCAGGCCGAGCAGCCAGCGTGCCATTGTCTTCAGGGCATCCAACTTGCAGAGTGTATCGGGCGGCAGCTCTTCCTCCGTGCACCAATCACCCTCCGGCAACACATAGTCTCTGGACTCGGCCACACCCTGTATAAGTAGATCCTTGACAATGCGACGTGCAATCATATTTTTGATGGGCGTCAGAAAGGCTTGCGGCATACTGAAGGCAATATGGCCGAGCGTCACGATTTTCGTACGCTGATGCTCGCAATTCGGCGACAGGGTGGTGCGCAACGAATCAATGATCTCGTTAAAGATCGGGTGCACAGTGGGCGTTGTTGTTGTGGTATTTGCGTTCAAAATCGTCGCCGAGCCCGGACCATCTGTCAGCGGCTGGCTGTTGACGAAAATGCAGCGCACTGCATGCTTGGCTTGTTTGACCGTGCCGGACAGGGCGAATTCCTTGCAGACCGGTGCCAATACTTCGAGAATCTTGGGATTAGTCTCGCAGAAGGCCTTATAGCGGCCCAGATGCGAGAGTGTTTTGAGGATGAGCGGTGCCGCGTACTCTTGCTCGTAGCTTAATAGGGAGATCAGATGACGTAGAGTGGTGTCGGTGAAGAAGTGAGCAGAGAAGACGTAGGACAGCACCTGAAAGATGTGACAGTAAATAATTTAGTAAATTACAAATTGAGCAGATATGAATTTTTGGTTAAAAATATTTGTAAATTAAAAATTACACTGTTCTACAAATAATAGAACAATTGTTGAAGGAATGCAATATTAATTTTCTAAACTTGATAATTTCCAAATTCAATAATTTCCAAAACTCTCTAGTATTGCATCATTCATAAGACTTTAGATCTTCGCAAATATACACTTACGCTTAAAAGTTTCAAGCCATGAGCGCCTGTTTCATTCTGCGATATACCGACTTCATCACCCACAACTTGCTCGCTTTTCATGCAATCTTCAATAAGGCTGAAAAGGATCAATAATTTTGATTGTGAATATTCAAAAAAGTGACCAATAGCACTTACCCAATTAAAACACCAATGGACTCCTTATCCACCATAACCGAAGCGATTCGCTCGATAAGCATTTTCACCGTATTATAGTACAGATTCGTCATAATGGGTGTGCCCAGTTTCTTGAGCAGCATGGACATAGTGTCGGCACACTCCTTGCAGGAGACATCGCGTTTCAATATGATTTCCATGCAACGCAGCAGGCTGGTATCTTTACGCATACTCAAACTGAATTTGGTAAGATACTCCGACGCCTTAAGGGGATCGGGCAAGAGCCTGGACAAAAAAAATATATTTTGTTAAGAATACATTTTTTGTTGGGATTTTTTTTTTATTAACTTACTTGCTGATAATGGTCTGCTTGATGTTCAACTGATTCTGCAGCTTGGGCGTCACTTCCTTGGAGTGATGCAACTTCACCCAATCACTCACCGTCTTGCGTGTCTTCATCTGGTTCTTTTGCAGCTCGACAAACGCCTTTGTCGCATTGTCATCCAATGTGCCCAACAGATGGTAGAGCTTTTCCATGCGCTCTTTCGACGGTAGCTTGTACGGCACTAGGCACGTGATCAGCAGACGTTCGACGAGCAGGCGATCCTCCATGCCCGGCATATAATAGCCGTGCAGTACTTTATTCTTGATCCAATCAACGGATTTCTTCGTCTCGTCCGACAAGTCGTTGGGCTCGCACAACGCTTGCTTGTAGATAAAGGCCAGGCCGTTCATGGCCTCCTTGCGTATTTTGAATTTCTTGTCCAGTGTTCGTTCGCGCACAAAATCCAGCAGATCCTCCGATTCGCAAACGATATTAAATTCACGTTTGGCCGTCTCCACAATGGCCATGACCACCTCGTAGCGGACATTCTCGTCGGGATCGTGTTGACGCACGCGCAAATTGTCAATTATATCTTTGCGTAGATGGGGATGGTTCAGCAGGAAGTGCATCGATGATTGTACGCATTTCACACGCACCGAAATGGCAATGTCACAGAAGCGTCCGAAGAACAGGCGCAACAGGGCAGTGTGCTTCTTAGAGAGTTGCGAATCCTTTTCGGAGAACATGCGTGCGAGCAGTGAGACGGCCTCTGTTATAAGAAAAAGGGGTGGGTGGGAATAGGTTAATTTCAACATTCAATAACTTGACTAACATCGTTCGGCAAATGGAAACTTTTACAATAATTCGGGGTACACGAGTTTTTTTGGTCGGACATTTTGTGTTTTTCTAAAAAATTTTAACTTTTTTGCTCATAAACATTATAACAAAAAAAAAAATGTTTGCTGAAAAAACAGGACGAGTAGAGAATTTATTAATGTTATGTAATATCGGTGACAGTACCACGAACTGGCGTAACTGTCTGGTAGTAGCAGTATATATATATATTCTCGCACGCTATTGACTCCGGTATTCCTCTGCTTTTTGCATCTATTTGGACGATATTGAAAATTGGCAACATCGGATAAGAACTACTTTATACAAAATGGTTGCCAAATTTCTTTATTTTCGTTTATCTTGAGAAAAACTAAACCGATCAGACGACGTTTTTTAATTTGGTTGGAAATTATTTTGGAATTGCAATGAGAAAGGTACAAATTGACCGAAACCAATAGGAATTGTAAAAAAAAATTTGAAATGGGTCGGAAATAAAGTGGAAATGTTGAATAAATTTTCGAAAAAATATTGAAAAAATATTCAAAACCTATCGAAAAAATTTGAAAAATTATCGATAAAATGTTGAAAAAATATTGAAAAACCTACATAAAATTACCGAAAAACGGTGGAAGAATCGTACTCGCTCTGTGCAGGGTATTTAAGCTTTTTTAGTTTTCAAAGCGTTTGTAAAAAACATTATGGAATCCTGACATTGCAAAAGCAAAAATTTGATTAGCGACACCGATTTACCTTTACCACTAAATTCACACCCGACCGAACTAGAGGCGGTCTTGTTCCTCGGACTGACCACTACTGAATCGACTGACGACTCGAACTGATACAAGTAATAACACAATATTGAATTTTAGTATTCAAATGTGATACCTCGAAAATGACGCCGAATGAAGTTGCTTCAACAGCAACCTTTACCACTGATTCTAATCCCCGTTTTATTCCCAAAAGTGCAAATTCGCCGAATAGTGCTGTCTAAAGGAGAAGTAGGTATGTACTCACTTAAACGTTCACCTTCGTTTGTGGCCTTTAGTTTGCATTCCAATTGCGGCAATATGGAACACAAAATGGTCGGATTGATAAGGTTCAGTTCGTAAATAAGATCGTAGATTTTAAACGAAATAGCATAGTTCTTATCAATTTTATCCATAATCAACACTTGATTGAAAAACTGAAAAATGAAATGGAATTTAAAAGTAATTTGAGATGAAAATTTTGTAAAATCCAGACGTTTACCTGTTTTATCATAGACTCCAGCGAATCACTAGTTTTAATAATCAACTGTTCGGCCAGCTGGTAGGCATTCTTATTTTGCGACTTATTGGGTTCGACAATATTGATCAGTATCAGGTCCAACAGTTCGTTGGGAAAGTTGTCAGCCTCTGTGATCAGAGGACTTAGAATGTCGATCATGAAATTTTTCACCTTACTGCTGTGCTCCTCACTGAAGGATGTTAACAAAGAGAAGACAATACAAAATCTGTGATGTAAGTTGGTGTGATCAAATTTTTTACTTGATTATCTTAAACATCATGGCGAACAGCTGACAGAAGATTTTCTGGCATTCTTCGATTTCGAAGCACATATTGAATGACTTGACATACGCCAGATTCTCGAGCAAATAGAAGTAACGCTTGAATGATGGATCCTTGGGATCCTTAAGGCCATACAATTGCTTTATGAAGAACAAAAATATGGTCTTGATTTGATCCTGGTCCTTGTACGGCGCTTCGGGCGCATACACACGCAGCACATCGGCAATGCAGCACGCCACCAACAGTTGGACGTCACGTGATTGATGCTGGAGAAAATATTCATCGACCAGGTGCAATGCCAATGGTATGTACTGATGATAGAGGCCATCATCCTGTCCCATAGCCTGGAGAGTGTGTGCTAGAGTCTGTCAAGGGACGGATACACAAATAAAATGCATGTAAATAGTACATATTTGTAAATATTTGTGTGTGTGATTACCTTTAAACGACGTATTAGTTCATCTGTGCCCAGATCCTCGGTGAGAGGACGACATCCCGTAGGATATATTATGTCCGCCATAATGTGTCGGATTCTACGCTCGTCTCAGTGCAGTTCAATTACGTTCAACTAGAGTTTTTTTTTCAGATGCAAGAAAAAAGTGAAGGGAATCCAAATTAATAAAGAAACCTAAATATATGCTGGTACTTGGAACTATCTGATAAGTTGGTATAGTATAGTAGTTGGCTTCCTACTAAACCCATATACCCAAATGCCCACAGCCTATTGGAATTACGGACACAGTCCACTAAACTCCCGCCACTTTTGGTTAATTTTGCAATTTTTTTATTTGCTCCTACTCTGGCAATGAAATAAAAGAGCACCTGCCCATAGTTAATTCATTTTTTTTACGCGCAAGATTATTTTGGCTCCGGAATTCCATGACGATTGTTTTTACTTTTTTCATCACCACCATCCGGCTTACTTGACGGCCGCGTAATAGTATCAAGAACCTTTTTGTTTTAATTAGCATAAAACTATCAAAGTTATAGAAGTGCCCCTCTCCTAGTTATTTTAACATTTAATAAAAATAGAAGGCCATTAGTACATTTCTTGTTTGGTCTTTTTTTTATGTACGTAGAAAATTCCTTGCAAAATTTCGTTCGCATTTTCGCCAACTTTTCTTCTGCTATTTTCTTTTCCCCCACGAATCGAGAAAGAATTGAAATAGAAGTGAAATTATTGCATTTAAATATTAAAACCAATTTCAATTACCACCACCGGCTGTATTTTTTCCACTTTAACTTTATATATTCTTTTTTTCGCCTTTTCACTGCCTCTGCTTGCCCGTGTTTTTCTCGAATTGTGTTTTGTCAAATAAAAATCAGAAAAACTACGCCATCTTTTGGGTACCCAAAATACCCAATAGTATCTGATACTTTTTTCTCAATACTCGATACTTTTTATTCGATACTTGATTACTTTGGTTACTTGGTTTATACGAATGTTGCGAAGACGGTAAATTTATCGAAACACGGGAAATCTGTCGTAGCGAAGACAGATACCAGTGCAAATTTATCGAAATACGAAATACTCTTAGATACATAGCATACTAGATAACGACATGAGGCCGTTTACCGTTATCTAACATGACGTCATTAGATACTTCTTGTCACTTTGGCAGAAAAATGCAAGCGTTGCCACAAATTTAGCTTAATTGGTTTCGCAATAGTACTACCAGATTAATGGATTTTCTACTATATTAATTAGTCGTTAGTAGAAATACGAATCGAAATTATTAAAATTGGGCAAACAAATCAAAATTAATGACTTATGAATTTGAGTTAAGGAAACAATTTAATAAGTTGAAGCGGTTTTTTTCAGCTTCGAAGTTGACTAACAGATGTTTCTGGTAAAGTTGGCTGACAGAAAAACGTAAACAAAGAACAGTAAACGTCATGTCGTTATCTGTGTTTATATCTTTCTTGTACTCTAATTATACTCATGTTTCTCTCAACGCCGAACAAATTCTTTTCGGCGCGTATTTTAATGGTGGCGGGAAAATTAAATTCATTTGAAAACTCAATTTACTTTTGTATGAAAAAAATCACTTGCAAAAATTGCATTTGGGGTTGCTGTTCTTATCAATTGCCTCAAATTGTAGCCATATTTCACTCCTCGGCATTAAAAACAATGAGTGATATATACAACTTGGAGTACTAAGTATCGAATACTTTACTGCTAAAAGTATTCGATACTTCAATGAGTATTTCAAAGTAAAGTATCGAATACAAAGTATTCAAGGAGTACTTTTAGTCCCATCATTACCAAAGACACACTTGGTGCTAGAATAAAGATCCCCACACACCAATGCGAAATTTCGCAGACGCCGCGAAACTTGCTAAAAAATAGTTCTTGAAAAGGCGATATTCGAATAAAAAAAATTGGTTTGTGGTGAAAAATTTCTTAAAAACAAATAAAAATGTATATCCTTTATAAATTTTGTTAAAAGGAACGCACTATCGTATTTTCAAGGACGATTTTTGAGCAAGTTCCGCGGCGTCTGCGAAATTGTGCGTCGGTCTGTGGGGACTTTCCCTATTTCAATTTATTTTTTTTCTGAGTGGAAAAGCAATCAAAAACACATTTTTTCCGTTCTTTTCAACAAAATTTATTAATGATATACATTTTTATTTGTTTTTTTTTGAAATTTTTCATCACAATCAAATTTTTTTTATTCGAATGTCGCCTTTTTAAGAATAATTTTTTAGCAAGTTTCGCGGCGTGTGCGAAATTTTGCGTTGGTGTTTTTCCCGTTAATCCAGACGGCCGCCGTTTTTGTGGTGGGGTGGTAAAGACCGTTTTAGAAAAAAGTGAAAATTTAATTTTTTTTTAAAAAAAAATTGCATTAAAAAGATGGAAAAAATTTACTGAAAAAAAGTTTGGAAAAATTTTGAATTTTTCCAAAAAAAAAGTTCTTAAAACTACGGACGTCGTTTTGCAACGTCGTTGCCAGACTACTGTGGGCGATTTTAATTATTTGGCTGGTGCCTGAGTGGCATAATACAATCTGCTCAATTGAGTTCACACAATTTCTTAAATTGCGTATAAAAATGTTTTTTTTTTTAAATAATTTATTGAAAATTATAATTTGATGCCTAGCCTACCAGGAACATGTAAAAAGCTAAATCTAAGTTGCAAATGTTCACTAAAATTATGTTTTTTGAGAGGGTTCCTTTTCATCCATTCATTCTTTTCGAAATCATATTCTTCAACAGTATATGGTCCATCACGATTTGTGCAGCCAACCATAGCAAAAAGCCGGTGGCCGAGAAAAGCACAACTAATACTAGTATGTTGGCATTTAATGCTTAGAGAACATATCTGGGAATACAAAATGTAAACAAAGAAAAAATATTATAATTTAAACGAAGACCATCCCAAATAGCCTACCAAAGTCCACTTGTTCGCAATGGGATCAAAGCGCTCTACGGAATCTGTATGTTCATCACCTGTCCATCCACCCATGGCATACAAAAAGCCTCGACCAGCGGTTACCTAAGAAAAAAATGAAATGTCGATTTTTAACTATGAAAGATAGAATAACGCATCTACTTGTCAATTCTTAAACGTACTCCGGCCCACTGTCTCTTCTTGAGCATTGGTGCTTGGTGAGACCATTTATTTGTATTCGAATCATAACATTCAACCGTTGCGAGTACGCTGGTACCGTCGAAACCTCCAACAGCATATAAAAGTTGATTTAAAACAGCCACACCCGCACCGCTTCTGGCCTCATTCATTGGTGTCACATAACTCCATTCGTCAGTGCGAGGATTGTATCTGAGAAATTGTTCAAATTGATTAATTTTAATGTGGATCAACATTACTTCCCAAACAATTATACCTTTCCACACTAGTGAGATTTTTATACCATTCCGCACGATCACGCTCCTCAACTCTACCACCAAGAACATAAATACAACCATCTAGTACCGCAACGGACGTTTTACTGCGCGTTGTATTCAAACTCTTGCATTTTTTCTTCTCGAAACTTTTTAGATTGATTCTTGTGATTGAACCGTAAGATTCAATAATGAACAAATCGTCTTCCAAAAGAACAGCACAATGAACTGCACAACGATGTGATATATTGCATTCAGTCCACGCATCTCGTTTGGGACAATAGAGGTGCACAACCACGTCGAACTGGAATTATTATTAGTAAATTTTGATGAAAAATGTTAATTAGGTTTCAAATATTCAATAATGCTGAACACTACTTATAACGATAAAGCCTAAGCCGCAATGCAACGACATAGTTTGAAATTTCAAAGCCGTAAGCCAATCGTATTTCCTCTCATAACCTCAAGAACAGATTATCACTTGATGTGCGCATTGCGACCTTGCCTCCTTAACTTTATACATTCTTGCTGTCAAACCATTTTTTTTTGTTATTTTCAACGCTAGTATAAAAACAATAGCAACAAACAACAATGTCCGAGGAGGAAGATTTAAACAATGTGAATAATGTGAATCTCAGAAATTTTCAAAATATACCAAATGTAGTCCCACCGCCAGCAAAAAATCCCCCGACCATTGTCGTTCTTTCGTTTGTGATATGTGCATTTGTTTTCTCCATTCTGGATTCATATGCCATTTCATTGCGTCCAACATCCGGCCCATGCAATATTCCGACTTGTACACAGGCTTGATATTTTCAGTTATGAAAGAGGTCGTTAGAAAAGGCAAGCGTATTAGTTTCATTATCTCATCACTGAACTTATCACGATTTTTCGAATCGTGAGCAGTCCAATTTAGGCAACTATTGGCCACATCCTCTTCCGATTGAACAGCCAGTGAATCACTGGCTATTAATTTACATAGTAGCTCTGGTGATATCACTAAGAACTTCTCAGTTTGGGATATCTAAACAAAAGAAATGAGTGGCATTGTATTTATATCAAAAAAGCAGTTAGGGGTTTGACACATTCAATTCTTTATCACACATTCATTTACCTGCATATAGTTCTCAATTATGAAAGAATCCACTTCATATGGAACATCACTTTACCAAGAAAAAGAAGAAGAATATGAATTTCAAAACATAAATGCCAAGAAAAATTAAAAACGGCGTCCCGATTTAAAGGTAGGCCGTTTACCGTTTACCGTCCAAAAGAAGCAAACAAAATAGAGGAAGCGATAGCTCAGCTCAATAACTACATTAGCTCAATGACAGACAGACAGACATCGCTAGATCGACTCAGGCGATGATCTCATTAATTCATTACACACATATACTTATTTGCTCCTTTATAAATCGTTCGAGGTTTAGATTTGTTTTCATTATGCCAGCTCATTGCTGCCACGATGTCACCTTTGAGTTCAGCCGAGTTTAACGCTGGTTCATCAATGAAGGCATGCGACCGAATTCGTATCAATATCTGATAAAGGAACTTCTTACGATTTGGCCGATCATGGTCGATCCATTTCAGGCAACTTTTGAATACATACTCTTCCGACGGAACCGATAGTTTATCATTGGATATAAAATGGCATAATACGTCGTGTTCTAGATCCAAAAACTCCTTCATTTGGGATATCTTAAAAAAAAATTGAGTTGAAATTCAGCCACGGTTGATACTCTTTCTAAAAATTGTACTCCACTCTTACCTGCATATAGTTCTGGCTGACTATAGTGTCCATTACATTTAACAGTTCACTGACCAATCATAAGGAGAGAAAGTAGAATTCAAGTTAACACGATGAAGAAGAAATTCACACAAGTTACCGACCATTTGTAACGCCCAAAAGGAACGCCTCCTCTTGGGCAGTCAAAAAAATCACATATACCTAGATATTTGCGATCATTTCCATAAATGACTCACCTGCATTCATCCTTAGTCGTGAGTTGCTGTTGAGGCTTTGTGGACGAAAATAAGTTTTTCAAGAATGCCATTTTGAATTTATAACTTTTATTATTCTTGAAATAATTCTCAACTTATAGGGTTCAATAGTATCAACGTACTAACTTGGCAGATAAGTGGAAAAAATATATTTCACTTTGTAGAGAAAAGTTCTCTTTTTATTAACCGACTGCCAATATGTCTGAATCATATATGTTTATTAGAGTGTCCGTGTATTTAGCAAATTTAAAAAATTCTTACGGATCCTCCCCTTTAACTCTTGTGCAAATTTCATTGTACTTAATTAAACAATGATTATATAAGTTTTTAGTATAATCGGCAAAATACGTCATTAACTTATGATTGAATTTGGGAAATAATGAGAAATTTGTGTAGGAAATATTTAAAAAAAACTGTGAAATTTTCACTATGAAATTTCGGGTTTTCTTGTCGAGATTTTAGTTCTTTCATGACTTTTGATGAACTATAAAACACCGAATGTTTTAACACTTGTGTATTGTAGCGAAAAGCTTTCAATATATTTAGATAATGTACATTTCTAGATAATTGATTGCACACAATTTTTAATGTAAATAACAAAATGTGATTTTCCTTATTTCCATTTTTCCACATCTAAAAATACGCGCATAGTTCAATAAGGCAAAAAATGTTTTTTTTTTTCATTTTTGAAAAGTTATCTGAGTTCTTATTTATTAAAGACGGTGTGGGAGAACCTTTAGACGCATCGTAGAAGATTAAGTTTGGTACCAACATTACTTAGGGGGCTCCCTGAAACAAAAAAAATTAACAGACACCCTAATGTATATATGTAAGAACATTGAGATAAGCGAAAATCGAATTTTACGTCTTATCGCATTCTACTCAATAATACGCTCAGTGTCAGATTTTGAAAATTTAGGAGAATTTCATTCAAAATGTTGGTATGCACTTTACAGAGACGTTAAAATAACCAATTTATGTCGAACATGTACACAATTTAATTACAAATATTTTAGCAATTTAACTGTGCTCTCGCATAAATAATAAAACTGACAACATTCGGGCTACTGAATCGCGCAAATTGTCCTCCATAATCTAAATAGATACAATTTTGACCAACTAGTGAAACAAGCCCCACTTGCCGTTCATTTTTAAGTACCGGCGAACCGGAATCACCCGGGCAAGCTCTCATTCCTCCATAAGAGCGTACAATAATTGCATTCGGACTGGTCTCACGTAATGCCATCACAGTGCCCTCTCGCAATCGATCTACCGTGGGACTAGAAGGTTTTTCTTGGCCCCAGCCAATTACAGTAAGGTAGTCATTTTCCTTGATGTATGTAGTAGTATCAACATTGGCAAATGTTATGTTAATGAGGCGATCTGTCTTTAAAATAGCCAAGTCCATATCGTAGTTGTTCGTAGTATACAGTGTGGGTATCATCGCTTGTGTAACTCTGCCGAGATATACTTGTTCAGACCTTAAGGTTTTTCCGCCAATTACGTCTATATATTGATATGGTGCCGCAATGCAATGCGCAGCGGTTAGAACACACGTTGACGTTATCACACTGCCACCACAGTCTATTATCTGATTATAATCAGGCAATAAATTATTATTTGCATATGTTCGTACAGTCACAGCATAGGGATATTTTTCGATGGTTGTATAGGATCCACCAGCAACTTTTACTTGAATGTTCGGTTCGGATTCTTCACCACTTACATCAGGGACTATCAAAAGCTTAATGTATACCAGTATGAGGACTGAATGAACAACGCGATTTGCCATTTTGATAATAGCTAATAGCTGAACAAAAATGAACGACTCTACTCGCTTTTATACACATTCGAGGTGAGCTTGCATAAGTGAAAAATGTGAATTTATTTAACATGTACATATGTACTTAAAATATATCTTTTCTTATTGCAATGCAAAATATTAAACTAGAGATAATGCGATACACAGAAAATGTTATGGAAAAAAAATTGTTAACACCCTGGAAAAAAGTTCGAAAAATGGGTCAAGTTTTAACCATGATCATCTCATAATCATAAATGCCATGAAATGTATACAAAGTTCTTATAATTTAACGTAGAGTACGAAAATCAATAATTAGTTCTATCGAACAAATTAATCCACTCTAACATATAGGAATGGGGATTCTAATATTAACAATTATTTACATTGTAAGCTTTCACTTTCACTTCTTTTGCTCCCTTCACCCTGAAGAAATTTGTGGCGTGGTAAATGATTGGGGCATATTCATGGTCAAAATAAAGTTTATGCTTAACATTTGTTCCTATTTAGACTGTCAAATCGGAAACGCCATTGATACGAACCATTCAATTGATAAGAAATTTATACCTGTAAAATATTTAAAGTTTTAATATTTAATCCTTGTTATTATATAAAACTCTTCGTATTTAGTTTGATTGATTGATAATTGATTGATTGTGTGTATGTATGTTTGTTCCCTTATAACTCAAGAAATACTTGACCGATTTCAATGAAACACATATCAAAATGTTGGTAATTTCATTGGCCTCATCATAGACTATTATCTTTAACTTTAGACATTCGAGGTAGGCGTGACAAATATTATTCTAAAATGCTATAATTTATGCACTTTTTAGTCGATTTTGCTGAAATTTTGTATGTAGTGTTGGGCCCTTGTTCAACGCATTTCGGTGTTGGTTAGTGAATGGGCGGCAGAGGATGCATATTGAAGGTACCCCAATTGTCACGACCCCAAATTTTTTAAGCGCCATTAATTGGGCCCTATTTAAGGTAAATTCTGTTTCATCCTTGGCTTTCAATGCGCTCAGAAATTGTGCTAGTAAAAACTATTTTTTTTAAAATTGGAATTTCATTAAATATATTTTGGCATGAAATAAATTACATTTTAAAAGATAAACTATCATTTTTTTCCCAAATCGACTACATGTGTAAATACAAGAGTATATTGTTAAACGATTAAAGTACATAGTACATATACACTTTTGATACTTAACAAATGTAGATTAATACATAATAAATACGTTTCAAAATTCGACTATTCAGAGTAAAGGCTAAAATTGAGGTATGTGGGAGACACGACTATACTGCTTCTGTCGTTTGGCAACGCGGAATGGACAACGAGTCATCATTGTGAAAACAACGAGACCGCACATGGCAAATAGTAGCCAGAAAACGTAGGTGAGCAAGAAAACAAAACGATTCGGCAGCCACAGTACAGTGTAACTAAGTTGATAATCCTCTGGAATTGAAACGAAAGATAACATAAATTCCCTCAAACTCATTGCACTAAAAAGATAAAGAATCAAATGCTTGCTTACCTAGAACACCATAGCCCATGCCGATTTTGGTTGTGCCCATACGGTATGAAGCTGTTGGCACCATGATTTCCAAGTAACTATGTTCCTGCTCTTTCAAAGCTTTCAAATCGAAGTGTCTCACTGCAGTCTCATAGAAATTAATCGCTTTCGTCGAGGGGTGAACGAAAATGCGTGACTCATGCCAATGACCCGAGAATATCACATGCGGATCCAGCTCATTGAGAACAGAGCGCAGCAGAGGCCCACCGCCTATAAGGACAAGTAATTAATAGAAAGTAAATGCATTTTCTTCATCGAGCAGGTCATGTGTGGTATTTGGTATTTACCTATAAGGATGGGGGCATGCGACAGGCCAATACGCAAGTGATTTGCATTATTCTTCGGATCGGGATTTGTAAAGTCCAACAGCATTCGATTGATCTTAAAGAAGCGTAAGCGATTCTCATAATCGAAGAGATCTTCGTGCATGAAAGCTAACTCGAAGCGATTCACATTGGAATTGGATATGTATTCACCGTTTTCGCCGCCAATATCATTGTCGCCGGGCACATGAATGTGCTGCAAGTAGGGAGAGATCATTTTAAACTGCATTTATATTTCTTGTGTGGGTGTTTTTATTTTGTTGTTTTGTCTTGATTTTCTCCAAAATCTAATTGATACTCACACGTATATTGTCGTTGGTCTTGTAAATTCGATGGAAGCGGTCTACGTAGCTTTTAAATTCAACGGGCGTAGCGATATTGCCCTCGTCCAGTAAATCGCCGAGAAAGCAAATGATATGTGGTTGTGTGAAGGATAGAGATCGTTCGAATGTCTTGTCTAAGTACCTAAGGGGAAATATTAGAGATGGCAAATGTTTTAAATTAAATGAGGAGGCTTTTGTGCAATACACTTAGTTTCGTTTTTTTTCAATACGATGACTTCTTTTCTGCTGAGCACTCACCTGTCTGAATCAAATATCGCCAAGGGGCTGTAAAGCGCCTTATCGTATGTTTTCCCCAACAACTGGGGATCGGCAATAAAGAGAATGCGCGTGCAATTGTCTATGGAGTAGAATATACCAACAAGTAATTAATGAATTTTCACAATCGAGCAGATGTGTGGTATTTACCGAATTTACAGTTAATTTGCTGCCAAGACGATTCATTTATATAATAAATAAGAAATTCATTGAAGAGTATCAACATCACCGTAAAAGTGACGAGACCACGAAATACTAATCTGAAAAATGGAAGCATGTAAATAAAACAAATGCCAATTTACTTAATTGTAAACTCACCTATTGACAAAACGCAAAGAGGCCATTGTTTCCGGCTAATCAGACTCCACAAACCAAATAGTTTTAGCATGGGAAGCGTGCCATTTTTCCGCCCAAAATCTAATTTTAAACAGAACAAAAAACACCAAAGAGTATGAGTAAAAGTGCCTCCAAGCGCACTTTCCGTTGTCTGTTGGGAATCGCTCAGGTAGTACTGTGATGGCTTATTGGTTTCGTCGTGTTGTTTAGCTGGGGTGCCTCTTTTTATTATCGAAACATTCGTTGTTTTTATGCTCCACCTATTATCTAGAAAAATAGATAATAATAAAACAAACTTTGTTTTTTTTTTTTTGGTTGTTTCAATCTTATTTTTGGCTCGCTGCTGCTTAGGCGGATTTGTCAAAATATTTTGGCCTGGAAATCTTATTAAAGATGAATTTTATTATTATAACAATTTGCGTAAATGCTTTCTAGTTAAAATAACCACCCACCGTAAATGATATGTGCTACAGAATATTATAAGTCGCTTGTCCGGTTTCAGGTCTATTGTAATTCTGACACACTCTGCTCGTAGTCAGTCCGCCACTGGGCACGTAATTAAATTAAAGCACATTAACATTTCTTTCGCACATAATTATGCGCGCTCCCCACTTTTCTGCCTGCAAGTTTAGGGGTGCAAGTGGGGACAACTTGAGAATTCAAGATTTACTGGCCAGTCTCACTTCTTTCTGATTGTCTCGGCTGATAGCCGATTTATGGTTTTAACTTTTTAACTTTCCTTACTGTGCACATTTTTCAGAATTTTCAAATTACAAAAGACTCTCCAGCATTATAAGAATATATAGAAGATAGATATGATTTGCAGATAATACGAGAAACGATGAAATGTTCAGTGGGGAATGTAAACAACCCATGGAACATCAGCTGTGCGTCTTTACTATGGCAACCACGGTTGCCAGATTTGTGAGATTTATCATATTTAGAGTTTGGAATGGCTCATGAGATGTGAGGTTTTTGTCAGAACTTTACGTCGTGTGAGATTTTGTACGATTCTTTAATTGCTGTGAGCTTTGTTGTGAGATTTTTAATTGCTGTGAGATATTTTCTCACATGAAATGTTTTATTTCGTGTGAGATTTTTTGATTGCTGTGAGATTTTTTTTGTGATATTTATCTGAGAATACTTCCGGTTATTTAACCAATTATTTAAGCGGTATTGCTGTCGCAAGGTTTAGTTACGGCTCAGAACAAAGTTTCAGTTACTCTGGGAAGAACCGTGTGAAACAAAAGACTGAAACTCATGTATACGTGTGATATGGCATCCCCTTCTTACTCATTGATTTTTATGTTAACTCTCCAATATCATCGAAATATAGTGTTCTCGCTCACTCTAGTTAGGGAATTCGGGTTTCAAACCGGTTAAAAAACTAATCTTTTTAGGTTAGGAATAACGTAAATACGCAGAAAAAAGTAGTTAGATTTAACGAACAATTAAGTTATTTCCGACGTAACAACCACTAAGGTCTAACATGAGATTTTTTTAATTTTGTGTGAGATTTTTTGAAATATTTATTTGGGAACTCTGGTGTGGTATCTAAAAAAATGCGATATGGCTCAAAATTGATTATAAAATCGTATTGAGACTCCTTTTGATGTGTCGATTTCAAAAATTTTCGACAAAATTTTCTACTTCGACTGTGAGATATAATCTTTAAAACCTATATACAATTTCAATTCTCTTGAACTAAATAACAATTTTTTGACTTTATTTACTTTGTTATTGAAAAAATACATCATACATACAATATATATTTTTCTGTTGTCTTAAATGAAATTTTTTTTTTATTTAATACCGATTTTGTTTTCAACTCTCTCCAATTTAAAATTTTGATTTCATTCATTGTACATATTTTCTAAATCTTGAACAAGCGTTTAATTTGAGAAAGAGCAGATTCTTGGTAGCAAAGCTAATTATCATGCTTTGCTTGGTAATAAGTTTAAATGTAATGCCCTATTTGTATTTATCGGGAAAGGAGTTGATAAAATAAATAATAACTGTTAATCTTAAGTTTACTTTTGAATAAAGATTAAAAAAACAACTTATGCACTTATGCATTGAATTTGGCAAGTTTTTCATAAACTAATGTGCAAATGCTGCTTTCCATTTCCGTTAGTTGAATGGCCGACAAATTTGCACTTTTGATTTTCTTGTCCAACGCTCCCAACAACAATGTCGTGCTGTCTTTTTGAGCTTCCTGTTGCTGTGAAATGGTTGATACCGCCATATGAAACAAATTGGAAAACGTACTCTGCATATCCTCGCTATGTGCCATAGGTTCCAGCATTGGCTTAAATGGGGGAGGGGACATACAGTGATCTGGAGGGTCTTCAGACTTAATCTGTATATTCTCGCCGTTTCCTATGTATTCCATTGCCTTTGAATTCAAAGAATCCGACGTCTCAGGGTAAGCACATCCCTCTTCAATGGCGATGCCATCTTTCGAATCCAAACTTATATCTTTTTCGTCTTGGAACCAATCTGAGTTGGTCTCGTAAGGTTGTGTTAATTTGTCTTTGTAGGGATAGCTGTGGGGAGAAAGACAAGTTCTTTGTATATGCCAACTTTGGAACTTATTCCAACTTACCGCCTACCAATTGTGAAATTATCCAGGAACTGCATCAATCCAAAGTACCTCCAATGGACAGATGATTTCCTGTTTGAAGCCTTCTTCACTTTGCATCTTTTATACACGTCCCGAAGATTCTTCCATCGTTTTTTGCAGATATCCGCTAGGTAAATATGGAAATTAAATCATTAATAATAAAAAAAAACTTGTAAATTGTAAAAATAAATTACCCTTACCCCTCGATTTCAAACGTTTGGCAATTTCCGCCCAGGTGGCTCTTTTCTTCCAAACATTCTCATAATCTTCACAGTTCAAGTTGTATATGATCTCATTATTTTGTACTTGTAAAATTAATTTCTCATCGAAAACCTCGGCGTTTTTAAATTTCATTTTCCATTAAAACACAACACACAAATTAATACACAACAAAACTGTTTATTTTTTCAACAGCTGTTTGAGTGAAGCTTTTCGTTCAAGCTTTCAATTTATTTTAGTATCCCATCCACTGGCAGACATGTTATCGAAAAAAAGCGCATTGCTGAGTGCCAGATAAGAAAGCAAGTACCTTATAATTTGAAATAATATTTAAAATTTAAGTTTAAATTAATAAAATAAAAATAATAAATCAGAGCAGTCTAGCAGTTTCTAGTTTTCTTTAGTTCAGGAGTCCAATCGTATATCTCGATATTCGGCAATTAGCCTCGACAGAGAATATGTTTCATTAATATTGGGTCTTGACATCATACCTAAACGACCGTAACATGATTGTTGATTTTATTCGATATCGAGATACGCGATTGCACCACAGTACTTTATCGAATACTCAAAATGAATTGTTTTTGTAACTAAATTTTTGGCAAGTATTGGGTACCGACATTTCGGCCCATCACTATCGACTAGACATTTGTTTTCACTTCGCGTTCTAACAACTAAGAATATTTTATTTGTTTTCATTATATTTTCCCCACACAAAAAATGGTTTGTCGCGTCTGCTTGAAACTATCGGAAGAGGTTTTGAATATATTCGATGCAAAAAGAAAGGAGAACATTGCTCACATAATCCAGCAACATTTCTGGTTTTTGGTAAGCGGTAAGGGAGCACCTGCAAACTGTAACAATTTAACAAAACAATTTCATTCATATTACAGCCCATGCCAAATGATTCCGTTTCAACAGTGATATGCTCCGACTGTTGGAACAAGATTAGCGATTTTCACGAATTTTACATGACAGTACAGCAGGCCCAAGGAACTTTACAATCGACGGCGCTCAAAGAAATGTCAAAAGTAGACAGTGAGGATAAAGGCCCGGCCGAACAGATGGAATTCGAAATAACTATTAAGGAGGAGTTTGTGGAAAATGTTTGGCAAGTGACACCTGAGGAGGTCCTGGCTGACAACTTGACCACGAACAATCCATTGTATGAGCCGGAAGTGCTACACTGTCGAACAGCAGCACAGCCCGCAGAAGTAAATGTATACGACATGATCAAATCAATGTCCACTGTCGAGTCAGATCCAGACGGCAGCTCAAACGAAGACGAATGTAAGTAGCATTACACATCTTGAATCTAGATTAGTTTTATATGCTTTTATCTCTTCCACAGACCAAGAACCTAAAAGAAAAATCAATGACGTCGTCCCTTCTACATCACACATGACCAGAAGAAAACGCGGTAGACCATCTCTAAGGACAGAGGAAAAAGTCGCTAACACACTGCACGAAAAAAGTAAAAAAAGTCAGCAGAATGAGAAACTGATCAATAAGTACATTCCGATGGACTGTAAGTTGTGCAATTTTTATGGCAAAGATTTCGGGGAAATCCAAACACATTTCCGGAAAGAACATTTCGGAGTGCGGCCTTTTGTGAAATGCTGTCGACAAAAACTGCAAGATCTAGGCTCGTTGTTTCATCATGCCCTCAAACACGAGGATCCAGAATCTATCATGTAAGCATTCCATATAGAATAATCTAATTGTAGTTTGAATTCCGCTGAGGGACTAGCGTCTGGCTAAATTAGGCTCAGGGTTTCGTCTAGCGTAAAATCATTCGTTTCTTTTGATAAAGTTTATCTAAGAAACTGTCTGATTATACGGATTACCGATGCGGGTGTATAAATGGGAAGAGAGGGTTTCTGCATTTCCGCACAAATACAGCAGAAAATAATATAAAAAAAAACCTCTACTGGGGGAAAAAAAAACTATACCAAGTTCATACTATTCATGAAACATTTAAATTTCCGCCATATTGAATTTTGTAATTTCCAATTTCGGTTACGGTTCTCAGATTTAAAAATATATCGGTTTCTGTTCCAATTCCCAGACTTTTTAAAATATCGGTTTCGGTTCCATAAAGTCAAAAAAGTAAAATTTTAAAGTGAAAGTGAAATGACAAAAGTTAACTAACAAAAACTGGACGAAAAGAAAATTTAATTAAAATTTATATTTTTAAATTGTATTTTTTACTTATGAAATAAAACCAAACCAAAATTAAACAGTTTCGGTTCGGGTTCTGAGATTTAAAAAAATATAGATTCCGTTTCTTGGCGGTCCCTGTAGAAAACTAACTTTTGCGTTTTTTTAATTCGCGATATTAAAAATTCCCTGACATGTTATACTCTCGTAAGTTTACGAGAGGTGACGGTCTTACAGACAAAATTTTCGGCGTAATTGTCACTAGATTTAAGTATGTTGTACTGTGATAATAACGCAACAGCACTTACCGTTATAAAGTTTTTTTTTTAATAATATTCTTAAAATCAGAGTGGAGAATGGTGCATTGAATTTTTTCCACTACCTTCCACTACTGAACATTCAATGAAATAGTGGTAGTGGAAATTCAATGTACCATTCCCCTTTCTGGTTATAATAAAGAATTTACAACATAAACTTACGACGTAAGCTTAGCCTGTAGTAACTTTACCGTACAAATAAATCACTTGATGGGATCATACGTCCAACTGTCGTGTCAACTTTCAAAACACTGATGTGAGTGTATTTTTTCCCATCAAGTGTATAGGTTTCTGTTTGGATTTCGCTCATATCAGCTAGTGAATATCAGCTAGTACAATATACAAATTATTGAATTCGATAATGAACCGAAAACCTTATCAAAAATGTTACAATAGCATTATCGCATAGCCTGCTATCAAGAACCACATAAAGATTAGCAGCGCGAAGAAAGCCAGTCGATAAGTGTACATTCTTGGCTAAGTAGATTCGTTTAAAAAAAAATTAAGGGCTGAGGCGGCTAAAATGGGTTACTAAAAAATTAGTTTAATTAAATGAATATAAATAAAAAATAATTTTTGAGAATGTTTATACAATTTGGTAATAATTTCGGGGTAAAATCGAAAAATTCAGTTTTGAGATACTCACCATTTACTCTCTTCATAACTTTTTTCTAGGCGCAGTTAATTGGTTTTGTTATGAATTATCTTTTGTTGGTTCTTTTTCCAACAACTCACAGTGCACTTTATACAGAATGCAAAATATTTTTTGGTTGGAAATGAGGTCGGGAACGAAACTAAAACGAAATGGAATTGGACCGGAACAAAATTGAATTGGAACAAAATTTTTAAATGGATAAGGAAATGGAAATTATTGATAAATATAGAAAAATTATCGAAAAAATATCAATAAAATATAGAAAAATATCGAAAAATTATCGACAAAAAATCGATAATCGAAATTTCCATTAAATCGAAAAATGTTCGATAAAATATTGGCGAATCCTTAGCCTCCCATACAAAATGGCCGCCAAATTTGTATTTTTTTCGTGTATCTTTAAAAATACTGAACCGATTTTTAAGCGGTTTTTTTATTTGGTTGGAAATGATGTCTGGACGAAATGGAATTGAAACAAAATTTTATAATGGATCGGTAATGAAAAGCTTTCTATAATTATCGAAAAAATATCGAAAAATTATCAAAGATAATTCGAAAAACTGTGGTTAAAATGACCGAAAAATGGTCTAAAGCTACGGTCAGATTATGGAAAAATACATACAAAAAATAAAATACTGATACAGTCACATACGATTTTAGTTAATTTTTAAAATATCTGCAGGGTATTTTAGCTTCGAAAATAATTATCTTATAGCTATTTTTGTTTTCGTGAAATAAATTCAAGTATATCTTGAAACACTTCACTGTACAATTATTTTCAAGTAAGCATATTGGCGCATATTCATATTCATAGTCAAAAACAAAGTTCCTATTTAACTTTAGTTTCCACTTACCGGTCAAATATAGCAGAACAATTCCATGACTATGAATATGCGCCATTGAATTTACGATTCGGATTTATGAATACTTTTTTTTTTCAATTGTTAGCATTTCTAGCACGCGTGTGTCAAAGGATACTGTTCTGAAGTATTACGATGTGGAGCATTACGATGTGGATTTCGACACGGCCAAATGCAAGATATGCGGCGGTTTAATGAGAAGTGGTAGAACAAATATTTTGAAAACACATTTGCAAAAGAAACACGACATTGTGTTCACGGAAATGAAAGCTAAAACCACAGTGCCCTTGAAATCGGTGAAAGCTGAAATGCCAAAAGATGAAGCCACTGAAGAATCAGTGCCGAGAAAGGTATTATATGTGACAAAACCGCTCAAAGTTCAAATCAACCAAAATGACCTCTATCGATCATACGTTGGACTTATAACCGAAGACGGCTTACCGTTTAACGTATTGAATTCGGAAAATTTGCGAGCCATTGTCGACGCACTGAGTGTCATGCACGGAAAACCCTTCCGATTAAGTGCCACAAATTGCATAGCCACTATTTCACGGGTGGCACACAACATACGAAACTGCACAAAATCAGAACTGCGGGGGAAACTCATCTCGCTTAAGGTGGACAGTGCCACGAAATTTGGCCGCACCGTTTTAGCAGTAAGTGCACAATTTTCCGCTGACGATCGAATCGAATCCCGTTTGCTCGGCATGATGCCGTCAAATGGATCTTCAGGCATGCAATTGGCGGACAACATTAAGGAGACTTTGTCAACTTTTAATGTCACATTGGAGCAGATTGTGTCAGTTACTTCGGATAATGGCGCAAATATGGCAACAAACTGGCTTCAATGCACGGAAGAGGAGGAAAACGAAGAATATTTTCAAAATGTCCAGTCTTATGAGAATTTCGATGAATCCCACTTGACCATCGGTGTCTTGCAACACAGCCGTTGTGCAGCGCACACTATACAACTGTGTGCCCTGGATGTAACAAAGAATGAGAGTGTAAAAAAATATGTCCGCCAGTGTCGTAATCTGACGAAATTTCTCAATAAACCGTCGAACGGTATCAGAGATTTATTCGAAAGCAAAAAAGTAAGTTTACCCAGCCTTGACTGTGCTATGCGTTGGCGATCAACGTATAAAATGCTGGAAGACCTTAAAAATGCAAAGGAAATTCTCAACTCTGTGGCCAGCGTACGAAATCAATCTGTGGACGAAAATTTCGATTTAAATGAAAGCTTATGCAGTTTCATTGAAGCGTATGTGAAAGTTTTCTCACCCCTTCAGAAGACGCTGGTGAAATTCCAAGAAGAGCCGCTCAACTATGGTGACTTTTACGCTGGCTGGTTGAAGTGTAAATTGTTAACGCAAATTTTAGTAAACGCCGACGAAAACGACAGTTGCTCGGCCGGCCACTTTGTAAGGATTATCGGACAAATTCTCATCGAATCACTGGAGGAAAGGGAATTGAAACTATTGAACAATGACAGCTTAAATTCGTGCCGTTACCTTGATCCCCGATTCCATCATCTCGTAGATCTCGAACAAAAGCTGAAGGCCACAACATTTTTGCTGAAAGTATGGGATCAGCTGAAAATGATAAAACCACCAAATAGGTCTTCAGTCGCAGCCGTCGTTACGCATCCGTCTATTCCTTCGGTTGAAGATGATGAAAATCAACTGTTGAACAATTATCTGTTGCAAGGAATACGCTCGAAAAAATCGGAAAATCTCAATTTAAGAACGAAAATTGAAAGATTTTCGCCTGCATTTTCCAACAGCAGCACAAACATTTTGGAATTTTGGAAAGCAAAAAAACATTCCGATCCCGAATTGTACGCCCTTGCACAAGTATGTTATGGTATACCCGCCACACAAGTGACAGTGGAACGAGCCTTTTCGGCACTCAATTTAGTTCTATCGAACCTCGGATCAGAATTGCAGCACAGTGTTCTGGAAGATATGCTGTTTGTAAAATTAAATATGACCTTCCTTGATGAGGACATCCAACGGACGGTGGCGTCAGATATCTGAAGCTCCGAAGAAGACGATGCAATGGAATACAATTGAATTTTGCATTTTGTACAGTCTTATACTTACGTTGAAAAGCTTTTATTCAATAAATAAATGAAACATTTTTTGTCACCAAATTTTGCCTACCAGTTGTTTATTTTTGTGCTGTGATTATGATTTAGAATTGAAATTCGTTGGGAAAATATTAGATTTATTGTTGTGTAACAGGTAGTCACTAAAATTTGCTCAATATGGTATGAAATATTCGTTTTGGGGAAATAATGTGAAAAAACAAATTGAAAGGGTGGAAAAGGGGGTTAAGTCCACTATTTTTGAAAATAGGTTTTTTGATTGTTATCGATAATAGTTTCAATCCCGCATTGTACCATACTCATCGAAAACCGATGTGTGGGTATAGCGATTTTACTGATATTTTACTACAAATAAAAAAATACTCCATCGCACATCAAAACGAAGAAACGGTGTATTTGTAATTTGTATCTTGTTTTTGTAATTTCATATCAAACAAAAAAATAAATTATTTTTCTAAAAAATAAAAAAAAAAAGTTTTATGGATAACGGGATTTTTGCTAGACAATTTTTTTTTTAAATTTTATTTTTTTAAATATTTTTGGACTTGAACGTTTTTTTCCACCATGGTTTAGGTAAATAAAATGAAATTTTTTTCAGTGCCGAGGAGGAGGAGGCAAAATCGAATGCAGAACTACTACTTATTATGCGCGAAAGACTTCGTAAGCATTCGAATCCACTCGAATTGCCCAACTCAAAGTAAGTCAATGGTAGTAAATAGTAACTTTCCCCTTTTAAAAGTAAATTTCCTTTATTTTCCCCGAATCGTAGATTTGTACACTTATTTGGGATGTCGAAGGAAGCCTTCCAACATGTTCTGGAGGAGTTGGTCAGCAAGGTTAACACATACCGTTCAACGGCCGTGCCCCTTGACTTAAAGCTAGCCACCACTTTGAGAATACTTGTCGAAGGTGGCCATCAACATGTCGCTACCGATGACTTCAAATTGGGCTTGGCACAGCCGACCGTTTCGAAGGTTTTCAAAGAAATTTTGAATGCCTTGGAAACACATGTTTGCCCGAAATGGCTGAAGCTAGATATGACCGATGAAGAAAAGGCCGAAGCGAAGCTATATTTTTTCGAGAAGACATGCTTTCCTGGAGTTATTGGATGTGTTGACGGCTCCCATATAAAAATATTGACACCCGGAAAGGACGAACAGCAAACGTATCACAATAAAAAGGGTTTCTATAGCCTAAATGCGATGATTGTAAGCGACGATTTCCACTGACTGGAAGCAATTAATTTTCAATTGAATTACATTCAAGGTTTGTGATCACAAAATGCAAATCAGATTCCTAGATGCCAGCCAACCAGGCTCCAAGGATGATGCGTTCGTTTGGCATTCGAGCGATCTGCGAACCAGTTTGAAAAACCAATTTGATGAAGGCGAGACAAACACTTGGTTGTTAGGTAAATATTTTTGCGAATGAAGATGAGCATGATTTTATCATTCCTTCTATTCGAACAGGCGATGGTGGTTATCCCCTTGAGCCGTATTTGATAACTCCGTTCAGATCCACGCAAGAGGGTACTCCCGAAAGTGCCTTCAATGCAAAACACGCCAGTGCTAGGACAATCATTGACAGAACAATTGCCGCCTTCAAAAGACGTTTTCGCTGTGTCGACGGGTCGAGACAACTACATTATACGCCACAAAAAGCCATACAAATCACAAAGGTGTGTGCAGCTTTGCACAACATCTGCATGCACTATAATCCGGCCAATAGTGTAACCGAGGAACCAGTTGCTCCGATCGAATCCTACACTGGCAAAGCAGATAATACCGATGACAATGACATAGCTGATGATGCAGTTGCGGTTGATATAAGGAATCAGATAATGAATGAAATTAACTTTTGAAATGATCAACATTTCTTCAGAGTTGAAATTACTTGTGTACTTGGGGAGTTTTATATTTAAAATATAGTTTAAAAAAATCGATCCTACATACTTTTAAAGAAACCTACGCTAAAGAAACTCTCGTAGCATATGCAAACTTCCCCAAAAAATGTCTATGGAAGAATCTTTAGAACAGTGTAAATACGCATTGTAAAGGTTCCAAATTTCACATGAAGATAGATATTTATCTAACCTTTCATATGTAAAAAACCAAGTGAATAGAAAACCTGGAGGCCGAGATATTTCGACTGGTGTCTAGAACTTCTTTAAAAACATCGAACAACTAAACTAATGTTATTGTATTAGCCATCACTGTAATTCAAGAAACAGAATTAAATGATACGAAGCCATTTAAAGTTTTATGCCGTGACGTTGTTAGAGACTTATTGTCGCTTTGCCAGAAAAATGCAAGTGTTGCCACAAATTTGGCATCGTTTAGTTTTGGAACAGGGAAGGATACTAGTAAAACTCCTACTAGATTTTTGGCTCTTTGGTAGGAATTATTTTGGACAAAACTAAAGTGGATTTTAAATGGTTGTTTGTAGATTTTTTGTGAATGTAGTGGCATATTTTCTGGCAATGTCGGCTGGCAGAGAAACGTAAACAACATTCGAGTGAAGGATAAATCTAATGACGTCAGGCTCGTATCGGTTAACGTCATAACGCCATCTTTGGATCTGTCCATCTTGCCTGTGACCATAGTTGCCAGATAAATATCTCACAAAAAATCTCACAATCCCACACAAAATTTGAAAAAAAACTCAAATGAGACAACATCTCACAGCAATTAAAAATTCTCACATCTTACACGAAATTCAATATTTCACGTGAGAAAACATCCCACAGCAATTAAAAATCTCACAGCAGCACATCGTACAAAATCTCACACGAGGTAAAATTCTGACAAACATCTCAGATTAGTTAAAAACTATCACAAAAATCTCGCATCTCACAAGTCATAAAAAAATCTCAATGTGTGATAAATCTCACAAATTTGGCAACCGTGCCTGTGACTCAAAATAAAACCGGCTTAAACGGCTACAGCAAAGTAACGAAAAATCTAAAAGAATATTTGTAAAATGTAAGTTACACAAATTTTTTTTCAGCTTTAAGCTCCCCCTTAAAAAAAAATTTTTGTAGTTTGTAGTTTGTTTTTCAACTTAAAGTTTAGTTATCTGGTTTTCGTTTTTTAAATTTTGCACCGATTTTTAATTGGGTACCCGGTTGGATCTGTTTTTAGTATCACTATTTATTTGTTTTCATTTGTTTGTTATTAAATGTTGGGAAAACTCGCTTTTTTTTCATAATTCCCGATTTCAAAAAATTAAAATGATTTGCCGCGTTTGCTTGAAACCATCTGAAGCCGTTTTTAATATTTTCGATGCCAAGAAAAAAGAAAACATTGCCGACATAGTACAGCAACATTTTTGGTTTCAGGTAAAAGGATACGTGCAACCAATGAACATTAACCAAAACAATTTTATTCACATTACAGCCTCTTGGAAATGATCCCGTTTCCACGGTCATCTGCTGTGACTGTTGGGTCAAGATTAACTATTTCCACCAATTTTACGTGACAGTGGAGCAGGCACATGAATTTTTACAGCTGGTAACCAATGAAATATCAAAAGGAAAGGAAAATAAAGTGGTCAGCTCATCTGAGCTGCTAGGTGAAGTAATTATGATTAAAGAAGAGTTGGTGGACAATGTTAGGCAATTAACCGATGAAGAGTGTGCTGCTGCAACCTTGAGCACTAATAATCCACAAGTATCAAATGTATTAGCACTTCCCGATGATGGCTCTGACGATGAAGAAGGTAAATAAGATTGAAAATTACCACACAATTTAATTAATTTCATAATATTGTTTTGCCAAAGATGCTAATGAAACAAAAACACTGAAATGCGATAGACCATCAACAAATGTAAACACTGAGAAAGTCATCGATAAAGTGGATCGTCACCGAGTTCAACACGGCGATGAAATGATCAAAAGACATATACCGATGGACTGTAAGGTATGCGCCTTTGTAGGCGAAGATTTTACCGAAATCACACAACATTTCCGAGAAGAACACAATGCGATGAAAGCTTATGTGGTATGCTGTAACCGTAAGTTGGATGAGCGAGTTTCGCTACTTCATCATGCTTATAACCACGAGATTCCCGAATTTCACAAGTAAGTGTGCAATAAATCTATATCGAATTAGCTCCCCAGCTAGGACTCTTTCATTTCACTCCACCCTAATATGCACTAAGCGCCATACAAACAAAAAGCAGAAATACTAACCGGAAGTGCGACTGCAGTTTAATACTCATGCAATCTGTCATATTTGTAAATTAATCGCTTCAATGTAAAATACAGTGATCATCGATGCGCATTGGTTTTAGTGTCCCAAAAATCACTTACTATCGTAGTAATTATTATCTCAGCAATACAATAAATTTTTGATTTTATAGTTGTCCACAATTTATTTTTTCGTGCTTCCTTTTCCAAGTTTTTCAACGAATATAACCTCCGGAACTTCTGACAACATTTATAGTGAGAATATCTCGATTAGAGATGCTCATACGCTAACAACAAAGGAGTGGCTAATTTCGTTGAGCCAAGACATGAGTTACCTCAAACAGAATCAAGTCAATCTATCGAAGTTGATTACTCAAACTTTAGTACTAACAAAAAAAAATGTACCCACTGGCCCCAATACAGGCCTGTCTCCGAAAGAAAGCAGCGAGGAAATTTGGTTTAATGAAAATATTCCAATTACAACAGCAGATGGGCTTCATGATTTTGAGGAAAAGTTGGGAAATCCCGAATTCCAGGAGACTGTGGTTAGTATTACTGACCGACATCAAGTTAAGATTTGGGATAATTCACGTTATTTTCTTCAATAGGTGAAAATGTTTTCCAAGTACACCGGCACAGACGGTAAGAAAAATGGAAAAACCTCTGGCTACAAAATAATTGACATAATTGTCAAGCGCCACGTTTTGGAATTGTACACCTGGACTGGAAGTACCAAAGTGAGAGGTGCAACCAAATTACCGTTTTTGACGTTGAAAAATTTCATCCAAACAATTTTCAAGATACTGTTCTTATCGGATCGTGCTTGGGACGTAATGAAAAACGAGGATTTTCTTCAAAGTGTCATAAAGCATTCGAAGAGGAGACTTGAAGAAGAGCAACAAAAAATGTAAGTATGATTTAACAATTAACTGAGGTCCATAAAATGTTAATTTCTCTGCACATATGCTTTCCAGGGAAAGCAAAAGAAAACGCCGAAAACCGAATGAATCTCTTACGGTAGACTGTGCACAAGATCCCACTACTGCAGATACTGATGAACTGAACAATCAATGTGAAGACTCAAATTTTTCATTTTCCGCAGGGTCCAAATTTACTGCATCCAATAAAATACAACTGCAGCCTATCACATAAATGTCCTGGAAAAGTTTAGATTTTGTTTAAAGTTTAGGGGGCCTAGTCTCCCAGGCGACTAACAAACGCAGTTTTGCTTTTAAATTACAATAAAATGGAATTTCCGGCATTCCCAGACCAAGTGTAAGTCAGAAATGCATTTTTGAAGATTGATGCATTTCCAAAACAACAGCTGTTTTAGCTTCTTCTACTTGTATCATTTCCTGCTTTCCATTGTTTTGGCCATCACTGTACTTTCTCAAAATATTAGGGATGATTAAATATATGGGTATTCGTTTTTTTTGTTAAAGCCTGTTAAATTGTTAACAGTTCGCAATGGTTTAAAATTCTTACTAAAAATGTCGCAACAATTAAAAATTTTCACAAAAAATCTTACCTTAGCTAAAAAATCTCATAAAAATTACGCTATAAATCCCACAAATCTGGCAATGGTGCTTTTGAAGTCAAACATGTACCCTACCGATTTTTAGCATCTCTAGTTGTTTGGCTTCGTGATTCTGACGTTCGTGCAATTGTAAATTCTTTATTTGTTGATGAAGTGAATACTCTCGCATTATTTCATATTTTCCCGATTTGAAAAATGATTTGCCGCATTTGCTTGAAAACTTCAGAAGCCGTCTTAAGTATATTCAATGAAAATAGAAAAGAAAACATTGCCCATACAGTCCAGCAACATTTTTGGTTTCAGGTAAAGAGGGATGCTGTGCAGTTGAAAAAGTATAACAATCCAAACAATTACAATTTGATTCCTATTACAGCCTCTTGGAAATGATCCCGTTTCCACGGTCATCTGCTGTGACTGCTGGGCCAGGATTAGCTTCTTCCACCAATTTTACGTGACAGTGGAGCAGGCTCATGAGTTTTTACAATCGGTGCCCAAAATAAATCCAAAAGACGAAGAAACCGCGGTGGGAAGCCCATGCGAGCAGTTGGAATTCGATGTAACTATTAAAGAAGAATTGCTGGACGATGTTTTGGAAGTGACTGCTGAAGATCCTGTATATGATATCATCAAAGCAGCTTCAGATGCTCTACCAGATCCCGAAGACAGCTGTTCAACCGACGAAGAAAGTAACTAACCATTGCAAATATAAAAACTTGATTAATTTAACATTACGTTTGGTCCAAAGATGCTAGCACTTCTCTCACGAAGTCGCGGAAACGACCCAGACCATCGAGAAATGTAAAACTCGAAAAGAGACTCAATGATAAAATGCAAGAGGAACTGCAAAAACGTCAGCAAGAATATGAAATGATCAAAAAGCATATACCAATGGACTGCAAGTTGTGTGTGTTTGTCGCCGAAGATTTCATGCAAATGACGAAACATTTCCGAGAAGAACACAGCGGGATGAGAGCTTATGTGGTATGTTGCGGTCGTAAGCTGTATGATCTAGTTTCGTTACTCCCTCATGCTTATAGACACGAAGATCCAGATTTTTACAAGTAAGTACCCAATAAATTCATTAAAAATTCATGTTCACTTGGTGCTAGATAAAACAAGTTAGGCACATCTTATTAGAGTAACCCAAGAAATGCAATTTCGCAATCAATAAGTTCAGACAAAAATTGACAAAAAAATTTTTTTTATGTTTTTATATTCTGAAAAATAAGTAACGAAAACACGATTGACGGTTTTTGGAGATCGCCCCTATGGGACTCACATACGGGAAAACCAAACTTAAAAGTTCCCCATACAAAGAGTGGACTAGCTTGATAACTTATAATAGTAAATGGGCATGGCATTTGACCATCACCACCTTACATTCTGTGGGAACATTGCATAAAATAGCAAATTCCATTTTCGTGTTCTAGTGACTGCAATGTGTTACTGTCGGTCGGCGCGTAAATTGGGACAGAAAATTGAAAAATTTCATTCGAGCTACATTTGCATTGCCTTCAATTGAAATTGTTTGTGTTTTTTTTTGTTTGTTCACATTCAGGACGGGCAATCGAAGTAGAACGAGTGATCATAGTGAATTGATTCGAGCAATAAGAGAAATAAAAATTTACAAGAAACCGCTTAGAACCACCGCTCGATTGTATAATATTCCGAAAAGCAGCTTGGATTGGTACATCACGAAATTCGACGCATTAGTTCCCGACATGTCCGCCCTCTACGATGATGAATTGACGAAAATTGTGGCAACAATCGCTCGTGGAACAACTCAACAGATTTTCACGGTTGAACAAGAGCAAGCATTGAGCGATATCTTAGTAAGGTGCAGCGAACCTTATAGCAGAATAGAATGGAGAAAGTTGGCATTTCAGTTTGCCAAAATGATTCATGTTGAATATCCAGCGACTTGGAATGAACATCAAATGGCTGGCATAAAATGGTACTATGGATTTATGAAACGTCATCGGAATTTGTCTGAGCGCTTAAGCGTGAAAACAAGAGAAAATCGAGAAGAACTTCAACATCCAACGGCTGATGACGATGAAGTTTCACAATCACTGCTTCAAGACTATGCCATCGATACTGAATGGCAATCATTGCATTAATCGCAGCAAGTGCATTCCGGTCCATCTGAAATTTACAAAAAAAAACAATTTCGTTATTTTGTAAGCAATGTAAAGCTGCTTATGGTCATTGAAAATGAAAATGAGTTTTAAATAAACTTTAAAAATTTTAAATTTAGTAACTGCATTTTCAATTGTCCCAATCTACCCGATCGATATACCACAACAGACTAACATATCTTGCGCAAAATGGTTTTTATTTGTTAGAATAGGAACTGGAATGCGACTGGAAAACCAGTGTCGGGGGTACGTGCATAATAAGTAGAGTGTATCGGTCACAAAAGTAGCCTATTGACATCAACAGGAAAGATTTCCAACTTCAGTACGATTGTTTTTGATTTATTTACCAGGCATTATTGACAATTTTTAAATTTATGCTTACAATTTGACGCTGGCAGCACTGATAAAATCTCATAATTTTGAATTCAAGAGAATTATGGACACCAAGCACAGCTACCGTCTCCACAACAACAACAACCCCCTCCACTCCTGTAAAAACCTCCTCGCAGGAACTTCGAAATACTATTGTACTCTCAAGCGATGAAACACACAGCAATTCGGATACAGACAATCCAGATGAAAATACATCGTCACGAAGAGCCAGTGATTTCAACAGAACCCCACTGGCCGCTGGCGATTTATTTCGCAGTTATGAAATCCCTTGGGCTAAAATGAACCCCGAAATCGTTAAAGCACTGAAGGCAAAGCGAACACTCGGCAAATACCTGAACACGTTTTGTAACTTTGTGGTCGATGAAATGCGCCAAATATCCCATTACATTCCAATGAGTGTTTATCGAAGCGTTTCTCAATTGGCGGCAAGCAAATATCCGGACTCGTTCGTCGAGAAGGATGGCCAAGGCAACATTATGTCGCACATTTCCATTTCACTGATAACAACAATGCGGAACCGCAATAATTTCCTAAATACTTCATTGAAGAGACAGTCATCGACGGTTTGTGAGGTGCCAAGCAAAATGTTGAAATCCAGGAGTGTACTATCCCGAAGTTGTGTCAACTGGCAACCAGAAAATTCTGCTGAAAATATTGTAGACCTTGCGGCCAAGAAGCAATATTTACTGCTCATGCATCAAAGGAAAAACATGCAGTATTTCGACTTGGAAAAGGTTAAAACCTTAATGACTGATTGTTTTGCGGCGCAGAGAATCTTCTTCAATGACTCTCAAGCGATGCTGTGTGTTGAAAGTATTCTGCTGAATTGGCCAATGATATTCCACAAAGAATGTCTCTTTCAGCATTTTGAGAAACTGATGGAGCTCGATGCTGCCTCCTTTAAAACGAATTTCAACGCGTCAAAGAATAGACTAAAAAGCTTTTTCAAAATTCCTGAAAATGAAGATGCTGAAGTTATTATAAAGGCGATTTGTGGGCATTTCAAAGAAAATGAGACGCTTTTGTTTAAAAAATTCGAGGTAAGATTAACTTTTGGAGCAAAATCCTTTTGATAACCAAAACAAAAACGAATGTTTCAGTTTGGCACAACTGTTGAAGAATTGGAGAGGCATTGCGAACCATCTCCCTGGGCTTCAATAATTAGTAAGTATTTGGTATTTTCCAAATGTTAGGCACTTTAAATAATTTTTGGTTCTAGCTAAGTCTCCACGGAAAGATGGTACATCTGTTTCTCACATTTGGCTGGAGGGCAAGAGGACTGCCACATATGAAAACTTCGAAATCGTGGACCTAATTTTGCAACTGCTTTGCTATTATTATATTTTCAATATCGAATATCCCAAAGACATATCGCAAAGTTGTGAATTTTTCATGAGATATTTTTTCAAGTTTTATCCCTCTCAAGTAAGAGGCCAAAAAAAGCACTTGAATAGTTTACAAAAAATCAACACACTTATTGCTAAACTCGATCGAGTAAATTAAAAAGAACTTAAGTTTACTTATACTTTTGTACCTTTGTTTGTTTATCTTTGCTATATAGATTTTTAATATATACAATAAGGCCGATAACCCCAAAAATTATATTTATTGTCTAGCATTAACAAAAATGTACGCAGCTTTTTTTGTTAATTATTTTCGAATTTATTTCCGAAAATATTTTATTTTTCGTACAAATTTTGTTTTCAGAAATTTGGCGAGAAATTTGTTCACTTTTGTTTTTGGTGTAGTGCTTTCAAGAAGCAGCCGTGACTCGTGACTAGGTAGACCACCATGCAAACAATATTATGAGCGCTCAGAATCTAGAGTCCGAAAAGTGTATAATTTTTGAGAAACGAGAGCCTTGAAAGAGTCAAATTATTTGCTGCGCAGTACTTTTGCTAATTCTGCTAACTACATAAAGGTAAAATCTTAAGCTTTAAAATTTTGCATAGATTATAGTTTAGCGCGCCATTGAGGTAGTACAAGTTAAGTTTTGTTTTTTATTTTCTAAAAATTAAAAAGTGAGGTTAAATGAGTTTTATTGCATAAACGATAAAAGCAGCAGTCAAACCTTTGAAGAGGAATTCTTAAAAAGAAAGGAAAATAATTTGTCGTGGCGTTATAGGAAACTATAATAAGGGTTTTCATTTAAAGTGGGAAACCCCTCGAAAACGCGCAGTTGCTTAAAAGAACTGTCAAATTTCATATATTTTGACTGCTCATCTGCACAACTGAATCGTTTCCGAGGGGTTTCCCACTTTAAATGAATCGCCCTAATAATTCTCATTCGATACCTCATATCCTTTCCAATGCAGCAAAAAAGTGGAGTAACTCAAAAAAAATTTTAAAACGTTTTGTACATTTTTTTAACAACTTAATTGTCTATTTAAAAAAATAGCTGTTTTTTTTGGTCAATTTGATATTTTGTATTACTTTAGCCATCACTGTGCTCACTTAAAATATTAGCGATGTCAAATGAAAAACATAAAACGGTATTTTTTCCACAAACAAGTAACCAATAGAAAAAGTGGAAATTGCGAAAATTGTATTTGAAGTTTTGGCCAGTTTAATGACCATATTTTTAAAAACTTAATATAGAGATGATGTTAATTAAATATATGGGTATTTTATTACTTTGTTCAAGCCTGTTAAATTGTTAAGTTGTCAAATCTGGCTCTTTAGCATGAGTGGTATGTTATATAAATGTACACAAATTTTGTGTATAGTTTGTTCGCAAGAATGTTCCATCCGAACCGATTTTATATCAGGCTTTTTGAAGTCAAACATGTACCCTACCGATTTTAAGCATCTCTAGTTGTTTGGCTTCGTAATTCTGACATTCGCGCAATTGTAAATTCTTTATTTATTGGTAAATTGAATACTCTCGCATTTTTTAATATTTTCCCGTTCGGAAAATGATTTGTCGTGTTTGCTTGAAAACTTCAGAAGCGGTTTTAAGTATATTCAATGAAAATAGAAATGAAAACATTGCCGACATAGTCCAGCAACATTTTTGGTTTCAGGTAAAGGAATACGTGCAGTTGAAAAAGTCTAACAATTAATCCAAACAATCACAATTTTATTCATCTTATAGCCTCTTGGAAATGATCCCATTTCCACGGTCATCTGCTGTGACTGCTGGGCCAGGATTAGCTTCTTCCACCAATTTTACGTGACAGTGGAGCAGGCTCATGAGTGTCTACAGTCGGTGTCTAAAACAAATCCACAAGATGAACAATGCGTAGTGGAAATCCTAACCGAGCAGTTGGAATTCGGAATAACTGTTAAAGAAGAGTTGTTGGATGATGGTTTGCAACTGACCGCTGAAGAGCTGCCTCCAGTATATGATATAACCAACGCAGCATCAAATGCCCTATCAGATCACGAAGATAGACAAACCAAGGAAGAAAGTAATAAACTATTGAAGGGGTGAGTGGATGAAGGCGGTATGTAACAAAAAAGTTATTTCGAGTGAATCAACTTCAAAGTTTCTCATTTCACTTTTTCATTACAAAATTGGTGTATTAAATGTTTTTTTTTATCGTTTCGGTATCTCCGATTCTATCATCAATTGTTCATTTGGGAGAATTATCACTTCATTTCTGCAAAGAAGATCAATATTACAATTGTTACCGCCTTCATCCACTCGCCCAAAATTGTAAATATTAAAACTTGATTAACTTCTCATAAATTTTTGTCCACAGATGCTTGCACTTCTCTTGCGAAATCACTGAAACGTGACAGACTGGGAAATGTGAAACTCGACGAGGAACTCAATGATATACTGCTGCAAGACACACGTCAAAAACGTCAGCAAGATGATGAAATTATCAAAAAACATATACCAATAGACTGTGAGTTGTGGACGGATCGCAAGAGGATTCACAACGCGAGGGCCTTCCTGCAGGGGCTACCTTCGACGACCACTAACACGGACACGAAGATGCCCTCTCCTAGAGGTCAATTCGGTGCAGAATCTATGGGACCGCCGCCAAAACGACTGGACATCACTGGATTCAAACCCGAACGATGCAATGAGCTCCCAGCTCACTCTTGTCCGGTGGAGGATCAGACGAAGGTTGTAGGGGATGTGAAGCTGGGTTCGAGCCAAAGCCCCGCCAGCCCAGCTACCTCTCAGTCAACGTCAGGCCCGACAGGACCCGATGTTCCAATGGCCGCAGATGGTAGCAAAACAGGTAGTGCTGGACAGGAGGGAAAGACACACAAGCAGAGGCTGAACGCCAAACGCTTAATTCGACGGCTAAAGAAGCGTGACCCGAATTCCTTCACGGAGAGGGAGCGTCGGATGCTAACGTTGGCTGAGGAGACGGTGAAGGTGCCTTTTTTGCGCTTGCCCGAACCTTCGGGAACCAGTATGAGGTTGCTTGCTGCGACATCAGATAGTTGCGATACATTGGATTGCAACAAGAAACGAAAAAACGTTGCAGAAGTCGTTCAGGACAGTCTTCGCGTCGCTGTGGTGGACTACGGGAATCCCGAACGTCGACTGACAGACGACCAGTGGCGGCTGATGGAGCTCAGAATCCTTGAAGGTGTGAATGATGCTATCCTGAAGGGGGATAATCATATCCCTCTCTTCGGACAGTTGACCACTATCAAGGGGTTTAAGGTGCTTCAGTGTGATGATGCGGCCACGCGAAAATGGCTCGAGAAATTTGTCGCCAACACAAACGCACCGTGGGCTTATGCCGACCTGCGCGTTGCCGACAAGAATGCGATCCTGGACTTTGTAGGGAACGCAAGCTACGCTAGAGATTGTGGTACTCGTAATCCTCAAGTCGGTACCACTTCAACGAATATGCAACTTTGAGGTGCGCATCACCCTATGCAAACTAAGGCTAATTGCAGAGGCATCCAAGGAAGTACGAACAATGCCACTACTACCATGAAGTTAATGCAAATTAACCCCACCACAGCCAAGCGGCTAGCTTCAATTGAGTGAAAACTATTCCACTAATCGCAACGAGTGAGGCCGGTCCATTTGAAATGTGCAAAAAAGAAACTGTTTCGTGACTCGTAAACCATGTGAAGCTGAAATGTATTAGGTAGTAAACATTAACCTTTAAAAACTATTGTAATCATTTTAAACCCTAAATGGATTTGGAATATACAAAAATGTATTGAATTGAAACAAATGAGTATTGATAAAAAAATGTTGGTTTCTTAAGTTTTTTGGTTTTTTAACGTTGCTCCGTTGACGTTTGGTTGGTTCCAAGTACGTGGAGACTTATTTGGCCGATCGAAGATCTAAAACGCCACCACAAATTTCTTAAGTTTGCATATGGCACAACGGCCATTTAGGCAATAGATGATTTAAAAGTAAGTAAGTAAGTAAGAATTTATTGAGACTTTCATGTATCTATCAAGATATTCTATATTCAATTGAACCAGCAGTACCTATCCTTTTTGAAAAATTTTGATTTTGTATAAAGTTTCGGGAATCTAGCGTGATCTATGGCGAATTGGCTGTATCTTGTCTCCCATGCTTCTTACAGCCCAAGTGAAAATTAGAAAAACAAATTCAGTGGTAGTGGATTTTTGTTTCCCATTTTTAAATCCATTTCAGACAGAATGATTTATGCATTTTTAAAACAACAGCTGTTTTAGCTTTTTCATACTTGCATTACTTCCATTGCATTGGCCATCACTGTACTTGTTTAAATATTAGGGATGATGTTAATTAAAAATATGGGTATTCGATTATTTTGTTAAATTGTTAAGTTGGCAAATCTACCGATTTTTAACATCTCTAGTGGTTTGGCTTTGTAATTCTGACGTTCGCGAAATTGTAAATTCTTTATTTGTTGATGAATTGAATACGGTCGCATTTTTTAATATTTTCCCATTCGGAAAATGATTTGCCGTGTTTGCTTGAAAACTTCAGAAGCCGTCTTAAGTATATTCAATGAAAATAGAAATGAAAACATTGCCTACATAGTCCAGCAACATTTTTGGTTTCAGGTAAAGAGGGATGCTGTGAAAAAGTCTAACAATTAATATAAACAATCACAATTTTATTCATCTTATAGCCTCTTGGAAATGATCCCGTTTCGACTGTCATCTGCTGTGACTGCTGGGCCAGGATTAGCTTCTTCCACCAATTTTACGCGACAGTGGAGCAGGCTCATGAGAATTTACAATCGGTGTCCAAAATAAATCCAAAATACGAAGAAACCGCGGTGGGAAGCCCATCTGATCAGTTGGAATTCGAAGTAACTATTAAAGAAGAGTTGCTGGACGATGCTTTGGAAGTGACTGCTGAACAGCAGCCTTCAGTATATGATATTACCATCGCAGCATCAAATGCCCTATCAGATCCCGAAGACAGCCAAACCAATGAAGAAAGTAATTAACTATTGAAGGGGTGAGTGGATGAAGGCGGTTACTTCAAATGAATCAATTCTTTTTTTTGCTTTTTCTAAAAAGATCAATTTTAAAATTGTTACCGCCTTAATCCACTTACCCCACCTCTTCAATTGTAAATATTAAAACTTGATTAATTTCACATGAACACAGGTGCTTGCACTTCTCTCGCAAAGTCACGGAAACGCGGCAGACCGAGAAATGAGAAACCCGACAAGAAACTCAATGATAAACTGCTGCAAGAGACACGTCAAAAACGCCAGCAAGATGATGAATTGATCAAAAAGCATATACCAATGGACTGCAAGTTGTGTGCGTTTGTCGCCGAAGATTTTAGTGATCTGACAACACATTTCCGAGAAGAACACAACGGGATGAGAGCTTATGTGGTATGCTGCGGTCGCAAGCTATACGATCTAGTTACGTTACGCCCGCATGCAAATAAACACGAAGATCCAAATTTGCATAAGTACTCGTAAGTAACCGCAAAATCAATTTCCAACTCAAATCGAAATTTTTAGTTCTTTTATCTTTATGACTAATGAAAAAAATTTCCTTGTTGGAGTTCCTAGTTAAATGCTATATCCACTTAGTACTTAGCGCTAGAAAACAAAACAATCAATTAAGCATATCTACTAATAATAAGTGGGCATACCATTTGACCACTACCTTACAACCACTACACCTTCCGTTCTATGTGAGCATAGAAAAAAAGCAAATTCTAATTTCATATTCTAATTGCTTTTGATAGAGTATTTCTCCCCACCTTTTTACGATTTTAACATTAGTTTCCGCGGGCTGGTATAATCATCCATGAGGTAGTAAAGACTGTAATGTGTTGTTGTCGGTTGGCGCGTAAATTGGGACAGAAAATTGGAAAATTTCATTCGAGCTACATTTGCACTGCCTTCAATTGAAATTTTCTGTGTTTTTTTTTGTTTGTTTGCTTACATTCAGGACGGGCAATCGAAGTAGCACAAGTGATCATAGTGAATTGATTCGAGCAATAAGAGAAATAAAAATGCACAAGAAGCCGCTGAGAACCACCGCTCGCTTGTTTAATATTCCGAAAAGCAGCTTGGGTTGGTACATCAAGAAAATCGACGCACTAGTTCCCGACATTTCCACACTCGACGATAATGAATTGACAAAAATTGTGAGAACAATCGCTCGTGGAGCAACTCAACAGATTTTCACGGTTGCAGAAGAACAAGCATTGACCGATAGCATATTAAAGTGCAGCAAACCTTATAACAGGACTGAATGGAGAAAAATGGCATTTGAGTTTGCCAAAAATATTCATGTTCAATATCCACCATCTTGGGACGAACATCGAATGGCTGGCATTAAGTGGTACTATGGATTTATGAAACGTCATCGGATTTTGTCTGGACACACCCGAACAGACGAGAGCACATCGAGTAAAGACATTTCGTAAATCAATTCCTTACACTAGCAACGAGTGCCGAATATCTTCCCTTCGGTATAAATCTGCAATTAATTAGAATTAACTTGTTTTAAAGTTTTTCATACTTTTGATCCTTGTATTAAGTCATCCTCGAATAAATGTTATTTGATAACTTAGTTTTCTGATGTTTTAGTTTTGTTATATAGGTTGTTTAGTATACCAAACATTTGAGCGAAATAGAGAGTCTTGGTTACTTCGTTAAACCCATATTTATGATTGAAAATTGTCACTCGATCTACATTTGTGTGCTTCCATTGAAATTTTCTGTGTTTTTCTGTTTGTTTGCTCACATTCAGGCTGGGTAAACCAAAAAGATCGACCACGCATGGTGTCAAAGACTTCGATGCGTTGATTCGTGCAATAAAAGAAGTAAAAATGTACAAAAAATCTGTTAGAGCCACCGCCAGCTTGTGCAATATTCCGAAAACCAGCTTGTGTCGCTACATAGCGAAAATCGAAGCAAGAGTTCCCGACATTTCCGCACTCGACGATGATGAATTGACGAACATTGTACGAACATTCTCTTCGTACGATGGACACACTTATCAGGTTTTCACGGATGAAGCAGAGCAAGCATTAGTCGGTAATATTATGAAGTATAGCGAACTATATACGAGCATCGAATTGAGACAGTCGGCGTTGGAGTTTGCCAAAAAAAAGCATATTCAGTACCCAACATCTTGGAATACATACCGAATGGCTGGCGAATGCTGGTACAATGGATTTATGAAACGTCATTGGTATTTGTGTGAGCGCTTAATCGAGGAACCATCAACACATTGAGAAAAACTTCAAACGAAGGAGTTTCAACATCTTCATCACAATCATTGCTTCAAACTGAGTGTCAATCATTCGATTAATCGCAACAAGTGCAATCCAGTGCATCTAAAACTGGAATGAAAAAAAATAACAATTTCGTTACTGTTTGGTCACTGAAACAATTAATAATAATAATAATAATAAAACAAAATAAGCCTTGAATAAACGTTAAAATGTCAATATCTAGTAACTGCATTTTTTCATTACTTTAATTTCCAATCCGACAAATGTTTTGTTTTGAGCAAAAATATGTCGTCCAATGATCAACCAGCCAGCTTGCTACTTTAACGCTCATTAGCGCGACAATTCAATTAACAAATAACCACTAACGAATTAAGGAACCCGATAAGAATTCCATTACGGGTTTCGATAGATGTATTTAGGGAAATTCGTCTTGGTTGGGTTTAACGGCACAATGCATTTACGCATAATGAAATTTTAGAATAGGAACTGAAATGGGATTCCCTACAGAGTTTAAAATCGGTTTTGGGGTAGGTGGGAAAAGGTGCTCAAAGGTATTCGAAAGAAGTTTGATATTCAATAAAAATAAGTAAACCAGAGGCAGAGGTTTTTAAGGACAATATGCGCGCACTACAATCTGAAACGCATATTAATAAAAACGACAAATTTTTAATTCTAGAGAAATCTGGGAACCAGGCACCACCACTCCAGCAAACTCGTTTGATCAAACCTCCTCGCAAGAAAGTCGGGATAGTTGGAATAATTCGGTACTATCAAGCGATGAAACACATTATTTTCCAGATGAAAATACATCGTCACGACGAACATTCAACCCTTTCAACAAAAGACCAAAAAATTATGTCTCTTTATTTCGCAATTATAAGATCCCTTGGGCTAGAATGAACCCCGAAATTACCAAAGCACTGAAGGCAAAGAGAACACTCGGCAAATGCCGGAAGATGTTTTGTAACTTTGTGGTCGATGATATGCGCCAAATATCCCATCACATTCCAATGACAATTTATCGAAACATTTCTCAAATGGCGGTAAACAAATATCCGCACTCATTCCTCCAGATGGATGACCAAGGCCACATTACGGCGGCCACTTCACACTTGCTGATAAGATCAATGAAGAACCGCAATCATTTTTTGAATGCTTCGCTAAAAAGACAATCACAAGGAGCAGACAGCAACACGACGAAAGAGAACAACAAGAGCAACACATTTTCGAATACTTCGCCAAAAAGACAATCACTAGTAGCAGATAGCAACATGACGAAATCTGTGAGTGGGGAACGAGAAAATTTCACGGAAAATTCCACGGAAAATGCAGACATAACGGCCAAAAAACAATATTTAATGCTCACACATAAAAAGAAAAACCTGCAGCGTACGGATTTGGAAACAGCCAAAACCTATATGGCCGATTGTTATGCGGCGCAAAGGACCTTCTTTAATGACAAACAGACGAATGTTGAAAGTATTCTGCTGAATTGGCCAATGATATTCCACAAAGAATGTCTCTTTCCGCATTTCGAGAAACTGATGGAGCTCGATGTTGGCTCCTTTAAAGCGAATTTCAGCGCTTCAAGAAATAGACTAAAGACATTTTTCAAAATACCTGAAAATGGTAATGATGAAGTTATCATACAGGCGATTTGTGGTCATTTCAAGGAAAAGGAGACGCTTTTGTTTGAAAAATTCGAGGTAAGACTGAATTCTAACTTTTGGATCAAAATCTTTGTAAATGAAACAAATGTATGTCTCAGTTTGGCACTACTGTCGAGGAGATGGAGAAGTATTGCGATGTATTAACTCCCTACATTGCAATAGTTAGTAAGTATTTGGTATTTTCAAAATGTTTAAACATAAACAAAAAATTATTTTTTTTTTAGCTAAAAATCCATTGCTCCCTGAAGTATGCATTGCACACATTTGGCTGGAAGGAAAAATGACTGCATTATATCTAAACTTCGAATTTATTGACTTAATTTTGCAGCTTCTTTGCTATTATAAAATTTTCAATATCAATTATCCCAAGGATATAGCTCAAAGTTGTGAATTTTTTATGAGATATTTCTTTAAGTATTATCCCTCTCAAGTAGCAGTCAAAAAAAAGCACTTGAATAATATAAAAATTAATACACTTATTGCTAAACTCGATCGAGAAGATTGAAAAAAATAACTTTTGTACCTTTCTTTGTCTTTGCTTTATGGAATATACATTAAGGCGGTTCATTTAAAGTGGGAAAACCCTCAAAAACGGCCAGTGGCTGAAATGTTTTGATTTTCACTTTAAAGAAATCGCTTTAATGTATATATTTTATAACATTGACAAAAATGTAAGCAGCTGAATCAAAGTACTTAAAAAATTCCAAACTAATTGAGTTAGGATCAGTGAGAGTACTATCCTCTTATTCTTTAACTAGGACAACACCCCACAATTCATAAAGTTAAAATAATTCTTACTTGCGCTTTATCTTCATGAAAGTGTATTCCGCCTAGGAATATTGCAGAATTCAACACGGTAGTGATAAACATAGAAAAAATAGCTCAAAACTAACAGAATTTTTTTGTAATCTGCCAAAGCAAGAGATGATTGCATAATAATGAGCCCGAAAGTTTTGCAGAACCGCTAGAAATTATTCCATTCCATAATATAGGACTTGAATGACTCTGGAATTGAAATATTTGCGAATACGTTGTGACGAAGATTTCATGAAAATGGAAATGTGTTGCAAAAATACAGATAGGTTTTTTTTGCAAAAATATTTTTAAATTTTCCATAAAAAAGTTTAACAAAAAGCTAATATAAATAACCTGTCTATATAAAAAAAAATTTTTATAAATTTTTTTTTTACAAAAAAATTTTTTTTTAGTGTACTTCATTTAATTCCTGTTTTTTTTGTATTTGAGCCATCTACGACTTCGTTAGCGCCAAGAGTTTTTCACAATTTCAAGTGCAATTCGGTTTATTATGGGTGGGGTGCAATAAAGCCCAATGAAATAAGGCCTTATTATGACATGTTATCGTGTCTCTTCTTATGCGCGATCAGACTTCTCTTCACTGAAAACTTTGGTATCGTGCGTTTTCATATGTTTATCCATATCATTTTGTGTGAATTTGGCCATATTACAAACAGTACAGTGGAAATTTGGTTTTCCATGACGCAGTCGATGTCGGTTTAATAGTTCCAGCGATGAGAACTTCTTCGCGCAAATGTCGCATGTGAAATGTATTCGGTTAGTATCATGACACTTCCGATGTCTCGCCAGAATTTCCTTCGTTGAAAACTTCTTCGAGCAAATGTCGCATGTGAAATATATTCTGTTAGTATCATGACGCTTTTGATGTTTTCTCAGAGCTTCCTTCGTTAAAAACTTTTTCGAGCAAATGTCGCATGCGATATATATTCTGTTAGTATCATGACACTTTCGATGTTTATTCAGATTTTGCTTTGTTGAATACTTTTTCGGGCAAATGTCGCATGTGAAATATATTCGGTTAGTCTCATGAGACTTTAGATGTATCGTTAGATTTGAATTCCTTGAAGACTTATACGGGCAAAAGTCGCATGTGAAATATATTCGGTTAGTATCATGACACTGTCGATGTATCTTCAGACTTGACTTTGTTAAAAACTTTTTCGAGCAAATGTCGCATGTGAGATATATTCGGTTAGTATCATGAGACTTTCGATGTCTATTCAGATTTGACTTCCTTGAAAACTTATACGGACAAATGTCGCATGTGAAATATATTCGGTTAGTATCATGACACTGTCGATGTTTATTCAGACTTCCCTTCGTTATAAACTTTTTCGAGCAAATGTCGCATGTGAAATATTTTCGGTTGGTATCGTGCTTTCTCATATGTAAACCCAATTCGTATGATGTGAATTTGGCCATCCCACAAACAGTACAGTGGAAATTCGGTTTACCATGACGCAGTCGGTGTATGTTCAGATATGCTTTCGTTGAAAACCTTTTCGAGCAGATGTCGCATATGATTTCAGATTTTTTTTTATTCACTTCGGATTTGTCAGATTTTTCGTCGGCTGTAGTTTTCGGAGTATTTAATGCATCTGCTTCCCCTTCGTCACAGAACTCCATTTCATCTTCAGTTTCTGTGAACTCGTCCTCAATTGTTTGATTGCTGTGCGGTTCTCCATCGATGGTAGAAATTGACTGGACAGAAATACTCGTAGCACCGAACTCCATTTCGTCTTCAACTTTAAATTCTGTGAATTTAAAGTCTTCGTTTTCAGAAATGGATTGGTCAATATCACTTAAAGCACAAAATTCCATTTCGTCTTTTATTTTTATATCCACGTCGTCTTCAACTTTAATTGCAGTGGAGCAGCCGGGGACTGTTTGATAGTTATGTCGTTCAGTATCGGTTGTAGGAATTGATAGTGCAGAAATACTCGGTTCACTGAATTCGATTTCGTCTTCAACTTTATTTCCGTTTTGTTTTGCTTGCTTTGGATCGCAATCGGTTCCAGAAGTGGATGGGGCAGTAGAACTCGTAGCACGGAATTCAATCATCACTTGGCCGTTGTCTGCCTTCACTGATAAGATCTCTAATTGCTCCGGTGATGGATCCAGTTCCAGCTGAGATTGATCAGAGAATAGTCGTTGTTGTTTGGGTATTTGTTTACTATTTGTTGCTAATTACCTTTTTTGATTTTGAGGTCACAGTGGTTCTTTTTTTCGCGTTGGACGGTGTTTTCGTCTTTTCACAGGAACCCTCTTTCGCAATCCTGTCGAGATTTTTCGCCGTCCTCTGTAGCTTCTGTACATTTTCTTTCTGGTTTTTTACTCGTGAACGAGTTAACAGTACGTTTGTCATCGATTTAGACATTATTCTATAGTTTTTGCTTAATTTCTTGGCATTTTCTATATTTTGTCTGCTCTACTTTTGTTTGTTGAAAATCTACCAAACAAATTCGTATTTTTACTACTATCACTTTTCAGCCGACGTATGTTTTATGAACGGCGGCGGATGAAAAAGTTGGTTATAGTAGACGGCGACGTGTCACAGAATCTGTTGTGTGAAAATCAAGCAAATCCGTTTCAATTTCGTAATCACAATGGAGTTAGAATAGTAGTTATTTTTCAGTATATTTTCAATCAAATGTACCAAAAACGGTCACCCTAAATCATTTCCAATTCCCTTTCAATGACTTAGGCCATGATGCAATAAGTTGAGCCCGACCGATTAATCGGCTTCGGCATCGGCTTTGGCCGACATCGTCCAAAAATGCACATTCGGTTTCGGTTTTTTAAAAAAACCGCTAAATTTTTGGCCAACGCTTTTCAAAAATGTTTTGTATTTTTGCGACAACGAAAACCAAAAAACTACAACACATGGAATTAAAACGAATTTTTTATTTTGTTCAACGGGTCTATTATTTGAATAAATGTGAATTTTTGAAATGCAGATACATTTATTATGTACCTTTTAATGTATAATTCGGTTTTTCGTCATAGGATTTCGAAGTGGAAAAATGTACCCTATCGATCTTCCACATCTCTAGTTTATTGTCTCATTTTCTGACAGTAGCTCAACTGGGAATTGTTTATTTGTTATTGAATTGGAAAAAATCTGCCCTTTGTATCTTCCCAATTAAAAGCGTTAAAATGATTTGCCGTGTTTGCTTGAAACCATCCGAAGGCGTTTTAAATATATTCGATGCAAATAGAAAGGAGAACATTGGTCACATAATCCAGCAACATTTTTGGTTTGAGGTACAAGGTCGTGGAATGTGGAAAGTGCAACTGTAACTGCAATACTATAAAACCTAATTTCATTGATATTACAGCCCATGCCAAATGATACCGTTTCGACGGTCATATGCTTGGACTGCTGGTCCAATATTAACGTTTTCCACCAATTTTACATGACAGTGGAGCAGGCACATGACATTTTGCAATTATTGGTGCCCAAAGAACATTCAAAAGAAGAAGACTGTGATGTGGATTGCTCAATATCCGAGCAGTTGGAGGACGCGGAAGTTATCATTAAAGAGGAGTTGGTGGAAAATGTTTGGCAAGTGGCAGCCGAAGAGCCACCCGCTGACACCTTGGTCACGAATAATCCATTGTACGAACCAGAAGTCCTCCATTGTGGGACAGCACCGGCAGCTGGACAAAATGCATATGATGATATCCAATCAGTGCCAAATGTAAAATCGGATCCCGAGATCAGCTCACTCAAAGAAGAAAGTAAATTGCAATTTACAAATCTTCGTACCAATCTTCCTAAATATTAATAAATTGCATAACACTTTCTTTCCAAAGATGCTAAAATGCCAAAAAGAGAAACTAAGGTTGCCGCTTGTACGACTTCTCTCAGTAAAAAACGGAAACGCAGCATAAAACCAAAATCTGTTATCGCAGAGGAGAAAGTCAGTGTGAGCGTCACTGATGATGATAAACCACAAGAAAAACGACAAAGACGTAATATGATAACGCAGCACGATGACGAAATGATCAAAAAGCATATACCGATGGGCTGTAACCTGTGTGCATTCGTTGGCGAAGATTTCACCGAAATTTCCAAACATTTCCGAGAAGATCACAACGGTATGAGGGGCTATGTGGTTTGCTGCGGTCGTAAAATGAATAAGCGATTTTTGCTACTTCAACATGCTTATAAACACGAGGATCCCGAATTCTTTAAGTAAGTCTTCAACTCTTATACATGAGTCCCATAGAATGATCTTATGAGCGCTGGACATTTTTATAGAGTTTTTTTTATTAGTTTATTAACGCATTCTTGTGATCTAATTAGTAAAAATTTGTTTAAAAAAAAATGTTCTCTCAATTTTCTCTGTTGCTCTTATTCTCGAAGAAATTTTTTGATTTAAAAAAAAATTATTAAAAAAAAAAAATTTTTGTTTTTAAAAAAAAAAGAAAAATAATGTTTGCAAAAAATCCGATTTGCATTTGGTGAATTTACATTTTTGATATTTAGAAATTTAGATATAGAGTAAAAAAAAACGGATTCCTAATCAGCGACTATGATTTACCCTTAAACCTCTATCAAAACCCCAGATTTATTTGCCGAACAGTGTAACTCCTCATATTCCATATTCATTTTTTTAAATTTATTCAAAACCCCCCTAAAAAAAAAGGTGCAACGTATGTCTAAAGATCTTTTCCGATGGCTATGTATTGCGCTCGCACATTTTGGCCACCCACGCACCTGAGGAAGATCTCAAATTTCCCTGTGACCAGTGCCCGAGGAAGTTTTCACGTCGATATTTATTGGAACTGCATAAACCATCGCATATACCATTAAATGAGCGAAAGTTCATTTGCGACAAGTGCACGGATGTAAAGGCGTAAGTTCTTCTAGAGAATTTGACAGCCAGTTCAGTTTATTTTCAGTATTTCGTTTCCTTTTCAGCTTTGCCAGCGAACATCTTCTTCAGATTCACACAAGTATGCGCCACACTAAGGCCACCAATGTCTGTCACGTATGTGCCAAGGAAATACGCGACAATCAGGCTTTCGCCAAGCATGTACGTTTGCATTTCGAGGATAGTGGACCGCGCGTCAAGTGTCCGCGTCCGGACTGTGATCGCTGGCTAAAGGACGTGGACAATCTGAAGCAGCATCTGCGGCGTCACAACGACGAGGGCAAAGTATTCACTTGCGATGAATGCGACAAGGTGTGCAAGAATCGACGCTCACTGACCAGTCACTTTAATTATGCGCACACGAAAAATGTATTCTCGTGCGATGATTGCAATAAAACGTTTAAGAAGGCAATAACGCTTAAGGTAAATTGCCACAAAAACACAATTTTTAAATAACTTTTGACCCCAATTTGTCTCTTCCAGGAGCACATGGCCCAGCACACGGGCGAAACCTTGTACAAATGTCCATTCTGCACGCGCACCTTCAACTCCAATGCAAACATGCATTCGCATAAGAAAAGAATGCATCCCGTTGAATGGGACATTTGGCGCAAGACAAAACGCGGCAGTTCACAGCATATACTTAGCAGCAGTACAAGCAACGGCTTGGCCACCGACAATGACATCCTCGTGGTGGACAATTTATTACAATAAGAAAGGTGATTCAGTTTTGTAACTACATATCTGTATTGGTACCATAAGTTAGCTATAAGAAATACACTGGTTTTATTAATTTTAAAACGATTTTCAAATCTGCGTTGCCATTGTCACAATCAGACTGTGACATAGCGGACAGGTGAGATGACGCGTTATCTCCATGGGCGATGCACAATGATGGCAAGTACCACAAATCCAAATGTTACTCGTGGGCTGTGTTATCGGTTTGCCCGAAGATATGCAAGGCGGAAAGCGTGCACCGCAATTCGAACAAGCAGGCAAACTGCAAAATAAATGTCAACCTAACGAAGTGAGGTTTTATTGAATTTCGTGGACACATACCAATCTGCCACGGTTGCCTCGCATGCATAACAGTGCACCAAGTCGACTTTATTGTCAATGGGCTCATTCTTGGCGAATATACTAACAGCCAGCTCTTCGTATTCGCGTTGGCTTTTCTCGGCTATGAAATCCAAAGACTCCAGCTTGATGAAGGCCTTGGAACAGGTACCTTAAAAAAGAAAGCAATTGCAACTAGTAAGAGAATTTCCGGTTTCCTTGCCCATCACTTACCAAACGATCGATCCGCACAGCTGGCCAATGCCAACAAACTATAAATATCCTCAATATTCAGTACATCCTCGTATTCACGCAAACGTAGAGCCGTTATCACCGCACTGTGCACAATGCCAAAACGCAATTGCCGTTGGGCCAGAAGCATAAAATGAAATGCCTCCGAGCAATGCCAAATGTGCTCAATGCAACGGGCATCTTCAGGGCTCAAGGTATCCAGTAGACTATTGCGATCTAAATTGTAGGCAATTTCGGCCGAGCTGCCTCCACCACCACTGTTGCTACTAAGCTGCTGCTGCAGCTTTAAGTGCTCCTCGGCTAAAAGTCCCGCCAGTACGTACAACTTTTTAATACGCAGCAGACTCGAGCGTTTCTTAATTTCACGTTCGGCCAACTTTGTCAGCAGGCGTGCCCCATCCAAATGGCGTCCTGCCTTCTTTTGCAGCTCAATCGCCTCTGGCAGACGTCCCTCTTTCAGCAACTGTGCCGCATGTTTGCTCAGGAGTACGCCCACCTGGGGCATTTTGAATTTTTGCGCCAAATCCACAGCCTGACCCCACTGACGTAGATTGACGCAAGTGTTTACCGCTGCAGTGGGATCGCCTAGTTTTAGGTAGGCAGCCACTGCTTCTGAGCACATTCCTAAAGTTTTGAATGTCAAGTGAGTACATAAGCTGAAATGGGAAGTAAAATGCTACCAACCGACTGAGGCCAACATTTCGGCTATTTTCGACAGAAGCGGACTTTTGTCGGCCAACTTGTGTATGCACTGTTCCAGTTCGTCAAACTGTTCCAAATTGTACAAGGCATCCATTAGGCCCTCGATGTGGTGCGCCTTGTCGTAGTACTCTTTGGCACTTTCCCTGAATAATATGTGGAATAGGAAAATGGCCAGTGAGTCGAACTATTCAGAATTCTTACCATGAGCGTAAATTGGCAAAGTGATGACCGATTTCCTGCCAAGCCGTTTCCATTTGTTGATCCGAAACTCCGCCACCCATGCGATACAGTTGCACCACGCGAAACCAGTCGCAAAGTGTAATGCGTAGATTGATAGCCAGGTCCCTAAAAAGTTCAACAAAAACATTTAAATTTCCAAAACAAATGCAAATTCTTTCCTCTTACCTCCGGTCCGCATCCAGGTACAATTTCTCCGCCTCCTCAAACTCCCCATAGAAGGCCGCAATTTCGGCCTTCTGCAATCTATCCGACGGTATATTGCGCAAACGCTTTATCAACTGTATGCCCGGATAATTGGCGCAACGCACCAATGCATTTTCGGCGGTGTCCAATTCGAGCTTCTTCAGGGCCGCCTCGGCCAGTAGACGCCACAAACGCGGATGCGGATTATCCTCAATGAATTGCTTGGCATCCTCTAAGCCCACATGCTGCAACAGATCGTCCGTGTCCCTCAGCGACTTGACGCGCAACTGTATAATGTGACTTAGAGGATTTTGGGTCTCATCGCCGCTGATAATGTCATCCAGCAGGACGCTGGTGATTTCTAGATCCTCAAAAGCGCATATGTAGCCGGAACATGAGATTGGCTCTTCGGGATCATTGCCACGAAACACATACATGCGCGTTTTCTCCATCAGTGCCAGCAGCAAGGGATTATCCTTGGCCCAGCAAATGGCCCACACATCTTTGCGTTCGACGCGACTAAAGTTCAATTGGGTTTCCCGGTCATCATCGAGCTCCAGCAGAGTCATGACGCCCGCCTGATCAATGATTGCAGCGCGACTAAAAGAAGAAAAAGTGAAATTTCAGTTGAAAAGAAAGTAATTTTTAACATACGTTGAATTGCAATTGATGGCCATCTTATAGGGCTTAGTGGCCATCTTGTGGCGCTGCCTTAAGGCTATGTTCGGCACAGTGTATTCGTTGATTATGCCCGATTCACGTGCTACTAGCAGAATTTTCTCCGACATCGCCAAAGCACATATGGGATCGGGGGTGGAGCGTTGTGCATCGTTGTTGTTGTTGCTACTGGAAATTGCCAAATCTTTGGCCATTTCAACGCCTGTGGGTGTGTCGTCAATGTGAAAACGTTTCTCCTTGCGTGCTTTGACGCCATGCAGATTTGAGGCGCTCTACAAGTACAGTTAAAGGTAATTTTGTTAGCAAAAATACGGATAGTATCCCCTTTCCTCTACAATCTACTAATTCACCTTTGGTGTGTGATAGTGCCATAGTAAAATCTCATCATCGGACCCAATAACCACATAGCTGGAATTTATGCCCATATAGTTTGGCTTTACCTCGGTGTATTTGGCTGTAATAAAATTTGTTTGCATAACAAAAATTTCCAAATAAAAATAGGAAAATTCCAAATCTACTCACAGTCCACAGTAGTGCCAATGGAGTTGCAAAGCAGTAATTGATAACATTTATCATCGTTTCCTTTACGCTCCAACGAGCTGAGGGCAATATCTTTTATATTTCCATTGAGACATTCAACGCCAATCACACAATGTTCATTGCACGCAGTCATGCATAAAGCGGGCTCCACCTCTTTGAGGAAACTCTGAAATATTTGTAAAATAGCTAAGCACAATTCTAACGATGATTCTGAGTAGAATTGCCAGTGAAATAGATTTCAAGCCATCATGTACGTTATGTACGTTAAATTGCGTACATTGTACTAAACTAAAATTTTTTTAAAATTAAAAACTCCAAAATTTGTTTGCAAAAATTAAGGAATTTAAAACATTTTTAAAAATTGCAATGATTTATAAAAAAAAAAGAAAAGAATTTTTATTAAAATTTATATCAGCCAATTTCTTTAAAAAGTTTTCATTTGCAAATGTATTATTTCAATGAATATTCTTTTACCTGATTTGACACCGTATTCCAAAATGAAATGACATTTATCGACGAGTCGCGTAAATTGTTGGTATTCAGAAATACAACGGTCTTTTCGAAATAACACCAAACATAATCGGGACGTATATTTGCGAAATAGATGAACGAGTCCACAGCCATTGCAATGCGTAAGGATTTACCCTCCCACGACAGCGAAGCAATATCAATGCCAGGCACTTTTAAAATGCGAAAACAACGACCCAGCGAGGAGTAAAATGAGACCTGATTGGTTTCCTTCGAAGCGGACGTTTCACTCAATGAACCGCAAACGGCCAGCACAGAGCCATCATGATTCCATTTGGCATCCACATTGCGCATTGAGGTGTCAAAGATAGTGGGGGCTGTCAATGGTAATTAAGAAAAATACAATTTCTAAGCATTTAACTAATTCTCCCCACTAGCTACTCACACTCATCATTTTCATTTTTCATGATTTGCACTTTGCCCGATTCATAGCAAACAGCCAGAACGCCTCGATTGGCCGGGGCACGTCCACTGAACCAGCAGAGCCCAGCTACGCGGAACATACGATTTGGACTAAGGGCCACACATTGTATATTCAATTTAATCTACGGGGGGAATGAGTTTTGTTATTGGTAGGCCAGTTCTTAGCCCATGTTACATACCGCGAAATTGCCTTGATTATCATACAGATGACATTCTCCACTGGCCAAACTGAATAGTATCAAGCGATTATCCGGACTCCATTGTACGCCCGTGAGATGTGTATTTTTGAGTTCTTTGCCCCAAATGCGATTTCCATCGACCGACCCTAAAAGTAGGGAGTAAAATTCATTTTCACGTTATACCTTGTTGTTCTTTTTGTGGTTGAATCATCTATTCTTTACCTACTATTATAGCGCCATCTTCGTAGACAATACAAATTTTCGAACCATCCGATGTCCAACTCATACCATTTACCGTTGACTTCTTACGATCGTTGGTCATTTCCTCATACCAGGAACCCTTGTAGAGCATCCAAACCATTATTACACCATCCAGGTCGGATGAGGTCAACTTTTGCTGTGTCTCGTTCCAGCAGACCACCTTAACAGGCTCTTTGTGACCATCGAGTGTTTGATTCATTGAGAGATTAGAGACTGCGGCGAGACCACCCTTTGACTGGCCATTGGAGGCTTTACAAACAAATGTAAAAATCATATAGTTACTAAAAAAAAGAGTCTATATTCCACTACATACCCTGTTCCAATTTGAGAACCTTTAGCAGGCCATCGCTACCTGCTACTGCTATATAGCCTTGCTCCTTGTTCCACGAAATACAATTGAGTTTCACATTATTGGGTATGGCAATCTGGAAGTGGTTTAAACATGAAAGTGGCTAAAAATATTTTATTTCCCAAATATTTACCTTTTTACTTAAATAGACAAACATTTTCCAAGCCCGAATAACAACACTTAAGAATGCTTCTACCTTCACATAGGCTTTTGATTTCTAAACTGTTTCTTCTCTCTTTCGCTTGCTTTGAAAAACTCGTTTCCATGGTAGCTGGTTTAATTGGCCAAAACGAAAGTGCGGCTCAAAGCAGAACACATCAAAAACAATCAACTTAGTATCGAGACACACAGCTGCCACCTGGATGAAATTTTACCTGTTCAGGATTCCCAACACGCATTTGAATGTGGGGATATCCGCTTCTTGGGCCATTTTTCATTGGTTTTTTCTGCTTTGTTAAGCTTGCTTAGTGAGAATTTCTGATGCTTTCGCGTCTGGAAATTATTTTCTGCTATTTGTTGGCCTGACCCTTTGCAATTCCGCAATAATCGACACAATAATCGAAATATTTTTCAATGTTTATTCGAATAGGAACACAGTTTGTTCTTTACTTATTTATAAAAATCTTCCCTCTCTCTCCCACCTTCACCCCCTTCTACATACGATGAATATTCTTGAGGTGCTCGCGCAAACCGCCCTTTGCAGTAAATTTACGCTGGCAATAGGTGCATGGTATAACGCTTCGCTTGCACACATCCTTCTCCAAGTGTTCGTCCAGTTTTTCCTTGTACCTGAAGGGATAGCCACAACGCGGACAGTAGACTATCTCATTTTTGTGCACCACCTCGTTGTGGTACTTCCAGAGATCGTAAATCTTAAAATACTTATCGCAAGGTGCACAGTGGTAGCGCGTTGTCGAAGCATGTGTGGCGAGAAAGTGCCGCCGCAATGTAAAGGCGCGCGTAAACGTTTGCTCGCAATTGGGATCGGCACATTTAAAGCGACGCGGTCCATGCCGCTGCTTTGTGTGCTCGATGAGATGCACTTCGCGTAAATATGCCTTGCCGCATTCGTTGCAGAGGAACTTCTTCTCGTCGGGCACAGTGTTGTGGTCCTGTTGTATGTGACGATAGAGCGTCGGTTTCCATGAGAAGCGCTGTGGACACAGGGTGCACGCATAAATCTTGGGATCATTAATTTGGTGCTCGTCGCGTTTGTGCTCGATGAGCATTTTGCCCGTTCTCGTGTGATAGTCGCAGTGGTCACAGCTGAAACAGGATGTTTTGCCAGGATCATTGCGTGTGCGTCGAACTTTGTTGGCTGTCTTTGTGGAAGCAGCTGATGAGACAAGATCTTCTGCCGCTTCATCTGGCTCTTCTTTAATACTAAGCACTTCGATGTCTTCTACTGCCTCCTCATCTTCGCTGCTTTCCTGTGAAGATTTTTGTACATACTCGATTTCGTCTGGCTCTGGTGATGATCCTTGTGATCTATCTTTATCTACTTCTTCATTTGTAGTTTGTGAACGCTTCTTTTGCAGCTTCTCGTAGTCCAAATACTGCTCCGATTCCTGACAAAGTAGGATTATTGCCTGGGCAGCCACCACCGCTGTAGCACACTCTTGACAAATTTGTGCTTCCGGCTCCAGCCGTGGTGAAAGCTAAAAATGCAATTCCCTTCTTAGTTTTGTGTATTTTTTCTGAAATCTCTAGTCTTACCTTGACTCCACTTATATTGTAAAGCACTGTGGCCAAATGTTCGTCTTCTTTGTAGCCATAAATGCTAAAAATGTTATCTTTTGTTTTCAAGCAAATCCTACAACGCCGGTTTCCGAATTGTGCCATTTTTCCTACAAATTTGTATTTTGATTCTTCTTCTTATTCGAGCTATTCGTTTTCTTTCAACATTATTCTTTCAGTGCCAGCTGATAAGTCACGGCCGACAAATCATTTCGCCGGTTGTATGCTAGCCTTCATTACACAATCGGCCGATGAAACGGCTATGCGCATTCACACGAAAAGTGCAGAAAAGGGAAAATAAAAATATTTGGTAAACGTTCACCCCCTAGGAAGCGTATTCAACTTTACGGAAAACCAGCGTCAAGTCTATCCATTTCAGCATACTCTCGTATACACTTGAGTTGATATAACTCGCATTCGCTTACAAATGAAACCATTTGCTAAAGTTGGCCAAAATATATCATCGTCAAGAGGAAGAATATATCGCACGAGAACACAAAACGGAAGGATGCCATGTTAGGCATTTGAATGTGTTATCCACTAAATTGAAACACATACCAGACTCATTTGTTAGTTTGACTGGCGCAATATAGTAGGCGGCCAACAATTCTAATTGGTACGTGCCTCAAAAGTTTTCGGTTGTTCTTGTTCCAGTTCTGCCACGTACCACTTCATTTCAATATGACTTGGGCTATGAACAACCACGCCAGAAATTATAAGTCAGTTTAGCGTAACATTTGTGAGTAGACAGACTAATGCTCTCTAAAACAGAACATTTATCAGCGGTTCATCATGTAAACTCAAAGGAAGTTCAGAAACTTTAAACATTTCGCAATTTCAAATGTAACCATATGTAATATCAAACAACGAACAGATGAAGCATGCTACCAAATTTAAAACACCCCCCCCCCCCCCCCACTCCCAAATATACATAAAGACAAAAAGTTTGTTTCGTATATTTTTGTGCTACTATTTCATTTTATATTATTCATCATCATGAGGCCATTTTGAAATTCATGGCAAAAATGCGAACGTGATGTGAAATGGTAAATAGTGTCAACGAAATCAAACGGGAATCGGGAATCGTAAACGAAAATAACACAAAATATGTATGTACTGCAGAAGACAAATTCGAAAGGGCTCCTACTTACCATCTATTCTCACTGCAGATATCAGAAAGCGGTCCTATCACGTCTTCTCCGGCAATCATTCAGGCCGAAACTTAAAGCTGAATAAGCTTCGAAGGTTTTGGGGTGTGTATGAATTGCTAATAAATGTCTTTTCAATAAAGGCAAGGTGTCAAAAGGTGTGCGTCTGTCTGTGCTTTGAATATAATTTCACCCAAATACAAAATGGAGATGTTGAGTCCGATCGGATTTTATTTGAATTTAAATTCGTTGATTTGCCAAACGTCTAAAACGATTTGTTTCCATATTTGCATTTAATCCAAATACAAACCCCAAATAAAAAGATTTCTTTTTTTTATGTATTTAATATATCAATTGTTTAATTAAAAGTTTATTTATTTTTTGTGTATGAAAAATGATTTTTCATTACAATTTAAATTTAATGTTTCTCAAACATGAAAAGCTTAAAAACTTACTATTTTCATAATATTCATTTTATTTTCAATTTTTTTTTTTTAGTTTAATACAAAAGAAAATATTTTTATTAACATTAGGTATTTATTTTTCTATATTATATAAACTTATTCCAAATAAAAATTATTTATTCATAATACTAAAACTGAAGTATAAGTTAAATTACCAAGTTTGATTGCATTTAAAACTAATATGTATTTAAGTGAAATGTTTTTTTTTATACGATAAAAATAAAATATATTTTAAAAATTACACAGTAAAATGCAATGGAAGTGTGTATTATTTAAATATTTTTATTAATTTATTAAAATATTCCGTGACTTTTTATAATTATTTTTTACAAAGTTTTAAATTATCATGTATGTACCTAATGAATATAAAAATTAACTTTAACTTATATAAACCACGTGAATAGTTAATTTAATTCTTACTTATATGTTAGCATAATTGTTCTTCCATACAAAAAGGATTAAATTATTTTTTATTTTTTTTTATTTTGCTTTCATTAGATAATAAATTAATTAGTATTAAAAATGCATAACTGGTTCGAATTCTGACAATGAGAAAATTTATGTACATTTTACAGGCTTTGCAAATTACTTATTAGCTTTAGAGATTTTTCGGAAATTATAAAGAAAAATGTTGGAAGTACTTGGCAATGTACAAAAGAAAATAGAGTCCATGTTTCAACTTTTATGAGTGCCATAGGTGGTTTTACGTATCATTCACAATAAGTGTCAAAGCATCGAAATATGGACTATTTGATCATTAAATTTGCCACGACGGTTGGACAAATTAGCTTCTCTTGAACCGATTTTATTATCAAGATAAAATTGTTGTTTCGCTAAAACCTCCGTGAAATAAATGTCAATTATTTCAATTATAGCCACATTTCACTGTCAATATTGACTGCAGCAGGTGACATTAAAATGACTTGAAGAATGTGTGAGGAGAAGAAGACGATGATATTATTCACAAAGTGAGGGAAGTAAGAAAAGTGCTTTTTAATTGATACAGATCGAAAGAGACCCCTTTAGAATTGACATTGCCCACCATTTCTTCCATTCACATCTTTAATCATAAAAATAGAGGGGAGGGAGGCATTCATTCCATCTGATAAACTATCAAAAAGCAAGGTTTCCAATAAAGATATTAATGTCTCTGTGGACAGTTGGAACGCTACTAAAAACATAACCATAAAATACAACACAGTACAATAGTTAGCCACAGTAAAATCAATAAAACCAGTGCAAAAATTAGCTGAAGAATCCAATGAGTTTAAAGTGAAGTTTGAAAATTGAACACGGTTCTTTCCAGCTGTAGCCAGAGGCGGACTCAAGATACTAAAGAAGACCTTCTTTAACTCGTTTTGGGGACAGTTTGGACAAATCACAGTGAGTCTTATGAGAGACGATCCACAAATGTGTTCAAAACTCCATTACAGAAAAGGTTTGGAATTATTTTATCCATTCGTTCAGGATGACAAAAAAAATATTTCATCTTTACAAACAATTCTAGGTTAACTGTTTTTTTCAACCATTTTAATTTTGAGACACTTTGAATTATTTGTGGTAGTTTTTTTCTATCCACAATTTTGAATTTTGAAATTCATCAGAAGGACTTTAGGCTGTAGCATTTAAATCTATATATTATCCATTTTACTGTGTATAAAACCAAACTCCCATGTTTTGAGTGCATTCAAGTAGCGCTGCTGACATAAATGAAATGAATACCCCCTCCAATATGGTTCATAATTGAATACAAATATTTGTTTGTTTGGCAATGATTTGTAGCTAGTAAAACTATTTATTTCAATTTTGTATATTGTTAAAAATAAAGTACTTGCCTTGAGTGTTAAACACTCGAGTTGCCATCAGTTCAGTTCTGTGTTTTGTTGTGTCTATTTTTTTTTTTGTAAAATAAATTAAATGGCAGTGACTACTTTAATTTTTTTTCTTCCATAAATTTATATTTTATAGAAACAAATTTTCAAAAAAAAAGAAAAGTAAAACATTCTTCTAAACGCTCAACGGTTGTGTAGGCTTTCAATTAAAATAATTTTTGGTGTAGTCCTCTATAGTGAAAATGTTAAATTTTTAACTTAACCTTAAATTTTAAGTACTCACTAAACATAAAACCGAATTAAAAACGAATTTTTTTCTGAATTTATTTATCACCATTTTGCATTGCTTTGCTGAGCGCTGTGCATAGTTGACTAAATGAGGGACGTTCCTTTGGATTTTGAGTCCAGCAAGAGAGCTGCAAAAATAAATCAGAAACAAGGAACGTTTTTAAAATATTTTTTTGAAAATATGAGAAAAATTTAAAATGTAAATGACTTTTTAAAGAAATATTAATAAACCTAAACAGATTTTTTTCTTTTGACCCAACTTACCAAAATCTCCTTCAGACACTCCGGTGTTCCCTCGGCACAGGCCCACTCCAACTTGCCAGCCTGACTGCGCTGTAATAGCTCCTCGTTGCTCAACTCCTCGAAGGGCATTTTTGTAGCCTGATTGAATAATTCCCAAATAACGACACCAAAGGCGAAAATGTCGCTTTTCGTTGTGTACTCATCCTCCTGTATGCATTCGGGTGCCAGCCAGCGTATTGGCAGCAAAGAGTTGCGATGCTTGAAATATTCGCGACTGTACTTATCCTTGCTGAGTCCGGGATAGGACACCTTAACAATGAAATCGCTTGAGATAACGCAATTACGAGTAGCCAAATCCCTACGATAAGAAAATAAGAAGAAGAAAACAACTATTTAGTAAGATTTTGCTACGAAAGCACTCTGGGATTTAATCAAATTAATCTACTTCGATAATTAATTTGCCAATTTATTAATGAAAATTGCACGCGAAAACGTACTTGTGTATGAATCTTGCACGATAAATTGCATCCATGCCGCGCGCTATTTGATAGGCCACAGCCAGAATTTGTCCAGTCTTCAGGGGTGGTGGTGATGATGAATTGGTAGAGGTATTTACTTTGCCCGCAGTGGCCAGTAGGAATTGCTTGAGATCACCCTGGGAGGAAATGTGGAAATTTTAAAACATAAATTAAAGAACATAAATTAAACTCATGCAACGCACCCAATCCGTGTACTCTAGGACCATATAATGCGGATCCTTCTCCCTGCACAGTCCGAACAGACGCCCCACACCTTTGTGTGTGATGGCGCGGAACATTTCGATTTGACGTTTAAATTCCTGGCAGACATTTTCATCTTTGATCTTATTCAAAGCCTTCACCAACACGAATTTGTACTCATCGCTGGCGGCCTTGGCATCAACATCACCACTGCCTGGTTCCTGTTCCTCTTTGATCTCCTCAATGTCATCCATAGAGGTTTTCGAACGACGTTTCTCAACCGAAGTACTGGAAACGCCAGCTGGGCCATTTCCATCATTGGCATTGTGTTTCTCGGTGTCGGAATCCTTTTCCTCAGCTTGCCTAATAATGGCAGCCTTGATTTTACCCACAAACACATCACCGAATTCGCCGCGACCAATCTGTATCAGTTCGCTGATGCCCGAACGCGGCAGTGCCAACTGATCGAAGGCGTGTGACTTTTTCGAACCCTTCGACTGGTTACTGCAGGCAGTATCATCGGATTTTGGAGCCTCATTGCCGCTACCACGTGGATTATTGTTGCCATTGACTTTTTTCGTCTTAACGGCGGCTGCGGCATGGTTGTGGTTCTTGTTGCCACTGTTCGTAATGCCATCGGGCAGACAAGGTTCGTTTTCGGCATTTTTACCCACTTCACCGGATTCAGGATTATCCTTATTGGCTTCATTCAAACGGGCCTTGCGCGCCTGACGTCGAAAGCGACACCAAATCATCAGGCCCACAACGAGTATAATATAGGCAAAGGCCACCGACATCGTGATGAGAACAGCACGTGTTATGAGAAAACCATCGGAAGATTCTTCGGTGGCAAAGCCATCAAGAGCTGAAAAGTGAGGTAATGAGGATACCAATTAAATGTTTACTTCCTTGAACCAAATTCAGCGCTTTTATTTGTTAATTTATTTTAAAAATGCACCCTTCCCATCAAGCCACCAGAGTTTCACTTACGTTTCACAATAAATCGCACTTCTTCCCTCTTCAGTCCCGCACTATTGCCAATCGTACAACCATAGCGTCCCTCATCGTCCGGATGGACGTCACGTATCTCCAGCGTGCCATTCTCCAAGAAACGAAAACGATTCCTGTCCGTGTTGTTCTCGCTCAAATACAGCAAATCCTTATCCCACTGAATTGTGGGTTTCGGATCGCCAATCGCCTGACAGTGTATGACGGCCACACCCAGCTCCGACGTTTCGATGGGTCCCTCCGGTGCCACCGAGAATTTCGGTGCGACAACCACATTTATGCTGACGGTGGCATTTATTTGTCCCTGACTGTTGCTGGCAATGCAGGTGTAATTGCCACGGTGTTCGGCCGTTACGTTTTTGAATATTAACGTGCCATTGATGTCGTCAATTGTCTCGGGTAATTGAGCGGAGTTCATGTCCTGAAACCAAGTGGAACGAATTAATGAAAGGAACCACCAAACGAACGAACGAAACGGACGTGATTTAAGTATTAAAAACGGAAGTAAAACGAACCAAATGCAAATAAAAAAATAAATATTTGCACTGCAGCAATTCGAAATGGAATGAAAACAAAATTTAATTTTAATATTCGCATATTTTAGGTGGATTTTCGCCGTAACAATGCCACTGATTGTTTTCGACCGTAAAATCCAAACGTTATTCATGATGCATAAAGCCTTCCTCTACCTCTGCGCCACACATAACTTCGAAAAAACTTTTAGAAACTTCATCAAAATCATTGATGGACCCCACCAACCAGACGAGCGCGTCAATATTAGAGAATCAAAGCGAGGGATTTCAGTTTGGTTTTTTGTTATGTTTTATGTGTTTTGCCATTTCAAAACGAAAAATATACTTCCTCTGCTGGGGCAAATAGACGGACGATATGGCCACAAACGCACATGCAAACAAGCTACAAATGACATCAGTTGGAGATCAGCAGCAGCAGCAGGAAGGCGGGCAGGTAGATATATTGGACAAGAACACCAAGCCAAATACAGTTAGAATTTCTGTGTGAATCTGAATAAAGGCAGGCGCTGATGATGAATGACTGATGAAGTTTATATAGGCGGATTGAACACATACAAAAAAAACAATCGAAAATAGAAAAATCTGCCTGCCGCAATTCACTCACTACGAATGTTCTGTATGTGTGAAGCCCTTTGGGAGTAGGATGGTTCGAAATGAAATTGCATCGAGTACAGGGCTTACTTTGCCGTAGGGATATATGACCAGGTACTTTGCAGTGAACAAATACCATCAGCAGTCAGCTTGAAACCATTACAAAGCATAGAAACTGTTTTTTCCCCAAATGTTTATTGAATCGCACAAAAGCACTGGCAGTGGTATCAAAAAAAAATATTGTGGCCATATTTAGAATGGTACATACATCTATCTATATACAAAGGTATTGTTTGGTACAAAATATTTGCACTTTACTATGCACATGAACGTATGCACAAAACAAACTATTCGAATGGCAAATGCAATTTCATAAAATTTGCAAAAATTCTCTCTAGGCTTTATAAATAAAACATATTATTAGAATTTCAGTGTATTTTTTTATATTTTTTTATTTTCGTTGCACAGGCTACACGCTCATTTCATATTAGCCGTAAAATCGGCTTTTACAAATGGAGTTTATGAATTTTTAAGAGCTTATAACATGTGTGCACTTGAATTCGTTGTAACCGCCCGCCTGTCTGCCTGCGTTGTGATTGACAGAATGGAATATTTTTGTAACTAGACAAATTATGAATTTTCATTAAATATAATGGTTGAAAAATGCCTTATGGCGAAAAGTATTTAAATTGCAAGTATTTGAAAAAAAAGAGTTTAACTAAAATTAATACAGCAAAAAAAGGAAATGTAAAAGTTAGGTTAGGTTTGCGAACATGGTTGGGAAAAAAGTTGTAAGCGTGCTAACACACATGTTGTTCGCTATGAAACTGGAGTAGTGGTCAAACCTCATACTTTTTATGCAACCAATCAGGTGCTGCAATAAAAGCGAGGATATTACGAAAAAATGTCCCAAATAACTCAGCACAGAAGAATTATTACCTCAGACGCCTGCGTCTAAGATACTGGTAGTCTTAATCGCTGCTAAAAGAATATGATCACCTCTACGCCCTTTTGACTGCAGCCCTACGTCCTTGTAAAGAGGTAGGGTTTAGGTCAATTGCCTCCTTTTCATTTCATTGAATTTGATCCACTCTTCGACCACAATTGGACCACGAATCAGACAATTGATCTGATTCAGCATTACAATTTAACCACTAACTAAAAACCATTTAACAATATTTCAGACTTAGGACTACACTCTTCGAGTCAATTGTCTCTCTAAGTCCAACAGGTTAGTAGCTGACCCTTTCCAAGACAATTCAGCAGCTCCCTTATTGCGTGTGATTCCCTGGTGAACAGGCACTTAACAGAGTCTTACACGGTGCAAAGACAGTGCCTGTGGTCACATTTCTGCTGCTGATATATTCCGTGATTCCTGAAGTTTGACAAATGTAAAAGGAAAGGAAAAAATGAAGAGGTCGCTTCCAACTATTAAAATATAAGTCTAACAATTCCATTTTTCCTTTCTTCCGAAAACTTTTTGGAAGGATAACTAAGCAGACAGAGTGAAATAAGGGACATTTCCATTTAAATCAAATTCTATTAAAAATTTGCAAAAAAAAAACTACCAAAACTAGTCACAACCTTTTAAAATAAATTTAAAGTATTTAAAGAATGTTCTAACAAAAAAACCTCCACCAGAAATAGCGACTCGTTGCTGAATATCTTCGAACAATGTGACAACTTCAGAACGCAAACAATGAACTTTATTTTCTTCAACTTTACTATTTTGTTTCAGTCTCGGAATTAACTGCAAAAGCGTAAGGGAAAAAAAACGCACTGCAATGCCCAGTCTTTAACCAACTCCAACTCTGGAATAGCTTCTATTCAATGTAGCATCTTTATTTTGGAAAACGTTATGGGTCTCCCTACGCTTTTCCACGAAAGTCTGATAGTATTTTTGACCTTTTTATCTTCCTTACTTGACTGAGAAGAAATTTCTGCGCTTTTTTCTCTTCTTCTTTATTTGTAACAAAACTTCACAAGGAAAGTACAAAAAAAAAAGTAAAAATAAGGCAAAATGGAAGAACTTCTGTGAAAAGTCTTTATGGTACGTTCTTTGGTAAGTACGTACGTTTCTTTTATTGGCCACTAGAGTTATGCATTTTTTTTGGCATTTGCTGATGCGATTGTGTAGAAGATATGTTGACTATGAAGTGTCCATATTAGAATATTACTTGGAAATTCATTTCCTATGCTAAGATAAGAATGAGGCTGCACTCATGTAATGTCAGGGATTTCAGTTGAGTAGTCATTGACATGCTTTGCCATGGACAAATATAGTTTTACGTCAGAGGAGTCTTACGTTCCAAATGAAACTACAATATTTGGAAAATGCATTTGATCTCTGTCCTGTCTCTTTACTTTGACAATGTCTTCGCTAGTTGCGCCCGCTGCGAAGCTTTCATTGTAAAAACTGTAACCAAACTTGTCACCATTCGAACACATACACGTACTACTCGACAACTAACAATCTGGCTTACTCACCCTCAACCATTTCACCAGCGGCGTTGGTGTGCCCTGCGCCTTACAGTGCACCTTGCCCACCGAACCCAATTCCAAATTCTTCGACGTTGGCTGCGGCACGAATTTCAATTGTTCAATGACTTGCAGTTCACCAGCATCCGACGTAATCGGACTATGACCCTCAACATGAATCTGACACACGTACTGGCCAGCATCGCTCGCAATGACTGCAGTAAACATTAGCGAACCGTTCTGGCGATTGAGCAGAACACGCGAGTCCTCACGTAGCATTAGCTCTTTGCTGGGCTCCGCTGTAGTGGCTGTGCTCTGACCCAGCTCGATTTGACGGAAAACTTTGCCATCCTTGCGCCAACGCAACTGCACAGATGTGCCCGACTGTCGATATTTATCGGGTATACTGTATTGGCAGGGCATTTCGATGGGGTCATTTTCTTTGATGACTCTTCTGGCAGCACTGCCACCGGGCCCCTGCAGTATGCTAACATCGGCGGGCGATGATTTTTCTTCGTTGTGTATGCCGGCGCCACCACGCTTGCCGCGACACAGGAAAATTTGATTCTTAATTGTTTCAGGTGAGAGTTTTTGATTTTTCTTAAGGCGTGGCATACAACTAGAACCGAGCGCTCCGCCCTCGCTGTTAAGGTTTTCCACTTTTCCGCCCATATCCATCCAACGGAGTACATAGCCTTTCTTGCTCATGGCACGTCCTGCAGCATTTGAGGCTATGCAACGATACAATCCGCTGTCTAAGTTCGTGGGATTGCGTACAATCAATCGATTCGCTTGCAGTTCGATATTTTGTAGAGTACTCAACTTTTCGCTATTGCGGAACCATTCGATTTCAAGCATGCCATCGCCAGAAGAGCCCTCAACGTGACACTTGAGTATAACTTCGTTGCGGCTGTTGCTTAGTAGTTGGACGGATGCAGTCTGAATCCCTGAAAATATTTGGAAAAAAATTCAAAATTAATGATTTGTGGTGGAAGAAATCGTACAAGTTGTTAATAATCAAGAGGATGATATTACGATAGTCGATTAAGGTGTAATAACGTCTGCTCCAATTGACGGACAGAAACCATAACACCCAGCTCAGGTAAGAAGCTGTCACGTGATTGTTGAAAAATTAGACAATTCAAAAGTGGAGAGGACAGCTTTTGGCGAGGACCTCACTTCAAAACTGTTACAGAAAACATTTTCCTATTATTTCTTCATAACTATAATTTAGCAGGTTATAATTCCTTAAAGTTCCTTAGTCAACCCATGTAGAAACTTAAAAAATTTCCAAATAACTTCCAAATACCATCGATCACCTATTGGCTTTCAAATTCGATTACTCCATTTTATCTTTCTCCTGATTATCAAATCAGTGCCAAGAATTTCTTAACACTCGAATTAAATCGCATTGAATCTTTTTCTTTCCAAAAACACACACACGCACACACACTATCAAAATACATACCAAAGGAAAGTAACGTTTAATAGTGATTGTGATCCGAATTGGATTGGAAACGTTAGCAACACTTAAGCGACAAACACTTGTGACAGGGCCAATAATTGGATTTTGTTAAATATACGATAAATTCACGAACACACACACACACACACATGGCTATGTATGAGCATTTAGCTTGCATTCCCGAAGCCCTAAAAACTTGCACGAATCAGAAACGGAAATTGAATTTGAAGGTTGGCATGATTTCGGTTAACTTAAATGGGGGTTAAATTTGTACTAATGGGTTTGTGTATTTTTAGGTGAAAGGAAATTGTTAAATGCCACACAAAAAAAAAGAAAAGTTGTTGATAGGATTTAAAGGAACTAAGTACAAAGTTTTATGTATGAATATTAAATTAATATAAAACTTGGTTAAGTCACACGCAATTAAGTGTAAAAACTCTTTAATGTAATTTGTTTCTAAAATTTTAAACATTCCTGCTTTAATTTTCACACTTTATTGTTTGTCTTGTGTTTAAATCAATAACCAACAAAAGGATTATAACATGTCTAGCCTTAAAGTATGCTAGGGCAAAACTTAAAGATTTACAAGTATATATGTACTAATATGTGTGGCGCCAAAGATAGATGTTCTCTCTGACATGTTGGCTCCTCTGAAACCTCACCTTCTTTGTGGCCTCCTTTTTGTTGTCCTTTCATACAAAGAGTCTGACAGAAAGAAAAAAACAGCTCCTGCCAAAGTAAACTTCATACTTCATTGTTTGACAAGTGTATAAAAGACAAAGGCCACAGATTTATCAAGCTTTTCGTTTTACCTCCACCTCCCCTCTGACAGTATTGAAAGCTGATAGAGAAGTTACAAGCACAAGGCACGCACATAGTCAACGGAATGCCTTTAAAGATGGCGCTGCTTTATTGGCTAGTTAGTCTGTCGGTTGTGTATCGTCTCGGAGAGTGTATTTACTGATTAACCAAAGGCAGCAATAGACAGGACTGTATTTTGACAATATACTCCTGGCGATAGCATTTTTATTTATGGCAAACCTTAAGCATCTATTTAGGGAACTCGCTGATACCATTTCATTTCTCCGTAATTGTCAGAGATTATTTTTAAGTAGAAAGAGAATGTCGGAAACAAACTTGTTCGGTTTAACCTTAATAGAGTGGCCAATTCGAGCACAAATATCTGTGACCTTTTTCTGTTTTTGTAATAATCGACTTTAGCCCACACAATATGAATATGACTAATCCCCACCACGAGGACGCCTGTCATCAATAAACATCAGCAAGTTTTTCACAGAAAAATGTCAAAATTATACAAGAATTTTCGAATGAAACTTAATCTTGTAATAATCATAAAAAAGACCCACCCAAAAAAAGAATAGAAATAATTCGAAAAGGAGCCAAAAAAAAAACGCCACCACCCACGGTTTTTGTACATTTCTTTTTGGTATGGAAATGTGCTGAAACATTTGCAATTTATACCACATTGACTTGGTTAACAGCGTAAGTGTGCCCATATTGAAGCAATGCGTTCGAGCTTTCATCCCCCTTTCGGTCGGTTGTTGGTTCAATTCGTTCGTCTCCCCAAGTGGGATTTATGTGCACAAACAAGCCAACGAAGCTCGCACTAATTTAATGAACTTTATACCCTCAAACGTTAACGCTGATGTGCATAATAGTAGTCGTTCGTCCCCTGTTACTCAACCCCTCTTCTCCAAAAAAGGACTTTGAGTTTCTGATTTTTTCAATTAATGTAATTTCAGCAGAAATTTTTGTACGGTCGAATCTTTGAATCTTGACACTGTTTAATGAAATTTAAAAGTGGGATTAATGACCCTGCATAGGGTTCTTGAAATTCATTCCTACAGCGGTTTAGTGAGATGGCAATTTTAACTTTTGAAACCTTTTTTTTTCCATATTTGTTTTAAATGTAATTTAAAACTGAAGGAAACATGATTCCGGGAATCATTAAATACCATATTTTGGTAAATTTGGGAACTGAATGGTTTGGGTACAAATACAACTGATGCTAAGTCGGAGACTTTATAGAACCATTCAGTTTTTACTTTTTTAAATTATATGAAATTAAAATCTTATCAAGTTAATGAAAAACTGACTCATTCTGATGGAATTTCGCTTCCCTAATCACCACATATTCGCTTGGAACATTTCAAATTAGAGTAGAAAGGAAGAAAAAAACAATTATAATCGACTCTTCCTTCCTTTTCAACCAAAAACCGCAAAGGAAAAAAGGAAAACATTGTAAATTTTCGCACAGACCGTGCGTAATTATTGTGAAGTACTTTCGGCTGCCCCGCCTCCACCATGCACAAAATGTAATTATCGCCAAATACCCAAAATACCATACCCAAAGCAAAAAAATTAGTTAATTTGCATACAACAACAACAACCACCACACAAATGGTATTTTTTTAAACTCTGATAAATGCCAACAATTGCGCTTTTTGTGTAATTTTGTTAAAATGAGATTTAATTAAAACCTTGCCCTGTCATTCATTCATTCATGGATTCTCTGCACAATTACCGAACGGTATTGAAAGCGCGTACCGAATAGCTTCCATAGCACGATAATTAATTTAAATACAAACTGCAACCTGAGCTTTGATATTTGGTATGAGGAGTTATTTTGGAATGTATTTGAATTGAATTTGTATGGATTTGCATTCATACAGGCAGCCAATGGAAATAACAACAAAAAAAAAGAAAAAAAAAGAAAGAAAAAAGCAAACCATTCCTCTCCTCGTATGGCTTCGGAATTTCCATTTGTGTGTGTGTGTTAGGGATTTAAATGTATCAAGCAAATATTCACTCTAACCACATTATCGAGTGTGAATTAGTAAATTAGCTTATTTGTTCAATAATTAAACGTTTGAAGTTTGCTGGGAGGGAGTTCGGTGTGGGGAAGTTGAAGAGTCACATAACCTCTTCATTCTAAAAGTTTATTTTCATTGAGAAGAAAACTCCAAAGCAACAATACTAAATTAATTAAGTCATATTAATTTAATAAAATTACGATCATAATAAAACAAACGAATTGTCTTAATGCTTAATGTGAATGAAAGTAATTAACCAAATGTACACACATGAAAGCGTTTCTCGATTGCTCTGAACATGCCTTCTTAATATCATTCAAAGCAAATTTGTATTATGCAATATTTTTTGTTGTACATTTTTGCAATAAGAATCCCAAAGGGCCTATCGCAGATGCATTAGCCAGGAACGTCAGGCATCTTTTCAGAGATATTAATCTGATATTTATTTTTTGCCTCACCAGTGCGCGCAAGTTATTTTTGTGGAGGCAAGCAGAACCTCATGCAAGGACTGGTTTTTATGTAGTTTTTTTTTGTTGTTTGTTATTTTTGCCCACTGTTTTGCAGCCATTGGATGTTGTTGTTGTTGATTTTTTTCTTCTACACTCACTGGTATTGGAGGGGAAGGCATGCTAAATTGCTAAATGCAATTCATGACGTTTTGTATTTTATGTAAATGCATTAAGTGCATTTTATTGCCGCAGTCAGTCCAGTCCGCCAGCCCCAGCACAAACCAAAACGCAATCTTCACATCAAGGCGTGCTTCCGTCTCGTCCTCCTTTGCGAGTTCCCTTGCGTTATGTTGTTCGTATGTTGCTGTAGTTTTTTGCAATGCAACTATGCGAATCGCTTGAGCTCCATTCCATAATCAAGCTCAATTTCCATTCAAATGAAAGAAGTTTACAGCAAAAAAAAAAAATTATAAAAATAAACTTAAAGGAAATGCAAACTGCTGCCGCCACAGAAGACACAATTATAAAGAAGACCCCTGTCGTCAGCAATGATGGCATGCCATGGCGTCTTCCATTTGAAACCTTCTACTTTGACTTTTTTTTAAAACTGTTGTTGTTGTTACTTTGTTGGGTGTCACTGAAAGGTTCCCCGGCGGAAATTAATTGTAATGCGGTAATATTGCCATCAGGTTGGCCTTAAAAAGAATTTCATTTAAAAAAAAAACAAAATGCATAAAAATGCAAAAAACATACAAAAAAAAATTTAAAAAAAAAATACAACAATATCCCACGTAGCTGTGTGGCTGTTGTTGAAACATTTAAAAATGTTTAACTGATGCCCATTAACATAAATTCTTCGATGGCGTTCTCCTGTTCACTTGAAATATGAGTTCAACTTAAAGAAGTTCCTTCACCCATTCGATTCAATTAATTCACGAGGAGCAGAGTATTGAGGTTATGAAACTTTTTCTTGGTGTTATTACATTTTTTGTTTTTGGTTTTGATTTGTTAAATGAAGGACTCTTGAAAATTATACGAGGCTAACTTATATTTTTGGCTGAATTAGAGTATCTGCAGTAGCTAATTGCAATATTCGCCAAAATGTACATTGGAGTGTGACTTATTGGAATTTTTTTTTTAAAAAGGTGCACTAGTATAAATTTTAAGGAGTTACGTCTACAAAGCATATTTTGCCTGTTTTCAAAAAGCGTCATAACAAATGTGAGCCATACAATACAGCTTTCGCCCCACCGTAATACGTCAAAGAGACTTCATACAAATAAGTGGCTCCTACTAGTAGGAGCTGTCGACAATATAGAAAAATAGTGAACTTCTTGGGTTCTTGGGGCCGCTGAATATGAATCTGACAATGGAAAATTTAAATTCCATGAGGACGTAGCCTCTCCCATACGAACTAGACAGGGATTAGCACCAGAGGTGTCATCGCATTTTATACCAAAACTATGGAATTACTTTAGAAATATGTCTTATTATGTATTTTTTAGTGCTTGAACATTTCTGATTGTAGCTCAAATCGTATAAGAGTTGAATAAATATTTCGATAAAAATGGCAGCAATTAAAATTCCTTCCCGACAAGCTATCATTTGACCAAATCGCACTTCTCTTGGTATTTTTACGACAACAGAACTTGACGGTAATGGCCATTGACCTTAAAAGGTGAAAGAGGTGCAAGACTAAACTGAAAAGGACAATGAATTATAATTGAAAGAGTTTGTAGTTTTTTTGAATTCAATGACCAGATTTATTATAAGAAATTCATAAAGGCACTCCTATCCGGGCACCTAAAGAAACCATTAAAAAAGTAAATCCATTTGCTATGAAATAATTAAAATTATTAAAAAGAGATTAGACCGTTTTGATTTTTCTGTTTTCTGTTTCTCAGCAAAGTTACCATTCAACGAAATTCTTCTCCTTCACGTTTAAACGATAACTCAAATTACGAATGACATTCAACTGAAAACTGTCTGTCACACTATCGCTGGTCATGGAACCACTTGCGAGCATATGTTCGTTGGCATCTGATAGTTTTGTCGGCATTTGAGCACCATTGACGGCTCGGACCCCTTAGACCTGAAGTGATTGAAGGTCCACCACTGTGCAAATAAGAGGAAACGACAGAGCACGTTGGTGTTCCAGCTACACCTGGAGAGGTGCATTGTAAAGGGAAACGACAAAAAAAAAGTACTAGCTAACATGTGATATGTGTAGAGGTGCCGCTTCGGTGCATAGTGTTAAGATTATTACTGATATATCTGCAGCAGGGGTATGTACAGGCAAGCTCCCATCCATCATTTGGGGGCTTTGCGTTTGGGTTTAGTTTGTTGATTTGGTTTATTTGCTTTTTGTGTGTTTCTGGGTGTGTGTGTGCAGTGTTTGTCGAAATGTTTATGCGGTTTGTTTATGTTCCGAGAAAACCATGTGTTTGCACACATCAGCTTCATCTTGCAGGGAAGTTTTAAAATGACTTCTTGTTTACTGAAAGCGTTTTTCATTAACAAAAATGCACTGAATAAGGGAATATGCAATTGGGAATACTAAATTTGGCTTTAGCTAAACATCATCTAGGTTCTGTCCATTAGGATTGACCAATTTACAATTTCATAGAGTAACTTTTTTTTCTAAATTAGCTTTTCATATTTATTAGCTTGACAAATGTCTACCAACTCTTCACACCTTTCAGCAGTGAAATTAATTTTTAAAAGAAAATCCAAACACTAAAAAGTCGAATGAGTGCTGAGTGCTATGGCGACCAAGAAGGTGATGTATGCGACGATGCAAGTTCTTTTACAAACCAAATGTAAACACACAGCAGACGCCTTAAAACCAATTGTAAACAAAATGTTTTAAAATTACCAAAGGAAAAAAGAAAGAAGAATATAAATCAACAGCAAAGGCTTGCCATAGCATAGTTTTGTCCATTTAGTTTGAGCTGCTAATTTGCTGCCCCGTAATTCCCCACTCCACAACCTCCCCATAATACCACATAGCAAACAAACACGAAAATAATCGTAAAAATTGACTAAAAAAAGATAATGCTGCAGCCAAGAAGCAAGCGATGATGGTGTTGCCCTCCAATGCAACACATGCCCATGAGCTGATTTGGTGTTGACAAGCGCGTGCAACAAATTGTTGAATGCACACACACACACACACACACACAGATACGGACTTAAATAATTTTCCTCTTCCCTCTTTTTGTTGGTTTATAAACCACAAAATAAACAAATTTTTGTGTTTGTGAAAAATTGACGCCGTCCGTCCAAATGCTGGTGCAATTGATTACCTTACACTTATTTATTTTACAAAATTAACACATTTTTTAAAATGAACTCCAGAAAGAAACAACAACACCAAAAAATACCTAGACATTGATTGCCGTTGTGTGTCTTGCCATGCTTTTAAAAGGTGGAAATATGTTTTTCTTTTAGCTTTATATTTGGTCTGAACGAAGTTTTGATGCCTTACATGTCTCTTGGATGTATCGCAAAGAATCGATAAACGATTATTTCGATTTGAGTTTTGATCAATTAATTAGAAACACGATTATTGCCATGGCTCAAAACTATAAGGTTAAACGAGTGGCTCTTTCGGGAGAGGATCATATGTTTTCGAATTGTCAAAAAACGTAGTATATGTCAATGGTCAATGGAAATTGAAATCAAAAGAGACTGTAAATTTAAGTTTGGTTTGTGAATTGCAGTATGGAAGATATTCTCTGCAGCTCACTGTCCACTGTAGGGTACTAAAAAAGGTACCTTGTAATATCATTAAAGTGCAGCCGGTTTCAATGCGTATACTCTTCGATAAGATAAGATTTTTTATTGACTTTTTGAAAAACGTAATTAAATGATAATCGAAAATTGATTATTTTATGATCGCAATGGTAAGTGCATTCATACATAAGTAAGTAAGAATGTGCTTGTGTAATAAATATTTTTTTTTATTGCAGCAGGGAGCACTTACGCAGATAGGGCTTCATATATATATAGCAAAATGAACGAAAGCAACATTTTTTCGAAATCGATTTTTATGGTAAGGAATAAAACAAAGTAATACGCATCGACATGCTAAAAAGTAAAGCTGGAATTTGAACAGATCCGTAGATATAAAGGGTTCAGTTAACTTACAGAATACATAGAAGAAAAAGTAAAATTCGCTCTTTGGCGCTTACGTTAATTTCGCAGATAGGCGATCAAACAATTAAATTTCATTCAAAAAACTGCAAAAACTAAAAACAATTTCCTTGCAATTCATAAAATTAACGCACATAAGTCGTTGCACTTTTCCCCTGATGCAGTTCAGCAAACAAGTTGTAAAAATGGTTCCACAAAAACCAAACATGAAAAAAAAACACAAAAAAGCATGCCATACCCAGCAGCTTCAACGAAATTCTACAACAAAAAGATAATGTATAGAACATGCAACACTGTAATGCAACATGCCGCCATTTCATGAGAGATCAACACCCAGTACACATCCATATATTTATACTCTCTGCTGCTGCTGCATAACGAAACGGAAGGAAATCTTTAGTACCCTCCAAAGCACAACAAACACTCCATTTGATGCATTCAGGCGGCCGCCAACCAAAAAACCCAAAGTAGAAAAAATAGAATAATAAAGAATTCAAACAAATCCGCAGCACACATGGACGTGTGCGAATACCGAGTATATACATACGGTATGTAGCATATATTCAAGTGCACCTTTAACTGATTGCAATGGTTTTTTTTGTAACAAAATTTATTCTCTCCTACTCTGTTCTAGTATTTACGGCTTCCTTTTCATTTTAATTTTGGTTTGCTTTTGTCTTTTTTTTTTTTGTTTCACCAAAACGTTTGGTTGCGGAAATTTATTGCATTTGGTATAAGTACAAATGCCAACTTTTAAGCAGGGAGTTGGGTTGAATGCGGCTCTTCACACTACACATTGTTTTCCCAACAATAGTGTGTGTATTTGCTCGCTGCTTGTTTCACACGAATTTGCTGAAGCTACTTTTTTGTTCGTTGTTTGTTAGGGGGGGGAAAATAAAGTTTTTTGGAGTTGCAACTAGAAACGAAGAGTAATAAATTTTCAAATATTAAAAATAACTGGCAATAAATCATCAAAAAATATTGAATAGTTTTGGCTTATTTATGATATTGATATATATGCATAAAATATATCGTTGACCAATAACAAGTCTAGACGGGAATTAATAATAATATGAGCTTGATTGATAAACAATTCCAATATTTATATTAAAATTTTGGATCAGTTATGGATGAGTAGAATTGTACTTTGGATTGAAATCATGGATTAGAGTGGTTACCTCAGATAAACACTGAGAATAAAGAGGTCCTTTGATCTTAAATCTAATAAAATACAATTAAAAAATCCTTTGAATTTGTTTACAGATTTAATATTTTTCACATTTTTATTCCTTCAAAGCAGTGGTGCTCTCTTATATAACTGCAAAGAAAAACATAACTGTCATTTTCATCTTTCTTTTCCGCCTAGAAAACTATTAAATGTCTTTAAGTGATTTTGTTTGCAACATTACACAAATTAAAATTCCATAATTCCTGCCACGAAAAACATAATGCCTCCAGCAGGAAACAAAACAATAAACAATAAAGAAATAACAACAACAACAAGAACGATAACGAAATCAACGAACAGGCAGTGGTGTGAGCCTCAGGCCACGTAGACAATCAACTTCACCAATGCCAGACAACAGACGACATTGGGAAAACGAGTGAACAACAGCAAACAGCCAGGCGTCAAGGCAAAAAAAGGGGTTGTTGGTAAAATGTACAAGAATTGTCAGATGCCAAACCAAATGCAAAACTCAACACCAACCAAAATCCTAGCGAGGATAACCCACCACCCACTCATACTGGAACTTGCAACAACAGCTGAGTTATGCCAACTTATAATAAACATAAAAGCGACAAAATACATAGAGAAACGAGTGATGGTGTAGAAGAAGCAGAAGAAGTAAGAAGCAAACTCGTACGTAATGAACAAACGCAACATTAACACGAAATATAAACATAAAAGAGAGTCGAAGAACCCCAAAAGACATAAAAAACAGAGAAGGCAACAAACATAAACGAAATGAAATGAACGAAACAAATTAATATAAAACGACAGAGACGTCGAACGAACGGTCTCATCGGTCGCCCACCATCGCCTCGCCTCGCCTCTCCACTCCCCCCCCAAAAAATATTTAGAAAATTGTTCAGTAGCAATTTTCATTTTCAACGCCCGTCCGGGAAAAAACGCATAAAAATTTACGAGCAAAAACATTAAACGACTCCCCTGGCAACACTCCCGGTCTATGGGCGACGCATTAAACGTTATACGGAATACAAAAAGTAAAGCCCAGGATATTCGTTTAGAATTTCCTCGTGTTCGAGAGGACGAATAGGAAAATAGACTGTTTGTGCCAAGTTACTTGTGTGTTGTATGATGTGCCGGCAACGTGACGGCAGTGTAAACATTTAGCAGCAGGCAGCGTGAGCGTTTTAAATGTCAGATTCAAATAAAACGAAACGAGAGAAACTCATTCGAGAGAAGGAAATTAAAAAAGAAAAAAAAATACGTTGTGATAGTAGGAAAAATGCCGGTATTTCGAGCATAAAATGCCGGCTTGTGTTTTTCCTACACTTTTTGATATTTTATTAGGAGTCACTTTGGTTGTTGTAGGAGTAATCCTCCTAACGGCACAGTGGTAAGTGCAGATTAGGAAAACTTTTAATTTGTTAACTTTATATCGGTTGTAAAAGTCTGCTCCTATACGAATTTATTTAAACGAAGTAAGGTTTGTTAATTGCTGACGTTGGAATACCATTTTTATTGGGAGTCATTTAGAAGGGATTTCTGTACATGAAAAGTATTAAAACTAGGTACGAAAAGACTCAACTGGAATTTACGATGTGGCTTAAATTCAAGAAATGTTCATCAGTTAAAGGGCTAAAAAAGAAAGAAATCACTAAAATTGGGGATTCGCAGCCTTTAGAGAAAATTCCTCCAGCTTCACATTTGTTTTAACTTTCCTTTTATTTTGTAATATATTTTTCATTGTTTTATAGACTCCCTGGGTCTGTAGAATAAGTATTCTTTAACATTACACCGTTGACAGTGAAACAAATAACCCCAAAAAGGGTCAATCCCGAAAAGTTTGCTACACAAATTTATTGCCGACAAAATTCTTTTTTATATGAATTTTTTTTCCTTTGCTTTTTTGTGGTTGAGAGACAAAACTTTATTTATTATTGTGTGCTGTGCGTTTATGAATGATGATGAAGTTGTCAGAAAATTATGATGTAAACTCAAAAGGGAACACAATGAACAGACCACCCAAAAGAAATTGTTTTGTGAGGCGTTCAAGCTACTCTAACCTCAATGCTGGTGCCCCATTGCCCAGGGGCGCAAATCAGACACTAGCTGTTTGTCGTCCTTTCTAAGCGGAGCGTGAAATTCGCTGGAATAAAACAATTCAACTCGGAAGCTAATATGGAAGCCTTCCACCAAATGTTTAAAAGTACCTAGAATTCAGTAGGCAACTAAGAAGCAGAAGGATAACTCAAGCGTCGAACCAAGCTTTAATTTTATCAAAATCCGATTTGTGTCGGAAGAAACATGTTTCAGATATTATTTCATCCATTCTACTATGGCTCAAGTCATCGATAACTTACTCTGGCTTTCATTTATTAAATTAACTTAACGCTCCGACTGACAGGCATCAAAACTAGATTTGACAGTTGATGTAGCAAAAAGAGGAAAGAAAATAACTTTACTAGCTGGCTGAAGTACAAAAGGGAAAGGACAAAACAAAAATTGCTGTTGTGGCAAAACAAACATGTCCGTGTAAGAAATGTGAAGGATAAACTACGCAGTGGCAGGAAATAATCTGACAGATAATCTGCTTATATGTACTGTATACGAGAGGGCTAAACCTAACGAGGATGCTCAGCAATGCTGTGTCACATGAATTAAGAATTCACTGCAGTGGAAGGAAGTTTTATGGGAAATTCTATGGGATAACAAAATTTCATAACTTTAAAGGGTTAAACATTTCTAGATCAATTTAATTTAAAGTCTCTTGAGTAATCATACCAACAGAATTTCGTTAAAAGCTTTAAGGTTTTATGAAAGTTAACAAGTCACTCTTTCAAAACACAAATATAATTTGAAATTTTATCAAAATATACTTTTGAAAAATCCCTTTTTTATATAAAATTAATATCACTTGCAAGCATTTTAGTTCTTTCTAACACACATGCACACATAACACAAATTTGCGACCACCCCCGCCCTCGTAATGGACTTGTGTCAAAACACTTTTGGAGCACTTTAAGTGATTAATCACGGCAACAATTTGCCTTCCAACCCCCAATTTGAATACCAAGGGTAAATACACAAAACCAACAGCAGCAACACAACAACAACAACAATGTCAGAATCAGCAATCATTCCTCTGCCAAAATAAAGGTTCCACATTGATGAAATGTTGTAATCTTGCCTTTTGACATTATGTCATTTTCAATGTCAGCGCACAGTGGTGTGTGTTTTTTTTTTGTATTCAACCATATTAGATGGTACTTGTACACGTTTTGTTGCTGCTGTTGTTGTACATATCAACAACAATAAAAACCAACAACAATGGAAATACACAACAAAATAATTTGCCACTTTCTGAGAAGTTTGTACTTGAGTAAGGGTTTGCGGCGTTTTTATACTATACGTGATCCTTGTTAATTTGATGATGATGCCCGTTGGTAATATTCCAGAAATATACAGTCTTTAAGACGGCAGTTGATGTATTTTTAATTGTGCAAATTTCTTTGTTGACTTTAAAGCATTTCAAAGGGTGGAAATTGATTAAAGGCTTCAGTTCAACGCAGTAAAAAGTATGACCTTTTAAGTTTGCAACTAAACACTTCTTTCAATATATAAACAATCAGGTTAATGGGTGGCTTTCAAGCCAGAAGAATACATATTTACTCAGCGGAATAGTCAAATGAACTTTGCCTCCCTTAAGCTGGGAGAGGGAAAATAATACAATCTGAGCTTACTACCGCTGGTCTACAGTTGTGCTTTAATGCTGTCAACCATAAAAGTATTGTTACATATTAAAAAGCGGAAAAACATTCATGCACATCACCATTCACCATTCGCCACAGTCATACACACACCAGAGCCCATCTGGAAAAGGGCAAAATGGGTGCTGTGCTGTGATACAAATAAAACGGTAATGACAACAACCCCAAGCATGAAAATGTCATTACGGGAACGTAGACAAAAGTGAGTTTAGAGCGTTGAAATATAAAAAGTTTTGTCCTAAAATTTAGAATTACTTTTGTGTCTATTTTCGAAAATTCCCCGCAAACATTTCCGGCAAATAATTTGGAACAAATTTTTTTATTACACCTTCTAAACTTCAAAAAACCACACACACACAGCAATGCGGTTGAAATATTTTTGTATTTTATTGTGTTTGTGTTTGTGTGTACGTGCAAATGTTTTAATAAAATTATTCAATCAGTTTAACTTGATTTGTTTACCACACCCCCCGAGAATGGTTCTTTTTGCCACTTTCGTTGGTTGTGTGTAGCTGTAAACACGTTAAGAAGTTGTACGTATTATTGCTCAAACAACAACACACATTTTTAGTTAAGTATAAACTCGTAAGCCGTGAAATGTGTAGAGTTCGTTTGGTTGCTCTCGGAGCTTTAATGTCATTATTTGCCATCAGCCTAGTTAGTCGTCTCCATACACACAAGTCACACAAGTTAGTTGACAAAAGAAAGTCACCCTTATGTCTATGTGGAAGACCCAAAAGTGGCGGCATGTTATGTACTTCTTCTTCTTCTTTTTTTTTTGGTAATGTAGCGTAATGTGCTAAGCGGAAATTGCAAAGAGTTAGTAGTGAGGGGAGTTGAGTTTTATTTTCTTTATACATTTTTATTGTATTTAGGAAATGAGGTTTTTATTAAAGAGCAGTGATTTGTAGGATAGGATTTGGGCTTGTAAATAAACGTTTGCAGGGGAAAAAAATCACAACAAAATGGTTTGACCAAGTCAGAAATATTATCTTAATTACAACAACTTTGTGAAAATATCAAATTTTATAAATTTTGAATTATTGTCGGTATTTCCGGGCCTAATACCATCTCAAACGAGAAGTTGCTCCTCAGAAGGAACATGGAGCCCCTGGATATCTGAATCAGAAGGCAGAAATTTAAGTGGATAGCCAACACTTCAATTCACATTTTTCTAAATTCTATTTAAAATTATAATGTTAAGTGCAACCAAGGATAAATCCAAATTACACAAAAACTGCTGCACTCCTCCTGTGGACAAAGGGTTGCCCACACAGAAGAGGTTGAGCCATTATTATGGCTCTCAAGTTGACAGTTAAGCGAGTTGTTTTTTTTGTTGCTTTTTTATGTTAAACTTTTACATGCATCCCTTCTTTGTCTGTGTTAATGATAACTTTTGTCTAACACGGCACACAACCACCCACCCTTTGAGCGTGTAACTGACAATATATGTTTGACTGGAGGTTTTTAGCAGCTTCCCTCAAAAGTCTGTGGCAACAAGCGTGGTATTGTGGTAACATCCATTTCAGCCACATTAGTGTTTAGTGCAATGTTTCCTTTCCATATGAGACATTGTGTGTTTCCATGCCTGCCCATACGTACAATGTTTGTAACTTTTCATTTGAAACAAAGAAGTGCATGTAATCCATGCTCGGGCATTTCGGAGAGTACACACTGGCTAGAGTGTATTTCATATGGTCCACAACTGTGGATACACATGTACATGTTTGCCTTTTCTGGCAATTAGGATTCGGGACCCATACACGAGTATGAATGTTAACAATGACATTTTGTTGCAATGACACGGAAGTCCTATTCTGTAACGTTTGAGTGTGACTTAACTAAAGACATTTTGGTTGTATGTATGTATTAAGTATGTACTATGTACGTAAGTAATTTGTTGTTTGGTCTATAGACACCTTTTGTGACTATTTCCGTCAATATCAAGTGTCTTTAAGTAAGCAAAATGTTTTCTTATAAAATGAAGTCTTTGAGAGGAGTTTAAGGTCTGAAAACCATAACAAAGATTTGATGAAATTGCAGTAGATAGTAGTAGGTTTAGAGAAATAGTTGTAGTAGATTAGTTTCGTATTACATTATTAGAAGGAGTTTGGGCTAGGAGAATATTATGAAGGTTAAGTACGCCTTATGCCCGTAATTTTAACAAATTGATATCGATCAGTTTTTAGATAACTGCCGTGTAACACTTGGTTTCCTAATTTCTAGATAGATACACCCATGGCTGAAGAAAATAAGGTTGTTCCACTTCAGGCAAAATGACAGAACTAAGGATTCTGACGTTTAATTTAGTGTTCACAAAGTTGCCACATTATTTAAAATTTTCTAAGAAACGTGTTGGCGTTGCCAAATATTTTTCATAACTTATCGTCATTTTACTCTTTCCAAGTTTTGCTGGTATAAAGTAACATTTAAGGGTCAGAATTTACAAATATAACATGTTTCATGTTGCCATTGCATAAATACGTCACAAAATTAGGTTTTAAGTTGGCAAAATGTCGACAAATCGCCACATCTGGCAGCACTTTTTGGGGGATTGTTTTTAAATAGATCTGGTAGTACAATCCTTATTTATGTCAGATGGTTAAGATGGCGGAAAGTGTCAGAAGCGGCACTACCTTATATTCTTCTACCATGGATACACCCTACTTAATAAGCAAAAGAAGTGTAATTTACACCAAAAATTTGGCATCAATAATAGGTAGAAACACTGGTAAAACCATATGAAAACTCTCATTTTAGTTAATAAGACCGTTAGAGTCCTTAATTTTTTGCCAAAATCAGCTTAAAATTGTCTTTCCCTTTAACGTCAATTTATGAAAATAACTAATTTCCTTACAACTACTATCGATATCAGGGACGTACCCAAAAAAAAAGTTTGGAGGGGTTTAAAATTTTTTTTTTTACTAATACGAGTTGTGTCTTTTTTGCAGGAAATGAGCGACATTGTCTCTTTTTTAGTTTGAAAGGCCAATTTTACAATTTCTTTTTTTACTTTCTGTTAGCTTTGCTTGGTGGTTAATTTTTATTTGGAGTTGTTAATCTAAAGATACCCTTTGAAAAAACGTTTTTTTATTTTCTAAAAAACTGTCAAGCATATAAAAGTAGAGTTACTTTGTGCCACCAGTTGATCTAAAAATGTGTAATCGGATATAAGTATGTTGTGAGACCATGGCTCGAGACACTAGAGGGAGGGTTCGAACACCCCAAACCCCCTCCCCCTAGGAACGTTCCTGATCGACTTTCTTCCAATTGCATATTCACATCATCAACTTAACTCAAGAATGACATTAACATTGACAACTGCATTCTCGAGCGTAACGTGAATAATGAATCTTTCCACTAAAGTGATTGTGACAACAAAGAATCAGCTTCTTCTTTGATTGAGCTCTAAAAAAACAATACAAAAAAAAATAACAAAAATATCAAACCAACTCCCATTTAGCTAAGAAAAAATAAAATAAATTAATTGCAAATGACGCACACTTCTCTAGAGACTCTATCCAGGCAGTAAGACCTTCAACGATGTGGAACATCAAATATCATCTTTGATACATATTGTTGAAGTTCAAGCTTTGATGCAGCAAGTTGTAAATAAAGATTTAAATGAAGCATTGAATTATAATATAAAACAGAAAAAGAAGAAATACAATAACAATCACAACAAAAATGAGAGCAAACATTGAGCACTTGTTGAAAGATGAAAGACAAAAGCTGATGAACGTGTCATGGCGATGAAAGACAGACAGACAAACGGACGGACGGACGGACAGTGAAATTTCGAATGCCTTCCACCCCACACTCAAGATTCTTAATGCTAAAAGAGGCGGAAGAGCACATGAAATGCACTTGCACTTGCCAACTATAAACACACACACGCCCGCTGTACAGTGCAACGACCAATGACTTGCTTCTTTCCATACGCACTTGCGTCTGATGATGAGCAAGTATCGGCGGCGGCGTCACGTGATTGATGTGTATTTGTTGCATCGAATTAAAGCAGACATACATTTAAAAATACTTTCGAAAGGAAGAAGAAGCTGCAGTAAACACAAAATCAAAGTTCAACCCAGAGCACTATGGGTGGAAATTTGTTTAACTTTCTCGTGTACATATGCGAGTAAACCTTTAAATGCGTTTTGTCGGTTTATATGCATGTATGTAGGAGTGCTTATATGCATGTTTCATCTCTTGTAAGTGCAATGTGTGCCGCACATGCTGGTATAGCTCCGTCCGTCTGCCTGTCCGATAGGTAGTTTTGATGCCCAGATTAGTTCACTTGTTGACAGATGCATTTTAAAGCGTTGTGCGCGGCCGAGCTCAGTGATCAAAGCAAATTGCCTGATGTGCGTTTAATTTCATACTGCTCGGTGTGTTTGTGTGTGCGATACCGTACCGTGCCTTGCGTGCATTCACTTAATTAATATGTTTGCTAGTTGAGTTTAATGATCTTAATTAATTGCTAGTAAAATTTCGAGAAGAACAAAAAAACGTAGGTTGAAATATAAGCAAAGTATGTTAATTTGGATAATTTGGGTAATTTTTAAAATCATTTTTTACTTGTGTGTGTGTTAGGAATACTGAGGTATGGCAATTTTACAAAATTAAAGTCAAGTGCCTGAATAAATTTAGTTTCAGCCAGTTTGAACACGAAACAAATTATTTCATTCGTAAAGTACTAAGTTTGCTTCATGTTTGAATTACAGTAAAGTATAGAAAATTTCATTGCCTGCCTGTCCAGATTTCTCATGTCGTCGTCAATTACGCGAACTAGCGTAACTCATTCGTCGGCAATATCACGAAATTATGAAACACAGTTCGCGAAATTGACAATTGTCCTCAGCTTCCCGAAGTCACCACCAGTGCACATAGACTGGGCCTTTCAATCTAGTAAACTTTTACCAAGACGGGCAGTACTTCGTAATAACATTGATATCCTTGACTGAAAGGCTTGATTAATTATGTTACTGTAAAGTCTGTAAGGTTCAATACATGATAGGAAATAAAAAAAGGGCACGTGTAGAGATGTCTCAACTGGTCTACAACTAGTTTCAATACAACATTTGCCAATTACAGGTTCTATCTATCATTTCTTCAACTGAAATCTCAATAAAATATTAGGGATTTTGTGCATTGAGATTTTGTATGTGCGCGTGTGTTGTGTTGTGTGTCGCCGCACCTACCTAAAGTCAGAATAAAATTTTTCACACCCTTGTAACGACAACAATTTACTTAAATTTTATGCAGACAACTTGGATAACAAATTGCAATGCGAGTGCATATTTGTCTGTCTGTCTGTGGTTCGTTCTCTCCGTATTTGTCGCACATATACCACCACTGGGTGTTAATTTAAATTGCGGATACAAAAAAAAAAAACGAAAACGAGACCACATGCATCACGAAATCCTTAGGGGTGTGAAAATATACAAAAGCACAAAATAAAATATCGCATAACGGCTAGAGCTGGAGCGGAAAAAAGGCGCATTGTAATTTGCAATGGCAACACTGAAAGAACGAACGAAGGCACCACAATGCAAGCCACCACAACACCAACGCCACGAGACGACTGTGCTGAATCCCCAACAAAACAAACGAACCCAGCGAACGTCTCCACGCGTTCAGGGAGCCACAAGATATGCATCTCATAAATGCATCCGCACATTCAGCGTCAACTTGGCGCGCATAATTCGCGAATGCAAATTGCGAATTCAAATTCGTGCGCACTGCTGCACTGTTGTAGAAGTGTGCTAGAGGTGTCCCAGTGCTCGATGTTGTGTTGCCAGATTGTGTACTGCACACACACACACACGAACCAGTCTGGCATCTGATTGCTGCGAGGGACCTTCCTTACTGGTTGTATTGTAATTTAATGTAGGAATGATGAAGGGGTAGCACACTTACATATGATACTGAGGCGCGCAGGTGGCGAGGCCTGACGTGCTCCACTTGCTGCGCTGGTGGCTATGCAAACATAATCGCCAGCATCGGTTTCCTTCTGTACACCGTTAATATGCAGGTTCGAGCCGAGTTGATAAATGCGTGAGGAGATATTTTGAATGGGTTGACCTGGAAAAAAATAGAGAATTTCATATAAATTACAAAGAATTGAGTATTGAACAACCAAGAGTTGCATTGAAACCGTGAGTGTGAAAGTCCACTTACCATTTTGCAACCATGAATAGTGCAGACCCTTCATGGGCGTGGCTTGACAAGCAAAAATCACCGAATCGCCCTCAACAATCGTTTGACTTTGGGGCAATGTCATGAAGCGTGAAGACTCTGTTCTGGCAAGAGCTGAAAATACAGGAATAAAACAATTTACAATTAATATTTGCAGTTACAGATGAGCTATTGCTGAGACGAAATAATTAGGCAATACCTGTCCTTAAATACCTGTCTCACCCTGTTTCTATGAGTACCTACTAGTACATACTATGTGTTTATTTTGCAAATTAAATAAAACAGTTTAAAACTCAACTGGAGACTCTTATGTAATGTTGTAGCTTATTTGTATGACACAACAACCATACACATAGACGTAGCCAGACAAATTCATTCGCAACCAGACATTTTTGAGTGAAGTATTCATTCGGTCATTTGTTTCACTCGCAATAGGATGCTGCAGCAGTACATGAATAAATAAATAAGAAACAAATACCAACAGCAACAAGAACACCAACAGCAGTACATTCGCTTATTTTTTTGTTGCTTTTTTTTTTGCCTCAATTTTATGCTCCCCTATTTTTTAATAATTCACTTCACTCGCTTTTATAGCTTCATGACGCAAAATGAAAAGGATCGCGTAGCCGTAAACAGGCAGGCAACACAACGACAACAACCAACACAGCAGCCGTTCCAAAATGGGAAGTTGCATTACGTTAGCTGGTTACGATGACATGTAGACATGGCATAACCTCAATGAGGATATAAACCACTAATTTTGTGAATATACACATTTTCTGTTGGATTGTGTCTCAAGTGCATATATCAAATAAAACTTTTTTCATATTAGTTTGAATTGGTTGAAAAGCTTAGAAATATTAAAAATTTAATCGATTACCAGAGTGCTGCCAGACAATTAAATAAAAGAGAGCAGCTGGCCAAGAAAAATAGATTTTCCTTAATTCCCATAAATCAAAAACGGTTGGCATTTCAAATCTTTTGAGATTAACACCAGGCACCGAGTGCAGTCGTGCTACCGCCTCTTATGACGACAATGGTACTTAACATTGAAGGGGGCAAAAATGCGCGACATTGAGAGGTTTTTTTTTTAATTGTTATTTCTTGGTGAATGGTATTCTTTAAGCCACATAAAATCCATTTAAATTTTACCTTAATTTAACTTTACTTTATTTAACTTAAGTTAAATTGTTTTTAGCACATTTTCCAGTCAAAATTAAATTTTACTTATTTACCATTTACAGTGTTCCTCTTTATAGCCCCCTCGTGCATAAGTTCATGTGAGTGGGTCTGATTGTGTAAGCAGAAAAAAAAAACTGCAACATATTCTGCACAACATTTGCCAACCGCTCTTCAGCATGCGGCCATGCAAATGTGCTCGCTCGCAAATGAAATAGTAAAACGTACTAGAAGCAACGATCATGATTCGTAATGAATCTCGTTTTCCATTCGAGCACTTGTCCTCCACCACTCTTCAAATAAATATAATGAAGGAAATAATTACATCGTCCGACACAGCCTCAGTTCCAAGAAGAACTTTCTTCCAGTAGTGGGGCTTAAATAGAATAAACAATCGCTTGTTTTCAGTTTTTTTGCGAGATTATATTTAGTTACTCATACGCAGTGTATGCCAACATTTTTTTAACAAAAAAAGCTTTTTCCTTGAATTTAGGCTCAAATATATTAAAAGACCTTAGGTATTAAAGCTTAGGTCGAGTTTCTTGATGAAATTATAGTGGGCAAATATTTTTAATAAAAACTTTTTTTACATAATTTTGCATTTAAAAATCTTGAAAAACTGACAAAAAGCAATTGTTTATTCTAAGCACCATTACCACAAATTTTCTTTGAAAAAATTTTCAATGTTGTCGGACAGTGTTATATGGCAACTTGGTCCTCGCATCAGGCCAACAGCATTAACTATGGCGTAGAGCATTATATTACGTAGAGAAAAATAAAAATAATTGTAGGAAAAAAAAGATTGTTGAAAATTTATAATGACTACACACAAAAAAAAAAGTAGGTAAATCTAACCAAAAAAGACGGTTAAAAATGCAGCAACCAAAAAACGTGGTAAATGGAACCAACTCAAAGTTGTTCGCGTACAATGAAAAATTGTTAGCGTACAATGAAAAATTGTTAGCGTACAATGAAAAAATGTTCGCGTACAATGAAAAATTGTTCGCGTACAATGAAAAATTGTTCGAGTACAATGAAAAATTGTTCGAGTACAATGAAAAATTGTTCACGTACAATGAAAAATTGTTTGCATATGAGCAATGAATGCATTCATTAGTAGTGTTTTGGTTGCAATCTTGTCGAAACTTGACGCTTTTTTATTTATTTGTTTGCAACCAAAACACGACTATTGATGTCGCATGTATTGTCTGAAAATATAAAATTTTAAAAATAAAAATCTGTAAAAAAGAAAAATAGAAAAAAAGAAAAATAGAAAGAAAATTTAATATTACAAAATTGAAATCTAAAATGCTAAAAATGAAAAAAGAGATAAACGAAAATCTGTAAAAACAAAAGAATAAATAAATGTAAAAATATATAATAAAAACCATTCTCAATATAATATTACATTTACTTACCCTTTTATGCACTTCACCCTTTGACCATACTGAACGCACTGATCGTATACTCGAATGACAAAACAAAAATCGTTGCTGTTGTAGTATGACAGACACGAAAGCACGCCGCTGAGCATGTATGAGCATGTGCTCATACATCGCAAGCAACCAAACTCAGCTGAGTTGCGTACCGCAATTGGGTCTTTACAATTTTTTTGGTTGGCGAACAAACAAAAATTTTTAAGGAACAACTTGATTTGTTTGCTTTACAAATTTTTTGGTTAAAATTTGAGATTTACAATTTTTTTCGATTAGCTAACCTGTTTTTGTAGTTAAAAATCATTTAACAATTTTTCGACGATTAGATTAACCACAAAAATTGTAGTTGTTGTTTGTGTTTTCCATATAAAAAAAAAAATTGTTTTTTTACAACGTTTTTCGGTTAGATTAACCCATCTTTTTTTTTTCTGTGTACCATTGAATCTTGCTGAATGTGAAATTAATGATTTTGTGCTTCGTTTAATTCAACTTCATTCAATTCTTTGCGAGGAATAACTCCAATAGGACAAATTCCATAAATGCTGTGACCTGAGTGACCTGAGTGACCTGTAGTACAATTTAAGATAAGAATGATCAATATTTTTATAGAAAAAATCGTTTAATAAGAAATTGCATCGCAAAAATAAACTCAAATGTTCCATCACAAAAATCTAAAATTCACACTTAAATTCTCTCACTTAGGAACAAGAATAACGGCACTTTTCTTGTCGCTCAATATTTTTTAAGGTATTTTGACTAAATATGGAGGAGATATTTGCTTCTTGATGTTTATAATTGAACGAATCAAAGAGTGGAAGGAAAATGCCTAGGTTAAAAAATGGCAGTGAAGGAAGTCATAGTCACCAAAGCAAGAGCGCTGTTTGTTTCACATGGCACCACTCAATTATTTTAACCAAACCATCACATCACGATGGTATATAGCTGCATAAACTGGTGGTGACGGAGGTCTTAGCCTGCCTTCTTCAAGCATTTAGTAGAAGCTTAATGAAAGGCATTTTTAGAACATGATGGTCTAATACCATGAAAGGTACCAGGAGGTGACAATCGGACCTGAATGGGATAATAGTCTTAAGGTACCAAACAATTTCGAAGACTATTACACAACCAAAAAAAGAAGGTCAATAAATGTAGCCCAACTCCCAAGGAAATTACACCCATAGCCTGGAATCACATTAAACATTAAATTTCCACTAAATTTTCTTTCGATTTCCAATCTTAAATCATCGATTCCAATCAAAACGCTCTTGAATTGATAATGAAATACTTCCAGCGATTTAATATTTGTTGTTAACCTGCGTGTATTAAGGCCAAACATACAATTTAAGCTTTAATACGTGTTTCGTGTTTAATTAAATAGAAAGAAAAAAAGTGGTTCCCAAAAAAAAAAGGTACCCTCTGCCTAATTGCAGTTATTTTCTCAAACACCTCTAAGCTCCTCCACTCTTATGATTATCGCTGCTTGAGCAACGACAAAACGAAACGACGCGAAACTTTATTCCGCTCACATACTCGTCTACGTGTCGTGCGAACCTCTTTGCGGCCCTTTTGCAAAAATACGAGTAGGGAAAAAATAAAGAGGAAAACTTCTTTATTCAAACTCATCACGAAGACGAACTGCAGTAAAACAACAACAAAAAATACGAAGAAAAAAAAAAGAATCAAGCAAACTGAAATATAACTCACACACATGTGTCTCAATTGTGCTCGTCATGCATGGAAAATCGATTTCATCCTTCACATCACACAAAAGCACCAAAAGTCCGCCCAGAGCCATGCGTCCGTGCCCTGGGTTCTGCTAGCTCCTAAAGTGCCAAACGAAAACACGAATCGACTCCGCACACACACACACACACACACACATGCCCACAAATTCAGCGAAATTCTTCAAAGCTCCTCAAAAGACGACGATTACAGAAATATGCGCTGATTTTGCGCAAGATAATAATTTTCATCAAAACAGATGCGTTATGCCAGCCGACAACGACGACGACGACGACGACGAAGTCAAAGTCGGAGTCAAAAAGTGTTACAAACTCTCTGATACAATCAAAGATTAAAACAAAATTGAAAATCAAGCGAACAGACAGGCGGTGAGGCCTGGAAGGAGTTTCAAATTCAGACACAATATGTGTAGGAGCAACTTAAACTAAACAAAAAACAGAGAGACGCGCAACCAGCGTATGAAGGAACGAGCGACATGGACGGACATATGCCAACAACATGTAAGTCCCTACTCTAAACTACATGGCATATTATAATGGATGTGGTGCACGGGAGGGGAAAGGAGCATCATCATCGCAGCCCCAGATAATTAGGCTGGCTGACTGGCAGTCGGAAGGCAGACAAACAGACAAACATACATACAGACAGACAAGAACCGTCTAAACGGCAAAGTCAGCGTAGTCAGTACGATTATTATAATTCCTGAACTGAAGACAGCAGAACCTAAACACCGCACAAAAGAAACAAACGAAAATGCGTAGCAGCAGCCCCGATTATATACATACAACCGTACATACATTCTTTTTTTGCAACCATTTCTGTTTCTTTTTTTTTTGCAAGCTATTCCGTATAAGAATGTCGGTCGGTTGTGCTGAAAATGTTCCACAGTCATCATCAGAGAAAACTCAAATGTTGTTGTTGTTGTTTTTGATGGAGGAAGCATTTTATTATTGACACACACGAGATTTATACGAGTGCATTTTTTTTTGTTGTTATTTATTCTGATGTGGTTACTCTTGGGTAACGATTTGAGGGCGTCTGAAATGAGACTTCTGCTGACTGTTCATTTTGGGTATTTTTTTGTCATTGATTGGATTAAGGAAGCTGTGATTTGGATTCAGATAACTGGATTAATACATTGCCTTTCTATTTTTTTTTCCTAATAATCACTTTAATTAACTTATCCCTTCGTAGTCGCGATCACAATGGTTCAAAGTTTGAATAAATTGATGAAAAATCAAAAATATGTTAAACTTGGGCCACATTCCAACCATAGCAATACAAAGCATCAATAAAAATTCACAAGAATTTGCTTAAGCCACTACATTACAAGCTAATCATTGCAATGCACTCCACTGAGTAGAAACCATGTAGGAAATTCCTCGACAATTTTTTAAACTATTCATTAGAATAACAACATAAAATCTTAAACATTGCATAGATTAAAAGACTTGATACTTTCCATACTTTAAATCCGATTACTTAAATACTCTTAAAAAGTCCCTAGCCACCACTACCATTCCACCATTCGTACCTGACCGCAAAAAAGCGCGCTGTGTGCTCTCTTGCATATTATGATGCCATGAATTTTGCAATATGTATTTCTTGGTTTAACCCACCACTGAACTGAACACATTACGTTAATAACATGGGCTGGCGCACGGCATAAAAACTTTTAAATAAGATTCCGATGCCATACAAAATGAAAATAAAAATAAAATATATACATAGTAACCAACAGTATGCAATTTGCCAATAATCGCATTCATGGAAACTCAAATACCCTCCCCACCTTCCCACTCTCCTGTTTCTCCTTTTCCTTTATGGGCCATGGTAGGGCTGCATGTGTGCATCTTCAAAGTGTTAAAAAATTCTCTCCACCATCGAGGTGTTTCACTGGCTCTGCAAGGGTGTCTGTCTTTTTTTTTTACTTTTCTTTTAAGTTGTTATGAATATTTTTGAGTCATGTTTGAAAAATTTTTTAAATTTTATGTTACCATATTTCAAGGCAGAATGCGGACATTAAGCTACATTGTTGGTCATAAATCAGAGACCATGCTAATGGCTATACAATTATGAAGTATAATTTTATTTCTTGTTAAATTTGGAAATCATTAAAGGCGATTTTCGGGAATTTTTTATTAGAAATTCGTACAACAAAAGTTGAGGTTAGGTTAGCTTGTGTTTAGATTAGAGATCGACCGATTAGAAATGTTTGGGACAATACCTTTGATTCACCTAAGACCAAACAAAGGCCATGTGAAGCCAATGCTGATAGTAGAAATTAGAAACCAATCGGACATTTCGGTTAATACAATATCAGTACTGAATACGATATTTTTACAGGACATGAATCATCAGCAATTTCCAGTCAATACTGAAGCCGATGTCATCATTATTTGCAGAAGCCAATACTGAAAAATCATCAATCGCCATAAGAGAAAGGTTGGGTTATCCTGGTTGGCCAAAGCAACGCGATACCAGATGGAATCTATTTGTATTTAGCAGCAGTACACATCATTTGACATGTAATCGTTATTAGAAAATCTTATAAAAGAGCTCAAACCAAGTCTGGAAACTTCTACTAGTCCCCCAAACGTTGAAGCTACTAACTATTTTAAACGTGCTCTTGTGGTCTTTGTCTTAGACTTAGTATTTTGACAATTCTACTACTTTACATACATAAAAACTCAACTAGGAATCGCAGTACCTTACCCGAGAAAACCTTTATCCCACGTGCATCAAGTGGATATAAATCGATTTAAAATTTTAAGGCTTAAAAGATATTTTAAAAATTTAAGAATTCAGAATTCGTTTTTACGGTTGCAAAAAGTTAAAAGACTGCCTGTCAGTTCAAAAAGAGTGCTCGAATATTTTGCAACAAAACTCTACTTTTTTTTTTTATTCTTGCTAGTCACTTTTCTCTACTCCCGCTTACGGCAATTTTTCGTTGGTTCTTCAAAACTGAAGTGTTTGCCAAAAAAGCGTGTTTGCCAAAAAACAACACCAAGAAAAAAGACACACTGACGTGTACAAAAGCAAGGACTCATACAGGAGGAGCAATGCAACGTTTTTGCGATGCAAAAAAAACTACTTTCATTCCTTTATGGATACTCGTACAATAAAGGAATATGTGAAAGAGGAGAGAAGATACCAAAAAAAAATTACTGTGCAGAATTGTAATTGAAATAACTGGAGGGCATGAAGTTTGTTTTATGTTATTTGTTGGAACAGGTATGTGCTGGAGCGAAAAAAATAATGAAAATATTTGCTTGTTTTGAATCGGTAAAAAGTTTTTGATTAAAAATAACACAATACTCTTTGCATTGAAGACCACTCCATTCACCAATTTTCTGGTTAACATGTTTCAATGTTTCAAGGCTCACTTGCCAGAATGTATAAATAATTCATCAATCCAGCGAAAATTGTTACAATTAAACTTCAGATTTGGATTATAATTGCATTTCTAATTAAAAGTCGTCGAAAATGTTTCAACACTTAACTAAACTCTTCACTTATAAGCCTCTTTCCTGCGATTTGACTAACCTTTTTCAGACAGAAAAACACACACTTTAGACAAAAGAAATTCAACTGGAACAAGTTTTCCTTTGTTGGCTTGAACAAACACACAAAGAAAAAAAGAAGAAAAACAAGCAGAAGAGCCAACAAGCCCGAAAAAGAATTCCTATCCTGTCCAGCACACCGAGAAGCGTACGTAAAAAAAGTACAACAAAAATTGCTCAAAACCGGAATTGTGGCAAAAGCATACAAATTCACTTAAACAATTCACTGTCAGTGTTGGGAACAAAAAAAAAAAGATGCAAAACCTTTGGCCAAACTGTGGCGGTGGGCTGCAAGATTTTGTCTTTGTTGCACAAACTTTGTTTATCTTTACAACTGCACAATTGCACAATTCCTTGGCAAGTGCCATCAACGAAGCAAGGAGTAAAGTTTCATTTATGTATTTTTTGTTTATGTGCGGTTTGCCATTCCATCTACGTTCTATATGTTTCTTTGGTAATAAATGAAGGTTGCCAACCAACAAACACACAAACAAACAAAGGATGCCAACAAAATACTCGAAAGGAGTTTGCAAATTCACTGCCAAAGAAAAGATGAAATTAAATAATAGTTCAATAATCTGAAAAGCAATTTCAATAAATTACCTTTTTGGTTTTGTGTTTCTCTTCTGGTTGAATAATTTCTCCCAGTCAAGTAATTTAATGCTCAGTGCGGTGAAGAATTCTATGTAATTCATGAAGTATTTTGGTTTATATTTCAAAAACTTTACATTTTCTTCTACTTCATTGTGTTCTACACTAGGGTAATTAAACGCATTATCGTAAATATGTTAATTAAACACAAAGTTTTTGAAACTCTAAATAGTGCTGTGCAAAAAATAAACAAAACAGATCCACCTTCCGAGTCTGCTAATGCTTCTGACTTCAGCCACCAAAGTGGTAGTGTGTGGCGATAAAAGCGAATAATTCAATATTTCATTAAATTCGTTTTGGTGAGAAAAGATTTTTTTTAATTGCAAATATTTTTTAAAAATTCCTAATAAATTAAGAACAATTTTAAGTACAACTAATATTAACAGGGAACGGGTTTTGTAGACCTAATAATTTACAGACTGATCACCAATTTTTCAAGCGAAAATTTACTCAATCGAAGTATGTATGAGAGAGTGTATTCCAAAGAAGACTATGGTAGCAAATCTCTATATTTTGGCAGACAGGTAAGCGGCAAAGTTGATTCTTGACTGCGTCGAAGCCCTAAACTCAGTTGGGTACCAGGATATAAAGGATTCATGAGCAACGAACGAAAAGATTCCATATCCAAAAGAGAAGACGGCTTTTTTGTGCTTAAACTTTCTGTGGCATACCAAAACCACTGGATCAATTGTATGGGCCAAAGGTAAGCAATACATATTTTTCCTAGGGCGAGGAATATGAAAGAAATCAGACCTTCGTATCTTCACAGTCCACTTCGCAACCATTTAAAGAATATCAGACTACCCGAAAGCGATAAGTGTAATCAGCGGCATAAATCTATTATCAGGAAAAAACTTATTCAGTTTGGGGACATCTTGGTGGGGTCTCACTAGCAAAATCTGGAGAACGAATCCAGAAAATGTGCTTAAGTACATTAAACCTGGAAAACTGGAATACAGATCCGCACAAAAGATCATATTCGGTTGCAGGGCACATTTCAGACTATCATCATAATTGTTAGGGGCGGAGCAGTTCCACGTTTGGGGTTCTATTAAGCCAGAAACCTCTTCAAATTTACTTTAAAAACATTTTTTTTTTAATTGTTGCAAATTTACTAAAACTTTGTAAAAAATGCATTTAATCGGTTTCCAGTCATTACCTTCTACGAAAAACCCACAAGTGCGAAATGTCTATGACTATTTGGCGCTCGCAAAGGCATTGAAACCCACTACAGGGTAAAACTTTCAAATTAGTTCGTTCGAATTGCCAACTTCATCCTCGAGTAGAGCGTAACTTCGTAACTTTGCCACCACCACTTGCAGTCGTATACGTAAGTATATTTGCATATGTTGAATGGCTCGAAACTTTACTTCACAAAACTGTCAAATTCTCTGCCTCTCCAACTATGCTGTTATATCTCAACCCCTAATTTGGAAGTAATTATTCCATTGAGAATTTTTTTTTTTGTGTGTCAGTTTGTTCAGTGGATATTTGCTTGGGATAACGCTAATGATCGGTAAGTGTGTACAGAAGCGTGCTAGACAGAGGATTTTACAACTACCTCTTGTCCCTCTGTCCTTCCTCGCAGTAGTTACGGTGCACATTTGAACTATTTTACAATTTCTGCACAACTTTTTGTTCAATTTCGGTAATCTTTTCACGGTTGCAATTCACGCTTGCTTCTCTACCTCCGATTCATAGTATTTTTGTAGAGCAGCGGTAACAGCATCAACTTATTCGTTCTTATGTTTTTGTAAGGAATGGTAACAATTTCGTTTTCATGGTCTGCAGGACGCATGTACTGTAGAATTATTTTTGTTATTATTACGAAACGAAGAGCCAGAAGAGAGGGTCTGCCATTCTTAGACAAACAACTTTTCTAGTCTTATACGCGGGGTTCCATTGTCGATTGTTGTTTTTGTTGTTATTCTTTGTATTTATGCATGTGCTTGTGTTTTAATGTAAGAACTGTAATGCTATTTTGTTTGTATATTTGCTGTGTGTAGTTGGTCTCTTTGTTCCTGCGACAATGACGATGGCTATGACTGTCAAATAGTCTTCGTCTTCGTGGTAGTTATTTTTTGCATAATTGAATACATTCACAACATTTGTTGCCATTTTTATGGTTTCACAAGTTTATGATGCTTTCAATCTAGCCCCTGATGATGGCTGACGCCTGTCTCTATTCCAAATCGTCCCCATTCACATTTGAGTGTGTCTTTTGTCTATGTACAACTTTTTGGTTTGTTCTTCATTGTACCTAATCGTAAATAATAACTATTCGGTTGGCTTTTGTTTTCTTCTGCTGGCCTTTGTGTCTTTTCATATAACTTCAATAATGGCCAATTTGCTTTGCTATTTTCGGTCTGTGTTGTGGTCCTTGTACATGTGCCCGCATGCTAATTGAGTTATTATGTGCTCCGTTTGAGTTGGATTTCAGTTCAAACTCTCAACTTGTATTCGCTTAAGGATAAAATATTTAATCTCTAATAGCATGGATTTGTGACATGATGGGAAATAACAACTTGATTGAAATGGTACAACCAGTACGAAGGATTGAGTCTTCCTTTTCCTTCAGGCTTCGCATGAAGTTCATTTTCAGAATTGAACTTCTTAATCGTATGTGGATTTTCGCAAAAGCTACAATGTTATGAGGGCAACAAAAATGTAGGCTCACAATTGGAATCACTACAGGACACTGTCTCATCGTCCACCAAGCAAAACGATTGGGGGCTCGAAGTCATCGATTGGTGTCGGAGCTGCAATGAATTAGACGAGGAAGAAACTCTAGAACGTCTATTTTGCAACTGTTAAGCTTCCACCAGAAGTAGATGGAAGATTCTTGGTCGAGCTACATTTAACATACTAGGGATTGTGATATCGCGATGGATTTGTGTGAGGATTACAACCACCTTCTTAACCTAACCTAGACCGAAAAAGAAAATCTACTTGATAAAACTTCATAACTATAATCATGTTTATTTTTAGGTTATGTTATAATCCTCAGATCATACTCAAAGACTACTCCGTCTAACGGTAAATTAATAAATAATACAGTCAATACATAACTATTTGCGAACAAGTACTTACATATCCCACAGATGGTGTAAATCCAAACGGTTAAAAGTACTTTTGAACAGCGTAAATCCATTTTGAAGTATTCTGCCGAAGTACAGCAACAACGAAAGCGTTAAGTAAATTCCAAGGTATGTACGCAACCAATTAGCTTACAGCAGGTATATTCACACACAGGGTTTTTATGATTTGAGAATTATCCTCTTGGACAAATGCATTTACATATGGACGCACATGGAGTATTTTGGACAGCACAAAACACCAAACCAATGAATCGGCAGGTAGTGAGGAGGGGGAGCGACACTCTTCAAGACAAACGACAACGCACTCGGAGAAAAGCAAATATTTATTATTTGTGGACTTGTTCAGTTTTGAGTGCAAGATTGCTGTGCGGCAAACTCACTGAATGCACTTCGGTGAGTTTGTGTGTTTTTTTTCTGTCAAATAATTTTTTTTATCACAATTCCAGTTGTATTTATTTCCACTCAATATTAATTGATATTTAGTTAGATACGCATGAAATGCAGTTATCACGACCGCAGCCGTATGCAGTATGTTCTTGTTTGTCCTATGGACTTGCTTGTTGTTGGTAGGTACTATTTTTTTTATATATTTATTTACTTGTCATATCGACAAAACCGACGTACGAGAATGACAAGCGACAAGCATGCGACGAAAAAGCGCCCAGCGGCGGCACCACGAATGCGACAACAAAGGTATCTAGATACAAAGATTGCACAAATGCATTCGAGTCGTAAAGATACGCGCGCGTAGTTGTCTTTTTAGTTTTTGTGGCGGGTGTGGGGGGCTTATGGGGTTCAATTACCTTTGGCGCGTAACTATAGTGTTGTCTTGTTTGTGTGTGTGAGTGATTTCATAGTTAAACTTGATACTCTACTCGAATCTATATTCACTTTTGTACAAATACACTTTCACACAATTCATACGATATCATAAAATTACATATTTCAGAGGCCAGAAACCCATTCAAATTGCCAATGTTCTCAGATCGAATGCAACCCCGTTGTACGCTATATGGTAGGTATATTCTGCATCTGCCTTTGCACATATGACCGAGCAACGAACGCAACGGCAACCGACCAGTCGATTGAAATCTATTCACTTATAATTTATACTTCATTTGCTTTTGTTTTGGATTTTTGATATTCCATTTGAATTTATGCGTGTGTGTGTGTGTGTCTGATGCTCTCAAACGTATTAAAACACAAAGACAAGACTTTCAAATTGTAACGCACGCTCGCACTGGTAGGTGTATTATATCCCACATACAGATGCTTCCTGTTTTATCCTCCGAAAAAACAAAAAAGATTGAACACCACACTACCGCACTCAAGTTAAGTATGACGCACGCGTTTATCCGTCAGAAACAACCGCTTTCGTTTACAGTCCGTCGAGAACTGAGGAGTAGAACTGCTGTGCGTGCCTGTTTGCCTGTTGGAAAAGCCGGTTCCTGCAGCAGCAGCAGCAGAAGTTAACATTAACAGCAAATCAAAGAAATGAGGGAGCAAAACAAATAAATTTACACTGAGAGAGAGCCGCCAGAGAGTAAAATTATTCCCGATTTTGGCCCGAATGTTTTGGTCTCCGGGATGGTTGCACTCAGGGTTGTATTTTTTAATGGAATACACTGTACTACACTGAATCTCTATTAAATGCAATCGACTGAGCCGAGGCATTATCATATATTTTTCTTCAGTTAACTTAAAAAAAAGTAAACTATAGTAGCAGTATTGTCTTCGGACAGACCGAAGCAAAAATTCCCTGTACATACGAGTGCGATGGCTCTTTCAACGACTTTTCATTAAATTTGTGATAATTTTGCGATAGCTTTTCGATAATTTTTCGATAGTTTCCATGTCCACCAAACTCCAATTACATTTACAATTTTCTTCCATTTCCTATGATCCGCAAGTATTTTCATCAGTTCCCATTCCGTTCCCAACCAAACAAAGAAAATAATGTCAAAATAGGCGCAGTATTTCTCAATATAAACAAAAATTCAGAAATTTGGAAGGGCATTTTATGTGGGAAATGACAGACGGACATACCGGCAGATATCGCTATATATATATCAACGCAACACAGGACCACATCAGATATAATACAGAGGTCGAATCATCTGTGATCTACCGAACGTGATCGTAATCTGTATTTCCATTACGATCACTCGATTGCTCGATTCATGACATGGTTTGACCTCAGTATTCATCTAGTCTTCGTAGATTTCTACGAGCAATTGTGTCTCGTCCAAGAACACATCAAAGACGGTAAGTACCCTAGAAATGAAAGTGTCGATTTTTCTCCTTATGGTCAGTCTATTCATTCCTGGTTAACTTTAACCAATGGTTATTTCCGCTTGAAACCACACATTACCAAGCTTTAACCAATAGAGAACAGCATTGAACTTAGGATTCTTTCAAATGGAAATGAGATATTCCACGTCACTTACTTTACATTTCGCATACTTCACGTACTGTCCATTATAGCCTAGACATTTTCAGAGCCAAGGCCTGAGTTTGGTATGACAAATTTTCATCAAAAGATGATCCTTGGAGACCTTGGAGGACATACTTCTATTCTACATAGATTCTTCATTGTGAATTTAGTATTTGTTCTTAATATCAATTTACTTTCCACAAAGTTGTTTAAAGAAAGGATCTTAGAAAATCGTATGTTGACTTAAGAACAACATACAAAAATTTTGATAAGATTAAATGCTGAGTCAATTTCCTTTTTTTTTAATATTTAACTTAATTTTTAGAGTTTTTTGATGTTATTTTTTTTTGTTTGTTTTGTTTACATTTGACGCAAACTCGTCAGCAGCGCATATGCAGCATCCTCCAACAACAACCGAACATAACGCATACGCGCTCTCCTCCACTCTAATACAATTTATATGCGCCGATCTTTTTGAACTTTTCGTGTTGTTGTTATTTGTTGATTTTTTTTTGTTTAACTTTCCTAGTGTAAATGTGGATTTTGTCCTATCGCAAGTACATTTTTATGCTAAATTAACGATGCGATATGCGATCGAAATACATTTTACGATTGTTTTGTATATGTGTGTGCGTGTTGTTCTTTATGTTGTTGTTTTTCTCTCTCTTCATTTGCTTATTTATTGTGGGTGGTATTGACTGTAGCCATAGACGAAGATCTGAAGCTGGTAGTCAAAGTGATCACATGCATGCGACCGATACATGCCTTCTTTGATGTTGGATGGTGGTGCCGGCAGTCGTCGTGTGCCAGGAGCAGTGGTGCAGCAAATTTTATTTTTATTGCATTTTTATTGAAGTTCAGGAGTCAATGTTGTTGCTATGTACGTTCGGCAGTGCATGTTGATAACAAAGAAGAAAGAAAAAAAAGTAATTCGAAAATGCATTAGTTTTTATTTTTTTTTTTGTTTAGTCTGCGGAATTTCTTTCTTGTTGTTTTTTTTTTATGGGAAAATGTATTTCGGAAATATTGTTAATTGCATTTGAGCACTAAATTGAGGTTTTTCATATTGTGTGATAAAAATGTGGTACAATAATCACGCAACAGCTACAGGAAGAAGACATTTATGAACAAAACATATTTTCTAAAGATAATCATATAATTATGTGAAAGGAAACTAAAACTTTTAATCTAAACTGCAAAAGTTATTAAGTGGAACAAAAACAATACGAAAATTAGGTTAGGTTGCATTAGTTAGAACATGGAAAAGGTTAAGCTTTCCTTAAATTCAAAATACTCAGATATGAACGTATCTATAGTAAAAAATGTAGTGGATCAAAATTTGCTTACAGAGAAGGATTTTAATTTAATGAGCTCAACGCCAAACCAACTTAACCTCAAAGTTTCTAATTTACCCGAGTTATCAAACCTTGTAAATGTTGAAATCCAGTTATGACAGCATAAATTACTTTTAAATTGGAAGAAACACGAAGGATAACTCGAGCCAAAAGCTTCTACTTTTAGATCGGTGCCCATAACGAGCTAATGAACAAACACTCCTAAGTTCCTAGTCATGTCCGTCGTATTAAACGGTGTGCGTTGACAAGTAAAAATGAGAAATCCGTAGGACCTATACGTCCATTAGGCCACTAATTACATAGACGGAACGATTAGCACCCCCATGTTGACAGCTCAGCGGCCAAATTTAAGATAAGTAACATAATAGTGTACCCCACTTAATTACCACCTCGCTTAAGAATCATCACGCTTACGAATCCTACCATCAATTTACGCTCTTAAGTGACTCCCCGTTTGAGATATCTTCCTCGGCTTATGTATCCTAACTACATGTTGTAGTGCCATAGAAGTACCAAAGTAACAGGAATAGTCTTTGAACCTGACTTGAACTTAGCAGACGGTGGTTTAGAAGTTTTCGAGAGGAAAATTGTCTGTAAGATCTAATGTCCGATTGGCGACGATGCTGAGTACCGTATCCGATGGATTGACGAACTGTACGATCTTTGATCGCTGCCAAAACCGACGGTTGTGATGGTCATTTATGTATGAATGTATAATACATTCTAAGCCACAACTAACAATTCAAACCAAACACGAGTTTAAAAAATAATTAAGAAACCCAAGATGGAGGTCTCAAGTCGTTTGTAGCCAAATTATTTAAAGTGAAACTTTATAGTGGAGGCAAAAATCTTCAATTTCAAATTCAATCTTTGACACGTGTAATACTTTGTGTAGCTCTACATAAAAGCCGGCTATAATCTCAGCAATATAAACAGAATGGAAGGATAGTCGTAAATTCAAATCCATCTCATCATCAGCGTTGGTATTCCGTTTTATAGCCAAACTTAAACCCTGCTGAAAACATTACTTTTCACAAAAAACTTAAACTTAAACGTATTCATTCAATTCAGTCCAAAGAAAGGTCCTGTTTTTCATTTAAATTCTTATCTGCTTATTTTAATCCTATTTTGATGTGTCTGCCAAACGCACTTCTACAATTTTACGATTTCCAACATTAAACGTTGGAATTTATTACGAAATTAATTAACATCCCTGCTTCACTTCGGTTTGCTTCGCTTCTAACTCAACAATATACAATGCAAAGGCCAACATATACCGTAAAATCGTAAAACATTGCTTAAGGTTCATTCCACTTTTTGGAAAACTTTTTACTCGTCATTTCTTTGTGAATTTACGACATTTTTATTACACTTTTCCACGAGACAACACAACCAGCAATCGAGCTGAAACAGAATAACTATAGCTAAACAACAAAAACAACATAAACATCGAATAGCATTCTGCTGTTGTGCGAGAGCTCTGATAACGACAGGACTTTCGCCTTATATTCGCCTACGCTGGCATAAGTAAGCGTCGTATGTATGAGTAAAGTAAAAGTCCCATATGCATATTATGACGCAGCTTAGCGATAAAAATTTCCGTTCATGTCGCAAAGTAAAGTAGAAATTTGCTATTCGCTGTTCGAGGTGAAAATGGTTGGGTTTTTCGGTTTTTATGACGAACCTTGAGGAAAATTCGAAACATAAAAAGCGTCTTAAAAGTGTGCTGCTACGAGTGTGTGTGCGTGCGGTGGAAGTGTTTTTGGGGGTTTTTGTTTTTAATCCTGACAATGATACCCCGATGATGATGAGGCTCCTTGCTGTTTTACTGCCACACTTCCTTCACGACGTAAGCAAACGATAGCGACTGCAACGCCGAATAATTCCCGTTTTATAGTTTTGTGTTTTTTTTTCCAACCCCCCAAACACACATTGCAACATTGCGCTGAGCACAATAGTGGCTGGCCTGCTGCAGCGGTCGATCCTTGCCGTGCCATTTCAACACCAAATGCTATAAAAATCCTTTTTGTTTAGTTCCATTTCGAAACGCAACTTTGACGATGACGATGGCGATGACGATTACAACTAAGGCGACGCCGAGGGGTGGCAAATGCCAACCAACCGAAAGAGCGACCGTCGATTTCATACAAAGCAACTCAACGAAATCATTTCTTCTCTCGACATTTATTGATGCCATAAACTTGAAGATTTATGTTCACCGGCGTCTGTTTTGTTTGGTGCGGCGTTCTTGTACACGGTGTTAGTTTTGATACCCTCACGCGCTGCGGGTTGTAGCACCACCGAATCGTACAGGAAAAAAAAAGTTGTAATGAACTGAACTGAATTGAGGCAAGCCTTCAACCACACACATCACCACAACCACCCGACATGAATTTGAATGTTGAATTCGTCATTGAAAAAGTTGCTGCTGCCCCATGTACTCGACTCGTCGACTCGATGGCATATCTTGAGTAAAGTTGAGTGGGCCAGACCTTGGCAGAAGCTCGAGGCTTCTCATTGTCCTTCGGGGATGAGAGTTCCATTTTATTGCAATATAAGGTGCAATGCACGCGAAATGCATTGAAAATACTCGTGCGTTATGAAATTATAGCACGAATAAAATTTTATATTTTTTTTCTACATAAAATTTATATTGAACGCGACTGTATTAGAAAAAGGAACCCGAAATTATTTTAGAGACTACAGCATGTCCAGAAAGAGAGCTTTGGCTTGCCGAAATTAAATTGTTTTTGAAGGGTCAGATTAGGTTAAGATGGCTGCCGGCACAGTTAGACCAAATAAAGTCCATTGTGATACCACATGCTTCTTGCTGCAATTATCATGGGCAAGTCATAATGTATATGATAATTGCAGGGACCCACGGTTTAATAGCGAATAGCGAATGGAAATTGAAGCATTCCTTGGCCAGTTATTCTCTCGTAAGTTTGCCAATGTTTACAAGAGGTGGCGGTCTTGCGGGAAAAAAGCTTTCTGTATCTTGCCCCGGAAAGAGATCGAACCTGATCCCTTCCGATAATGACGAAGCAGAAGGTAACCACTTTTCTGCACCACGGTAGCTAATTAGTAACTAGTTTATAATTAATTTTAAATAAGTTCAGTTTCCCACTGGGTATGTCAGTGGTATCAATACGAAAATGTATTATTGTTATTGTTGTTGATTTAAATTATAAAACTGTGGATTTTTTGCTTAAAACCGTAGTTAGATTTGCAGCGATTGGTTTGTTTTTTTGTCTCCTTATTGGGCGATATTTCCTGCAACCAATTTTTATAATCTTTTTTTGTTAAACGCAACAGCAAATCATCGACTTGTGTTAATTTATTAAAATTGATTTCAGTCGCCAAATTGTATTTACAAAACCAAATTCAACATTTCCACTGTTGAGCGTTTAAACCAATTTACGAAACAACTGCCACACTAAATCCACACAGAGTCCCCACAAAACAAAAATTAAAAATAAACCCAAAGAAAAACAACAAGAAAAAGGAAACTCATTTCGAAAAGTGCCCCCAACGAATGAATATCCCCCAAAGACAACAGAACCAGAACCGAATAGATTGCACAACGATGCAATCTGCAAATAAGTGTTGCAGCCACACACCACTACTCTCACTACCAACAGCAATTTGCAACAAACACTGCAGGCAACCAGCCAGTCAGTCAGTGAGCTACCATATTGCAACACGACGGTTAGCTCATCATGCAATGTCGCAATGTCAACAATGGCGAAATATAGCTTCAGCACCTGAATAGCAGCAGGACGGACTCTCAAGTCAATGCAATAACAAAAACAGCAGCGAATGTGCAGGAAGAACTGAACCGAAAAAAAAGTGTGAGCAACGCATAATCCTTGCCGAGTGATGCCGTGGGTAGCACCATCCAAGCTAATTAACTCGAAATGAAGGAAACTCACAAACACACATACAAAAAAAAAAGGAAAAATAATAACCTGAACACGCAAATGACTCATTGGACACTTGAACGCGCTGTGGTTCTGACTTCCGTCAGTTTGAGTGGCTCTTATAATTTTGTTGACAAAAACGACAGATTGGCAGCTAAAAAATTCAACTTAGGGATCCCTTAAATTACAAATACAAAATTTATATATTTTTTTGGGAATATTTTTTTCTAGGAACATAAACAAAATTACTCATTTACCATAATCAGCAGTCTCTGTACCAACAATTTATATTTTAAGAAATCTCAACTCATTCCCTTGTGTATGTATATCTAATTGAAAAGTATGTAGTATATAAATAAGCAGAAGAATAAATTTCTAATAAATACAAGAGCAACGAAAAAGAGTCCACTCTGCATTCTTCATCTTGAGCTGAAGATGGTCCTCCCGTTGAGACTCCAAACCATTCATGCAGGGCATCATCATCATCGTGCTGCTATTCTTTGCACAATATTTGCAATTACTTTGCATCAATTGGCAATTTATTTATATGCGAAATGCCAGCCACACCACGCTGTTGACAACCGTCTAGTGGTGAACAACAACAACAACAACAAATACAATACAACAAAAAAATACTCATTCGCATTCTTTATCCTGGCTGCAGGACGTGCGCAAGTTGAGCGAGCTTCTGGTTGAGGGTTTGGGGTTTTGTTACCCCGAACCCAATGTACTTTACTCTACATGGAGCACGCATTATGAATGACGTTATGCTCGCTGTTGTTGTTGTTGTTGTTGTTGTTGGTGTTGTTGTTGTTATTGCTGCTCCTGCTTGATGGTGCAACTTCATGAATAACTTAAATTGTTGACAGCTCTCGAGCTCCAAAGCATTCTTACTTGGGCGCGCTCCTGCAATTGTTGACTTTCATTGCTACTGGGTAGCATCAAGTAGTGTATCATCATTGCATTGTGTTGGACGAAATTTGATGACAAGAACGTTGGAATGCTTTTGGGTATTGCAGTTAAATAATTGTACATATAGAGCATCCAAAATGTTATTGAACTGGAAGTTAAATTTATTACTTGATAAGTATTCTCCCAACAAAGCTTGTTGACTTTATGCTTCTACAGTCAATGGTTACACACTGGAATAACCATTAATTTAAGTTAACCATGTTTTTAGTTGGGCGCATAGAAGAATCTATCGAACATCCTTCCCGGTAGCACAATCTCTTAGTGTCTTGTTCTTCTTTCCAAATAAGTACTTACTTGCCAGGGATTCTCTTCTTTAGTTTAAATACTAATGGTTTCAAAACATCGATGTAGATGTTATATCCTTCCTTCCCCTAACCGAGTGCAAACATACATTCACGTCAAGATGCCCTCAACTGTGTTCAAATTGAAAGCTATTTTCTTCGCGAGGATGCATTTAGAAGATGTGTGCTGGCATTTGCATTCGCATGTCAGAAAACCATCAACAACACGATGGGGCACACACGCACACTGCTCACACAGCCATAAGGACAAAACACTTGTTTATTCACAGTACTGAATGCATTTACGTTGCCCTACAATAGAAACATTCCAAAAGCATTTGGGATACGACAACAATCCCAAAAACAAAAAAACAAAAAAACACCAACGTCCTTAGGCAAAAAATGGATGCTCCCGCTCGTATGCTGTGTTTTTTTATGGCACTTAAACTTCTCGCGCTAACGTTCAACAGTCCACCGAGCGAGTAGATCTTGTCCTGAGGCACACCTCGCTGTGCATTATTTTTTGTTTGCTTTTCCTTTCTTTTTTTTCTGTTTATTTTTTGTGTATGTGGGATTTTTTTAATGCAATCGTAGGCATACGATTAGAACATTTCCATCTCAAGAGTCAAGTCAAGGCAGGCCTCCATCACCACTACCATTTCATCGTAAAGGCTACATATTTCCAACTGTAAACCGAACGAACGTGTCGTTGGAATTCTTCGCAAAATGCTGTTCCGTACCCCGTCATTTTGTTGAATAAATTCCTTGTGCAAATGAATTATTATTATTCGTTGCCTATTCATAGGCGTCTACGACTACACCTGCCTGCTTAGTTGCTTGGCTGGTTGCTGTAGCAGCAATTCAAAACACTTTTCGCGATTATTAATTTGACGTGTTTACTTCCAGAGTGAAAAATATCATAAAATTGTTCTAGTACATTTGGTTTTGTAGGGAGCGAAATGTTATGAAAAGAAGTTTTTCGAGAAGTTTTGTTGCATAACCTCTGAATGTGTCCAACTTTATTTTGTATGCACGGAGCAGGGCAGGTAATATCAAAATCAGAATCCCAGAACTTGGAATTGGTACAGTTGCGTAAATTGACATGAGTTGGGTTCCAGATGATCTGCAAAGTGTATTACTAATGTTCAATACCGAAAAATTTTACAATTTTTTGCATAGTTTTGGCATGCTGCGGGCCTTAGTTTAAGAGTTAGAGCACTTTTAAGATTTTCGATGTTCAACTGCAAATATCTCCGCATCTGGGTTTCGGATTGCCTTAGTTTCTTTTGCATGTGAAAGCTGAGATCATTACCTAGCTCCATGTGGAATTTGGATGCTCTGCGAAGTGTATTACTAATGTTTAAAAGATATTTCAATACCAAAAAATTTTAGAATTTTTTGCATAGTTTGGGCATGCTGCGGGCCTTAGTTTAGGAGTTACAGCACTTTTAAGATTTTCTATGTTCAACAGCAAATATCTCCGCTTCTAGGTTTCTCATTACCTTAGTTTCTTTTGCATGTGAAAGCTGAGATCATTACCTAGCTCCATGTGGAATTTGGATGCTCTGCGAAGTGTATTACTAATGTTTAAAAGGTATTTCAATACCAAAAAATTTTAGAATTTTTTGCATAGTTTGGGCATGCTGCCGGCCTTAGTTTAGGAGTTAGAGCACTTTTAAGATTTTCTATGTCCAACAGCAAATATCTCCGCTTCTAGGTTTCGGATTGCCTTAGTTTCTTTTGCATGTGAAAGCTGAGATCAATACCTAGCTCCATGTGGAATTTGGATGCTCTGCGAAGTGTATTACTAATGTTTAAAAGGTATTTCAATACCAAAAAATTTTAGAATTTTTTGCATAGTTTTGGCATGCTGCGGGCCTTAGTTTAGGAGTTACAGCACTTTTAAGATTTTCTATGTCCAACAGCAAATATCTCCGCTTCTCGGTTTCGGATTGCCTTAGTTTCTTTTGCATGTGAAAGCTGAGATCAATACCTAGCTCCATGTGGAATTTGGATGCTCTGCGAAGTGTATTACTAATGTTTAAAAGGTATTTCAATACCAAAAAATTTTAGAATTTTTTGCATAGTTTGGGCATGCTGCGGGCCTTAGTTTAGGAGTTACAGCACTTTTAAGATTTTCTATGTTCAACAGCAAATATCTCCGCTTCTAGGTTTCGGATTGCCTTAGTTTCTTTTGCATGTGAAAGCTGAGATCAATACCTAGCTCCATGTGGAATTTGGATGCTCTGCGAAGTGTATTACTAATGTTTAAAAGGTATTTCAATACCAAAAAATTTTAGAATTTTTTGCATAGTTTGGGCATGCTGCCGGCCTTAGTTTAGGAGTTAGAGCACTTTTAAGATTTTCTATGTCCAACAGCAAATATCTCTGCTTCTAGGTTTCGGATTGCCTTAGTTTCTTTTGCATGTGAAAGCTGAGATCAATACCTAGCTCCATGTGGAATTTGGATGCTCTGCGAAGTGTATTACTAATGTTTAAAAGGTATTTCAATACCAAAAAATTTTAGAATTTTTTGCATAGTTTGGGCATGCTGCCGGCCTTAGTTTAGGAGTTAGAGCACTTTTAAGATTTTCTATGTCCAACAGCAAATATCTCTGCTTCTAGGTTTCGGATTGCCTTAGTTTCTTTTGCATGTGAAAGCTGAGATCAATACCTAGCTCCATGTGGAATTTGGATGCTCTGCGAAGTGTATTACTAATGTTTAAAAGATATTTCAATACCAAAAAATTTTAGAATTTTTTGCATAGTTTGGGCATGCTGCGGGCCTTAGTTTAGGAGTTACAGCACTTTTAAGATTTTCTATGTTCAACAGCAAATATCTCTGCTTCTAATTTTCGGATTGCCTTAGTTTCTTTTGCATGTGAAAGCTGAGATCAATACCTAGCTCCATGTGGAATTTGGATGCTCTGCGAAGTGTATTACTAATGTTTAAAAGGTATTTCAATACCAAAAAATTTTGCATAGTTTGGGCATGCTGCGGGCCTTAGTTTAGGAGTTACAGCACTTTTAAGATTTTCTATGTTCAACAGCAAATATCTCCGCTTCTAGGTTTCGGATTACCTTAGTTTCTTTTGCATGTGAAAGCTGAGATCATTACCTAGCTCCATGTGGAATTTGGATGCTCTGCGAAGTGTATTACAAATGTTTAAAAGGTATTTCAATACCAAAAAATTTTAGAATTTTTTGCATAGTTTGGGCATGCTGCGGGCCTTAGTTTAGGAGTTACAGCACTTTTAAGATTTTCTATGTTCAACAGCAAATATCTCCGCTTCTAGGTTTCGGATTGCCTTAGTTTCTTTTGCATGTGAAAGCTGAGATCAATACCTAGCTCCATGTGGAATTTGGATGCTCTGCGAAGTGTATTACTAATGTTTAAAAGATATTTCAATACCAAAAAATTTTAGAATTTTTTGCATAGTTTGGGCATGCTGCGGGCCTTAGTTTAGGAGTTACAGCACTTTTAAGATTTTCTATGTTCAACAGCAAATATCTCTGCTTCTAATTTTCGGATTGCCTTAGTTTCTTTTGCATGTGAAAGCTGAGATCAATACCTAGCTCCATGTGGAATTTGGATGCTCTGCGAAGTGTATTACTAATGTTTAAAAGGTATTTCAATACCAAAAAATTTTAGAATTTTTTGCATAGTTTGGGCATGCTGCGGGCCTTAGTTTAGGAGTTACAGCACTTTTAAGATTTTCTATGTTCAACAGCAAATATCTCTGCTTCTAATTTTCGGATTGCCTTAGTTTCTTTTGCATGTGAAAGCTGAGATCAATACCTAGCTCCATGTGGAATTTGGATGCTCTGCGAAGTGTATTACTAATGTTTAAAAGGTATTTCAATACCAAAAAATTTTGCATAGTTTGGGCATGCTGCGGGCCTTAGTTTAGGAGTTACAGCACTTTTAAGATTTTCTATGTTCAACAGCAAATATCTCCGCTTCTAGGTTTCGGATTACCTTAGTTTCTTTTGCATGTGAAAGCTGAGATCATTACCTAGCTCCATGTGGAATTTGGATGCTCTGCGAAGTGTATTACAAATGTTTAAAAGGTATTTCAATACCAAAAAATTTTAGAATTTTTTGCATAGTTTGGGCATGCTGCGGGCCTTAGTTTAGGAGTTACAGCACTTTTAAGATTTTCTATGTTCAACAGCAAATATCTCCGCTTCTAGGTTTCGGATTGCCTTAGTTTCTTTTGCATGTGAAAGCTGAGATCAATACCTAGCTCCATGTGGAATTTGGATGCTCTGCGAAGTGTATTACAAATGTTTAAAAGGTATTTCAATACCAAAAAATTTTAGAATTTTTTGCATAGTTTGGGCATGCTGCGGGCCTTAGTTTAGGAGTTACAGCACTTTTAAGATTTTCTATGTTCAACAGCAAATATCTCCGCTTCTAGGTTTCGGATTGCCTTAGTTTCTTTTGCATGTGAAAGCTGAGATCAATACCTAGCTCCATGTGGAATTTGGATGCTCTGCGAAGTGTATTACAAATGTTTAAAAGGTATTTCAATACCAAAAAATTTTAGAATTTTTTGCATAGTTTGGGCATGCTGCGGGCCTTAGTTTAGGAGTTACAGCACTTTTAAGATTTTCTATGTTCAACAGCAAATATCTCTGCTTCTAATTTTCGGATTGCCTTAGTTTCTTTTGCATGTGAAAGCTGAGATCAATACCTAGCTCCATGTGGAATTTGGATGCTCTGCGAAGTGTATTACTAATGTTTAAAAGGTATTTCAATACCAAAAAATTTTAGAATTTTTTGCATAGTTTGGGCATGCTGCCGGCCTTAGTTTAGGAGTTAGAGCACTTTTAAGATTTTCTATGTTCAACAGCAAATATCTCCGCTTCTAGGTTTCTCATTACCTTAGTTTCTTTTGCATGTGAAAGCTGAGATCATTACCTAGCTCCATGTGGAATTTGGATGCTCTGCGAAGTGTATTACTAATGTTTAAAAGGTATTTCAATACCAAAAAATTTTAGAATTTTTTGCATAGTTTGGGCATGCTGCGGGCCTTAGTTTAGGAGTTACAGCACTTTTAAGATTTTCTATGTTCAACAGCAAATATCTCTGCTTCTAATTTTCGGATTGCCTTAGTTTCTTTTGCATGTGAAAGCTGAGATCAATACCTAGCTCCATGTGGAATTTGGATGCTCTGCGAAGTGTATTACTAATGTTTAAAAGGTATTTCAATACCAAAAAATTTTAGAATTTTTTGCATAGTTTGGGCATGCTGCGGGCCTTAGTTTAGGAGTTACAGCACTTTTAAGATTTTCTATGTTCAACAGCAAATATCTCCGCTTCTAGGTTTCGGATTGCCTTAGTTTCTTTTGCATGTGAAAGCTGAGATCAATACCTAGCTCCATGTGGAATTTGGATGCTCTGCGAAGTGTATTACAAATGTTTAAAAGGTATTTCAATACCAAAAAATTTTAGAATTTTTTGCATAGTTTGGGCATGCTGCGGGCCTTAGTTTAGGAGTTACAGCACTTTTAAGATTTTCTATGTTCAACAGCAAATATCTCTGCTTCTAATTTTCGGATTGCCTTAGTTTCTTTTGCATGTGAAAGCTGAGATCAATACCTAGCTCCATGTGGAATTTGGATGCTCTGCGAAGTGTATTACTAATGTTTAAAAGGTATTTCAATACCAAAAAATTTTAGAATTTTTTGCATAGTTTGGGCATGCTGCCGGCCTTAGTTTAGGAGTTAGAGCACTTTTAAGATTTTCTATGTTCAACAGCAAATATCTCCGCTTCTAGGTTTCTCATTACCTTAGTTTCTTTTGCATGTGAAAGCTGAGATCATTACCTAGCTCCATGTGGAATTTGGATGCTCTGCGAAGTGTATTACTAATGTTTAAAAGGTATTTCAATACCAAAAAATTTTAGAATTTTTTGCATAGTTTGGGCATGCTGCGGGCCTTAGTTTAGGAGTTACAGCACTTTTAAGATTTTCTATGTTCAACAGCAAATATCTCTGCTTCTAATTTTCGGATTGCCTTAGTTTCTTTTGCATGTGAAAGCTGAGATCAATACCTAGCTCCATGTGGAATTTGGATGCTCTGCGAAGTGTATTACTAATGTTTAAAAGGTATTTCAATACCAAAAAATTTTAGAATTTTTTGCATAGTTTGGGCATGCTGCCGGCCTTAGTTTAGGAGTTAGAGCACTTTTAAGATTTTCTATGTTCAACAGCAAATATCTCCGCTTCTAGGTTTCGGATTGCCTTAGTTTCTTTTGCATGTGAAAGCTGAGATCAATACCTAGCTCCATGTGGAATTTGGATGCTCTGCGAAGTGTATTACTAATGTTTAAAAGGTATTTCAATACCAAAAAATTTTAGAATTTTTTGCATAGTTTGGGCATGCTGCCGGCCTTAGTTTAGGAGTTAGAGCACTTTTAAGATTTTCTATGTTCAACAGCAAATATCTCCGCTTCTAGGTTTCTCATTACCTTAGTTTCTTTTGCATGTGAAAGCTGAGATCATTACCTAGCTCCATGTGGAATTTGGATGCTCTGCGAAGTGTATTACTAATGTTTAAAAGGTATTTCAATACCAAAAAATTTTAGAATTTTTTGCATAGTTTGGGCATGCTGCCGGCCTTAGTTTAGGAGTTAGAGCACTTTTAAGATTTTCTATGTTCAACAGCAAATATCTCCGCTTCTAGGTTTCTCATTACCTTAGTTTCTTTTGCATGTGAAAGCTGAGATCATTACCTAGCTCCATGTGGAATTTGGATGCTCTGCGAAGTGTATTACTAATGTTTAAAAGGTATTTCAATACCAAAAAATTTTAGAATTTTTTGCATAGTTTGGGCATGCTGCGGGCCTTAGTTTAGGAGTTACAGCACTTTTAAGATTTTCTATGTTCAACAGCAAATATCTCTGCTTCTAATTTTCGGATTGCCTTAGTTTCTTTTGCATGTGAAAGCTGAGATCAATACCTAGCTCCATGTGGAATTTGGATGCTCTGCGAAGTGTATTACTAATGTTTAAAAGGTATTTCAATACCAAAAAATTTTAGAATTTTTTCCATAGTTTGGGCATGCTGCCGGCCTTAGTTTAGGAGTTAGAGCACTTTTAAGATTTTCTATGTTCAACAGCAAATATCTCCGCTTCTAGGTTTCTCATTACCTTAGTTTCTTTTGCATGTGAAAGCTGAGATCATTACCTAGCTCCATGTGGAATTTGGATGCTCTGCGAAGTGTATTACTAATGTTTAAAAGATATTTCAATACCAAAAAATTTTAGAATTTTTTGCATAGTTTGGGCATGCTGCGGGCCTTAGTTTAGGAGTTACAGCACTTTTAAGATTTTCTATGTTCAACAGCAAATATCTCTGCTTCTAATTTTCGGATTGCCTTAGTTTCTTTTGCATGTGAAAGCTGAGATCAATACCTAGCTCCATGTGGAATTTGGATGCTCTGCGAAGTGTATTACTAATGTTTAAAAGGTATTTCAATACCAAAAAATTTTAGAATTTTTTGCATAGTTTGGGCATGCTGCGGGCCTTAGTTTAGGAGTTACAGCACTTTTAAGATTTTCTATGTTCAACAGCCAATATCTCCGCTTCTAGGTTTCGGATTGCCTTAGTTTCTTTTGCATGTGAAAGCTGAGATCATTACCTCGCTCCATGTGGAATTTGGATGCTCTGCGAAGTGTATTACTAATGTTTAAAAGGTATTTCAATACCAAAAAATTTTAGAATTTTTTGCATAGTTTGGGCATGCTGCGGGCCTTAGTTTAGGAGTTACAGCACTTTTAAGATTTTCTATGTTCAACAGCAAATATCTCCGCTTCTAGGTTTCGGATTGCCTTAGTTTCTTTTGCATGTGAAAGCTGAGATCATTACCTAGCTCCATGTGGAATCTGGATGCTCTGCGAAGTGTATTACTAATGTTTAAAAGATATTTCAATACCAAAAAATTTTAGAATTTTTTGCATAGTTTGGACATGCTGCGGGCCTTAGTTTAGGAGTTACAGCACTTTTAAGATTTTCTATGTTCAACAGCAAATATCTCCGCTTCAAGGTTTCGGATTGCCTTAGTTTCTTTTGCATGTGAAAGCTGAGATCATTACCTAGCTCCATGTGGAATTTGGATGCTCTGCGAAGTGTATTACTAATGTTTAAAAGGTATTTCAATACCAAAAAATTTTAGAATTTTTTGCATAGTTTGGGCATGCTGCGGGCCTTAGTTTAGGAGTTACAGCACTTTTAAGATTTTCTATGTTCAACAGCAAATATCTCCGCTTCTAGGTTTCGGATTGCCTTAGTTTCTTTTGCATGTGAAAGCTGAGATCATTACCTAGCTCCATGTGGAATTTGGATGCTCTGCGAAGTGTATTACTAATGTTTAAAAGATATTTCAATACCAAAAAATTTTAGAATTTTTTGCATAGTTTGGGCATGCTGCGGGCCTTAGTTTAGGAGTTACAGCACTTTTAAGATTTTCTATGTTCAACAGCAAATATCTCCGCTTCAAGGTTTCGGATTGCCTTAGTTTCTTTTGCATGTGAAAGCTGAGATCATTACCTAGCTCCATGTGGAATTTGGATGCTCTGCGAAGTGTATTACTAATGTTTAAAAGGTATTTCAATACCAAAAAATTTTAGAATTTTTTGCATAGTTTGGGCATGCTGCGGGCCTTAGTTTAGGAGTTACAGCACTTTTAAGATTTTCTATGTTCAACAGCAAATATCTCCGCTTCTAGGTTTCGGATTGCCTTAGTTTCTTTTGCATGTGAAAGCTGAGATCAATACCTAGCTCCATGTGGAATTTGGATGCTCTGCGAAGTGTATTACTAATGTTTAAAAGGTATTTCAATACCAAAAAATTTTAAAATTTCTTGCATAGTTTGGGCATGCTGCGGGCCTTAGTTTAGGAGTTACAGCACTTTTAAGATTTTCTATGTTCAACAGCAAATATCTCCGCTTCTAGGTTTCGGATTGCCTTAGTTTCTTTTGCATGTGAAAGCTGAGATCATTACCTAGCTCCATGTGGAATTTGGATGCTCTGCGAAGTGTATTACTAATGTTTAAAAGGTATTTCAATACCAAAAAATTTTAGAATTTTTTGCAAAGTTTGCGCATGCTGCGGGCCTTAGTTTAGGAGTTACAGCACTTTTAAGATTTTCTATGTTCAACAGCAAATATCTCCGCTTCAAGGTTTCGGATTGCCTTAGTTTCTTTTGCATGTGAAAGCTGAGATCATTACCTAGCTCCATGTGGAATTTGGATGCTCTGCGAAGTGTATTACTAATGTTTAAAAGGTATTTCAATACCAAAAAATTTTAGAATTTTTTGCATAGTTTGGGCATGCTGCGGGCCTTAGTTTAGGAGTTACAGCACTTTTAAGATTTTCTATGTTCAACAGCCAATATCTCCGCTTCTAGGTTTCGGATTGCCTTAGTTTCTTTTGCATGTGAAAGCTGAGATCATTACCTAGCTCCATGTGGAATTTGGATGCTCTGCGAAGTGTATTACTAATGTTTAAAAGGTATTTCAATACCAAAAAATTTTAGAATTTTTTCCATAGTTTGGGCATGCTGCGGGCCTTAGTTTAGGAGTTACAGCACTTTTAAGATTTTCTATGTTCAACAGCAAATATCTCCGCTTCTAGGTTTCGGATTGCCTTAGTTTCTTTTGCATGTGAAAGCTGAGATCATTACCTAGCTCCATGTGGAATTTGGATGCTCTGCGAAGTGTATTACTAATGTTTAAAAGGTATTTCAATACCAAAAAATTTTAGAATTTTTTCCATAGTTTGGGCATGCTGCGGGCCTTAGTTTAGGAGTTACAGCACTTTTAAGATTTTCTATGTTCAACAGCAAATATCTCCGCTTCTAGGTTTCGGATTGCCTTAGTTTCTTTTGCATGTGAAAGCTGAGATCATTACCTAGCTCCATGTGGAATTTGGATGCTCTGCGAAGTGTATTACTAATGTTTAAAAGGTATTTCAATACCAAAAAATTTTAGAATTTTTTCCATAGTTTGGGCATGCTGCGGGCCTTAGTTTAGGAGTTACAGCACTTTTAAGATTTTCTATGTTCAACAGCCAATATCTCCGCTTCTAGGTTTCGGATTGCCTTAGTTTCTTTTGCATGTGAAAGCTGAGATCATTACCTAGCTCCATGTGGAATTTGGATGCTCTGCGAAGTGTATTACTAATGTTTAAAAGGTATTTCAATACCAAAAAATTTTAGAATTTTTTGCATAGTTTGGGCATGCTGCGGGCCTTAGTTTAGGAGTTACAGCACTTTTAAGATTTTCTATGTTCAACAGCAAATATCTCCGCTTCTAGGTTTCGGATTGCCTTAGTTTCTTTTGCATGTGAAAGCTGAGATCAATACCTAGCTCCATGTGGAATTTGGATGCTCTGCGAAGTTATTACTAATGTTTAAAAGGTATTTCAATACCAAAAAATTTTAAAATTTTTTGCATAGTTTGGGCATGCTGCGGGCCTTAGTTTAGGAGTTACAGCACTTTTAAGATTTTCTATGTTCAACAGCAAATATCTCCGCTTCTAGGTTTCGGATTGCCTTAGTTTCTTTTGCATGTGAAAGCTGAGATCATTACCTAGCTCCATGTGGAATTTGGATGCTCTGCGAAGTGTATTACTAATGTTTAAAAGGTATTTCAATACCAAAAAATTTTAGAATTTTTTGCAAAGTTTGCGCATGCTGCGGGCCTTAGTTTAGGAGTTACAGCACTTTTAAGATTTTCTATGTTCAACAGCAAATATCTCCGCTTCAAGGTTTCGGATTGCCTTAGTTTCTTTTGCATGTGAAAGCTGAGATCATTACCTAGCTCCATGTGGAATTTGGATGCTCTGCGAAGTGTATTACTAATGTTTAAAAGGTATTTCAATACCAAAAAATTTTAGAATTTTTTGCATAGTTTGGGCATGCTGCGGGCCTTAGTTTAGGAGTTACAGCACTTTTAAGATTTTCTATGTTCAACAGCCAATATCTCCGCTTCTAGGTTTCGGATTGCCTTAGTTTCTTTTGCATGTGAAAGCTGAGATCATTACCTAGCTCCATGTGGAATTTGGATGCTCTGCGAAGTGTATTACTAATGTTTAAAAGGTATTTCAATACCAAAAAATTTTAGAATTTTTTGCATAGTTTGGGCATGCTGCGGGCCTTAGTTTAGGAGTTACAGCACTTTTAAGATTTTCTATGTTCAACAGCCAATATCTCCGCTTCTAGGTTTCGGATTGCCTTAGTTTCTTTTGCATGTGAAAGCTGAGATCATTACCTAGCTCCATGTGGAATTTGGATGCTCTGCGAAGTGTATTACTAATGTTTAAAAGGTATTTCAATACCAAAAAATTTTAGAATTTTTTGCATAGTTTGGGCATGCTGCGGGCCTTAGTTTAGGAGTTACAGCACTTTTAAGATTTTCTATGTTCAACAGCAAATATCTCCGCTTCTAGGTTTCGGATTGCCTTAGTTTCTTTTGCATGTGAAAGCTGAGATCAATACCTAGCTCCATGTGGAATTTGGATGCTCTGCGAAGTGTATTACTAATGTTTAAAAGGTATTTCAATACCAAAAAATTTTAGAATTTTTTGCATAGTTTGGGCATGCTGCGGGCCTTAGTTTAGGAGTTACAGCACTTTTAAGATTTTCTATGTTCAACAGCCAATATCTCCGCTTCTAGGTTTCGGATTGCCTTAGTTTCTTTTGCATGTGAAAGCTGAGATCATTACCTAGCTCCATGTGGAATTTGGATGCTCTGCGAAGTGTATTACTAATGTTTAAAAGGTATTTCAATACCAAAAAATTTTAGAATTTTTTCCATAGTTTGGGCATGCTGCGGGCCTTAGTTTAGGAGTTACAGCACTTTTAAGATTTTCTATGTTCAACAGCAAATATCTCCGCTTCTAGGTTTCGGATTGCCTTAGTTTCTTTTGCATGTGAAAGCTGAGATCATTACCTAGCTCCATGTGGAATTTGGATGCTCTGCGAAGTGTATTACTAATGTTTAAAAGGTATTTCAATACCAAAAAATTTTAGAATTTTTTCCATAGTTTGGGCATGCTGCGGGCCTTAGTTTAGGAGTTACAGCACTTTTAAGATTTTCTATGTTCAACAGCAAATATCTCCGCTTCTAGGTTTCGGATTGCCTTAGTTTCTTTTGCATGTGAAAGCTGAGATCATTACCTAGCTCCATGTGGAATTTGGATGCTCTGCGAAGTGTATTACTAATGTTTAAAAGGTATTTCAATACCAAAAAATTTTAGAATTTTTTCCATAGTTTGGGCATGCTGCGGGCCTTAGTTTAGGAGTTACAGCACTTTTAAGATTTTCTATGTTCAACAGCAAATATCTCCGCTTCTAGGTTTCGGATTGCCTTAGTTTCTTTTGCATGTGAAAGCTGAGATCAATACCTAGCTCCATGTGGAATTTGGATGCTCTGCGAAGTGTATTACTAATGTTTAAAAGGTATTTCAATACCAAAAAATTTTAGAATTTTTTGCATAGTTTGGGCATGCTGCGGGCCTTAGTTTAGGAGTTACAGCACTTTTAAGATTTTCTATGTTCAACAGCCAATATCTCCGCTTCTAGGTTTCGGATTGCCTTAGTTTCTTTTGCATGTGAAAGCTGAGATCATTACCTAGCTCCATGTGGAATTTGGATGCTCTGCGAAGTGTATTACTAATGTTTAAAAGGTATTTCAATACCAAAAAATTTTAGAATTTTTTGCATAGTTTGGGCATGCTGCGGGCCTTAGTTTAGGAGTTACAGCACTTTTAAGATTTTCTATGTTCAACAGCAAATATCTCTGCTTCTAATTTTCGGATTGCCTTAGTTTCTTTTGCATGTGAAAGCTGAGATCAATACCTAGCTCCATGTGGAATTTGGATGCTCTGCGAAGTGTATTACTAATGTTTAAAAGGTATTTCAATACCAAAAAATTTTAGAATTTTTTGCATAGTTTGGGCATGCTGCGGGCCTTAGTTTAGGAGTTACAGCACTTTTAAGATTTTCTATGTTCAACAGCCAATATCTCCGCTTCTAGGTTTCGGATTGCCTTAGTTTCTTTTGCATGTGAAAGCTGAGATCATTACCTAGCTCCATGTGGAATTTGGATGCTCTGCGAAGTGTATTACTAATGTTTAAAAGGTATTTCAATACCAAAAAATTTTAGAATTTTTTGCATAGTTTGGGCATGCTGCGGGCCTTAGTTTAGGAGTTACAGCACTTTTAAGATTTTCTATGTTCAACAGCCAATATCTCCGCTTCTAGGTTTCGGATTGCCTTAGTTTCTTTTGCATGTGAAAGCTGAGATCATTACCTAGCTCCATGTGGAATTTGGATGCTCTGCGAAGTGTATTACTAATGTTTAAAAGGTATTTCAATACCAAAAAATTTTAGAATTTTTTGCATAGTTTGGGCATGCTGCGGGCCTTAGTTTAGGAGTTACAGCACTTTTAAGATTTTCTATGTTCAACAGCCAATATCTCCGCTTCTAGGTTTCGGATTGCCTTAGTTTCTTTTGCATGTGAAAGCTGAGATCATTACCTAGCTCCATGTGGAATTTGGATGCTCTGCGAAGTGTATTACTAATGTTTAAAAGGTATTTCAATACCAAAAAATTTTAGAATTTTTTGCATAGTTTGGGCATGCTGCGGGCCTTAGTTTAGGAGTTACAGCACTTTTAAGATTTTCTATGTTCAACAGCAAATATCTCCGCTTCTAGGTTTCGGATTGCCTTAGTTTCTTTTGCATGTGAAAGCTGAGATCAATACCTAGCTCCATGTGGAATTTGGATGCTCTGCGAAGTGTATTACTAATGTTTAAAAGGTATTTCAATACCAAAAAATTTTAGAATTTTTTGCATAGTTTGGGCATGCTGCGGGCCTTAGTTTAGGAGTTACAGCACTTTTAAGATTTTCTATGTTCAACAGCCAATATCTCCGCTTCTAGGTTTCGGATTGCCTTAGTTTCTTTTGCATGTGAAAGCTGAGATCATTACCTAGCTCCATGTGGAATTTGGATGCTCTGCGAAGTGTATTACTAATGTTTAAAAGGTATTTCAATACCAAAAAATTTTAGAATTTTTTCCATAGTTTGGGCATGCTGCGGGCCTTAGTTTAGGAGTTACAGCACTTTTAAGATTTTCTATGTTCAACAGCAAATATCTCCGCTTCTAGGTTTCGGATTGCCTTAGTTTCTTTTGCATGTGAAAGCTGAGATCATTACCTAGCTCCATGTGGAATTTGGATGCTCTGCGAAGTGTATTACTAATGTTTAAAAGGTATTTCAATACCAAAAAATTTTAGAATTTTTTCCATAGTTTGGGCATGCTGCGGGCCTTAGTTTAGGAGTTACAGCACTTTTAAGATTTTCTATGTTCAACAGCAAATATCTCCGCTTCTAGGTTTCGGATTGCCTTAGTTTCTTTTGCATGTGAAAGCTGAGATCATTACCTAGCTCCATGTGGAATTTGGATGCTCTGCGAAGTGTATTACTAATGTTTAAAAGGTATTTCAATACCAAAAAATTTTAGAATTTTTTCCATAGTTTGGGCATGCTGCGGGCCTTAGTTTAGGAGTTACAGCACTTTTAAGATTTTCTATGTTCAACAGCAAATATCTCCGCTTCTAGGTTTCGGATTGCCTTAGTTTCTTTTGCATGTGAAAGCTGAGATCATTACCTAGCTCCATGTGGAATTTGGATGCTCTGCGAAGTGTATTACTAATGTTTAAAAGGTATTTCAATACCAAAAAATTTTAGAATTTTTTCCATAGTTTGGGCATGCTGCGGGCCTTAGTTTAGGAGTTACAGCACTTTTAAGATTTTCTATGTTCAACAGCAAATATCTCCGCTTCTAGGTTTCGGATTGCCTTAGTTTCTTTTGCATGTGAAAGCTGAGATCAATACCTAACTCCATGTGGAATTTGGATGCTCTGCGAAGTGTATTACTAATGTTTAAAAGGTATTTCAATACCAAAAAATTTTGCATAGTTTGGGCATGCTGCGGGCCTTAGTTTAGGAGTTACAGCACTTTTAAGATTTTCTATGTTCAACAGCAAATATCTCCGCTTCTAGGTTTCGGATTGCCTTAGTTTCTTTTGCATGTGAAAGCTGAGATCATTACCTAGCTCCATGTGGAATTTGGATGCTCTGCGAAGTGTATTACTAATGTTTAAAAGGTATTTCAATACCAAAAAATTTTAGAATTTTTTCCATAGTTTGGGCATGCTGCGGGCCTTAGTTTAGGAGTTACAGCACTTTTAAGATTTTCTATGTTCAACAGCAAATATCTCCGCTTCTAGGTTTCGGATTGCCTTAGTTTCTTTTGCATGTGAAAGCTGAGATCATTACCTAGCTCCATGTGGAATTTGGATGCTCTGCGAAGTGTATTACTAATGTTTAAAAGGTATTTCAATACCAAAAAATTTTAGAATTTTTTCCATAGTTTGGGCATGCTGCGGGCCTTAGTTTAGGAGTTACAGCACTTTTAAGATTTTCTATGTTCAACAGCAAATATCTCCGCTTCTAGGTTTCGGATTGCCTTAGTTTCTTTTGCATGTGAAAGCTGAGATCAATACCTAACTCCATGTGGAATTTGGATGCTCTGCGAAGTGTATTACTAATGTTTAAAAGGTATTTCAATACCAAAAAATTTTAGAATTTTTTCCATAGTTTGGGCATGCTGCGGGCCTTAGTTTAGGAGTTACAGCACTTTTAAGATTTTCTATGTTCAACAGCAAATATCTCCGCTTCTAGGTTTCGGATTGCCTTAGTTTCTTTTGCATGTGAAAGCTGAGATCAATACCTAACTCCATGTGGAATTTGGATGCTCTGCGAAGTGTATTACTAATGTTTAAAAGGTATTTCAATACCAAAAAATTTTAGAATTTTTTCCATAGTTTGGGCATGCTGCGGGCCTTAGTTTAGGAGTTACAGCACTTTTAAGATTTTCTATGTTCAACAGCAAATATCTCCGCTTCTAGGTTTCGGATTGCCTTAGTTTCTTTTGCATGTGAAAGCTGAGATCAATACCTAACTCCATGTGGAATTTGGATGCTCTGCGAAGTGTATTACTAATGTTTAAAAGGTATTTCAATACCAAAAAATTTTGCATAGTTTGGGCATGCTGCGGGCCTTAGTTTAGGAGTTACAGCACTTTTAAGATTTTCTATGTTCAACAGCAAATATCTCCGCTTCTAGGTTTCGGATTGCCTTAGTTTCTTTTGCATGTGAAAGCTGAGATCAATACCTAACTCCATGTGGAATTTGGATGCTCTGCGAAGTGTATTACTAATGTTTAAAAGGTATTTCAATACCAAAAAATTTTAGAATTTTTTCCATAGTTTGGGCATGCTGCGGGCCTTAGTTTAGGAGTTACAGCACTTTTAAGATTTTCTATGTTCAACAGCAAATATCTCCGCTTCTAGGTTTCGGATTGCCTTAGTTTCTTTTGCATGTGAAAGCTGAGATCAATACCTAACTCCATGTGGAATTTGGATGCTCTGCGAAGTGTATTACTAATGTTTAAAAGGTATTTCAATACCAAAAAATTTTAGAATTTTTTCCATAGTTTGGGCATGCTGCGGGCCTTAGTTTAGGAGTTACAGCACTTTTAAGATTTTCTATGTTCAACAGCAAATATCTCCGCTTCTAGGTTTCGGATTGCCTTAGTTTCTTTTGCATGTGAAAGCTGAGATCATTACCTAGCTCCATGTGGAATTTGGATGCTCTGCGAAGTGTATTACTAATGTTTAAAAGGTATTTCAATACCAAAAAATTTTAGAATTTTTTCCATAGTTTGGGCATGCTGCGGGCCTTAGTTTAGGAGTTACAGCACTTTTAAGATTTTCTATGTTCAACAGCAAATATCTCCGCTTCTAGGTTTCGGATTGCCTTAGTTTCTTTTGCATGTGAAAGCTGAGATCAATACCTAACTCCATGTGGAATTTGGATGCTCTGCGAAGTGTATTACTAATGTTTAAAAGGTATTTCAATACCAAAAAATTTTAGAATTTTTTGCATAGTTTGGGCATGCTGCGGGCCTTAGTTTAGGAGTTACAGCACTTTTAAGATTTTCTATGTTCAACAGCAAATATCTCCGCATCTGGGTTTCGGATTACCTTAGTTGCTTTTGCATGTGAAAGCTGAGATCATTACCTAGCTCCATGTAGAATTTGGATGCTCTGCGAAGTGTATTACTAATGTTTAAAAAGTATTTCAATACCAAAAAATTTTAGAATTTTTTGCATAGTTTGGGCATGCTGCGGGCCTTAGTTTAGGAGTTACAGCACTTTTAAGATTTTCTATGTTCAACAGCAAATATCTCCGCATCTGGGTTTCGGATTACCTTAGTTGCTTTTGCATGTGAAAGCTGAGATCATTACCTAGCTCCATGTAGAATTTGGATGCTCTGCGAAGTGTATTACTAATGTTTAAAAGGTATTTCAATACCAAAAAATTTTAGAATTTTTTGCATAGTTTGGGCATGCTGCGGGCCTTAGTTTAGGAGTTACAGCACTTTTAAGATTTTCTATGTTCAACAGCAAATATCTCCGCTTCTAGGTTTCGGATTGCCTTAGTTTCTTTTGCATGTGAAAGCTGAGATCATTACCTAGCTCCATGTGGAATTTGGATGCTCTGCGAAGTGTATTACTAATGTTTAAAAGGTATTTCAATACCAAAAAATTTTAGAATTTTTTCCATAGTTTTGGGCATGCTGCGGGCCTTAGTTTACGAGTTAGAGCACTTTTAAGATTTTCTATGTTCAACAGCAAATATCTCCGCATCTGGGTTTCGGATTGCCTTAGTTTCTGTTGCATGTGAAAGCTGAGATCAATACCTAACTCCATGTAGAATTTGGATGCTCTGCGAAGTGTATTACTAATGTTTAAAAGGTATTTCAATACCAAAAAATTTTAGAATTTTTTGCATAGTTTGGGCATGCTGCGGGCCTTAGTTTAGGAGTTACAGCACTTTTAAGATTTTCTATGTTCAACAGCAAATATCTCCGCTTCTAGGTTTCGGATTGCCTTAGTTTCTTTTGCATGTGAAAGCTGAGATCATTACCTAGCTCCATGTGGAATTTGGATGCTCTGCGAAGTGTATTACTAATGTTTAAAAGGTATTTCAATACCAAAAAATTTTAGAATTTTTTGCATAGTTTGGGCATGCTGCGGGCCTTAGTTTAGGAGTTACAGCACTTTTAAGATTTTCTATGTTCAACAGCAAATATCTCCGCTTCTAGGTTTCGGATTGCCTTAGTTTCTTTTGCATGTGAAAGCTGAGATCAATACCTAGCTCCATGTGGAATTTGGATGCTCTGCGAAGTGTATTACTAATGTTTAAAAGGTATTTCAATACCAAAAAATTTTAGAATTTTTTGCATAGTTTGGGCATGCTGCGGGCCTTAGTTTAGGAGTTACAGCACTTTTAAGATTTTCTATGTTCAACAGCCAATATCTCCGCTTCTAGGTTTCGGATTGCCTTAGTTTCTTTTGCATGTGAAAGCTGAGATCAATACCTAACTCCATGTGGAATTAGGAGTTACAGCACTTTTAAGATTTTCTATGTTCAACAGCAAATATCTCCGCTTATAGGATTGCCTTAGTTTCTTTTGCATGTGAAAGCTGAGATCAATACCTAGCTCCATGTGGAAGTGTATTTATACCAACATATTTTTCACTTTTTTTGTTTATAATTTCACTTTTGTTTATCAGACACACACAAAATTAAACTGAAATTCAACTGAAATTTGCTACACTAACATGTTACCACACTAACATGTTGGCATATGGGCGATATGTATACGAAAAATAAAGTGTTAAACAAAGGGTGGCAACCCTGTTATTCAACTCTTGTCTATCACGAACTCGAACCAGTTCTATTTTTAGATTTTTTTTGTGTATAAAAGTTGTGAGATAGCATTTTGCTGTGTATTTCGTTGAGAGTAAACTGCTGCGTTGGTGTAAACTGCTGATTTTTTGCATCTGTGTATGCATTTGTACTAAACTTGTTCAGAGTTCCTCAAACTGTAAAACTTATTTTTTGTTTCATCAAATCAAACTTAGCTCGAAGTGTAAACGCGTTTGTTTAGTAAACGGAAGGTCCCGCGTTCAAATCCAACCGAGGCTAAACATATTTTTTTTTTATAAATTTAATTTATTTTAAATTATAAATTACATTTTTTTAATTATTAATAGTATTAGCTACAACAAATTGTATAAGCATAAAACACTCATCTATTTCCATTTTAATATTGAAAAATGCAGCTTGAAAAATATTAATTCATAATAAGCAAAAATTAAGCAAAAGTAAAGAATATACAATGTTGGTATTTTTGAAAACAACACGCAAACGAAATATCGCGTAGAAATATAGTATACCAAAAGGAGTTACTTAGTTATTCCTTAGTTGTTGTTGTTTAGTTGTTTTATACCCATTTGCATCAAACGCGTCAAATGCTGCATATCAGTACACCCTGGACCTTTACCGATAATAATAGCCACAATCAGTAAAACGAATTGTGTGGCAATGGAGAATGACATAACAGCATAACAGTTACTCGAACGCGCTTTTTGTTGTCAGTTATTTCTAAGAATTTCGCATATGCGTAGAGACTTTGTGTGGCGTTTGTTGTTGTTATAATTGCTTTCTCGTTTGTTCTGTGTTCGGAGAACAGTTGCATCATGGCTTTTTTGCATATTTTCGTCCTATGTCCATTTCCATAAAAATTCCAAGAGTCTTGCAGAACAGGGTTTGCATCGGGTTTTAATGGCGTAGAAATAAAAAATATGTTAGTTTAAATCTTCGGCCATTTTTACACAAACCGAAGCCGAATGCGTATTTTCGACCGATATCGACTGAAGCCGATTGATCGGTCGGCCTGTAATATTCTCATATCAAGCGGCAACTCTGTCAACTCGTAAATTTCAAACGACAAAAAAAATAACGAACTATTTTGAAAGCTTAATTCAAAATTTTGCACGTCGAACTTCATTATTCTGCTCACTGATCTCCTGGTAGGTTGATTTGTAGACTGCGCTCCCCAAATAAAAAATAAATAAATAAAAAAGGAAAATGATACGCATAAATGCAAATTTTTGCTGCGTTTGTGGTTCCGCTGCCACAAACAATGTGATGCTTCACCGCTTTCGACCCAAAAATAATCCCCAACTTCTCCAGAAGTGGAAGGAACAGATTCGGTGGGACAGAGGAATCCCAGATATTATTCGAATCTGTTCCAAACACTTTCTGGCTACGGATTATGAGCTGAGTGGAAGGCTACTGAAGAAGCATGCTTTCCCAACACTTCTCTTGCACTCGGTGATGGTGGCGATGGAGAAATGGTGGTTGGCGAAGGAGATGTGGATATGGATATGAGCCCAAGTCGGGCCCAAACTTGCAAAGCCGGGATTTAATGAGGAATCGGACGAAGTTTTGAGGCAGATTTTCCAGCCCTGTCGCTCTACCTGTCGCTCTACTTCATGACGAGGCTCCACTCTCGGAGTATGCCAAAAACATAGGCACCAGGTGCTATGGGGTGGTGCCAAAAATGTCTGGCGAAGTTCAGTTTGCCAGATACATGGACTTCTACAGCAGGTCCTATGGGGTGGTACCGAACATGTCCAGGGACGAAGACTGCTTCCAACCAGGCGCATTTGCTACCAAATGCACCGTTTTTGTTGCTCGCATATTGAGGCCAACAAAATGGTTGTGTTGAGCTACTACGCCAACAACAAAGCGATCACAGGTGCGAAGCTGGAACAACTTATTCGCGAAAATCTGCGTAAGTTGGAAACCTTCGGCGTGAAGGTAGTAGCCGTGGTCAATGATGCCAGCAGCGTCAACATCAAAGCCTTTGAGTTGCTGGGGACGAACCACATCTCTACAAAAATGGCTACCGGTGGAGTTGTCACCATGCTCGATTGCGAGCATGCGGTGTACAGACTCTTCACCAAAATAACAAAACGCAATATATGTTCTGCGCGAGGAGTGGAAGTAATAACTTCTGTAGTGGTACAGAAAATTATTCAATTCCAAAAAGAAAATCCCCTGGTATCGGTAATGCCTATACCCTTCATGAGTATCCAAAGTCGCTCAGGTGCAGGTATACACCTGGCTGAAGGTTTCTTCAGCAATGACTTTGCGGAAACTTGCACTGATGAGCGTATTCCCCTATCTGAAGAGGAGAAGTTCATTGCCTCGGAGCTGCGAAACTTTTGCCATAACATGGCCAAGTTTCTGAAGCTGCTATTTCGTCCTTTGGAAGTACTGAGCGAGTGTGAAGACTTGCTGGAGTACTTCGATGTATTTGTGGACGATGGATGACGACACTAATACATTCCGAAACTTTGTCTGGGTGCCTAAAAGGTATTAAGATGGTGTGTCAGGAACTGCGACTTACAACAAATTTCTCGGAAATACAACTGGCCAATGCAATTAGCAATGGCAGAGTGTTCCAACCAGGGGTATCGTCTTTTTACAGTACATATTGCGTTGTCAATTTTGGAAACAATTGACAACGCAATCGCCAATGCAATGCACTTAGAGTTTGTAGAAACTATGTTGAATTCCATCTGTTTGATTGCAGTTGAAGATGCTTATCCCGACATTTTTGTCAGCAGTGATGGGTTGTGTTTCACCCATTGCAAACAAATAATAAGCATCTTCATCGAGTCTTTTTTGGAGTACAACTTAAAAACTAAGTTGTCCCTCCTCCTCCCGTAAAGACTCAATTTTTTTCCAAATGGTTCCTTAGCATGTGTTCCTCCTTTCCACATACTTAGGAATATTTTCCAAATGGTCCAAATGGCTTCACCTTTCCACGATAAAACGTCGCCAGGCACTTTTGGCACCACCCCATAACATCTGTTGCCTATGTCTTCGGCATACTCCGAGAGTTGGAGCCTCGTCATGAAGTAGAGCGACAGGTTGACCAGCATTGGGCTGGAAAATCTGCCTCAAAACTTCGTCCGATTCCTCATTAAATCCCGGCTTTCCAGGTTTGGGCTCGTGCATCGCCATCACCATCGCCATCGACATCGCCTTCGCCAACCACTATTTCTCCATCGCCATCACCACCGGGCAAGAGAAGTGTTGGGAAAGCATGCTTCTTCAGCAGCCTTCCACTCAGCCCATAATCCGTAGCCAGGAAGTGTTTGGAACAGATTCGGATAATATCTGGGATTCCTTTGTCCCACCGAACCTGTTCCTTCCACTTCTGGATAAGTTGGGGATTGTTTTTGGGTGGAAAGCGGTGAAGCATCACCCCGTTTGTGCCACCGGAACCACAAACGCAGCAAACATTCGCATTTATGTGTATCATTTTCTTTTTTTTTTATTTATTTTTTATTTTGGAGCGCAATTTACAAACACAACCTACTTGTAGATCAGCGAACAGAATAATGATTTGAAAACGAGCCAAATTTTTGAATTAGGTTTTCAAAATGGCTCGTTTTTTTTTGTTGACAGAGTTGCCGCCGGCCAGGCTAAATGTTAACAATTTACTTGTTGGCAGAGTTGCCGCCGGTCAGGCTAAATGTTAACAAAAAAATGTTGTTTGTTATTGATATGGGAATATTACCGGCCGACCGATTAATCGGCTTCAGTCGATATCGGTCGAAAATACGCATTCGGCTTCGGTTTGTGTAAAAATGGCCGAAGATTTAGGCAATGCTTTTCAAACATATTTTTTATTTCTGCGCCATTAAAACCCGATGCAAACCCTGTTCTGCAAGACTCTTGGAATTTTTATGGAAATGGACATAGGACGATTGTGCTTTAAGTTATCGAAGTATTTTTAAATTTATTAAGGCCTGAAAATATGCCAAAAAGCCTTGATGTAACTGTTCTCAGAACAAACGAGAAAGCAATTATAACAACAACAAACGGCACACAAAGTACTCTACGCACATGCGAAATTCTTAGAAAGAACTGACAACAAAAAATGCGTTCGACTAACGAAGCTGTTACTCCATTCTCCATTGCCACACAATTCGTTTCACTGATTGTGGCTATTATTATCGGTAAAGGCGCAGGCAGAGAGGTGTGCACTGATATGCAGCATTTGACTCGTTTCATGCAAATGGGGATGTAGCTCAGTGGTTAGAGCGCTCGCCGTACTATGAGTTGCACTACTTCGTCGTAGGTTCGAATCCCCGAGACGGTGAAACCACCCCTGATCCAATCACGCCACACGTCACTTGCTAATCTCAGGCATTTAGAACGTGCCATGGAAACAGGGAGATAAAATTCTCGGAACTAGGAAGCTAAGTAGTCGTTGAATCAATTTCTAGACACTTGGTGCCAATTAGATGAGAAACATCTTCTTTTTGGCTCAATTCAAAAACGATTTTCTATTTATTGGTTTATTTTTTTTTTACATTTCTTGTACCTAAGTAATTCGTTGGATGATATGAATAAATAAGTTTAATAATTTGCAATTAATGTTGTTGTTTTTCACTGTTGTCGATCATAACTTTGATCATCGATTGACTGTAGTCCAACCAAACTTAATTGAGGGCAACAATTGTTCTCAATTTGAATAAGCTTAAGATTATTTTTATTTATTCTACTATATAATATATATAAATTGAAATAAAACCTATCGAAGTACATAGCAGCATTTTGTTTCTTTTTTGGTTCATTTAAATTATTTTAACGAATTTCAAGGAACATTGACAACATACGTTTTGGAATTACAAATGTCTCAGTTGTTGAGCTTACAAAGTAAAATGAGTACAATTAAATCACAATAACAGCGCAAATAAATGCCGGTTTTTTCTTAAAGAGTTTACAAGCTAAAGTCGTAAAATTAAAAGCGTTTGGAAATAAGAAAAAGCAACTGACTAGATTTGCACACACACTGAGCAGCACTTTGAATTGTGTGGACTACAAAATATTCGTTGGCGAATTAAAATTACAACGAGACCTGGTTTAGCGGACATTTTGTACGTTTAGGACAATCTAACTATCAAGTCATATGGAAATTTTCTCGATTATGTTTATGTAAAGCTTTTCCCTTGTAAGAAATTCGCCACTAAGAGCATAACAAATGTGCTCGTTAGGAAAATACTGCCCGGTATCGAACGTCGTATGTGTAAGCTTGGATCACGTTCACGCTGCGACCACAATGCCAAATCCTCTTCGTAGGTTTCATAGTTATTCCAGCTAAGGCATTTCTTCACCGCATAATCCCAGCGTTTGTAAAGCAATGCACGTCCTTGAGGAAGTTATACAATATGGTTAATATGGAGTATGAACATTTTACTTCAGGAAACACTTACTATTTGAGGTTGTGGTCGGACTGAAGGCATCTACGGGTGGATTATACATAAGTTCGGCTTGTACCAGCGACACCACTTTCATTGTTATGCCTGCCGCAATCATAGCACCCAAACCGCACGGTGACGTCGTTTGTGGTCGCTCCAATAGACAGCCCACAACATCGGCAATGAACTGCACAAAGTGAGTATTTTCGGCAAAGTCGCCGCCAAATGTCAGACGATCTTTGATTTTGGAACGATCCCAGGCGGGTGTATCACGTTTGAAGGCTTGTAAAATTTCATAGATCTGAAAGCCGGTGGCCTCGTAGGCAGCCTGGGTGACATTTTCCGCGGTCGTTTGGCTAGTGAGGCCCAGAATTATGCTGAAAAGAACAAATTTTGTAATTAATTCTATTGACCAAAACTATACTAAAAAATTCAATTCAATTTACCCTCTGGCATCGTAACGCCAATATGGCGTATATAGGCCATGGAAAGCAGGTACAAATGTAATCTCCGAACGCTTCGCAGCCACGCCACACTCCGCATTGAATATGCTGGACGAGCAAGAAGACGAAATCATCGAATTCTCACCCAGAAAAGTGTTCAGAACCTCCACCACATTGTCGTTCGAATTGATTTCGGTATTGATGCGTAGACCCTCCTTCAACCAAGTAATCGTCGCGCCTGCATTTGAAATGGCACCCTCGAGTGCATAGCAGGACGTTGCTTGCGGTCCCAGTTTGTAGGCCACACTCGAGAGTAGGCCATTCTCCGATTCGATTAGTTCAGTGCCCGTATTGAGCAGCACGAAGCAGCTGTCGTCGATGGAGCAAATATTTTGACCCACCTTGCTGGCGAGTTGACCCAACAAGGCAGCGGGCTGGTCGCCTATACACTAAAAATAGACAAGTTCATGATTAATACAAATTTAATAAAGTTTTTTTATTCTCAATTTCAAATGACTCACACTTGCTACCGGCAAACCGTTCAGAGGACCCCCAATCACATATCCATACACCTCCGAATTTGAGCGTATTCGCGGCAGAATACCCATCGGTATGCGAAAGAATTCGCATAATTGTACATCCCACTGCTGAGAGCGTACGTTCATCAGCAACGTATAGCTAGCATTGGAGACGTCGGTGGAGTGAACGCCACTGTCGGTGGCTCCGGTTAGATTCTAAAGTGAAGTTCGTTGGTTAAATTCGAGTCAATAATTTTCGCATAAGTCACACAGTGTAAAGTGCCCACACACACCCATAAAATCCACGAATCGAGCGTACCAAAAAGACAAGTTTCACTCGCCAGAGCATCGCGGACCGCGTGCACGTTTTCTTGCAGCCATTTGATTTTCAGAGCACTAAAGCACGTGCTCAGCGGCAAACCCGACTTGCGGCGCAAACAGTTGATATCATAGCTGACGTTGTTGAGCAGCGTTTTCAGTATAGGCACCGAGCGGCAATCGGACCAGCCTAATACAAAATCAAAGTAAAATTAAATAGAATTTAACTAAAGTAGTATCACCTACCAATGGCATTGTGTAAGGCACTGCCCGTTTCGCTGTCCCAGAGAACTGTTGTGCCGCGCTGATTGCAAATTCCAATGGCCACAATGTCGTATGGACTAATTTCCAATATGCACAGATTTTTGTAGGCATTCTAGAAGACCCAAACCAAATGCTATTTAAAGGAAACAAAAATCAATATTGCAATTCCACTTACCTCTATGCAATCCTGTGTGAACTTCCAAATCTCTGCGGGGTCGTATTCCAACCAGCCGGCATTGTGCACAATTTGTCGCAATTTCAGCTCGTGAAATGTGAGTAATTCTCCATTTTTGGTTGAGTATACCTGGTGCAACGATCAAAAATAAATTCACTGCCTTCCATGAATAACTGCGAGACTCACCAAAAAACGGACGTGTTTGTTGCTTGCATAAATCACACCAATAAGTGGGCCAAAGTTCCCATACTCGCCCGGGCTAGCCATATTGCTTTTGAGTTGTATTTTTTAAACTTTGAAAAATTATTCTCAGTTGTTACTTTCTAGTGTTGCAGCAAATTATTTTCTGCATTTGACTTAAATTTCGCTGTTCTCATTTCGCGATGTTCTCATTGATTGCGTAAAGTCATAGTGTAGTTGTTGTTTTGATTTGTGTTTTTTTTTTATCAATTGCATTCAGGCGTTGCCATCTAGACAAAATAAATTGGTCATATTTTATAATAGAATGGCCGGAATGAAAATTTTATTTGTTTTTCGCTTCGTTTTTTTACATATGTTTGCTTATGGGAGCGGAATTTTTTCTCATCTGCATACCGGGCTTAACGCAAGAAATTATATCTACTCCCCTTTCTTCAATTCTACTCCCCTAAAATCAAATTTTAACTACTTTCGTTGTAGTAAAAAGAGAGAACCCTGATTGGATTCAGATGGCACCACCACAACATTTGTTTACAATTTTCATACAGAGATGGGCAATCTTGACAAATTGACATTTCCATGACAGCAGAAAAAGGACATGCGCAAACAAACGAAAGGAAAAAAAGAAAAAAAGTGAAGCGTCTCCCCAACAAATTTGCAAGGCTCTTGAAAATTTTCCACAAATTCGGCAAATACTTCAATTTTTCGTTAATAAAATTCATTTGTAATTGCATTTTCGTTTTTTTAACAAGATTATTGTAAAATGCAGAGATTTTACAGCGACCGGGAGAATTACGGGCCAGAATTTGGTAAGACAAGTATAACATTCACCAAAAAGGAATGGGGAGGGTTGAGTTCAATTGAATACAATTGGGAAATCGGAAAAATCATCTAATAACTTTTGAATGAAAATTATTTCCAGACGACCGTTTAATAAAATTGGTGCGCTCGAATCCAGCCATTTACGATGTGAATCATCCGAATTACAGACGGAATCCAGTGAGAGTGGCCATTTGGGAAAAAATCGCTTTGGAGTTGGCAGCACCTTGTAAGAATAGACATGGCAGAGTCTCAAGACAAATCCTATTAAAATCTGTTTTTTAGCAAAATTCTTACAGACCAAATGGAAGAACATACGCTACAATTATCTGCAGGAGATCAAGTCTCTGGAAACGGGTCTCACAAATGCCAACATACGAAAGCGACGCTTCACTGAGGACTTGAGCTTTCTGCAAAATACAGCCCAAACTTACAATGTAAAGAAGGGCTACAACTACAAAAGCTCATACAACAGCTCGTAAGAGATTGAAATAAATCAAATTTTGTCTTTATTTCTTGAATTAAAAAATTACTATGCCCCGCAGTGATAACGACAGCAACAGCTACATGTTTCCGGATGCACCCGCTCCGAACGCGTACGAGGTAATTGAAATCGAGCACAGCGACGATGGTTCGCAGCAGTTCTTCGATACAAACAACGATGCGAATGGAAATGACAAATACACTGAAGACGACGATGACCAAATAATAGTGAAACCGGTCGACGTTCCCGAAGAGCCTAAAGTTGAACCCATACCCGATGTAACCATTGAAGAGAAGACTGTATCGCATCGAAAATCACCGGAGGTAGTCGAGACAAAGACAAATGTCGGTCACTCACCTGGCATACTACTTTATCCCTCGAATCCTTCGTCGCCACTGCTAACACCGCTAATGGAGTGTGCCACAAACGGTGAGGTCAGCATCGAACCTATAACCTCAAAGGCATCTCAACACTATCGTGTGCCAGCGGCTGAAATTATGTCGAATGCGGCGAAACGCAAGTCAATGCCTGCTCCCTTTCCCGTGCTGACGCCCATCAACGATCCCACAGAGCTATACTGCCTCTCGCTGGTCGACAGTTTGCGAAATATGCCGCGCACAGAGCGCGAGCGAGTCAAATTTGAATTCGCTAAAATCCTCAAGGATGCCAAGTATAGAGATGAGAGTTAGTCAGTCAGACGTATCAATCCGGGCCACTCACACGCAACCAGTATTATTAGTCATTTGTATTCAAACATTCTAGGCATTCGTTTGCAATTATTTATATATTTATGTATATGCAATTTTCGTATGCTACTTAGAGGTAATCAATTTAATTTAATTTGTAGTTTATAGTAATCATGATCTCTTTTATTTTTAATTGTGTACATTTAGACCAAAAACTCTCAAAATAATTTATGTCTTTAGTGAATTTCTCAACTGCTACTTGAGAAAGTAAATTGCAAATACATACCAAACTATACTCAGTAGTTTATACTTTGTAAAAAATTCAAAATATAATAAATGTATTTTAATACAAAAACAGAATTCAAATTGCATTATTCTTTAAAAAAAACGGTACAAGGAATTTGAAACAAAATTGAGAAGATATGTGGTCCGCAATCGCATTCGATTTCAACAGCTCAAGTTTGCGAGTAAATAAATTTATTAGATCGGCAACCAATTTACATCAAGATACGCGATTTGATGTAAATGCCTCACACTCTCCTTTCATTTGAATTGAATCTCACTCAGTGATCACAAACATGTTGCAGGTGCTAGCAGGGACATTGATAAGTTGTTGAGGCAACTTAAGTCGTTGAACCAAGTTTTAGCCGTCGTCTACTTTCATCCTACCTCCAACTGGCGAGACAAAATAAAAGTCACTATAAATAGTTTTTTGTTTGCTTATAGCTCAGCTCCATATTTTTATTTGAAATCGATTAAATCTTCTATATCCAATAAGTGTGTGTGTGTAAGCATATATTTCATAAACTCTTTATATAATTATGATAATGTATGTATGTGTTTGTGTGTGTATATAACTATATAGTTGTAGTTATGTAAATATTATTAGAAAAACAAAAACAAAGCAAATAAATCGAAATATTTCGTAACTCAGTAGTAGTTGCAGCTATCTTTTCACTTTCTCTGAGTATATATATATATATATATATGTTCTTATTAAATAGGAGACAATTTCAAATATAAATTTTATATTCTCTCAAAAACAAATTAAAAACAAACTAAATTTATTCCAAAATTAAGTTTAGTTGAATCGTTTGCAAACATCTTTCTGTTCATTTTCTAATCGTATATCATTTCGCATTTCCTTTGTAGTTTTCGCGGGGGTCTGTGAACCAGTGTGAGTTCTCATGTATAAAAAAATATTCTTATCATATTATCGTAGGCGATAGGCAACGACTGACTCCGTTTGAGAGTAGCGAAAGTGAGAATAAAAACAAAAATACAAAATGGGAATTTTTCACTTTCAACAGGGCATGGCGACGTTTTGTCACAGACAAAATTAAGGAAATGGTTTGGAAATTTTGTCGGTCATTCCAATTGTCAAAAAAAAAAGTTAAATGTTTTTTCTTAAATTTTAGTTGCTTGGAAACGAAATTAGGTTGGAATCCCTTTCAACCTAAATTTATTTGTTCAATTAGGCATTTTCGTTTTGGATTGAAAGAGAATTTCAGCATTTAACTGAGTAGAATTTTCATTTGATGTTCGCCAAAACAAATTTTAAAACGGTTACTTACGAAACTGAAGAGCTTTGAGTGATTGAAGAAGGGCTAAGTTTCACAAATTGAAATTTTTCGAATAATTCTGGGAATCGAATTCATATATGTGCATCTAGAGGTAGCGAAGTAAAATGGATTAGGGACCCCCATTTACCTATAGACTTGCCAGAATTATTTTTATAAGTATCTAAATTCAAAAAATGTTCCACCCGAACGAAAATGTTGCATAGTATGGGTGTGGAACGTTTGTCGTTTCGAGTTGATATACAGACACTTTTCAGATTTTTGTTTCTCCACTCATAATAAAAGTCCTTAGTCTCTTCTTCAGTACTCAACTTCTTCAATAAATACAAACTCTAATCTTTTCTTAATGTTTCACTTAGCCAATCTTACAATTACTTCCAATTGTGATTATTTTGTAGAAATATAAATTTTAAGTTTAAAGTTACTCTTGTCAATTAGTGTGAATTACAAAAAAGTCTTGTTCAACTCGAATGTTTTTCCAATTGAAATGTGTCAGCAATATATCAATGAAAGCTTAAAAATGTATGAATTGAATTTTAATTAAATTTCTATGACAACTAAGAAAAAAACGCTTACAGCACTATTTTCATTATTTTAGTTAAATAGTATTAAAAAGGAAAAAGGAAAATTGCGGTTTTCACATGAAAACATTAAGCAATCTTTAAAATACGTTCACTCCAGAAACATTCGTAAGAGCATCATCATTCGTTACAGTTAAAACCATTCATTAGAATGGAAATTTTATATATGAAAAAAAAAACAATTAATGCAATAATATTAAGAGAAAAAAATTCAAGAAATATCTGAGCGAGTCTCCTCCTGAAAAGAGTCAAGTCAGCAATGGAGCACACTAGCGAATATATGCTATCAAACAAACAAATAAGAGATTTTCCACAACATTTGCATCACAAAAAATTCCATCGTTCAATGTCTTCGGGCTTAGTAGATTCCTTTACATTCCACCAATTTACTTCTTCATTTTTTTCCTTTTCTTTTTGGTACGCCTTTTCGTTCGGTTGTTGATGCCAAGAACTGGCTCGGCTGCTCATTCGTGATACGGCGTATTTAACACGGAACTCTGCGACTGAAGTTGACGCGAGCTGCTGGGAGCAGCCACAGAGTCAGAGTCGGTGGCTGCTAAAAGGGGGGGTGGAACAAAATTAAATTAAATATATTTTATGACTGCAGACTGTAAGAATATTTCAACTCACCATCCAATTCGTTTTTGTTGTTAATGTCCATAATATCGGAGAGGTCGTAAATAGGCTGATAGCTCATCAATTCGGAACCACCTGTGAAACGTAAATTCAAATTTAAAGTTCAATTTTATTTCGAGTATTATTTGGTTTTAGGTCAACCCACCTTTCTTGTCGTTTGGACCATCAGCGGTCAAGTTTAAACCATATGGACCCAAAATGTCGGAATCATTAAAGAGCTGGAAAAGGGTAAAATAATAACAAAAAGAAACCATCATTAATTTAAAATATTTTACTATTTTTGAAAATTTTTTTTTCATTTGAGAAATTGCGTTTAATTTTGACACTTGCTTTATGCGATTTTATGAAGTGAACAATGAGTGTTGTTGTATTTGCATTTATCAACCGTTATGTTGTTGTTGTTGTTTTTTTTTGCATGCCAAAAGACGCGTTTAATCAAATAGAAACTGGTTTGAACACAGTTTATGTTTATATTAATTGTAAAGTACTTTTTTGAACCTATTTCAAGGCTTGGATGTACGAATCATCAAGTAAATAGAAATACTCAAAAAAAAATATTTTTCTTTGAATACAAATGAAAAAGATCATGAAGATAAATGACATGTGTCAAAATAATGTAACCCATTCAAAACAGGGTTTGATTACATTACCAAAAAAAAAAAAGTAGGTCCTACTACCAAAATTTTCCAAAATTTAACAAACAAATAAGGCGCTTAGTTTTACAATGGATTACGTCCATAAGTCGAATTTAAATGGAAATTCATTAAGTGCTTAAGGAAATCTATGCATAATTCTATGTACCTATAACTTGTATTTGCAGGGCAGGGGTGTGGAGTTTAATAAGCTACTGTGCTTTTGCTAATGAAGGACGAGTCTGTACCACTCTCCGAAATATGGAACACTCGGAGTCCTTATTCTTGGACAAAGCTTTTGTTTTGAATCAAAATGGGAAATCTACGTCAGTAATAGTTCAAACTAGAATGGCCAGTACGAGATCAGAAAATCTAATGTTTTGTACCGCAATGGTCACCTAGAAACAAACCATGTATACTTAAAAAAACATATTTCAACAAAATACTTTACGAGTATTGATTTGGTTATTGTATTACAACAATTTTAAAGGCATCGGATCAATAAGGTGAAAGCCCAATTTTTATTATTCACCAATAATAATAAAAAAAAAACAACCGTCAAAAAATCTAAAAAAAAATCTTATAGGCGATTGATGCTGGGGACTATTAGTTTTATATATTTTTTATCATATTGCATTCAAAAGATTAATACTAGGATTAAAGCGATCATTTTGTATGGGACTTATTACTCTTTTGATCAGAGTATATGGAATGAAAGAAATCGAGCCACATGCATATATGTAATACTTCTATATTGCCAGTATCCTATCTCTGCAATGTGTTCTGAGCTCACTGTAAGAGCGAAATAGCAAGCATTGAATTTTGTATTAGTTTGACAGAGAAATCCGAACTGCGAATGCACTTTTTCATATATTTTGTCTCTTGATATCAGTGAATGTACTTTCACTATACTGGCAATATAGAAGTATTAGATATATGGCCACATGCAATAAAAATTTTTTTAAAATAAACAAGTTTCAGTAGAAATGACATTGAGGAAGTTCTTGTTGTATTAAGACAGTCATTCCAACTTCATTATTGAATCCCGCTTAATACAACGATTTTACTAAACAACGGCTCCAGTAATTGGATAGATTCGAGGAATTTTGGAGTAATATACTGGCATAGATTCAGGGATTTTTTACTCCAGTAATTAGATAGATTCGAGGAATTTTGGGGTAATATACTGGCATAGATTCAGTGATTTTTTACTTATGGATTTAACATGAAATATGATTAGTCTGCAAGTGTGACTATGATACGACAAAAAAAAAAGAAGTGAAAGCATTTTCGAATTATATACAGTAACTCCAAGAAGCCAAATTAGAACCGATAGTTTTCCAAGGAAATATTACACAGAAATAGTTACGAGTTTTCCATTTCCATGTAATATTTCTTATAATACAAAAAAAACTACCCGAGCGTGTTTTGATTGGAGTGAGATGTGAAGAAGAACATTTTCAAGTTTATGATACAAAAAATACGTAGTAGTAGTAGTAGAAAATCAATACAATTTGTATGTATTTGCAATCTGACCTTAGTAAAGAAGTCCCCTTCCAGCGCTTGAGCTAAGTAAAGGCGATTGTTATTCAAGGCTGCTGTTGATCCAGAATTCTACAGTTGTTTCAGTTCAATTCAGTTCAGTTCAATGGTTTTTCGGTTTTATTTTCGGTTTTGAAATAACGAATTTTAAACGTTTTCAAAGTCGTTTTTTTATATTTTTCGTATGCAATATCAATTCAATTGAGTTTTTTTTGTTCAAGTGAGTGTGTGTGGATGATGTTTTAATTTCCACAAACATGTCAATATATATATAGAGGAAAGGGAATAGACAAAAGTTCAACGATATAATTTCATACATTAAATTGAGTGGTGGTAAAAAACAATGTTCACATTATGGGTGAAATGGTAAGAATAATTTGTGAATCAAATTTCCAAAAGAGTTGAAAAATTTAAGCAAATGTTAAATTAAAAGTTGACCCAGAAAGAAATCAAAATGTTTCCAGCCACTTCATATAACATCAACATCTTCGGCTATGGAAGAGCGTAAAAAGTCCATTATAGTATTTCTAGTTTGTGCCGAGACCCCATCGAATGCCGACGACGGGCATTGACTTGTCGTTGAAAGTGCGACATTCTCATCAGTATTACCATCACATTCGTTATTAGCACTTACACCCAATAGCGTATTCGCGTCCAACGAGTAAACATCACCGCGCAATAGGTCCTTCAGTGACTCCAATTCGTCCTGCATGTTATCCAAGTGACCGTGTACGTCATCACTGAAAGTGAGAGAAGACAAATAATTTTATTATTTTGCCAATTCATTGGCGCAACCAAGAGCAGAACTCTCAGTCACTAGTGCAGTACTCAACCGCAAAACTTCTTCGTGGGGTAGAGCGGCCGCATTCTTGTACTTGGCCACAGCCATGTTGCTGCCATTCTTGCCGCCCGTATAAGTTGTTGGACGATTGGCGGTATTCGATGTAGATGATGATGAGGCTCCATTATTACTTGCAGATGTCGATAAGGCAGATGAGGAAGAAGAAGGTCTTGCTGCTGCGGCAGCGGCGGCCGATGTAGAGGCACCAGTAGTAGCAGAGTTATTGCTATTGCCATTGTTGTTGTTGTTGTTGTTGTTGTTATTATTGCCCGCAATGAATGAGGAAAATTTACCGCCTGCTGCTGTCGAGAGACCATATTGCTGTTGTTCATTCAATTTGAAATTGTCACTGAAATTGCTGTTGTTGCCGGCTAGCATTGAATTGTCCTGGAAATGAAGGTACACAAATTTGAAATAAAAGTTTAATAAAACACACCGCTTCACTCATTCTCACCTCGAATATATCAGCGGGCATATCGCTGCCAATGAAATCATTTGGATTATACAATTCCGGTGTTTGTCCCATGTTGGTGGATGTGAAGCCCTGGCCCGCATTCATGCCCGACTGACGTGAATCCTCGCTCAGATTTGGTGACATCATAGATGGATTCGGGGTATTGACACGATTATCGGGGTAAACATTCAAGAAGATCATCGGATCGATTTCCTGTTCGGATTTGATTTGTATATTCTCAGGGCCTTGGTGTTGCTGCTGCTGTTGTGGCTGCTGCTTCTGTTGTGGTTGCTGCTGATTAGAGATACGCTGTACCTTTGGTGATGTAGCGGTTGCGACACTCTCCATCATTGCAGGCGATGTGGCCACAGCCGGCCGGCGACGCTTATTGCTGCTCTTCTGCTTTAGTAATTGTGTGCGTGCCATCTCTTGACGCACCATCGGCGTTGTTAAGACATTTTCCTCTTCCATATAATTGGCTGGTGTGACTGCATCGCGTGGATGTGCATCGGGCACCTCGGTGACATGATAGACTATTTGGGAGCCGTCTGAATTTACCGACTGAATGATAGAGGAGGCAGCTGCCGCAGCATCGCTGATAAGACCATTACCGCCTGGCGCTGTGGCGGCTGCAGCCGCATTTAGTACATCTTCGGCACTCTGATTGGAGTAGTCGTAGTTCTGTGAGGTCATGCTGATGCTCGAATGGGGACGCTCAATGTTCAAGGGCGACGGACTCTCAGTGTCGTGGGCCACATGAGCGGCATAGGACTTGGCATAGGGACTGTTGGGATCGCTGTGGCAATTGCAAACAAAAAATAAACCAAAATTCTCTACAAAATAGAATGTTAAACTCCTTACAGTAATTCCACATCCGAGTCATTCACTTCGTCTAGCAACTCCTCGCCTAGCTCGTGTATGACTGGACCGGAATCCGACTCGGATTCGCTCGTTTTGCGCAATTTGGCATATTCGGGCGTGTCGTTGATCATCAATTGCATGTGACGCTTAACGCTGGTCATATTGCGCGATGGTTGGACAATTGTAATCAGGAATTGAATGAGCTGCAAGGCATAAATTTATACAAATAAAAAATGTGTGCAAAAGTAATACTTTGGGAAATTACCTTATTGACAATTTGCTGTTGTTTGGCGTGTTTCTGACGCAACGAAGCTATCTCACGCCACAATGCCTCGTTCTCCTGTTTCATTACGGAAAAGCGCGAGTCCAGCGAATCTTGTCGTCCCCGCATGGCCTTTACGTCCTGCAAGACCTTTGACACGGCCTCCGGTTTGACGGCCGTCTTGTCGTCAAGGCTCTTTGTGTTGGCAATTTTGCGCTTAATATGCTCCAGCAGATAGGGACAATTGCGTTTGAAGCATGGATGTGAGAATTCCATTTCGTCGCGATCGAACTTCAGGCCGCCATTATCAATGGAGGTGATCTTGTGAAAGCCATCTGTGTGCAATGAGAAATTACATTAAATAATTGAAATAATCGAAAGAGGGTGCTGTGGAAAGTCCAATTGAACTTACACATATTCAGTTGTCTTATGAAACTGGCCATATTGTTGTGTTTGTAGTTGAGCGGCAACAGCTCGCGTGCGAATTGGGCTTGATTTTGAATGATGAAACTGCGGCCATCCTGAAAAGGTAAAAAGAAATTTTTATTTAGTGAGAATTAAAATTGTGAGAAATCAATTTTATCTTTCAGGGGTATTTAACTGTGTTTCTTTTTTTCAGTCTTCAATAGATTGCAATTGATAATAAAGTCGTTTTTTTTGTTGCAAAATCAGGGTTGATTGTGTAACTTTACTAAGAAAATAAAAATGTTAACGAATCCCTTCCCATCAATTGGTGATAATGGTTTTGAACTGGGCGTGAATCGAGGTATTCCATCTCTATACAGATGGGTCAAAGCTAGACAAACATATTGGGGAAGGCTTCACATACGCAGAATCTATAAAACGTAGAAATCACAACACTGTATTCCAAGCAGAGGTTGTAGGGAGCTTAGAAGGGTTGAAATGGCAATCACAGCAAGAGTTGCGTGGCCAAAGTTGTGAAATCTGTCCGGTGAATGTGTGAAGTCGAATGTGGTTATGCAGTGTAAGAAAGCGTAAACACAGCTGTCACATGGTGGATCTAATATGAGTGCCCAAACACTGCAATGTCGACAGGGACTGGGACATATGATATTTGACAGTTCTTTTAAGCAACTGAGCGTTTTCGAGGGTTTTCCCACTTTAAATGAATCCCCTATTATAAGATGGTATAGAGTCGCACATTTATCATAAGTTTCCTTAAATTACTCTTGGGTCTTCATATAATAAAGTGGTTTTAATAAACATTTTTTGATTCAACATCTGGATCAGTTCAGCTCATTTTCCTTTGGCAAAGAAAAACTTTTTGTGAAGAGCAAACAAACATTTTGCATTCCAATTGAATAAATAGGAAGTTAGCACACTTTTTGCAGGTGTATGCATGTATGTGTGTGTGTGCCATGAACATTTTCGTGTCATCATTAGCTAAGCTTTTCTTTCCACAGATAAGAGTGAATACCAATTGAATGCCTGTGTGCACAGAGATTAGCGTGTGGTGAACGAAAATTCGCATAAACCAAAAGAAACCGATGCAAACGAATTTGAAACTAAAGTATGAATAATCCACACATGAAGGAACTGAGAACAGGAATTCGCAAGAGCACAGAAGAAAGATGACACAAGTGGGTAGCGATATAAGTTGAAGCAAAGCAAGAGTGCCAGGTGTGAGAAACGAGTGTATGCCATTGATTTTGCACCTTTATTGAAAATTAAAGAAAAATACAACAAATTATAAAAATAAAACTGCCAAGTGAAGTGTCGGTGACACAAACGCCCACTTACTTGCAAGAGATATTTGCACACCAACAATCAACAAGTAAAAGAAATGACACACGCACACGTCAATGCAAAATTACTTTCCAAAAATAAGAAAAGTATAAACTTATTAAAATCTTCATAAAAATACGATTGAAAAAATCACCAATCAATTGGAACTTGAAAGAAACTGTTCGATCACTTGGATTCGCATACAGTTTTGTATTTTACGTTTAATTTTAAATCTGACTACGTGCTGGCAAATACGTTCACTGGCAATTGCATTTCACACCACCCCATCACCACCACCTGCTCTTGTCAAGGGACACTCACCACCACCACCGGCCCCCATCGCAACTGCAATTCCTGGCTACGTGCCGGCTTATGTGTACATACAATTTTTTTGTTTTTTCGTAATGAGCTCTTAAAATTCAAAAAAATAAAAACCAATTTTACTCATTTCGATTTGAACTCGCCTGACTGAGTATTGCCCATTTGTAAATACATTATTTTTAAAACGTTTTCGTGTGGGCGTTCATTACATACTTATTGCTCTGTTTTGTTATTTGCATTTGTCATTGGCAACGAAATGGTGGACTAACAATCGAATCGACATGTTCAATGAGGGGCACAACGTGATTATTTGTTATTGTTATTGATGGGTGAAAGTAGCCCCTACAAGTTTTTGACACTTTTAAAAATTAAAAATTTAATTTATAATTTGTTTATAAAAGAAAAGTTACCAAGAAAAATTTTAAGAATCAATTTATTTTGTTGTTTTATGTAATTACTAGAAAAATAATTAAAAAGCACATACTGTAAAAAATTAGAAAAAAATAACATTTTTAGTCGACTTTTTTTTAAATTTCTTTTTTCTACTTTTTCTATTTTTAAAAACATTTTTTGTGACCTATTTTTTGGATTGTGTAGATTTTTTTGCAAAAAACCACATTCAGTCTTTAAATTTTGAAAAGTTCTCAAAAATTTTTATTTATTTTTTTAAGGTTTTTTGTCTGAAAATTTTGTTAAGTAAAATAAATAAATTAAAAAAAAAAACACCAAACTTTAATAAAAAATTAGAAAATGTCCGAAAAAAATTCGAATTTTACTCGATTTAACTACATCCACCCAGAGCGCAGTCTGTTTTATTTTCCAACTGTACAGTGTTATTTCAAAAAAACGAAAAAGGTTTTTTGTTGAGTTTTTAAGCATTTAAGTACCTTGGACGTTTACACTTTAAAAAAAAGATTCAAATTTCGATTAAAATTACATATTTCATATTAGTGGTTTTTGTGAAAAAAAAATGTCGTTACAGTGCCATGCATTCCGTTTTTTCTATTTCATGTTCGAATCAGAGCTTGATTAAGTTTTTAATGTCGCAGAAAAAAAATGTTTGGGAAAAGGGAATTCCACAACAACCAACCACTCAATTTGCAAACAGCTGTTTCGGAATATCGCAAAACGCTCATGGACAGAGCACCTAATGAAGTTCGTTTCAAAAGTTCCAGGGGAACATACATATCTGGCGTAACTGGCTTGTCATGTAACTCATAGGAAAATATATAGGCGATACGGCAGTTCATGAAACGGAAATTTCGTCAGTTACACCAGTACGTGATACTGCCAACAATATCACATCAAAATGGATTTTCGTAATTTTATTTGACATTTTTAAAATTTTATTTTAACAAAATTATGTTTTTCTTTTTAGTTAAGAGACTAAAAAAATATGTTTTTGCGTTCGGATACTAAAATTTTTCCTCTCTAGGTTAGGTTAGGTTAAGGTGGCTGCCGGAACTTAGACCAAATAAGGTCCATAGCGATACTACACATGCTTCTTGCTGCAATTATCATGAGCAAGTATATGATAATTGCAGGGACCTCATCCTAGGGATTGAACCTCATCCTTTGCAATCGTAACACAGCAGAAGGCAACCACTTAACCAACTGCACCACGGCCGCCACTCAACTAAGTGCATATTTTATACGCTTTAGTGTTTGACAGTTGTACTGAATTCAGACAGAAGTACGTGAAAAAACCTATTACTCAAAACATTAAAAAAACAAAAAAAAATTGATTTAAAAAAAAATTTAAAAAAAATCATGGCCACTTTTGATTAAAATTTAAAACCGCAATAGATAGTTTATAAAAAAATAATGTCTATTCAAAAACAAACCAAAAACCGCATTACAAGCTGCCATTCCCCTGCCATTCGAAACCAACTGCCCCCTGCCGTACTCCACATTATCGTTAAAACCATTTCCGATAATTCTTTTACGATTAAGAAGCAAACTAAAACAGAAAAACTGTCGTGGTTGTTCGGTTCTGGCATTCCGAGTGTTTATATTTATGGTAAATTCTTTTTGGTACACCGCTTTTCGTCAATTGCCGGCATTTGCGCTTGAACTGCTCGAAAGAAACAAAAATGGCTGATGACAGTCATCCGATTGGATACATCATCTTTGTTCATTTTACTTTAATATATATTTCTTCAAAACATTTCTATTTTGATTTTCAGTTGAGTGTACCGAGTGTACTTCGTAACATACTTTCCATTTCGTTTGCTTTTTGTGGTATTGACATACGCAACTACAAAGCAAAGATAAGTTTCTGGGAAATGACCAGACAATATGTTACTTATTGAAATATGAGATTAAAACAGAATTACGAATTTAATTGAGGGAATAGACAGACACTGGAAAAAAATGTGTATTCAATGTAATTTCGTCCATATGTTAACTACGAATGTAGGCACAAAATAAAATCAATTTTTAACACAAATATTTAAATTTTTAATCGGTTGTGTCTCAACAACAACCGAACCGGTTTGGCTCACTGTCGGAGTGGCGTAACTGCTACAAATTGCACCTGACTGTCAACTAACGTTTCGATGGCAATAACAATAATAAAAAAAATAAATAAAAATAAACGTTCACTCCCTTCGAACCCTTCTGCCGCCCTTAACATAAACGTTTGAGGAATATAAAAGAGCAGAGGAGAGAGCTGATCGATAAGTGATAATGAGGAATGACCGATGCTTAGTGGGGGGCTATGATAAATCAATACAGAAAATGAAATATTTCCAATTAGACATAAGCACTCACCTTACTCCAGCAGATTAGATTGTTTGTGTCCGGGTCGTCCACCAGGCGCCACAATTTGGCCAGAAAGGCCGGGACGCCCGCTCCCGTTTCGCTGAATGTATGCATTGGTTTGGTTGCCTCCGATTCACTTAGGTCACTTATTTTGATTATTTTTTTTTTTTGGACTTAGGTAATTTTTTGTATATTTTATGCGTTGTAGGAACGGTGCACTATTTTCTGCTCCGAATTTCACCACGTCTGTGCTACTATGTATATAGGCAACAAACAACAAACAAATGTACGTGTTGTTGTATGTAGTTTCTATGCAAAATGGGAAAACCGCTTTTCTTCTTTGTCTCCGCCTCTTCCTGTTTCTGTTCACAATTCAATTCGAATTGAAAATTTTCCACCTACTTTTTTTTGCTCAATAGATTATTTGCATTCAATTTACTTTAATTTTTATAAAAATTAAAGAAATCTACACTTTAATTTTGATCGTGATCTACGTTGTTTTTTATGGTTCTCGTTTCGTTGTCAACTATTAAAAAAAAGCTCCTCGCCACGAAAAGTAACCCAAAAACGAAAGACGACCACGACGAATGAAATGAAGAAAAAAAAGGTAAATTTCATAAAAAGCAACAAAACGAAATAAAAAAAAACCACGAAGGAAAAAAATTTCCAAATTTGAAAATTAATTTTACCACCAAATTGACGAGATTCTTTTGAAAATATACCAATTTCCTTAAATATGAACCTTGGTTTTTACGTTTTTCACACTTTCCGGTTTTAAATTGCACAATTTATATAGTTTTTTTGTAAAAATTTAACAGCGTAATTAAAAAAACTTCTTCACCATATTTTTCTTTCACACACTTCTATTGTCTAGTGATGTAGAAAATTGGAGTACTTAGAGTACTTGCAATCGGTTGTAATCGTGTTTTTTAAGGATTTCCCAGTTCTGAAGTGTTTTAATATGATATATTTGGTTTAGTAGTAAACATATATTATTTATTTCTAATAGATATTCCAAATTTAATAGTATATTTTAAATAAATTATTTTTAATATCCAATAATTTTGTTCATCACTATTACAGATAGTGGAAAATATGGAATCGGTTTTCGGTTACGTAAAGTTGGCTGTGGCTGGTCAATACAATAGCTCTTAAAGGTGCGTTTAGATCGCACGAACTTGACAACAAAATTCCATTCGCCCGGTTTGCGATCTTGGGTTCGCGATCTTTGGCTCGTTCAAAACGTTCCGACATACTCTGCCTTTCGATGCGTTTTCGATAACATATATTCAGACAGTGTAAACGGTTGTGAGAACGGAATTTTGTTTGCGATTAGACTAGCGATCTAAATGCATCGGAAGCCAGCGTTTGCCGGAACATTTTGAACTAGCCAAATGACCAAATTAACAGCATTTTATTAATTTTGGTTCGAAAAAACGACGATATTAGAAATGTTTTGTGTAGAAGCAAAATTGAAACCTTTGGCATTCCTGATAAACAACTCAAAGTTCAGAAACCTTTTTTTCGTCTTAAGGCAGTTTATAAGAGCTAAAAATGTATGAACAGAAAGAAACTTAATTTCAATCATTGAATAAATATTCAGAATATATTCTCGTTAACAATTTCCGTGGAATGCCACTAAAGATTGGAAAAAAGGGCCTTCGTGCCGCCGCCGACAAATTTCAATCGGCTTGGAACTCTGCAACAAACGCAAATCGTGATGTTGGAAAAATGGCTGACGAAGTTAATTCCCGAATCAAGTGAAAATTAAGTGAAATTTTGCATAAAATATATAATTAAATTGCACAAAAACATTCTCAAACGTTAAATGAACACTTTTTCGTTTTAATTTAATTTAGTTTTTGTGTTAATTCACATGAAAAAGTGAGTAAAACACGATTTCCAAATTGTTGCTGTTCGAAGAAAATTTTTTTCTTTGGTGGGAAAGAAAGAAAAATAGTGGTAGGGGGAGACTGGTGAGGCTTTTTGGGATTTCGTGAAAAGCAGAGAAGACATATGTATAGAACAGAGAGAATATGGAATAAGCGCGCGCCAGTTTGTGGTGTCGGAAGATGGACCCTTTTGTATTGCTAAATCACTTTTAAATGGGGAAAGGCGTTATTGCAATTCAACATTTTAGCGGAATCTTGGGTTTTTGTGCTTATTTTTTTAATTCTACTTTGCCGGCATCGATTTTGGTTAGTGTTGCCGCACATCTGAATTTCCAATGAAACGGCTGATTGAAAAATATTTTTAATACAGGGTGACCACGGAAAGTACAAATTATTTTCCGCAGGTTGTTGCAAAAAAAAATTAATTAAATAATTTTGTGTTTACTTTATTTTAAAAGGATTAAATTAACGACAAGTTTAAAAAATTTTTAAAATTATTGAAACCTAACAATGACTTGTTCTTCAAATACAACTGTGTTTATGAATATTTTTTTTATTGTTTCTATTTTTGTTAAATTTTTGCAATAATTTAATATTTTTACCGTATTTGTAGATAAGACTGCGCACAATTCACAAAAATTAAAACAACACGTTACGCCGCCCGTCAGAGCAACTCTGCACAAATTGCACTAAACTCGAGTACACACGACGGCTCTAATCAGCCAGCCGCAAATGATGAACAATTCCTTCAATCCGACAAGTCTGCAACAGCAACACAATGTCGTTACAACTCACGCACAACAGCCACAACAACACGCATCCATTGCCACAACTGCTAATCTGCCAACCACGGCAGCGTCCATCAATTATCTTCAGCAGCCCACCCAAATGCAGCAGCACCACCAACTGAATCCACTCAATGTACACCAGCAACAACTGGCGGCTGCCATGGGAGGCACGCCAGCTGGACTTTTCGATGCGAGTCAATTGCAGCCTGCAAATGTCTTGGAAAAATCATACTATCCAGGAGCAGCCACCTTGCCACCGAGTAATACAGTAGCCACCACTGCGGCCACTGCCTCTGCGCGATATTTCACGGCAGGCAGCACCGCGAGTGTCCAAGCACAGCCACCTCATCCGAATACTATTTTGATTACCAATAACTTTGCCCAGCAACAATTGCCCGCAGCACAACCGCAGCAACGGAGCAACACCCTGACGGGAGTACCCTCACCAGCCAGTTTCAACAGTAACAGCATAAGAATTGTCTCGACTACGCCGAATACGCACCAGCAACATGTCTACAGCATCAGCAACAATTTGGGCAAAGACCCAGCGACTGAATTGTCCACAGCCGCCCATCAGCAATTGTATCAGCAACAATTGCTGCAACAGCAGCAGCAACACTTCACGCACAACCAACATCTCTCCACACTGTTGCCGCAACATTTCACCCAGCAGCATTTTGCAGCACAACAGCCCCAGCAACACCACAACCAGCACCAACACTCCTTGCAACTGCAATTGCCCTCCACGCCGGGTCAGCAGTTTTATGTGGCCACCGACGCAACCGCTGTAGCCTCTACCACTGCCAAATTAATGCCCACCATGACTTCAAGTGTGGCCAGTGCCGTGGGCTCAGCCTCAGTGGTCACCGCACCCATACAAACGCCCACACCCAACTCGGCCAGTTCCACGGTCGTCTTGGACCGCATCAATATTTGCATCAACAATCACTACAGTGATGCCACGCCCCCGGGCACCACACGCATTGATTCGCCCATTACATTGTCAACATCGCTGTCGGCTACACCTGCCCAACAGCCATCGCCCATCATCCCGGCAATTCAGCACAAGGCCGTAGTCGATTCGGGCAGCAGCCTGCTCATCGATCCCTATGCCAGCAATGAGTCCACCTTGGTGATCGATGAGCCCGACTCCACAACAACCACACCTCATACGCCACCAACCACGCCCGAGAACACATCGCCTGCTTCGTCGCAGGCGGCCAACACGGCAGCATCCACCACAGAGCAATCACCCAGTACGACAGGGGCGTCGCTAAAGAAGGTGTCCTTTGCCGATCTGAAGCAACAATTTGCCGAGGCCGCCAATATCATCGAGAAGGCAGCAGCAGCCGCAGCGGCAGCCACAACGGCAAATGTTGGGGCCAACACAGCTTACGACGACACTGACGATGTAGAAATTGTGGAAGTTACGGTCATGCCACAACCTCAGGCGACACAACCTCAACTCTCTGCAGTGCCACCACAAACACCAGCCACTCTGCCAATGACACCACCCACTCCACCCACACCGCCACCTCCCACCGTCACATTCAACATTGGCGAGGATGTTTTCATCAAACGTCAAGACGGACGCTTCTATCTGGGCACCATCATCAACTGTGCGCGTCAACAATTTCTGGTCAGCTTCGATGACAAATCGGAACTGTGGTGCACCGTCGATGAGATGCGTAAATTTGGTGCAGGCAGCAGCAAAGGTGACTCCAGTGGTGACAGCTCAGCCAAGCAAGTGCAAATGTGTGTGGCCTGTAAACGCTCGCAGAACGACGATACTGTAGAGATTTGTGAGCGCTGTGGGCGTGGTTATCATCGTAATTGCACTACGGAAACTTCATACGGCAGTGGGGATTGGCTGTGCAAACGGTAAAATTAAATTTGTAAGAAATATTAATTTTATTTAATTTTAATTTTTTTTGTACTTTTCAGTTGTTGTAAGCCCATGAAAGTGTTAATTACCAATAACAACAACAATCGTGAAGGTGTTAAGAAATTCCAAATATGTCGCCAGTTGCCCTATCGTGTAAGTTGTCCTCAAAAAAAACCATTTTTGTTATTCCAAATTTAAAATTTTATTTCTCTCTTCTCAGGCCGCCGAACTCAACTGGGACGAAAAGCATCGCGTGAATGACGAGCAAATCTACTGCTACTGCGGCAAGACTGGCAAATTTGATCACAACATGCTGCAGTGTTGCAAATGCAGCAACTGGTTCCACACCCACTGCATGCAATGCTTCAAAAGTACTATTCTACGTGGCGATGGGTGAGTGAGACTAAACGAATGCCATTTGATCGTAGTAATGAATGCAATCTTCCTCCCTTAAGTTTCTTTGTGTTTTGCTGTTCCCTCTGTCATAATGGCGAAGAGGAGTTCTTGCGTCGCTTACAAATGAATTGGGTGGACCTAATGCATTTGACTCTGTACAATTTGTCTGCTATGAAGAAACATCAACACCAAAAGTATCATCATTTCGTCAATGACATTTGGCCATTTGTGAAGGAGAAGCGTGCTACTTTTCCCATACCACAAGAGGTGAGTGAGAAGACAAATTGAAATGGAATTTACTTTATTTAATTAATAAATAACAATAATTTCCTTTTCACTTCAGTGGATTGACATGCCCGAAGCCCAATTCAAGGAACAACTGAAATCAACTTTGAATCTAACCACCGATCGCTTTATGTGTGGTAGGGAATTCAAGCGTGATCATGACTATTTTGCTTTGCGCACAAACGGTCCACCTTTGCTGCCAAAATTCCACGTTCAATTGGGCGATGTGCTGTGCGATAAACTGGTGACTCAAAGTCTGAATTTGACATTGCTGAAGGGGGCTCCAGAGAATGAGTAAGTTAGATAAAATAATTTTTCAACCGACATTTTTTCCAACCAAATAAAATCGTTTTTAGTTAAAACTGCTCAATAATGGCTTACATCCGTTAATTTTATTATTATTAAAAAAAAATCATTTTTTTTTCTTTTAAAGATCCAAAGCTATCTCCGCCGATTTGAACGATTCACTGACAAATTCAAAACGTTTGGATGTGGCCGAAATAAAAGACGTTTACGAATTTCGCATTGAAGATGATGAGAAATTCACATCGGACGATGAAATACCCATAAAGCTTATACTAAATAAAGCGAAGAAGATAAAAACCTCACCAACTACAGACAAAACTGTGCTCAAATCCAGCTTAAAAAAATCACCCACGACGCTTCATAAGAAAATCGAAATGGATGATGAAAATGCCAACGATGCTGCCAATGCCAGCCTACGACTGACCAAGAAAAGTCCCCAGAAGAACGACAGTCCGAAGGGGGAGTTGTCATTGTCGCCTGCCAAAGCAACAAACGACAAAGTCGACCACCCGATCAACCCAGAAGAAAATGTACCCAGTGTCGAAGCTGTGGCCGCCATTCCCACCGTGAGGGTGAAGAACAGTCGCAAGCGTAAGGCCTTCACCCTGTCGAAATCGTACAAGGAAGTGGCTGCTGAAGGAGCCACCGCCACCAACCGAATCTGTGATTCATCGTCCGATGAGAACTCAAGCAGCAGCCGCTGCACCTCGTTGGATTTGATCATTCCACCGCCGAAGAATTTTCTCGGCCCAAACAACCCCTTCCGCATGGTGACGCCCAAGAAGAGTACGACCAGCGTCGGTAGTGGTGGCGGAGGCAAGAAATCTGTTAGCTTCGCACGTGGCAGCTCGATGATTAAGAACAGTATTTTCAATACGACCACACTGGATTTTAGCTCCAAATTGGCAGCCTTGAAGAGCGCTGGCATGTTTCCAAATTTCAGTACAAGCAATCTAGCCAAAGCTGCTGGTCAGCCGAGGACGGTGCGCACGATCAAGCGAAGACTGAGTGCCAAAGATATTACGATCGGGCCAAATCAAGAGGTTCGTCGACGTCGTACGCGGCGTCTATCATCAAATATTGAGGTGAGTGTTGTCAACTGACGTGATTGAATTGAGTATGATTTCGTCTTTTCCACTTTCTCACAGGTCATAAGTACAACAACTATAAATCCCATTCCTAGCAACTTTTTCCCAATTCATGCCAAAGATTTACTTTCATCCACCACACACACAACCACAATAAATCACAAACAAATACACCATCAGCAGCAGCACATAAATCAAATAGCCTCATCGTCATCATCCTCGCCGCCCACTTCGACCACATCGAGCATGGACTCCCTGCCGTTGTCCGTGCAAAAGGCTGCCTTATTGGCGCAACAGCAGCAGCAGCCTGCTAAACCCACGCACGGGCGACGTTTACGCCAACGACCGCCACCTCTAAAGAGCTCAACCAACGACAGTCGGCGCAGTTCGATTTCGGGCGCCAGCACCTCGTCGAATCAATCGAATTCTTCGTGTTTGGTGCCAAGCGGTGTTGCCGCTACTTCGTCGACCGGCAGTAGTGACAGCACCACAATGCAAGACTTGAAACAGTCGGTGAATAAATACTTTGGCGCTGCCAATCGCATCGAATCGGGTGAGCAATTCTCCATACGTGCCAAGCGGCAATTGTCCAATGGACAAATGCAGTATCTGATCGAGTGGGGAGATGCCACGATCACGAGCACCACTACCATATGCTAGAGTGTTAGAACAAGCACCATCTGTTGTTTGCATTGAGGTTGGTGTTGACACATTTATGAGCTACATCATGTACAGTGAATGGGAAATTTGAGATTGCATTCAATTTTCTAGTACTTTAGTAAGTTATAATATTATTTTCCATTATTTTCATCAATATTTTTATTTTATCTTATTTTTTTTTTTGGTTGCCTTAACAATTTTTTACATTGCATTTTGTTGTTATTTTTAAATTATACTATATAAGGGATTTATCAAAATTATTGTTGAACCAATCCGAGTTGATAATTATACTGAAAACATTATTGAAATTTGTAACGAGAATTCGCAATTATTGATGTCGCAGAGAAATGAGAATTTGTGTTGAGTTTAGTGTCTGCCTGTCTTGCTGAACACTCGAAACAAGGGTACGTTTATTGTTGTTGTATTTGCATATGCAAAATTGGCTTATACAATCCGCAAATATTGAAGTCGACCCGAACAAAAGAACCAGCCGCGCTCTTACTTAGAGTGTACTAGAGTGTCCGCACTTCGAATCGAAATGATGTCCTTCAATCGCTTCCAGCAATGGCAGATCTTGTTGCAAGTGGCTCCGGCAGTTAATCCATATTTAGTCTTGGCAATAGAATTAATACTAAGTATTAGTTTATTTTCTGATCAAAGTAGTGGGACTATCTTGAAACCTAAACCTAGCCATTTTTAATTATAATTTTTAATTTTATCTGGGGTGCAATCGTGTATCTTGATATTCAATAATATGTTGTCGAACGAATGTGTTTCGATAATGTTCGGACCAAACATCAAACCTAAACGAACCTAAAGTGAATAACAAGACTGGCGGTTTTGTTCGATATCGAGATACGCGATTGCACTCCAAGAAAAAAAAAACGGGTTATCATTTTTGAAAAATCACTATAAAGATACATGATTTTTCTCGAACAACTGGGGTCTATTGTAACTATTCGCCAATATGTTTAATTTTTTTAAATTACACTGTTCTACAAATTAAAATTTGGAAAATTGACTTGAACGAGACTAGTGTATTTATATTTGGAATCGCTGATCACGAAACCGTAGTCCGTTTTTTTTGCAAAAAATTTTTTTCAAAATTTAAAAAAAAAATTCTAAATCAACATTTCCATGTGGCAATTTCATGATAGTGTATTTTGGCTCATTTAAATTTATAAAATTAAATTGTATTTTTTACTAAATTATACGGGTTCGGTTCTGAGATTTAAAAAAATAACGATTCCGGTTTCGGCCCGGTTCCCAAACATTTCAAAATATCGGTTTCGGTTCCATGAATTGAAACGGTTTCGGTTCCAGCACCGGTTCTTGGCGGTCCCTGATTCTAAATTAGTTCGTAAAAATATGCAACCTTCATAAACCCCTCTGGTTGCTCGCTCTAAGAAGAAAGGAATTGTTCCATGGTTCAACATTTTTTGTGAGTAAATGTACTCGAATTTAGTTAGAAAAAAAACAATAATTTTAATACAAATTTTAAGTTTATCTTATTTAAGTTTTATTTTCTTTTTTGTTTTCCATTTGCGATTTGTTAATTTAATCTCAAAAAAAAAAACTCCCTCGTTTTATATTTGTTTTCTTTTCTTCTTCTCAAAAAGGAATGCTCACTGCCAATAGAAAGATTTATTGTTTTTAAATGTTTTTTTTTTTGTTTTTAAATACAAATTTTCGGTAAATTAGCTAAATTTTAAAACAAAAAAAGTATATACACAAAAGAAAAATGTTTCAAATCGTTAATCGAAAGAAAATAATCAAATGAAATGAATAAATAACTAAATACAGGTTTAAATTGTGCAATGGCAGGAATATTAAATATATTTTCATACAATTAGTGAATAAATGATTAAAAATAATATGCGTATGTAAGCAAACTTAATTGTATTATATATGCATTTAGGCGAATAAGCTTAAAAGTAAAATCCCTATTTTATGCATTAATTATACATATTGGTAGACTACAAAAGTAAATTTAGGTACTTTCATTTCAAATGAGTTGATTCAAATTCAAAACACAAAAAAAAGGAAATTAAAATTTTAGCTATTTTAGCCGAGAAACTCTTCATCAACTCATTTAATAAAATATATATGAATCATTTCATGAAGGTTTTTTCAACTCGCACACATACAACATACCCGAAAAAACCGAATGATATTCATTTAACCGTACTCTGTCTGTTCGTTACTAACTTTTCGATAGTATTATATAATTAACATTACATTAAAAAAAATCGCAACGAAAGGTTATGAAACACACACACACACATAAACACACAAACATCCATACACACAAGTATATAAAAAAAAAGAAAACATTCATTGCAATACAGGTGTGAGTGAACGTTGGTGTGAAGAAAGCTTTGCTTGCTTCACTCATTATCAGCTCACACTGTATTTCCATTTAACCTTAGTTAAATTAATTGTAATCTAAAAATTTTGTGGACAAAATTTAAAATCAGAAGTGAAAAAACAAAAAGAATGTATATTTTGTTATAGAAATGTCATTGAAGTTGAATCAAATTGAACGCATAAATTAGTTGTATTTATATAAGCCATTTCAAAGGATTAAAGTAGCTAAAAAAGAAAGAAAAAAAAACATTTTCCTTTAAGTGACTGGAGAGGCAAATTAAGTTCATCTTTATTGGATTTGGTTTTGTGTTCTTTGAAATGGTTGAAAAATTGTAAATTTTGTTTAATGTTAAAAGAAAAGAAAAAACAAATTGGAAAATTACAAAAAAAAAATAATATATATGTGAAAATAAAAATTGTTTATATAATTTATAAAGTTAGTTGTATTGCAAATATATTTTAATTTAATCATGCAGTATGCTTTTACTCTTGGGTATCGTACTGTTGTGTTTTTTTTTTTTTTTAAATTTTATTATGAAAGAAATTTTTAATTGTGAAGTACATTATTGAAAAAGAAAGAAATTTATATATATACTTGGAATAAATATAAAAATTATCGAAATGTTTACAGTAAACTGAAACTATTCACTTATTTTATTTGGAAATTGGGGAATAGGAAAATTTCTATTGAATTCATTAGAATCTGGCGCATTTAGTTCTTAGATTTGCTCCCAGTATTTCGTCCTGCGCTGCAGAAACGTTCTTCTGAGAATTACTTAAAAGCTTATGCGAAACTAGTAAATTACCCATGACTTCGCACGTAAATATATATATACTGCACCCTCTTTGGACTTACATAGATCCTCTTATCGAACCCCTTTGGCCTACTTTTCAAAAAAGCCACCTCACAAATCTGTAGCCACGCAGAGTATGGAGTTTAAATGCGGAAAATCGTCAGAAAAGGGCTAGTTCTCGAGTCGGTTTCAAACGTTACTTCTCAAATCGACTTCAAATAAAAAAAAAGTGAAACGTGAATTAATGACTCGGTTTCAAATATTAGAGAAAAAACTTTGATGTCGAGTCGAGAAGTAAACTTTGAAAACGAGTCGAGAATCACATTAGTTATCGACTCGAGAAAAAGGGTATTTCTCAAAAGTTTTGAGACTGTGTTTGCTGAGTAAGTTCATCTTAAATGTGCACTTAGCTTACGAAGGTTTTTACAAGGATCCGACGTGTACTTATGCATATGTACCCATTCTATACATCAATCTGCAACCTAGCAACAATTGCTGTTTATTTTATTTCTCGAATATTTCATTGACGGTATTTTTTGCTATGTGCGTTGTATTTCTCTTGGCTTTATAGTAAAATAAAATAAAATCTACAAAAATCCAGCATGAAATCTTCAAGTGCTTATGCTAATATGGGGCCCGATGACCATACTGACAAACTGACTGAAATCGGTGAGTTACCTGTCACCTGGCAAATGCCACTTGGAATTCTAATTATTTAACCTTTGAATGGTCCCACGAAGATATGACTGCAGAGCGAATGGTTCAAGTGGGCAGTGTTTTACGCATCATTGACGAATCCATTAAGAAACTGAAAATTTCGTTAATGCTGCCGAAAATATTCGAAAATCCCACAAAGCTGCGTCAGTCCTTGAGCGGCACGAAATATGAAAAATGCGTTGGACTGGTTGTAGCATATTTGAAGGATAAGGTAAGTGAAATGAAATGAAAGTAGCATAGAATAAGAGTAGGGTAATTTATGAATTGTGCCCTTAACATAGAAAAACCAAACAATGAAAGATCCGCACCTCAACTATAAACTCATTAAGCTGATCGATATGTTCTATGAGAAAATCGAAATTATTGAATTTCTACCCAACTGGTTGGCGGAGTTAGGCAGCGACGACAAGGCCTTATTGGATGCATTTCATTTATTATACAACATCACCGATCAACGTCTACGAAAATCTGCTGTGTCTGAATTGTCGAAGGAGCGAAAGATACATCAGATTTATCACGAGAACGAGGTGGTAAAGAAGAATATTCTGGGTAACACAAACTCAACGCAAATTCTATGTATATGCAACTCATTTCTCTCACATCTATAGAATTCCAGAAGAAACTGCATAGTCAGACAATCAATTCGCGCTGGAAGCTGGCTGCCAAAGATGGCATCATTCAGAAATACGAAGAAGATTTGGCTTGTAAGAAGTGGAATAACAATGTGCGCGTCAAAGCGGAAATGTAAGTGGCATCTTTTGTAATTTATTTTATACATAAATATATTTTGCATTTCATCAGCGTGCAGTCGAGTATGCGCATTCAAAGCATACAAAACGCCAGCATTGCTAAACAAAAGGAGCTTGAGGAAGAGTTGGAAAGGTCAAAGGACGAATATGATAAGGTGTTGAGTTCTAATTTGCATCAGGAGAAGGAAATTCGCGATGAGAAGTAAGTAGCAGCTCTGACATTCCAAGTGTAACTACGAAGTTATTAATACGGTTTTCAGAAACAAACTCCTCTTTCAGCTGGAGTCGCTGATCAAAAAATACGACCAGAATATTGGCGAGAAGATCAAGGAGAACATACATTTACACGAGGAATACGAAGAACAAAAGAAACAATTTGACGAGTTTTTTGTAATTTATCAAAGTCAAGCAATCGAATATGACACTGTAGTCCATCAAAAGGAGGAGGAAGATAAGCGCAAGCACGAAGAAAAACTAATGCTGTTCATGATGAATCGAGCGGCACGCGTCATCCAGATTTTTTGGCGTCGATTCAGGCGGGAGCAGCGGAAAAAATCGAAGAAAGGCAAAGGTGGTAAAGGTGCTAAGGGCAAGAAGCGTTGAATATATTCACTTTGTAGCCCTTCTACTAGTGCATTATTATTTCAAATTCGAAGCGATGTGAAAAAACGAGGCACTCACTGAAAATTTAATTGGAAAAAATAAAAAATTTGGAGAAAATTTTTTAGTTTTCGTTCTGCACGTTTGTAAAAAACAATAAAATAATTCTCGCATCAACTAAAAAAATGTCTGTTGTTTATTTCGCACTTTGATTGTGCAAACAAAAATATGTGTTAAATGTCCAATTTGTGCAAATATATTTAAATTTCCGAGCAAACCCAATTTGATGTGTATTTAAAATTTGTGAAGAAATTCTGACATTATTTTAATTGAATTTCGATTGGAGTCTGTGACGCTGGATCCGCTCATGTAATTATCCTCCTACCCAATTGCTTGGTGCATGATTTTAAAAGAAACGAATTTTGAGAGCAGAATATAGGTAAGTTGAATAAAGAATCCCGAATCATGCCAAAAAGTAGCAAGGATGCACTAGGAAGCTGGCATAATCACATCTAACATGGTCAATAAATACTTGTGAGCTGGCATGAATCACCCAAAAAAAAAAACCAATGATTATATCGATACCTTAAAGCACAATACTGCTATGTCCCTTTTTCATGCAAATCAAATTTCCAAATATTTCTAAGATTTGTGGTTTGTGGGAATCGTAATGAAAGTAAATTTTAAAATAAACAATTTTAAAGCAAATAATTTCGTATCATGCTAATTAAAGCAACGCTGGTTGGCTCGACTCGGCTACCCACATTTAACGAAACTCCTGGAAGTGGAACGCATTTAATTTATTTTTTTCATACTATGGTGGTGGAAAATTACACGGCAAATGCTCGTTCATTTCCAATCGACGTTCAAACGAGTCGAGTAGAGTCCGTTTTGGTGAGCGGTCGTGCTTAGGCTTTTCGAGCACACGACTTATCACATTTTGTGAAAAAATTTATAAAAAAAATCTAAAAAAAAATTAAAAATATTAAAAAATCAACAAAAAAAATTGTAAAAAGTAGCAAAAATCGAGCAAGTGTTAAAGACGTAAGTTGAAAACGGAAGTGGTTATGAGAAAAAAATCGAAATTTGTGAGAATGGGGTGTTGGGAAAGGGAAAGGAAAAAAAAAACCAAGATGACGTCGGCGGAAAATGGACGACGAGTAGCGAAAAAATGTGTTTCTTTTAATTTTTGTGGTTGTGTCTGGCTGGCATGGTGAAAACGTGAAAATTTACAGTTTAAGTGGCATTTGATATTCAGTTTGAGTAGAAATTTAATTATTTACATCCTAATGCGTATACGCCTTTCTTTTATAAAAAAAATTGCGAATTTTTTGGGAATTCTTCATGAAATTGATATGTACAACGAGTGTGGGGAGGCGCAGCATTTTCAGTGTTGCTGAAACAGTTAATTTTCGCTACTCTTTTTAGATAGTACTATTTGGAAAAAAATAGTACTATAGTTAAGTACGGAATAATGAGCGGGGTGGGATGGGAAGGGTGTTTTAAAATGAAAAAAATATAGCAAATTCAATTTATTCATTCATTTGTACTAATTTATTTCCTTCTCCCTTTCTTTGCAGTTTCTTTTAAGTTTTTCTTTTGTGTAGATTTTTAAAAAAAAAATATCACAAAACAAAAGTCGCGACACACCTATCTCCTTGTTGAAAAATGAACTCTGGCGGTCCAAACTATCAAATGGCATCCTTATACGTGGGCGATTTGCACCAGGACATCAATGAAGCGGGTCTCTTCGATAAATTCTCCACGGCTGGTCCAGTTCTGTCCATTCGTGTGTGCCGTGATGTGATTACACGCCGTTCATTAGGCTATGCCTACGTCAATTTCCAGCAGCCAGCGGATGGTAAGTTTCCCAACAACAATTGCATATACAGAAAAATGTCTTTGGGGGAAAACACACAGTTACATATTTGTACGTAGAAAAAGTAATAAAAGAAAAAAGAACACGTGTGCAATACGATGATTGCGATTGTGTTGTTGTCGTCTGTCGCATTTCCAGCTTTTGTGAGTCATGCCAATCCAGCTGTTGTGTTGGCTTGTTTGCTTCAATATATTTATGGAGGGACGGACGGACAGCAAAGAGCGCAGGTAGTGGAAAAAATTTGTGAAATTTTTGCTAATTTTGTGCAATTTATGTCATTGCCTTTTGGTTGTGTGCATACGCAAAATGAAGATGAAAGCAACAACATTTTTTTTTCGTCTTCAGTTTAATTAGGTACTGACAAAAGGATTTTTGTATATTTTTACGAAAGATATGTGAGTCTTGAGACTCTTCTATTTGATAACAATTATAGAAAATACTTATTTATTGGCTTTTTGAGCCTGCACTCAAATGACCACGAACACATGAAATGTTTACGAAAACAACAAAATGTTAATTGAGAGAATCTAATATGTTAAACATGATTTATTATTTATTGACATTCGATTTGAATTTTCCGCTCATTTGTTGACTTTTTGATAAAATTTTGGAAAAAATAACTCGCACTAATACGGTTAGTAACATGATGCAAAACCAGAAGGTAAATGCAGTTTAAAAATATATATAAAATCGTAAAATCCTCGTAGACCGTTCAGTTGTTTAGATGAGCAGTGTATGAATTTTGATAGGTATTTTCAGCAACTGGGAGTTTTCAAGGGATTTTCAACTTTATAAGGCGACTTATTTAAGATGGAAATCACGGCAGTTCAGATATGCACTTAAAACATTAGTTTTGACAGGGGTTTCCCACTTTAAATGATTTCTTTTATATGAATTGCCTTTAAATTTTGACAGAAATAGTTTGAATGTAAACTACAAATAATTGTTAAAGCCTTTTTACTCCAATGACCGGTTAATAGACATTTTATACTATCGGTGTCAATTAAAGTGCTAACCCGGACTAAATCTAATTCGGCACTTTTCCATTGACTTGTTATTTGAAATCTTTATCAATTAGGCAGTTGAGTGGAGTAAGCAGTTCTAGCGATATCGAGAGATAAAGAATGATTACATATGAATAGCGGGGGGTAGAGTTCACTCGACCAGGCTGATAATATGAGTATGAAGAATTGATAACAATATATGGGAGTGGCCTAAAATTTAATCTATAGTCCGGTGAATTTGAATGAATGAATTTTGGGTCTTTGTTGATTTAACATTTATGTAGCAGTAAAATAAAACTGGCAACACAATTAAAAGGCTTATGACGAACACACATACAACTTTAAAGCTACAACTTCACATCAGGGCTTTTTGACTGCTCCTTTTTGACAGCTACATGTGAATGTTTAAAATTACTCAGTTTATCCTCTAAAAACATGAAACCCCAGCTGTGGAGTTGAGGCATTAGTCAACAACAGCTACTTCAAATTGGTTGCCAAGTTATTTTTTTTTGAAAATATATCGAAATCTACTCTTTTTCGTATAATGGCTTGAAATGTGATATCCATTATGCTATCTTATCTCAGAGATTAAGTAATTACAAATTTGAAATAATCCCGTTTACTCCATTTTTAATATAACTAGATGAAGAAAAAGTAACTGATAACACTGAAAGCCATTAGGTACTTTTCGTAGCTTTTGCTATCTAAAAAATTTTTTTAATAGTTAATTTTTTCTTAAACTTAATTTAACTACCTTCTTGCATATCAATGCAACACTTCATCTCCAATTTCACAATTCTCCAAAAAATTCCGTTAAATTGATTATTTCCAGTTAACGAAACACCAAAGAGAACAGCCATCGACAGCCATTGAGCATATTCCAGTTTATATTGGAAGTGGAACATACGAGAATTTCTTGTCTCGCTAACATTTTTTTTTTATTATCTCCCTCTTATTTTTCGTTGAGTTTGTAAACATGTGTTTTTGTTTATATTTTTTTTGTGTCCGCTCCCTGCTGGGTTGCCAGATTGAGGTTTTTTTCAAATGTAATTTTGATGATTTTCGAACCTTTTCGAAATATTATTTATTACTTACATATTTTTACAAATGTTTTAAATTATTTTTTTGATCAGAAAAAATTATTTGGAAAAATATTTTTCAATAAATACTAAATACAAATATTAATTCTGACAAAAATTGCTTTAAAAAAATATATATATATATTTAAAAAAAAAGACGAAAACATTTACACACAAATTTTTTGTTTACAAAAAAAAAATGCCTTTAATTGCTTTGTTTTTAACGATTGTGCGCAATCATCATCTGGCAACCTTGCTCTTGGTTGGTATATTTTATATGACCACCACAGCCAGCATGGTTTTTTTTTCGTATATGAAGAAGGGAAGATTCTGAATTTTTTAAGGTTACGTTTGACAGAATTTGTGCGCACGTTTTTGCCCAATTTTTTCATTCAAAATGTGTGTTGATGCACGAATTTGCGGAAATGCGAACATTTTTGTTTATTATAAATTTTTGTTGCTATTATTTTTTCTTTGACTTTAATCTGTTTAACTAGTATCGACATTAGCACACATTATAGGAGCACATAGATGCCATTGGTGGAACTTGTTTGACGTTCGCTTTGGTGACGGGTTGTAGATAGGTATAGAAAGAAGTGTATGGCTTAAAACGTGGCAAAATGAATGATGGTTAGCAACAGCAAAAATTTCTGTTTCTGGTGGAATGCACTAAAACGTAAACCGGATGCCAATCATGTCTGCATTTACTTTCACTAAATGTACTTGTTTTTGTATGTGGAAAATGTGCTTACGAAGCACATTTGTAGACACAAAGAATGAATGATTGGTATGAACAGGAAAATGTCCAGTTGTCTTTCTTTTCTGGGGTAATTTAAATATTTAAAACCTTTGATATAAAATCGTATTAAAAATTGGTCTCAACTTTACAAGGCCGTTTATAATTCGGCGCGTTTTTTTTTTGTATCGCTTACATTCAAAATGACTCGAAACTGCGCAATAAAATCGTCTTCATTTTACCACTTGTTTTGGTTTAAAAATGTGGTTTAACTTTCACTGCTATATTCGTTGTTGTTTTTGTTATGTCTTGGAGGTCAACGGCATACTTTTTTTATATTTGTTCATTCATTGAGTATTTGATGATATTTATTATTATTTTTTTTTTTAAATTTTAGTTTTGCTATTTTTACTGCATAGTTGTGAAAGTAGACAGTAGTATAGTTAAAAAAATACTGTATTTGAATTCCAACACGTGCAAAGCAATTGTAATTGTGCTTCCAATTTTTTTTTTTAGTAAATATGTGGTTATAATTAAATTATGTCTATAAAGATGATCGTTGAAAAATAAAGAATTTAAGCAAGGTTCGAACTTAACTGCCTGGGCTTAGTTTAGTTTAAAAAATACATTTGAAATACTAGAGGCAAAATTACGCCATAAGCACTTTCTGGAATTTTTTTCTTGTAGTCGATAATATTTATTATCCTTTTGACCAAACATTTACGTTCTAGTTTAGATTATCCAAAATAAAAAGATTTTTGGATTGTCTATTAAAATAAATATTGACTTATTGTTTAAAAAAAAATAGTCTGAAAAAGGTTTATGCATTTTTGGGGTTATGATGGTTGTGGTTTGCAGAAAATCTACGCAGCAGAGCTTAAGAAAACACATGCTACTTTCCACTTATTGTTTAAATTTGTATATAATTACACCAACATTTGCAACTTCTACCCATTGGTTGGATACACATTCCTTGTGTTTACCAACTAAGATTCATTGTTGCTAGATCAATCGTGCTCGACTTACCGTGTCATTTTTACACATTACTAAAACTGACAGAAGTAGAAGAGCGACAGATACACTTCAATATGTAGTTCCATAAAGCTTTGTAAAATTTCTTTTTCAACAGAACGAAGATTAGATCAGCCTTTACCTCTCTTTTCTAGATGTTATTGAACAAATTTGCAACTTCTACCCATTGGTTGGATGCGCATACACCTTGTGTTTACCGACTAAGATTCATAGTTGCAAGAAAAATTACTTGACTTACCGTGTCATTTAAAAAGCTCAAATGCAAATGACAGAAGTAGAAAAGTAACAAATAGACTTGCCAACACTATAATCAGCAACTTCTACCCATTGGTTGGATGCATATCCCTTGTGTTTACCGACTAAGATTCATTGTTGCCAGATAAATTTCACTCGACTTACCGTGTCCTTTTTATAATCATAGAAAATGACAGAAGTAGAAGAGGGACATTGACTAATTGTAATGACAGGCAACTTCTACCCATTGGTTGGATGCGCATACACCTTGTGTTTACCGACTAAGATTCATAGTTGCCAGATAAACAACTTGACTTACCGTGTCAATTGACTACTTGTGCATTTGACAGAAGTAGGAAAGTGACAAATCATAATAAATATTATAAATCCAAAATAGAAAATTCGGGAATGCCATTAAAATTATAATTTGCAACTTCTACCCATTGGTTGGATACATATTCCTTGTGTTTACCAACTAAGATTCATTGTTGCCAGATCAATCTTAACACTCGACTTACCGTGTCATTTTTACACTTTACTAAAACTGACAGAAGTAGAAGAGTGACAGTTGAAATTCAATATTGTAATGCTGTTTTTACAACAATGAAACTCTACACCATTTTATAGCCTTTTTTAAAGTTATTATTGAAAATGTATGCAACTTCTACCCATTGGTTGGATACACATACCTTGTGTTTACCAACTAAGATTCATTGTTGCTAGATAAATTACTTGACTTACCGTGTCATTTAAAAAGCTCAAATGCAAATGACAGAAGTAGAAAAGTAACAAATAAACCCTCAACACTCAGTAATGATTCCTATGAATACTATAATCAGCAACATCTACCCATTGGTTGGATGCATATCCCTTGTGTTTACCGACTAAGATTCATTGTTGCCAGATAAACCTTCGACTCAACTTACCGTGTCCTTTTTATAATCACAAAAAATGACAGAAGTAGAAGAGTTACAAAGCTCACTTCCTATGTCCTATAACTTGTAATATCAGATGAGAAGCAACTTCTACCCATTGGTTGGATGCATATTCCTTGTGCTTACCAACTAAGATTCATTGTTGCTAGATAAACCTTTCGACTCAACTTACCATGTCCTTTTTATAATCACAAAAAATGACAGAAGTAGAAGAGTTACAAAGCTCACTTCCTATGTCCTATAACTTGTAATATCAGATGAGAGGCAACTTCTACCCATTGGTTGGATGCATATCCCTTGTGCTTACCAACTAAGATTCATTGTTGCTAGATTAATCTTACTCGACTTACCATGTCAATTGGCTCTTGTGCATTTGACAGAAGTAGAAAAGTAACAAAATTTCAATTAAGCATTGTTTGCTCAATGATAATCAAAGATATATCGGCTAGTACGTTTTTCTCGGTGAGCTTCCTTAGTGTAAATTGTCTTAAATAAGCGCTCTTGAAGGCATTAGGCCTTTCAAATACAAAGGGTCGGGTCTAGTTATTCATTGTGAACGAGATCCTATGATCGCTTGAAAAAAAGTTATTTGTTTTTGTATTAAAATTTAAAGCAAAATGGCAACACGGTATATATTATGGTTGTAGGTATGGGAATACCGCTATTTTTGTCACAGTTTTTTAATATGTGCGGATAATTTTAAATTATGAACTTAATTTTAATTCCTGTATCGCTATTATTGACCCAAAATCATAATTTTTTTTCCTTTCTGATCCTTTGCAGCTGAGCGTGCTCTCGATACTATGAACTTCGATTTGATTCGCAACAAACCCATACGCATTATGTGGTCGCAACGTGATCCCTCATTGCGTCGTTCCGGTGTGGGCAATGTCTTCATCAAGAATCTGGACAAGAGCATCGACAACAAAGCCATCTACGATACGTTCTCCGCTTTCGGTAATATTCTCAGCTGCAAGGTCGCCACTGACGAAAAGGGCAACTCCAAGGGCTATGGCTTTGTTCACTTTGAGACCGAGGAGGCTGCAAATACGTCGATCGATAAGGTCAACGGTATGTTGTTGAACGCCAAAAAAGTCTACGTTGGCAAGTTCATTCCACGCAAGGAGCGCGAGAAGGAGCTCGGCGAGAAGGCTAAACTCTTCACCAACGTCTATGTCAAGAACTTTGGCGAAGATATGGACGATGACAAGCTACAAGCTATGTTTGAACCGTTCGGAAAGATCACCAGCTACAAGGTGAGTTTGCGAGAGATTGAGGTTAAGTGGGGGATTGGTGGTAAAAATCTCCACAGCTACATACCCATTGGTCGTTTGATAGAAAAGCCACAATTGCTTAGCAACAAAGAAAATTGTCCTGTTTTTGTAAATATTTGATTTCGTTTCTAATATCATTTTCGCTTTCATCACTCTTTCAGGTCATGTCCAAGGACGATGGCAAGAGCAAGGGTTTCGGTTTCGTTGCATACGAGACCACCGAAGCGGCTGAGGCTGCCGTCGATGCTCTGAATGGCAAGGAAATGGGCGAGAACAAGATTCTCTATGTGGCCCGCGCCCAAAAGAAGGCCGAACGCCAGCAAGAGCTGAAGCGCAAGTTCGAAGAGCTCAAGAAGAAACGTCATGAGGCCGTTTACGGCGTCAATTTGTACGTTAAGAATCTGGACGATAGCATCGATGATGAGCGCCTGCGCAAGGAATTCTCCCTGTTCGGCACCATCACTTCGGCCAAGGTTATGACCGACGAGGAAGGCCGATCCAAGGGTTTCGGTTTCGTTTGCTTCATTTCGCCCAATGAGGCCACTTGCGCCGTCACTGAATTGAACGGACGCGTTGTCGGCTCGAAGCCACTATACGTGGCGCTGGCTCAACGCAAGGAGGACCGCAAGGCCCACCTAGCATCACAGTATATGCGTCACATGTCCGGCATGCGTATGCAACAACTCGGACAGATCTTCCAGCCCAACACTGCCGGTGGCTTCTTTGTGCCCACCATGGCGCCAGGTCAGCGTTTCTTCGGACCACAAGTTACCACCCCCATGCGCAATACACCACGCTGGGCTCCCCAAGTACGTCCCGCAGGCGGTGTTCAAGGCGTGGCTCAGGCTGGCGCTGCGGCCGCTGCAGGCGGCTTCCAAAATGCCGCTATGGCTGCCACAGGCACAGCCCAATTCCGCCCAGCTGGCGCTGGCGGACGTGGCCAACCACAGGCGGTTCCACATGCTGCCGCGGGCGCTAATACAATGCGCAACACAGGCGCACGTGCCATTACCGGCCAACAGGCTGTGGCCGCGGCCAACATGCAAATGGCGGGCGCTCCAATTGCTGCAGGTGCTCAGCAACGTGCACCCAACTACAAGTACACAGCCAATATGCGCAATCCACCAGTGCAACAGGTTCAGGCTCCACCACAACTCCAGCCCATGCACCAAAAGGGTAAGTTTACGCACATTTTAAATTTGGATTCTGTGTTTGCTAATCCGTCTCTCTCTCTCTGTGTGTTGCAGGTCAAGAAAAACTTCTGGCCTCACTTTTGGCCAATGCTTCGCCCCAAGAGCAAAAGCAAACTTTGGGCGAGCGTCTCTATCCAATGATCGAACGCATGCACGCCAGTTTGGCGGGCAAGATCACCGGCATGTTGCTGGAAATCGAGAACTCTGAATTGCTGCACATGATCGAGGACAACGAGGCCCTCAAGGCTAAGGTCGAGGAAGCCGTTGCCGTATTGCAGGTTCACCGCGTCACGGAGCCGACCAACTAAGCAAGGGAAAAACTTTCAAGAAAATTCCAACCCTAACTAAGAAGTTGAGTAATATTGCCACACACAGCAACAACTATAACAGCAACAACAACCACATAAATACACTTTTAGCTCAACAATGAAAAAAATGTGAAATTTCCTCCACAATTTTGGCTAAAGGGGAAAACTGCTGCTGCATTTTCCCCCTCTTCGCCCCAAACCAATTTTTCCAAATATTCGGTTCAAAAAAAAAGCAGCGCTGCATTTTGATTTGATTTTCTTAAAAATATTCCGTTTCGTTCTTTGATATTTTTCGGTTTGATTCTCTAACAAATGAAACTATTTTTTTTTTACTTTTTTCAGTTTTTCTTTTATTTTAAAAATACTTAATAATTCTAAATGCCAATCAAGCAAGATTCTCAAGTTACTTTTCTTTAACCAATATGAAGCATCGAAGCAACTAAAGCATATTAAAGCGCGCGCGCATATCTTGGAAAAAGAAACAAAATTGATTAAGACCGCGAGCAAGAAATCCGACAAGAATCAAGAAATTTCGTCACTATCGCCACACAAACGGATTCTGATTTTCAATAATAATTCTATAATAATATTTCAAGTATTTACCAACTAAATTTAATATTTTTCACTTGAATAAAAATTTGTTTTTGTCATTTTAAAGAATATTAAATGTGCACACACACACAACTACACTACTTGAGTGGAGAACAGAATAAAAAGAAAATCTTGAAATATTTTTTGGGAAATCAGCTAAAAACAACAACAACAACAAAACAAAAATAAATGAAAAACAAAAATACACAAAAAAAAATTGCAAAAAAGTAAAAAAAATCTTTAAAAATTGAAAACAAAAAATACTTGATTGAACCACATTCAAAAAAAACAACAAAAAACGAGGAAGGAAAACCCCCCTAAAATGGAAAAAAGATTTTGCTACTTTTAAACAAAAAAAATACACGTATGAGTTGAAATGAAAAGCAAATTGAAGAAGAAAAAGAAAAAAATGCTAAAATAAATAAAAGAAGAAGAAAAAGAAAAAACATTTTAAAAACCCCAAAAAAATCGTAAAATTTTAAAAGAAAAAAAACGGCGCGTGTTTGCAATTATGCCCAACACTCAAACACACACACGGTGCGCGGTGCCAGTGTATGTACTCCACGGTGTGTGTGTGTGTGTGCGTGACACGTGCGCGAAAATATTTATGCAACCGACATAACGAGAGAAAAATAAAATATCCAAAAAAACAAAAAATACAATAAAATAATCAAACGAAAAAAAAATCTGAAAAATTTTGCAAAAATCATTAAAAAATTTATAAAAAATGCAACATCAACAAATAAAACAAACAAAAAAAGAAAAACAACAACAACAAAGAATAGCGAGCGTTCGTCACCAACCAAAAGAAAAAAAAAACGTTCCATTTGAATTTTTGTTAAAAATTTTTATATTTGACCTTTGATTCCTTTGCAGAGGTAGGCAGGCAAGCAAGGCAAGACAGGGCAAGAAACAATAAATCGTATGACGAACAGAAAACATATTCACTCCGTTTGATTGGCTCTGCTCAGCGTCCAACTATCTGTTGTCGTTCGCCTGCCTGCCTTCTGCAAAAAAGCCTAAAATATTTATTTTTACACAATGAATATAAGTATAATATATATAAATACGACGTCGTCCACACATGCACACATGCATATTATTCACACAAGAACAATGAATATAAGAGGGACGTCTGAAGAATTTTTAGAAGAAAACTAAAACATCAAACAACAAAACAAACAAACAAATAAAAAAATCGTTCGGATTGGAATTTTCTCTTTAAAAACATATTTTAAAATAACTTGGTTATTTTATTTATTATTCTATTCTATTTTTTTTTATTAATATCTATATTTACACAACACACACACACATTATAAATCCCCCCACACACGCATATACATATATATACACGCATGTAGTATATTCCGCGTATGCGCGCGATTATCATATATATAAATTATATTTGAAGAAATTAAATGAAATGAAAATGAAAAAGAAACCAAACCAGAACATACATGAACATGAATTTCAAACATTTGTATCTTATCTTATTATAAAACAAAAAGCAAAACACTTATGTACTATATTAATCAGAAAAACCGCATAATTCGCAAAAACCTTTGAAATAGTAACGGGTCAAGAAGAAAATTTTAGAACTTTGAAATAAAATGTAAAATTCCACTTCGGCAACAGAAATTTACCAACGTTGTTTTTATTTTGAATTGGTGCCGCCGCAACTGCAATGAACGTGATGAGGAGAAAACTCTAGGACACTTACTCTGCAACGGACCGGCTTTAACCATATGGAATATTCTTGGTTGAGCAACGTGCAAACCAGAAAAACCTTCGCATTAAAGTCCGGCACTTCCAGGCTAGATGCAGACCAATGAAGAAGGTCTACATTCCTCACATAAAGGATATGAGAGCTTCGTGGTATAACTATGGACCCATTGTGGTCTAGGCGAGGCTAATAGCTGCCACCAATTGTCAATTTGGGTCACGTTTCAGTTAGGATAGTTTCGTGGAGCACAAAAACATCATCTGACGCGTTGTTATGGTGACAATTATTACGATATGCAAACGAATCAAGAGCACCAAACAACATACAAAAATGAACCTTTAGAACGACTTTGCTTTCACCGTTCCACAAAATGTTACTCCATTTTTCCTTGGACCAACCGAGGTGTTCCTTAGCAAATGCCAACCTTTTTTCTAAATGTTTCTTGTTCAATGAAGTGACCTTTCCCGGACTTTTGCAAATAAATCGGCTTCTTTTAGACGTCTTCTGATGGTCACTTTGCTAAAAATAAGAATAGTCTTACTTCGAGAAGCGTATACAATTTCTCTACTTACTACTTTACTCGAAAACGCGCAGTTACTTAAAAGAACTGTCAAATTTCAATGTTTTGACTGCTCATCTGCACAACTAAATCGTTTCCGAGGGGTTTCCCCACTTTAAATGACTCTGCAACTAGAAAAATGTTAATGTTTGTACATTTGAACACCTCGAAGATAAAATTCGTGAGGCTATCGAGGACATGGGGCAGCCACTTTGCGATTTGGTTATGGAAAATGTCATGAAAAGGATATGGTCCTGTAAGCGTGCTCGTGGTGGCCATTTGGCTGATGTTGTTTTTCATTATTAACGGAATACCTCTTTATTATGAAATAAACATCCGATCATTTATCTCAAAAAATTACATTTTTCTTTGAATACCAAAATAACACCTCTTATGGAAAACCCTGCAAGAAAAAACATGTCCATGCAGAAATAATGCGTGAGCCGAAGCATAATGAATCGATCGTCAAAACTAATAATGCGCTGCTATTTTTGTGAACAAGGCTGCAAGTTGGTTTTCCAGTAGGAAGTCGGTATTCGGATTTTCAACGGAGAGGAATGCAGACTGACTGAAGGAATGGTATCTGGACACTGTCTATTAGACATCAATAATGGGTCTTGTATGCAACAACTGATGTCGGAACTGCATCAAACCAGCGCTGGGCAAAAGCAGACCATTTCACTTTTACAAGAAAAACTAGAGAGTGGACTATCTTCGGCTATACCGAAGTTGAAATACCCCCACACAGTAGGAAGAAGTACCTCGATCATAAAAAAATGTGGTCTCAAGACCCTATTTTGAGCCAATTATAGGTGGTTGTCCAAAATCCATTTCTAAAAATTTCCAATTAAATCCACCAAAAAAAAAAATTGGTCTCAAGACCCCATTTAGACATTATATATGTGGCTTCGGAACCTCGGACCATGTCAAAAATACGTTTCTAAACATTTCCAATCGAATACAACAATAAAAAAGACTTGAAAAATTTTTACCTTTTTTTTCGGTGTATGGGAGCCACGCCCAGTTTTTCTCCGATTTGGCTGATTCTCGAACTTGATCTCAGTATTCACGAGAAAAACATGTAAAAAAAGTTTCAAGTCGATATCTCCAAAACTGCGACCGCTATCGTGCGGACGGACAGACGGACAGACGGACGGACAGACAGACGGACATCGCTAAATCGACTCAGGAGGTGATACTGATCAAGAATATATATACTTTTCCATACCGGACACGCCTCCTTATGGGAGTTACAAACGTTGTGACAAAGTTAGTATACCCTGCCACAGTGAGTGTGGGGGTATAAAAAATACTTTTGAAAAGGCTTAATTTCAAAATTTTGTTTTAATTTTTATTGTACTTTTTTAAGCAAGATTGCCGCACTGCTACATTTCGTAAATCTTTGTTTTTCGGCCCACCTTACTGTATACAACTCCGAGCACAGTATATTTTTTCGACCTTAATTTTGTGACACTGTGTATTCAGTGGACTTTCTTCTTTCTCATCGTTTGTTGTACATTAAATACAATGAATGCACCTTACTTTTTTTTCTTTTATAAAATCTCAACGAATTTAATTCTGGTTTAAAAGCTGCACACAAAGGTATGACTAATGGAAGTGTCGCAATGCACAACAGAATATATACACAAATTCATATTTTATACTTTTTTATTAAGAAAGAATAAACAAAAATTTTAAATGATTACAATTTGCGCATTTTGTTATAGTTGCAGGATAGTTACTTTTTTTGTTTTTTTTTTTATTCATAAACGAACCTACATTTTTAGTAAATCAATATTTCAACATGTCATTAGTAAAGCGATTAGTATGACAAAGTGACAAGTATTATTTGAATTAGGTAGGAAGGAACGAAGAAGACAATAGGATCAAATAAACTTAGGTCTAGTAAATGTAAAATTTGCAGAGTTTGGCAAAAAAAAAATAAATAGTTTCAGAAAATTTTGTAGTGGAAAAAAAACGGTTCTTAAGTTTATGAAAAATGATAGAATTCGATTTAGTTGGCATAATTTTTTGTTAGTAATCCTTGAATGTGAAAACATTACATTAAATTCAAGTCGTTTCCTTAAATGCTAAAATTTATTCGTAGTTGAATTGTAAATTAAACTCTGATCAGTCTTACCAATAAGCAAATCATAGAAACGCATTTTAAAATCATATCAGTGTCCTTTCGGTGCAAAATGATATTGCTTTAAGATGATCGATTCCACTATTGTTTATTGTTAAGACTAATTATAACTTAGATTAATGACACTGATGGATAACTCTCTCTCTCGCCTAATAATTTTTTCCTTTTAACTCGAACATTTCAATTGTATTGTGACTAGAGCATCTGCTTTGCTTGTGGTGCCTCTAGCTTAATCCTCATCATCATCGTCGTCCGATGGCACAAATAGTTCGTTTTCCTCCAGGAAATTGGCCACACTCTTGCTTATTGCAGCTCCTATGAAGAGGCCCGGTATTACCGCACAGAAAACGCCTACCAATCCGAAAGGTTGTTCTTCTGGTTTCGCCCTCACCGCTCCAGATCGATAGTGGGTCGACTGGCGTTGCACAAGAGTTCGTATGGAAAATAACCCTGAGCAGAGTGGACGCGACAGCCGTGAAATGATCATCTTTGAATTTGTTGGCGTTTTTGTTTAACTTCTCTGAAACGATTATTTCCTTGTTATATATGGGACAGTAAAATTAAGCGAAAAAAAGAACCTTGTCGAAAAATCTATTGGCCAATTACAGAGAATGAATGAGGAAATAAGGAGGAATGTCAGTTGATGATGTTGTTGTGACAGCTGTTTGTCTTTTTAACAGTGTTGTCAAGTCAGTGCTTTCCCATTAGATTTCATTAAAATTATTCGAAAAAATTTGCTCAAAACGGTTACAAAAAAGTTTACGGGATAACCAATAATTTTGGTTTTTATATTTCTGAGACGTATTTTTATTTATTTTATCAGGGCCAATTTTGAAAATAATTCCCAGTGGGCAACCGCCGGAAAGGATAATTATGGTTTTTTCTCGAATTTTTAACAAGTTTAGCATTAATGTGTTTTTTCTCAAGTACCTGAATAACTTCATACGCAAAAATTTCAAAGTAATGATAGTAATGATTTGCTTACGTAAATATCCGCTTCATCAATATTTTGGTACCGTTTTTCAACGAAATGCGGTTAAGTCGGTTCTTTAGAGCTGAAACCTAACCCTAACTGTTATCCTGTGAATACTTTTTGAAATTGAACCAAGTAACCAGAGATGCCAGATATTTTTCGGACCTCGTCGCCATTTCCACATTTTGAAGTCGCCCAAAGTCGCCCGAATCCGCCAAATAAAAAAAAATGTTCAATAAAAAAAGGTATATTTCAGCGTACAATATTGTACGCTGAATCCAATACCAATAAAAATTTCATAAATAAAAATAAGTTTTTATTTTCATTTTAAAAAATTTTATTTCTTATAACCAAAAAAGAATAAAAACCTTTTTTAGTTCGATTTAATAGATTAATTTTTTGATTTAATGAGCAAATTTTGCCAACAAAATTTATAAAAATGTTAGATAAAAATGAAATTGTCAAATAGAAATAAATATCGCCAAAAAGTCGCACAGGCCTAAAATTTATCGCGCGATCAATTACGAAGTCGCCAAAAGGGTGATAAATCGCCACATCTGACAACACTGCAAGTAACCCTGCTGATCGTCCACATAAAAAAGTTATTGCGCGCGAAAAGTGTTTGTTGATGGTGGCGTTTTAGTCTTTCTGGCTGTCCAAACAATCAGATTTAAAGTAACTTAAATGCAGAAAAAAGTGCTTGTTGAGAATGATAAGAGCTCGAGGCCAAAGATGTGGTATCGAAAACCACAAAATTCAAGGCGTTCCAGAGTATATAACGGAGGAACGACATATTCATTTCGTACGAAAGCGAATCGCGGAATTCAATTCCTCTACGCCCGTTTGCAAAAAGTGCAAATATAGCCTTCTCAAAGTCTACGACATTAAATATAGACGTGCGAAGGATCATGCCATAGAGAAAATAATGTCGGAGGTGTCTTCCGCGACCTCGTTATCCGACTCATTTGACAAGCTGCTTCAAAAGACGCCGCGCCATGCTGCGTTTAGGTCCTTAGCTAAGCGTGGCCCCGAAGACAGTGACGACTCTGTGACTATCGCTTCTATGGTATTCAGAAACTCAGGCGGTGTACAGCCTTCGCCGTCGAAACGCAATGTTTGTGTGAACTTGTCGACATCCAGTGCAGTAGCAACTACCAGTGCAGCAGCCGCTGTACGCAATGGCCGTTCGACTATCGCTTCTAGGACAGACGATTTTTCACTGGACTCAAGAAGTAACTCTCAATCAACAAGTGACGACTCGGCGGCTGCGAACGCCACATCACATACCTCCCCAGTGACGAGAACCTTAGGCGCTGTGCAGCCTTCATCGACGAGACATGTTAGTGCGAACGTGTCTACATCTAGTGAAGAACCAACTACTAGTGCAGGAGCCGCTAATCGCAGACAACGTCTTGATGACGACGAATATTTGCCCAGCCTTAATGCCTTGAATGGTACACGTTTGCCGCACATCCAGCCCATACCCAGGCGTCGCGAGTTTGTACATGTCAACAAGGATGTGATGGACATATATGCAGCTGGACTCTTAGGCGGGTGACCGCTCTGTTTTATTCAATTTTATTTTTGTACAGTAAAACTTTTTTGATTCATGTCCATTCATTTATTTATTACATATTAAAATTATATATTAAAATTACTTAAGATTACATGATTACTAGCTTCAGAAGTTCACCTTGATGTAGTGCATCTATTCGCAGGTCTTCTGATGTTTGTACGCTCTCTTCATTAGCCTTCAATCCGTGTTGTTTATGGTAATTGTGGTATTAACGCTAATATTTCCCAATTCCGCTTGAAACAAAATGTCCGACATTAATTTCTCTGCCACTGTTCGTGCGGTTTTCGGCAGCCCTCTCAATTTGTAGGCGAAATTTTTACCAACAATATCGAATTCATCCTCTTCGGGTCTTTCGGTCAGTCGTTTCCGTTTTGTTTGCAAGGGATCTTCGGCGTGTGAGTTGACCACAGTTTTCCGCTTCGACCTTTGAGTGGGAGGACTTAGTGAGATGGAATTAAATGTTGGTGGATTTGGACTGGATGAGCTCTCGTAAATATTGTCAGGCACATCATCGTCAGCTGGATCGTATTCATCCTTTATAATCTGAAATGAGATGAGGAATAAAATTAATTATTAAATCATAAATATGTGGGAGTTAGTAGTGTATAACTAACGCTCGTATCTTCATTTTTAAGAATTAAAAAAAAACAGTAAATCGAAAACAGTATTATTCGCAGTATAAACTTCAATGAAAAACAACACAACCCGGCAATTCATTTCCCATCACCTGAATCGTCTTCTTTTTCGTTTTCCTTTCCCATTTCAATGTCTCCGTCTGCGATTGCTGTTTTGTATTTGTTTGAAATTGTGATTCTATGGACGTGCTTTCAGCATCTTGATGTTTTCTTGTATTCATATGACGTACAATGTCCGCGTTACCACCAGACGCAATGGAAATAGTACCTCTGCATTTTCTACACAAAACATGATTTTCACTTTCAGTATTTTCGAGAAACGGATACTTTTCACGAAGTTTTGCGTTAAATTTGTTTTTGGCTCTCGTTTTTCTCATTTTTAATTCCTTAAATTAACAAACGAAAGCAAAATCGAAGTGATTGACGCGTTCTGGATGAAGGCAACAAAGAAAGAGACAAAAATATAATGAAATGTTTTTTACGCGGTATTATGCCGCGCATACACATTTCGATTGTAGGTACAATTCGGTCTGATTGAACCAACAATCGCTGGGGTAGTCGGAATACCAAATGGCCAACAGGTTAGAGCTACAAATCCCCACAGGCTTTCATAAATAAAATAACAACACTTGTATGGTTTCTACACTTATTGGCTTCTTTTGTGGATTACTAACGAGATTAATACTAATCTCACTACTTACAGAGGAGTCATCATTTTCAACTAGATCGTCGTCTTCCAGTAAGCATGACAGAAGCGTTGCTGCATCAACTGTCTCTGCCGTAGAAGAGGTAGCGGCCCCGAACGTTTTAACATCTGGTATTTGGTACACAGATTGTTCTTCGGCGTCAACACTATCTTCCAAATCTTCCAATTTGTCAATCTGCATACTTGTTGTAATGTTTCCACTGGTAATCTGTTTGTTTTTTGTCAGTTTCCTTTTAGCATTGTATTTATAATCGGTCCAAGTCTACAAATTGCAATTTCAAATGTTGAAAAGTCAGTGGCAGGTGTATCTTCAAAACCGAATTACCTTTTGCCAGCATTTCACAGATTTGGTTGGTGGCCCTTTGCTGTTGAGAACATTCGCCAACCTAGCCCACAGTATTTTTCTTTTTTCCCTGCCATTCGCACTGTTTCGCAAGGAGTTTTGCCCGATCCACAAATGTTTTTCCATGAAATCGACTAACAGTGTTAGTTGGGTTTGGTTACTCTGACGGGGAGCCCTGAAAATTAAATTCATATTTTTAATTACGATTTTCCAAAACAATTATATAAATCGACTTACATTTTATTGTATTTTATAAGCACATCGACGACAGACGCCTTTCACTTGGAAATTTAGAGAAACTAGTGAAAACGATAACAAAAATGGTGTCGAGTTGTCCCTTCGATGTCGTTATCGGTCGATATCGAACCTCAACGATTGCATACCAGGGGTGCATTTTAAGGATTTGCGATACCACCGAATCGATTGTCGAGTGGAAAATAGTATCAGGCCATAGAGTCATAGTTGCCAGATAAATATCTCACAAAAGATATCTGAGACAACATCTTACAGCAATTAAAAATTCTCACAAAAAATGTCACAGCAGATAAAAAGTCTTACACGAAAGAAAATATATCATGTGAGAAATTATCTCACAGCAATTAAAAATCTGACAAAAAATCTCACACGAGATAAAATTCTCACAAAAATCTCACAAGCCATAAAAAAAATCTCAATATTAAATAAAACTTACAAATCTGGCAACCGTGCATAGAGTAGCAATAACGATTTTTTAATGACTTGTGAGAAGTGAGATTTTTGTGAGATTTATTACCTACTGTAAGATTTTTGTAAGAATTTAATTTCGCGTGAGATTTTGTGAGATTTTTATTGCTGAGATTTTTTGTGAGATGTTTTCTCACATGAAATGTTTTATTTCGTATGAGAGTGTTGTGAGATTTTTCAACTACTGTGAGATTTTTGTGAGAATTTTTAATTGTTATGAGATGTTGTCTCACGTGAGATTTTTTCAGATTTTGTGTGAAGTTTTTTGTGAGTTGCCAGTGACAAAAGTCTAATGTGACCCAATAAAGCAATAAAGAATTCTCAAAAAATATCTAACAGCAATTAAAAATCTCAAAAATATCTCACAATCTCACACAAAATTTGAAAAAAGTTTACGTCAGACAACATCTTACAGCTAAATTCCTAAAAATTCTCATATGAAACAAAACATTTCAAGTGAGAAAATTTTAAAATCTCACAAATTCTCAAACGAATATAAATCCTCACAAAAATCTCCCATTTGGTGAAAAATCTCACAAAAATATGGAAATCGTGCCGCAATGTCTGTTTGAATAATCGTACTGCAAACAGTACTTGAAAATTTGACACTATTTTTAAGATAAAAATAAAGATCATCTTTTAAAAATTCCAAAAAAAAATACTATCAAATTTTACGATAAATTTATGTATACAAATGGGCATCTCACTAGCACAGTGATTTATAGAACATGGTCTTGAGACCAAATTCGTGTTAGTGGATTTGGACATGGTTTCAAAACTATAAGTAGGTCAAGGGGGTACCGAGACTAAATTGTTTTACGTTTGAGGTTCTTATAAATGGGATATATTGTGTGGGGGTATTTTAGCTTCGGCATTGCCGAAGATACTTGTTCAGTTTTATTTTAATACACAATACTCTTTAAAATACATCACTTCTGTTGTGTGCTTGCAATTGGTCAAACATTTTTCATTCGAGACCTTCTATTCTTTCCAATTCAACTTGAGAAATTATAATTTCCAGTTTCTCAAGTTTCATAACTGAGAGAGTTAATGAAAGTTGGAAAACTCAGGTTAAGAAAAATGAAGAAACCGGCCTATAACCACTTTGCAGGCCGAAGCCGATACCGAAGCCGTCAGTTAACACAAAAACTATTAAAAAAAACTTTTAAAACCTTTGAAAAAGAGCTAAAGTTGGGTAGAGTTGACTGTGCATTACTAACATCGGGGGTTTTCTTCTCCGCCAACTTCCTTCGCTTTGCAGTTTCAGGATCCTCATCGTGGTATTGTAGAAAGTGAACCCACTGATTTGGATGACACTTCTTTAAATGGTTTTTAATGTTTGATGTTGTCTGCTGCTTCGGCAGGCAATGGCCTAGCGATATTGCCTTCTGACATGTGTTGCAAATTGCAGTGCTCTGCTTTCGTTCGAAAAATTCCCAGATATATTTTGGTTTAGCCATTGTTTCTGTGAATAGTTTTGTTTTTATAATTCATACATGAATTTTATTTAATTATTGCTACTTACCAAGTAAAATGCGATTTTATTGGACTCAAACAACTGCTAGAGACACACGATACTAATAAATAGAAATAAGTACTCGATACATTTGTTTGATACGAGTACTTTTTGTACTCGATACAGTGGAGCAAGCATTTTACTTGGTATAGAAAAAAGGAGTTGTATCGTATATTTGTATTTGTATATTTAGACCGCATGAACTCGAAAACAAAATGCCGTTCATTCGGCCGGTGTAAACACCAGGTTCGCGAACTTGTGTTCGTAGACGAATGCTCGCTCAAAATTTTCCGACTGTGTAAACACTTAAAAACGAACAAATCTCTAGTTTCCGATGCTCGTTCGCGAACAAATATTCAGGCAGTGTAAACGGTTGTCCTAACTCAAATTTTGTTTGCGATTTGTTTATTTTGGGCAATCAATTTAAATTTGTTTGCCAAAATAGAGACAAATTTAGAAAAGAAATTTAATTGATCACTGGATATCTACTTTACCTTTATGGCTTGAGTTCCAGTTCTCAAGTAAAATTTCACTGTGTTAAATTAAATTTCTGGGCATTACTTTGGCGTTTTGTAATATGAAATTTGGGCAGTACTTGGGAGCTGTAATCCAAGCCATATATGTAGTGGTTTTTTGAGCAAGTATGTTAATCTGTATCCACCATGTGTAGTTTATTTTTCCCGCCTTTATATAAACTATTCCATTGTATAAAATGGATTAAAACTGTTTGCTATTTCACTGACCCACCTCCCTCTCTATATTTTACTTTCGTGGACATATAGCGCTAAGTTAAACCCAAAGTGCCAACAATGTTCATACTTACGTTTGAGGAGGCCATCTCATATCCAACTTCCCTCATTGTGATTTCAACCACCCTATGGCTGATGGCAAATGTGGCACAGAAGAACTTCCGGCAGACGCGTTTTTTCTCGCCCGCAGCATTTTGTAGATAAAAAATTCTTGATAATGATTTGATTTTATTAACCGACGTTGTCCTCCTTCGGCTAACCGGCAGGGTAACCATAAAGGAACTCAGAAAGAGTTTTTGCTCTTGCGAGCTTCCTTGGTTCCAATACTCCTTGCACAACTGGACTTGCTCTTCGTAGTCAATGTTGGCGGTACAATTGAATCTAAAAGAAATTAGTTTAAATGGATTCCATAAGTTAAGATTGCAATATAGGTACATAGTTTACAGTCCACACCTGCACTTGGAACAGTCTTCTCGTTTGGCGACTTTTTCCTTCACCACTATTCCCTTTCTGTTCACGTACTCTTTCCCTAGCGAACGCGCCTTCTTGATTATGTTTCTGGTCCACAATTCGGGTTGTGCTATTTTGCGTCTTTTTCGTTTGACTGGTGGCGGAGACTCCTCCGCGTTGCCAAAAACACTGTGATCGGGCAGACTTGGAAGTTCGTAGACAGGCGAAGCTGGAGGATCAGCTTCAATCTCATCGATTCCTATGTCAGACATTATCACAAATTACAAATTATCAGCCAATTTTCTAGTGCACAAATGTGTCAATTGTTCTAAATCATGCAGTCATAAGCAAAGCATCAGGGTTGCATTTTCCTTTTGTGTCTTTCTTTGAATCCGGAGATGGGAGGATATTTCCCAGTCAACCAAGAGAGAATTCCAATTGCCGAATAAGTCAAGATTTTTTTGTGGTGAAAAATTTCATAGAGCCTATTTACACAGTCATTCCCATGACGCATGGGCATGCCGTTGTTAGAATTTACACTGACATGGGCATGACGAAATTTGACAGTTTTTATATGAAAATGAAAATAAACGAAGCATGGAGTTGCCACCTGTTACGTTTTTTGTATGGATTTTCGGTGCAAAATGTTCTATCCCGTTTTCACTACCGCAGTTCTTATTAGCTCTTTGTCAGATTTTTCGTCATGGAACTGATAGTGTAAATAGGCTCATAAAAACAAATAATAAAAAAAATGTATATCAATAAATTTTGTTAATTAATAAACTTAGTCAATAAACTACAGTAGAAATTACTGGTAGTACAGGATAGCAGATTTCAAGAAAGGGGAGTAGATATGGTTTTCTGCGTAGAGTAGTAGAAATTATACAAGGGTAGTAGACATTTTTGTCAGGGTAGTAGATTTGTAGAAAGAGTAGTAGTTTTGCATCGTATGAAAAGCTAAAAGGTGCATTTAGATCGCACGAACGAACGCAACTTTAGTTGGGAAGTCTAATCGCAAACAAAATTACGTTCGCACAACCGTTTACACTGCCTGAATATGTGTTCCCGAACACTCATCGGAAGGCAGAGTATGCCGGAACATTTTGAACGATCCAATGATCGCGAACCAGTCGTTTACACCAACCGAATGAATGGCATTTTGTTCCCGAGTTCGTGCGATCTAAATGCACCTTAGAGGAGTAGAAATTTAAAAATCAACTCGAGAGTAGTAGATCTACTTCGATAGGAGTAAAATGAAAACGCTGGTGGGGAGCGTTGTGCGTTTACGTTTGTAGAAATCTAGACTCTAGATTCTAGAGTTTTCGTCACTGCAAATTATCGTTTACGCTGCGTTTACGTCTGGAGTAACTGGCCCTTTTATATTTCAGACATCGTTCAAGATTGAAGACTGGATAAATTTGTAAATAAAACACCTTTCGATAATTCTCACACATATATTTTGGTACATTTCTTTTCTTACAGTAATTATGGGTTTGTAGTAATCTAGAAAAATAAATCAATGCAAACACACACATATTTGCATTAGTCAAAATGTGTTTTGCAGTTATCAACATCAATTTGCCAATTCACAATACATGATAACTATACACTAAAGCTGGATCCTCGTTATCTGTTCACATAAGTATGATTCTAATAACAAACAGTGTAGGAATTAAGCAAAATAAAATGTATTCAATAGTTTGTTGTTCTTCCATAAATGATACCTATGTATTCAGATTTTTTATTTCGTTTTATTTATGATTGATAAATATGCTATTGTAATTTTTAAGTATTATTTTGTGAAATATAAAAGGATATTACAATGTTATAGAGCGTGACAAAATACGTATACTTAATTTAGATTGTTTGTTTGTATGGAATATGGGAAAAAACTTTGCAAACCAAAATGGATCTAAGATCTGTGTATGTGCGCGGTGGTTCTTATTTAGTTCATTTATAAAACAAAATTGAAGCTATTTTGATTAAACTATAAAAGAATTCTGAAGTAAAGCATTATGGCAGCCATTATAGTTAGTTTCTTTTTGTTTCCTTTTATTTTGTATTACTTTTTTTTTTGTATTTCTTTTTTTTCCAAATTGACGTATCGAAAGTTAGCACGACAATTGTTATTATTTATTAGTTAGGGTTTCTTGCTGATAAAATATTTGTAATATTTCTTAGAAATTATAAAATGCATTTAGGATTGTTTAATGTTCTTTATTTAGCTTCACGGAGTTGGTGAAGAATGTTTCTTTTTAAATATTTAATTTCAACGAAAAATGTATTCAATTTGATTGTGACTTTTGTAATAATACTAAGAAATATATATATGTATGTAGTTAGATGTATATGCATGTGGTATACTTTTTTTTTTATAAATATCATGTATTATAGGTATTAACGTATTATGTGAATCACAGCAAAATCGGGCAAAAATCATAGGAATACACTAACACACAAGTAGATATTTGTGGGCTAATTTGCAAAAGAGGTAGATACCTAAATTGAACATAATGAAATTCGAGAAAAGGGTAACACTGCTTAAGAGTGAACAAATTAAATAAAATTAATGAAAATTTTAGATGTAGGATAACTGGGAGTAGCTGGGAATGAATTTGTGATTCGTTTTGCTCTGGTTTGTAAAGTTTTTTAATTACAAAATAGCCAAAAATTAATTAATTTTTTTTTAAATTTAAAATATTTAAAATTGACACCTAAAAATTTTTCACAAAACAATATTATAAAAAAATTTTTTTTTTTAATTAATTTTAAAATTACAAAAAAAAAAAATTTTCATTTAAAAACTGTAAAACAAAAATTAAAAAAAAAAATATTTAACACTTTTAGTAGAAAAACTTAAACAACAGATTTTTTTTTTAAAAATTTTAAAATATTTTTTTAAACTGCATTTTCAAAAAAAAAACTGTTTTTAAATGTTTTTTAAAAAATTATAAATTTACAATAAAAAATTTTTCATTAAAAAAATTGTAAAACAAAAATTAAAAAAAATAATATTTAACACTTTTAGTAGAAAAACTTAAAAAAAAAGATTTTTTTTTTTTTAAATTTTAAAGTATTTTTTTAAACTGCATTTTCAAAAAAAAAATTTTTTTTTAAATTTTTATTGTAAATTTTTGTTTATTTCAATTAGAATTTTTTTACTTGAAAAAATCTAGACAGAGCAAAACGGAACAGCCAATCTGAATATATTCAACCCAAAATACTTTTTTTTTATGAAATCGAAGGAAATGTAATTGTCCCAGATTGGCTAATTAAAGCAGTGACAGTCACAATGAACACGTTCGATTTCTGCTTTTCGTGACTGCGTCCCCGCTTTAATCCAATTCGAGAAAACATTGACTCTTATCGTTTTTCCCCATAGCAGTTTATTTAAGTTTCAAAAGTATTCAATTCAAATAACCCACAGTGTAATAGGAAAACCAACGTTGATACGCTTCAGAAATGATTGTGAGTTTAATTAAATTATTTCATGTACGATGGTAGTGTGTACTTACTGACTTAGTAAGATTTCTAAAATTATTTTTTGTTTTTGTTCAGACACTGAAAGGGTATTTTTCCAACTTATTTTCTTTAAAAGTACATAGTCGTTTATCAAAGGTTGGGTACATATAAGTACATAGAAACTTATTTATACAAATTATTTATATAACAACGGACAAAACAGTTTTACAGAAACAAACAACACAAAGCAATACAAGTTTTCACTAAGCTTTAAACTAGCCCTGGGTCGTGGGTGTTTTTGTTTATTCCTTTTTTGATTTAGTTTTTTTTATTTTTTCACTATTCCCATTAACTCTTAATTGACAAAACTTTATACGAATTTAATATTATGTTTTTTTATGTTTGTTTTTAATTTATTTAATTAATTTAATATGCTTTCATGTGCTTAGATTGAACGCAAGTGGATATACAAATTAGGTCATGCCTGATGGAATATGAAATAAGAAAAAGGGCAGTTAGTGGTGACCAGTCACGACAATTACTTTTTATTTGTTGTTTGATCGAAACATTGGGTTGAATAACATATTAACCTAGAATTAAACCACTTTCGGGTATTGAAAGTGTGCAAAATATACACATTTGAATAGGAAATCAATTACTTTTACAAGCTATACAATTGCACAAATGTTCTTTTTTTGTTTTTGTTGGGAAATTCTCACTTGACTTAAGGTTTTTTTTTGTTTTTTTTAAATAAATTAACAATGGTTACATAAAATAAATAAATAGTGCAACTAAAATGATTTTAACTATAAACAGCGAGACAACATTTAAACCTATTTTGATCTTAACATAATAGGTAGGTAGGCATAGAAATTAATAGTTTTTGTGTGTTTTCACGTCTTAAGTCAATTTTTGTGTTGTTTTTTTTTTGTTTTAAATAAATTTTTTTTATACTTATGTCGTACGCAGCAGTGTGTTGTGGTGGGTGGGAAATCATTGATTGGTAGCAGCGGCGGCATGGTTGTGGTTGGTTGTTGGCGTGTGTGTTTTGGCATAAGCATAACCTAATTCGAAATGCGCTGGATAGCTATAGCTGCTGGGTTGAAGTAGAATTTTTGCTTGTCTTGATGTACTTACTGTGAACGAAGAGTAAAAGTAGAGAAAACAAAACAATGTCAAGTGCAAATGTCATGTCATCATATTAAAGTACACGATTCCGGTTAATAATTAAATTCTAAATATAGTTTACACGGACACAATCCACTTCTTGCAAAAAAAAAAAATAATAATAAAAGTAGTTATTGTCCTAGAATGTGTTTTAGTAATCGATAGTACTTCTCTGCTGATTACAAGTTATGATAAGCTAAACGTACGCAATTGTGCCTCTATGCAAAGTGTAAAGCAGGGTTTGTCAAACCTTCGAAAGGCAGCCAGTCATTGTGGCAAGGCAAATCGTTTCAGAACAACCAAACGAGTCGCGAGTCGTCAGGAATGATTATTTGAAGACTGCACAATGAGCCAGGCTAGGCGATTTAACCATTTCAGATTTGGAATCGGGGACCCCGGAAACCCTCTTGTACTAAGTTTATCAGAAATGTGATGAAAATTACAAATTTAGCCCCTTTTTCCCATTCTCTGGCCCATTGTTCTATTTTGAGCTGGTAAATACCAGCATAAGTAACTAAATAAATGTATATTGAACTGTGAATGAGCCGACTAGCGACTAGTTAAGATTACGCATGAAATAATCGTTTAAAAATATCCACAAAGTGCACTTGCCAATGACTAACTATTTGTTTATCATTGAACGTTATCAGCAGGTGATATATGATATACTAAAAGCACTATCCGAGAATTCCAGAAATAATTTATCTTTTCATTATAAAGTACAGGGTGGATGTCAGCAGGGTATCATCCATGCAGATAGTTGGTTAGCAACTACAAAAGTACATTTGTCCCTTTAAAACTTACATAAATTCCCTTCGTCCTTCCGTTGCGCCCTGTTAACTTCTGTTCATTAATTTTTCCAGCGAAATTTTTCGCTCTGCTCCGACATCTGCCATTAATCGATTTCGCTGACCACGGGCGGCGACACTGTTGCATTTCTGTTGAGATCCACAGAATCCTGCTGTGTTGGTCATAAGTCGGGAAAGCGGCGTGCATCCTCCACATAGTGCGATGGCACCTCGAACAGAGTCTCCGGTATATTGTCGCGGAATTCGAACTTTTGAAAGGTGATCTTTGCGGTGACTGTGTGCAGTACGGGTATTTCGACTTTCACCGGGAATCCCGTGGGCAGCTTTAGGGCGACGAATTCGCGTAGTTTGTTGATGTGCTTAAATGGTGCTATCACCTCCAAGACGTTCAGCAGCATATCGACGCTCAGTGGGAAGTCCTTACTCATGGCCACAGTGGCGCGCAGCGCCTTGTTCGATTGTTTGTGTACGGGCAAACGGCCCAGTTGCGGACAGTCACCTGCTGTCGACGCCATGTATTGCTCCCATGTGATTGTGGGCTGGGGCGGTGGTTGCAGCGAACTGCGACGCGGCAATTCCACAGAGCCATTCGAGTCGGTGGAGCCGTTATTGGTTAAGCTTGAACGTCGACCGCGCGTAATGGTATCGACTATGGCGCGGTTCTTCTGCAGATCTTCGGTAGAGAGGTGCTCGCGTCGTTTGCGCTGCTTCAGCACCAAACCCTGTATGGAGTACAGATCGCACTGGTATTGGCCACCCACTAGTTCTTTGCGGTCTTCGCGGAATATCCAGCCGGATTTAGCGCGGGCAAACTGGATGCTCTTGGTGGACATCTGGGCAGCCAGTATATCGGTAGACATGAGCACGTCCACTTCATCCTCGATGTCGGCGTCCTCGTAGCGCACGTGCTGGTAGCATTGGAATTCATTGTCCAGTACGGTTAGCGACTCCTGGGCGGGCCGATCGCCGCGAAAGATGAACGAGATGTCGCCACGCTCCCAACGCATGTCGTTGAAATCGACCAAGGTGGTGTCCAGGCGCAGCGACGAACCCGACTTGTGAATGCGACAGATATCCGAGGGCAGTATACGCGATACGAGCGGCACCCACGAAGCAAAGTCCCACTTCAATTCCATGTAGAAGTCCTGCATCTGTTTTAAAGCTCTCACCAGATTGGCACGTCGTGCCTCCATGTGCTGGCGGGACTGTTGCTTCAGCTTGCGCAGTACGGCCGATATGGTTTGGCGGTCGCCATAGCTGATGGCCTCGGCCAGCGGTGACCAGCCATCGGTATTCTTAACTTTAACCGGAGCTCCATGGGCCAACAGCAAGTGTATGCACTCTTTTCGGCCCAACATGACGGCCAAGTGCAGCGGCGAGTTTCCGTGCTTGTCTTTGCGCGCGATTTCCTGCTGCACATGCCAAGTGGGCGGTGGACGCTGCAGCAACCTGGCCAGTTGCTTGTATTCGCCCTGGAATATGCACTTGTGCAGTGGATATTCCTCGGTGGAGCCGTCAGCAGGTGAGGGTGTGGAGGAAGCGCTGCCGCCGCCATCAGTACCGTTTTCTTTCAGAACTTCTGTGTCTGAGTTGGGTGACGATGACGATGGTGGGGGTAAATCTGAGCAACTGCCACCTCCTCCTCCTTCACCATTTTCTGTCTGTTTGTCGTTTTTCTCTTCTTTTTCTTTGGACATTTTCATTATTTGTTTCTCACCAGTAACACTGAACACTTATCTTTTTAAATTAACTTTTTTTGCTTTACATTTGGTTAAAATTTACAAAAAAAAAAAAAGTTTATTGAATTTTCCAGTAGAATATTCCGCGATACTACAACAAGACTGATTGATAGATGCGTAGTGATGTGCACAAGAAGTATTCGATAGTTTCTATCGAAATTTGTCTGCTTTGAAAGGCCGAATAACAGTTGCCACATAAATATCTCCAAAAAAATTTCAAAATCTCACACAAAACTAAAAAAATTCTCATATGAGAGAACAATTTTGCAAACGAAACTAAATGGACTGACCGAAAGACCCGAGGAGGAGGATGAATTCGATATTGTTGAAAACCGCAAGAACAGTGGCAGAGAAATTAATGTCGGACATTTTGTTTCAAGCGGAATTGGGAAATATTAGCGTTAATACCACAATTACCATAAACAACACGGATTGAAGGCTAATGAAGAGAGCGTACAAACATCAGAATACCTGCGAATAGATGCACTACATCGAGAGGAACTTCTGAAGCTAGTATTGAAATAATCATGCAATCTTAAGTAATTTTAATAAATTATTTTAATATGGAATAAATAAATGAATGGACATGAATCAAAAAAATTATTACTGTACGGAAAGAAAATTAAATTAAATTGCGCGGTCACCCGCCTATGAGTCCAGCTGCATATATGTCCATCACATCCTTGTTGACCTCGCGACGCTGTCACTTGTTGCTTGAGTTACTTCTTGTGTGTAGTAAAAAATTGTCTGTCTTAGAAGCGATTAGAAGCCGCCTCTGCACTAGTAGTTGGTTCTGCACTGGATGTCGACAAGTTCACACAAGCATTGTGGTTCGGACTCGAAGGCTGTACGCCGCCTGAGCTTCTGATTACCATAGAAGCGATAGTCGCAGAGTCGTCATTGTCTTCGAGGCCACGCTTAGCTAAGGGCCTATACGGAGCATAGCGCGGCGTCTTTTGAAGCAGCTTGTCAAATGAGTCGGATAACAAGGTCATGGAAGACACCTTCGAAATTATTTTCGCGGCTGCTGCACTAGTTGTGGCTTCTGCACTGGATGTCGACAAGTTCGCAGAAACATTGTGTTTCGACGGCGCCTCCGAAGTCATTTTCTCTCTGGCATGATCCTTCGCACGTCCATATTTAATGTGGTAGATTTTGAGAAGTCTACATTTGCACCTTTTGCAAACGCGCGTCGTCGACTCGAATTCCGCGATTCGCTTTCGTACGAACGTAATATGTCGTTCCTCCGTTATATACTCTGGAACGCCTTGAATTTTGTGGTTTTCGATACCACATCTTTGGCCTCGAGCTCTTATCATTCTCAACAAAAGAAACTTTTGCATTTAAGTAACTTTAAAACATATGATTGAAATAATTTTGTTGGCAGCCAGAAAGAGAACCACAAAACGTCTCAATCGTTTGCATTTTTCGAAATTAAGCGCCTAATAAATTATTTATGTGGACGATCAGCAGGGTTACCTTCGTTAAATTTCAAAAAGTATTCACAGTAAAAGTTAAGGTACATTTAGACCGCACGAACTCGCGAACAAAATGCCGTTCATTCGGCCGGTGTAATCACTTAAGGCAACTAAAGTTGCGTTCGTTCGTGCAATCTAAATGCACCTGTAAAAACGAACCAATCTCTAGTTTCCGATGCTAATTCGCGAACAAATATTCAGGCAGTGTTAACGGTCGCCCGAACACAAATTTCGTTTGCGATTGAAGTTCGCAACTAAAGTTGCGATCGCTCGTGCGGTCTAAGTGCACCTTAACACTGTTCAATTGTTTTTGTACGAAAATCATAAGCAAATACAAATATCTTTGTTTTCATACGAATTATTTTTTTGAATTTGACACAGTAATTAGGAAAAATTAATATTAACCCAATGCACTAATGAGATGCATGTGAAAATGAAAGATTATCAGTTGCTGTGGTGATATAAATTGAAGAAGGAAATTGTATAAAAATACCGACGTCAGCTAAGAAAGTCGAAACCGAAAAGACAAAAGAAGGTAAATGAAACTGCAATTGATAATGAAAGAAAAAAAAACAGACATGGGACATGGCAAAGATAATTGTAAATTGAGACGAATTATTACAGTGGCAGCAGGCAGCATCAGTAATGATAAGTTCCAAGTACTACAACGGACGTGGGATCAATAACTGCACTTCGCTGTTCTTGGATCGCCAATATGGCCTGATAGACTCGTATGTGCAGCGGCGCCTTCATGCCTCCGGGGCCTACGTTGATCGTCTGGAGCAAGAGGCAGTGCTGACAGGACACGATGGCTGCGTCAATTGTCTCGAATGGAGCAGTGACGGCCGCATACTCGCCTCGGGCTCCGACGATTTCCAGGTGATTCTGTGGGATCCATTTCGCAAGCGGCGTCTCTACAGCATACGCACCAAGCACTTGGGCAACATGTTCTCGGTGAAGTTTCTACCGCGTCACAACGACTCGATGATTGCCACCTGTGCGGCCGACAAGTGCATTTACGTATTTGATTTGAATCGTTTTAATGAGGCCATTCTGGGCTGTCATTGTCACTCGGCGCGTGTAAAGCGCCTGGCCACGGCACCGGACTCGCCGTTTGTATTCTGGTCGGCCGGCGAAGATGGCGTCATCCTGCAGTTGGATATACGCGAACAGCATCGCTGCCGGACGGAAGAGAATCGTGTCCGTTTGATAAATCTGACCACATATTTGGATACCAATGCCGAAGCAAAGTGTCTGGCAGTGAATCCCAGACGCACCGAGCAACTGGCCGTCGGAGCGAACGATCCCTATGCGCGAATTTACGACCGTCGCATGCTACATACGGTGTCATCGTTCACGGGCGGTACAGCGGCTGGCAATGGAGTCCTACTAACTGGTGGAAGTTCAGGTAATGTGGGATAGTGGAGCAAAATAGATTACTTTACAGACTCCTTCAATTGCAGATACGTCCACATCCATTCCGAAGGATTGCGTCAGTTACTACTGTCCCGGCCATATAAATAAGAACAACAGCAAACACATCGAGCACGAGTCGCGTGCCATAACGTACCTTACATTCAATGGCGCAGGCACGGAGCTGCTCGTCAACATGGGCGGCGAGCACGTTTACCTGTACGATTTGCTAAGCACCGAACCGCCCGTATTTCTCAGTCTACCTGAGTACAAGTCATCGCCGATGGCCCCCACCATGACGGACATGGAATTGACCGTTTCGGAAGCGGATCCCAACACGAACGAAGGGGCCCACTCTTCGTCACAAATTACTAGCACCACCACCACCAGCACCACAGCGGCCTCCAATCGACGCAAATTACCCGAACATATCGAGGCGTACAAGAAGTTGGGCAATGACTTCCTCGAGAATGAGAAATATTTGAGCGCCATCGATGAATACTCGAAGGCAATTGCTATGGCCCCCCAGTGTTCGGTGTTGTATTTAAATCGGGCCACCGCCTACATGCGCCGCCTGTGGTTCGGCGATATCTATGCAGCGCTACGTGATTGTCATCAGGCCCTGCGACTCGATCCCTCCTACATTAAGGCTCACTTCCGTTTGGCGCGCGCCCTACTCGAACTGGGCCGTCCGTCGGAGGCCGACGAGTGTCTTAAAGAGCTGATCAATCGTTTTCCCAGCTATGCCACCAACCATGGCGTCATGATGTTGAACAAGGACATCAAAGAGAATCGCCAGACCACTCAGACCCATCAGCAGGCCAACGAGGCTTGCAACATGGAACTCTCGGATGATGAGTATCTGTGGCGCTCAAAGGCCAAAGACTACAGTCAACGTTTCGTGGGCCATTGCAATACAACCACCGACATCAAGGAGGCCAACTATTTCGGCTATGATGGCGAATTCATCGTAGCCGGCTCGGATGATGGCAATTTCTTTATATGGGAGAGGGCCACGGGCAAAATACGCTCGGTGTACAAAGCAGATGGGGCAATTGTGAACTGCGTACAACCGCATCCGGAAGTGTGTATGATGGCCACAAGTGGCATTGATCATGATGTGAAAATCTGGGCACCTGTCGCCGCCTCGCCAGACGAGCGTCCGAATCTAGTGTCCTACATACATAAAAGTGTCGAAGATAATCAACAGAAAATGAAAACCGATCCATTCGATTTAAATACGCGAAATACGTTCTGCTGGAGCGGCTAATGGAGGGGAGAGTAGTACATGGTACATGGCTTGAATGCTTTTTACGAAATTACTACCTAAATATTGGTGAAAATATAGTTTGTTTTTTTTTTGTTTCAAGAAAGTATAATCAAAATGGATTTCAATGAAATTAAAAGAAAAATTTAGATTTTATTTATAACGAAAGAAAGGACATGAAACCTATATTAGCATCCTTTTTTAAATTTCATTATATTATATTGTTAATATTATATTACTGCTATCACGCCCATGCACAGCTCAGCAGCTAAGCTATTGGTGCAACATCGTTCGTTTAGATCCACTGTTAAGAGAGAATCTCTTTCATTTGTTCCTTTCCGAAATCAGTTTTTCCGCGCGCGCACTGCATATGTTCAAAATTTTCATTATTTCATTATATTCTGATATATTATATACTTACTAAATTAGCGGCAATTGAATGCTTACAAATAAAAAATTACAAAAATTTAAAAAAAACAAAATCGTATTTCATTTTTAAAAATTAGTTTTCATGAGTTTCCTAATCCCAGCATTTTCATCTTACATAGACAAATTACAAATTTAAATTTTTTATACAAACTTATCTTTTTTTTTAGAAAAAAGGTTTAAAAAAATATTTAAATTTTCTTTTAGTTTCGAAATTTCATTTAGTAGAAAAAACGGAAGCAGGTGATTCATGGGGTCAAGAAATTGAAAAATGGCATTCGAAAGACAATTGAATAAAATTGATATAAAAAGCCAAAAAAATCGATCAACGTAAATCATCAAAGGCAAACACCATTGTGTTTTTTTTAACAACTTTTTTATTAAACCAATTTTCTCAAAAAAACATGTTTTTTTTTTTATGAATGATGTAGGTTTTTCCCTTGGAAAATTCTCTAGAAAATACCTTTTAATAATTTTTTCTCTTGGATCAACCGTTTGTCCTATAAAGGCCTGTGCACACCGAATCGGATTTATCCACTTTTTTAAGATCAAAATGGCAATAAATTTTGTAGCATTTCAGGAAAACTTTTTTTTTTGTTATTCCATTTATTTTTGAAAACGACCAAGGAGCTGCAGTAGTTCAATATTTCCGACATACTTTCATATGTAGATCCAAACTTATGATAGATGGACCCCACATACAATTTTTTTTTTTTCGTGTTTTGACCCCTCTTTCATTATTTGCACTGTAGCGCGCGACACCCTGTATATAGTTCAGTCCCGCATCGCGGCTAAACCACTGAACATATCAGAGCCATATTTACATTATTTCTTTGATCTCACATCGGTTTATATGCAATTTCGGATTGGACAAAGAGAAAGGGCACCGCCCATACTTCAATTCAATTTCAATTCAATTTCAATTCAATTTCAATTCAATTAGAAGCTGTAAATACAGGGTTTACCTAAACAAGACAAGAAACCACCAGTTGATTCCTCGAGAAACGAAAAAAATGGTGTGGACCGCAAATGAACCTGTAAGGAATTATTGGGGGAATAGAGTGTTTTCACTGTTGGTTGTCTTTCTTAACTACTGCAGCTGGAAGACCACTTTTGAGCGGGTTTTATGGGTACTTTAATAATAAAAGCAACGGTCTAAAATAAACCAAAATCCGGATGAACATAAATCTGATTTTATAAACTGGCCTCGGACTTTTCTCATACACAAATTTCAAACTTTTTAAGACCAAAATGCGATATTGTTTTTAGCATTTCAAGAATGAATTTTGCCTAAAAGCATTAAGGAGCATTCAGATCACACGAATTCGCGAATAAAATGTCATTCATTCGGTCAGTGTAAACGCCCTGTTTGCGAACTTGGGTTTGCGATCGTTGGCTCGTTCAAAATTTTCCGGCATACTCTCCCTTCCGATGCGTGTTCGGGAACATATATTCAGGCAGTGTAAACGGTTGTGAGAACGGAATTTTAGTTGCGATAACACTTCGCAGTTAAAGTTGCGTTCGTTCGTCCGATCTAAATACACCTTAAGAGTGTACACTGCCCGAACATTTTGAGCCAGCGTACGGCTACGAACCGGTGTTTACACCGGCCGAGTGAACGGCATCTTGTTCGCGAGTTCGTGCGGTCTAAATGCCCCTCTACAAAACTAATCAAGATTTTTAATAAACCGGCCTGCCACAACATTGCAAATGATGGAATTAACTATTTTTAAGCAATTGGATAATTGTACAACTTGAAATGCCAACCAATACGATTTTTGAAATTGTATTTTTCATACAAGAGAAAAAAAGTCGTGTCCCTAACGAAGGCGTCCCACAAATATAATTTTTTTTTCAATTTGGAAATTTTTGAAACCCATTAAATCTGAAAAACACCGCCATGAAAGCTCGTATTGGTTTCAACATTTTGGGATTCTACCACCACTTGAGTCGTTACAAATTTAAAACATGATTAAGAATGAGTTTATTTTCATATACCGCATTCGCCTTGAGATTAACCAATAAATTTTAAATAATAAAAAAAGGAACAAAATTATTATTGGAATTTTTCGTTTATTTCCGCGCTTTAAATCTATTTTCACATATATAATATTCAAGTATCATATAAATTTAAAATTTTTTGTTTTTATTTTTAAAATATAAACTTATAAATATCGTTTCTTTTCAATTTAAATAGCGATTTTGTTGTTGTTGTTGTGTTTGTTTTTGTAATGGGAGTAAAAAAACAAAAGAAAAAAATTAGATATATTGATGATATATCTATGTACAAAATATGTATGTAATAATAAAGAAAGGAGAAAAGAAAAAAAAAATATAAAAAAGATGATTTTGATGTCCGATCTAATTAAGTATAAAGGATACAATGCAAGATGCAAGATAAATCTTAATGCTATATGCTATTGAAAAGTGAACTATTTTGTTTTTAAGGCTTACTGAAACATAGTAAATGTCGCAATAGGATTTTTGCAACGGTATTATTTTGTAATTTTATTTTTAAGAAAAATAAAAAGTATTTTACACAAGTTGTTTTGTTTTTTAAATGTTATATTATGTAGTATTGTTTTTTTTTTTGTATTAAAATTGAAGATACTGCAGTGTGTCGCTTCATCTCTACACGTCTCTTGAACTGCAACTACTCTGCATTGGGTGGTTGCATAAATTCTAGCACTAAGTTGTTTACTATTTTTACACAATTAATTATTTTTTTACACTCTATATAACTCACATAATTTAATATTTTAAAAACTATTACAAGCATGTGCTGAATGGAGTGGAGTTAATGGGAAAGGGAGTGGGAGTGGGGGGTGTGTGGGATGGGATGGAGTTTGATGGTCGATTCTTCAAACCAAAATGAAGCATTTGTGGTTAGTGTGAACGTAGTATTGCATTTGTGGTTGATTTCGGTAAATGAATTTTATGCATACTCGCAAATATATATATATATATGTATAGTCGAATTATGTATAAGCATTTGCACGCAAAAGAGAACAAAATCAAATTCAATACAATACAATAATTAAAAAGTAGATTTGAGATGCTTCTCTACCCTTTTAATGCAAGTCCTTGTCATTATATGTAATGTGTTCTAGAACTTGGAAGAGAGAGTGGTTGCCTGTAGTGTGCGGATTTCCGAATTAAATTATGTCATATATCCGGACTGTGTATGTTTTAATAGACAAATATCTATAGCGTTTTATGTTAAGCGTTAAATGATAAATACAAAAAAGTATTTAAAAATTATCAAAAAAAAAAAAAAGAAAATAATAGACAGACAGGCGTGTGGTATTTCTCTTTGTATCATTAAATGTAAATTTCGCTTTTGTTTTTCTTTCTTTTTTTTCTCTTTAGCTTTTTTTAATATTATATTTAATATTAGCAATTAAAAGTAACGTTTAATTGTGTTTTTTTTTCTTCATTATTTTATGGGTTATGTTAGTTAATTTATTTGTTTTTTTTTTTAGTTTTTGTTTTGTTTTGTTTACCGCCATCAACCTTCTCGCTTTATTGTACTGGGTGTTTCGGCGAGGCCTTTCACTTTAAGGCGGTCGGCAGTTTTGAGGAATGCTGGGAGTTGTTCTTGCGACACATTCACTTCGCCGGCATACATGAATTCCAGTATAGCTTGTAGGTGGATGTAGGAGACGTCTTTAAGTATGATAATTGGATGCTTTGAGGGATTTTCCTGCGAAAAATTAGAAAAGAAATTTTATTACAAATACAAATGAAATTCGTTTCGTGTGAAATTACCTCCAAGAGTGCTTTGAAGTAGGGACTGCAAGCGGAGAGTACCATTTTGTGTGCTTTACAAGTTTGGCCCTCACAGGCGAGTGTTACCTGAAAGAGAAATATTTCAATTAAAATGCATTTCGATTTTAAAAGAAGAGTAAAAAATGGGTAAATACACCTCAAGGAAATTAGGACATTCACCACCTTCTTTATCAGCGCACAAGTCTATAGTTATCATGTAATGTTCGTATTCTAGCAAACCCAAGAGACCAGGGGACACTGGATATACCGCAGCTCAAGCATCCAATTGTAACTTTTATGAATCTACCAAACCTCATATCTCCTCTCAAAATACACCTCCTCGATTACTCAATACTTGGTGTGACACATAGTGGATGTTGTAGGTCTAATCTATTAATCTATTATTCAATTACACTCCAAAAATCTAAGATTAGGGCAGCCTATTTCCATTTAGTTTTTTTTTAATAGGATAAACAATTAATAAACGTTCTCAAAACTGGTGTGTTAACTTCAATTTGGAACTTTGACAACGGTGTGTATCAGGTGTCCAACAGGCGGGAAGACTTTTTAGTTGTTTGGAGTCCTCACCAAAATAACTTTGAAAGATTTTCTTTTAGCTTTAAATCGAGCTAATGAGCTCTGAAAAATTATTTGAAACGAAAACATGTCCAACCAGTAGGCAGGCTTGATTATTCTTTTTTTTTAAATAATATTAATAGTAAAGTCTATACTACATAGAACTATTTCAACAAAATTGAATTTGTATAATAAAAAAAAATGTTTTTTTCAGGCCTGTTTTATTGTAATTCAAACCACTCTATAAATTATATCCATTTCGTGTATGTGCTTTGATCACTGTAATTGTTGGTGGTGTGTTGCAAAAAAAAATTATTTGTGAATTGAATTTGACCTTTAACGGATGAAAGAAAGGCATTCTTAGTTCAAAAGGTAAAAAATATTTTGTATAAAATATTTAGTGTAAAGTATTGTTTTATTTCAACTAAAACACACCTAGGCGGACTTAGTAAGCAAAAAAAAATTTAAAATAAATATTATTAAAAAAAAACAAATTTCCCATCGTTTCGGTAACTTCGCAGTTAACATTAAATATAAAGGAAAAGAAAAATCACACAATGTAATAAAAACAAAAAAAAAATAAAGAGAAACTCATTCTCAATGACACATTGAAGAAAAAGGTAAAGTTCTTACTTATAAGCTTAAACGAGACGAACAATGGACAGGTAAAAATAAAAATAGACAGAAAATACTTGCTATTTGACTACCTGCCGAAACATTTCTAAACATCTCTCGCCATCAACAGCAATCAGCGAACGAATGAAAGGAAATCCAATCAAATCGAGAGAGAATAAATTGAAAATAGTTTTCTTTCTAGACCATTGTCAAATGCTAAGTGACCATTAGTCACACGGTCGTAGAAAGTACACTAAACACGTAGTTCGTTCGCAGTTCCTATGCCAATGCGAATTGTAATACATATTATGTTAACGAATCTACTTACATCTGTGAAGCTCTTTTCATCCCTTAAGTGCCTGAACGAGGTCACCATATTCGTTTGGAAATCGTTCCATTTGAGAAAGAACTGTTGATCGGACGACATCATTAAAATGGATTTGGTGTGGTGGCGTCAAGTGCAGTGTAAAAGAATTTGGTTAGGTGGTTGGTATTAGCCTCTTATGTGTGGGATGCTGCAATAAGGTAACAATAACAGCAACAGCAGCAACGGAATTCGGTTAATCGAAAATTTCCACCAAAAAAAAGCGTATTATATTTCTTCTCAATGTTGGTCCACACAGACAATATGGGTCAAGACAAAACCACTCACTACACACTCCAACTCGCTGTTTGTGTTTTGAGCTCGAAATCTTTCGTCTTTCGACTTTTGCTTATAATTTTTTTGTGTGGTTTTTTTCTTTGAAAATTTTATACTGCGAATATAGCAGCCGCTGTTCACTCTTCGTGCTCTTTTGGCTTGATCGCGGTTAGCTTGGTTAGCTTTAGTGTAAGTTTCTGCAAAGAAAGAGAACAAAACACAAATACAAATGAAATAAAGTTGGCGAAATTTTTAGCTAAAATACCAAGTAGTGGTGTGAAGGGAAACAAATACATAGTTGGCCAAAAGAAGAATAACGTTTAAATGAGATTTAGTGTTGAAGATTGTAAATTTTGTTGGGGGTATTTCGATTTCTAAAGAATGTAATTTTTAAAATATAAAAGAAATAGTAAAATTACTTAATTTAAAAATTAAAAAAAAAAATTAATCGAAAAATTAAAAAAAAAAATTTTAATTAAATTAAATTTTAAATGTTCTTTAATTTAAGTATAAAATTTATTATTTTTATAAGAAAAAAAAATTAAAAAAAAAAACATTTTCAAGTTAGGTACTGTTTTTTCGAGACTCGAATAAAAATTCCCTCAAAAATGTTTTTAGCCCATATGTATGTGACAGCGTATCCGGGTACCATTGCCCTTTGTCACTTCCAATTATAACTTTTTACACCCTCAACAGAGTGACAAGTTTCTATAAATATTTTGCTCGGTACCGAGAAATGTTAAATTTCGGTACAATAAAAATGAAGATACCCGGTCACTCACATAAGGTTTTTTGGTTTTGTAAATTATAAAAAAAAAACTTTTTAATAAAAAATTACAAAAAAAAGGTATTTTTTTTTAAAAAACACTCACAAATTTTTTTTTATTTCAGTTTTTTATAGAAGTAGTCTCCCTACCTATATAATTCATTAATTTTACGATTAAAAGTTTTGTTTAAAAACAAAATATAACTTTTATAAAATGTTTTAAAAAAATGCCTCAGAATATTTCCTAATTAGGTACAATTAATCTAAGATGGATTTGAAAAATTCTCAAGTTAATCAACACTGAAACCAATACAACTTCAAAGATTTTTCAAGAGTGATTGGCCAAAAATTCGTCATAGTTCTCTGCATTTGATTTCGACATCGACAACGCGCCTTCATCAACAACAGCCAGCCAGCCAACTCCACGCGATTTCTATGTAAGCGGCTCTGGTTCGAATCGAAATGTGGTTTTTAGCTTTTAAAGTTGTTGTTGTTTTGGTTTCTTTCAAAGCACAGCGAAATGAGCTATGCTTGCACGATACGATACAATGCAAACATCACCATCATGATCATCAGTGAGCGAGTAAAGAAATGGGAAGTCGGTCACATAGACTGTAGACTGTGTTAAATCATCTATTAGTTGAAGTGAAAAGATGATAACAGAAAAGGGCTAAGAGGTGAATATGTGATCACTTCTAGTTCATTGAGAATCGATTACAACGAACGAAAGTTTAGATTTCAAAGAAGAATAATTACCGTATTTCTAAAATGTAGATCATAGAAGGTTTAGAAGTTCGATAACCTGGCCGAGAGTCAAAAATGTACTAGAATTCGATAGGTTTGGAAGTATTTAGAGCAGTTTTAGGTCGCTGATCTGAATCCCACTTTGAGCTGGTAAATTATCACATTATATTAAATTCTATTGGTTTTCTGTCTTCACCTTCCAGAAATCCACCAGTGGTCCTAGAGAGCTGTAATTTCACACATATATCCATGGGTGCTGAAGACACTCGAGTAGGATTTTTTATTTTTAATAGGGGAGTGGCAGATGCAGCAGGCTCTCTCGAAGCCACCAGTGGACCTCGGAAAGTGCACATATATATTCTGTGATACCATGGCAACAGAGATTCTTGAGGTTTCCTAACCTTAGTCAAAAGTTAGGAACATTTTGGAATTTTTGAAGTCTGAAAGTGATTTTAAGTTACTTTCTAATCACTTCGAAGCCCACGAATACCCACTGAAACAGAAGGAGAAACTGACTACCTCATCCGCTATTTTTAAAACCTCCATTCGTGGCCACATATTCTCTAAACTAAACTCATACATCACAACCCCTCGCGTGTAGGGTATACAGTATACAGTTGAGAAAATTAAAGAATTTAAAATACGATTGAAAATGTCAAATGATATCACAGTTGAGAGAGGTGAACGAAAAACGAATAAAATACAAAAAAACGGGCTTCTAAAATGCACAACGGAATGGATTGAAAATGAATAAAACGAAAAAAAAATGAAATAAAATGCCTTTCACTTTTCAAGGCAACTTCTGCATTTCAACAGTCGCGCACAATAAATAGTGAAGTAACTAAGCGGAGGCAGCAGCAGCAGCAAGCAAAACAGCCAAAGCATCAGCCAAAACAGGGCTTTTTCGTATTTAACTTCATTGGTGCTGCTTGCTGCCTGGCCACAACTCGATGTGAAGAAAGACAGACTTTGCGCGAGTGTGTCTGTGTGAATGGAAATGTGCTAATTTGTATTTTCTTTGGAAATTTAACGATTATGTCTGCCATATGTATAGTGAATGTAAAAATGTGGTTGATTTTTTCCTCTTTTTTCTTTTACATTTTACAAGCGGCGAAACAGCGTAAATGGCAAACGACAAGAAGCAGCAACGTTCGTATGCTTTTGCTTTTTATTTTAAAAATAAAAAGCGAAAAAAAAGTTTACTTCATTTCATACACAATCACCACCATACCACTTTCGTCTGTCGTCATTCTTTCGCAACTTACACACTACCGACCGAGAGACTTGTTCGCCTTTTCTACTGTGTTCCTTCCTACCACACAACGCACTTCACTTCGGATGACTGCTGTGTGAATGCACGAAAACAAAAACAAAGATTTCAACACTCTGCTGAGCTCCAGCAGCAGCTAGCCACAACTACAATTTCAGAAATGGAGAACACTCTCGCCAAACTTCCCATGGCGGCCGACCACAGCTTAGAGTGAACCAACGGGCGGGATGGAGGGTGGCGTATATACCATAGAAGTGGAAACAGTAGAAGTGTAGGTATTTGGCGGGAAATTAAATTTAACTAATAGGAGTGACTCTATGGGTCTAGACTTGAGATTCGTATACTGAAAAGTAATCACCGAACGGACCACAGAATAATTGGTGAGGTCAATGCCTCTGTGATTGTGTATCAATTGTAAACTATTAGCAAAAGTTGGGTTCGGTTTTAAAAAGCCTCCCAAAATATATATGTCCATAGCGATACTAGATTTCCCGTTTGATTTTATTTATGGAAAGGTTGTCTACCTTTTTTTATAATCCGGACATTCTAGTCCTCAGAATCGTGTTTAAATATCATATGCCTCATAAATTCATGATCAGAGTCACCTCCTGAGTCGATATTGTAGCTATGAGATCGATAGCTACTATGGAATTGGATGGTATTGAAAATTAGCAGCATCGGTAGTCATCCAAGTCTACCGTCTATTCAAAATTACCCCATAATTTTTTTATTTTTGTTTGTCCTTGTTTTTTTTAGTTTTTAATTGGAAAATTTGGAAACGAAATAGAACTGAAACCGGAACGATTTGGAAATAGAATCGGAACAAAATGGAACTTGAAAAGGAACGAAAAGTTATTTAAAAAGGAGTTTGGAACATATATAGGGTCAATTCACTCTCGGTTGATACTTGTTATTATAGATTATTGCAGAGTTACAAGGTGAAATATCCTTTATGTAAAGTTAACCAAGAGTTAACCGATTCGGCTCTTAGAAAGTAAATGGAACCAAAAGGAAAGAATAACAAAATTTAAAAGAATATAACAAAACTAGAAGGGGCAAGTTATTAGGGGTATTCACACTGGCCTCGTCAGTTAGAAAAGTATCAAAATCTTCAATTCACGTGGTGTAAATTCACTGTTGAAAAAATGTCGGAAAGGTAATAGAAAATTTATGGGAACGTCAGTGGTTTTTGCAACGTTTCTCGGCGTTCCATCAAGTTTAGGTCTTCACTGCATCCTACTGTCTTAGTGGTTCCACTCCAAGGTCTGGCGGCTTTTATCGCTGTACGTTTTTCTAAGGTTCCTCATTTCTAGCTTTATTTTCAAAGCTACTAGCCTCTATTATTTTTGGTCAGAGATCAACGCTCGACAGACTTTTGTTTTGTCACAGGCATTTGTTTACAAACACTTGCCATTTGCTCATCCGAATCATATGGCAACACTACTCAAATTTAATTTGAATTTCAAAACCACAAAACAGGTTGGTTAGAACGAGACAACTGCGGTAGCGCAGAAAATGCTTTCCTTTGAAAATAAACAACAAAAGGAAACGGAATGAGAAATCAAACAAGTTCGAACGAAATGGGTATGCCAGATTGTGGGGAATGTCAAGCGGTTGGAAAGAGTATTTTTTAGTTTTGTGGGGGAATTTCTTTTGCAGTCTTTTTTTCCCCCAAACAGCACAAACAACAAGGAGCACAAACAACAGACGTTGTTAAATATTTCAGCAATTAATTTAAAAGATCGGTCAAGAATTGGCTGATTGATAATGTCGGTCCATCTCCCCAACTTTTTTTAAGGTTTCAGCTTGATTAAAAGTTTGTTTGTTTGATGTCCTGTGTTTTTTCTGAATTCGCCTTTTTGGGGATTTGGTAGCTCAAATGTGGCATCCCTGGTACGAAAGTTGCAACACATTTCCAAAAAAAAATTAAATAAAAAGAGTTGCAATTGTTACTCAACATGGCGAATACGAATATGTACGAAGAAGAAATGGCATAACGAAAGAGACATGGAGACATGCACTAAATTGGAAATTAAGAAAACACGAATAAAAAATGTTGAAATTTTTTTCTTTTCCCATAGCCTTTTCTCATGCTAAATGCCAGTAATTTCGCCTAGACAATGGCGACTGAGTTAGAGGTGGCGCGAGACTTGACTTGCTGCGGCGGCGGTGTACAACCTTTTTACATTTCGATGATGACGCGTCCAATTGACCAAAGAACTCCATTAAGAAAATCGAAGAAAACTTTATCGAATGTTATACCTATTTCTTATGATCGTACAATTATGCACATTTTTTCTTATTTAACTCTTCACTTGCACAACAGGCAAAATTGTTACTGCAGAGGTAACTTCGACGACAACAAAAACGCCACTTACATTTCTAGAAAAACAACTTTTTCATAGAAATTGTTTTTAGGTCGCCTTGGACCATTTTCGTTTTTCTCATTTCTTGCCGCGTTGCTTTTTTTCCACACTTCTTTACACACACACACATACTTGCGCTCAACTTCTTTCGCAATTTTTTGTGTTTTTCGGTCTTCAGACTTCGGTATTATATTTTTCCCTCAACTGAGTTCTCAGTTGGACAATATTAAATGCTTTTAATCAACTTTTAACTATGTCCATTCTTTGAAATTAAAATTCCTTCTTTATCTTACCTTGCTCACGTTTATGCTGCGCCAACAACAAAATGCACTGAATTTCGATGAAATTTCCAAATTTCGCTTCGGTCTTTCGTTTTCTTTCACTTTGAAATTTCTTTCGCTCCCTTATGTTTCTTCCCTTTTCTTATTTTCACAAATACTTTCCTTTCCGTTTATATTATTTGATATTTTTGTGTTATTAATTTCTTATATTCGCTTTTGTAAATTATTTTCACTTGTTCCGCTTTTTTCATGTAATATGCTGTTTTTGCACCGAATTTTTCTGTAAAGATTTTAAACTCACGACTGACTGACTGAATAGAAAAACAAAATGAAAGTCTCTCGGCACTTTTACATTTTTTTGTGGTTTCATGATAAGTCCCAGAGTTGCATTTGCTATTGTGCGGTTCCTGTTGATCAGTGCTGCCATATTTATGCGGAATTGTGAAATTTTCAGGAAAAATACGAATTTTTCGCTTTTTTTGCACATGCTAGCCGAAATGGAAATTTTGTTTGTTTTGTTGTTTGAGATAAATCTCACAAATCTGGTCGTTGAATTCTGTTGAAGAATTTTTTTGTCGAATTTATTCATCAGAAACTATTTTATAAACAATTAGTTTTTGTAGGGGTTTTGCGGATTTTTGTTTACAGCAAAAACTGTTCTTGTTGATCAGTGCTGCCATATATACGGAAAAATCCCTTTTTTATACGGAATTGTGAAATTTTCAGGAAAAATACGTATTTTTTCTCTTTCTCTGATATGTTAGCCGAAATGGAAATTTTGTTTGTTTTTGGCTTCGTTTTTTTTTACATAGCTGTGCTTATGAGAGCGGAATTTTTCCCGTCTGCATACCAGGCTTTGAGTTAAAAAATCTCACTTCTCATGAGCCATTGAAAAATCTCAATATGAGATAAATCTCAAAACAATAATCTGAAAAAATTCTGAAATAATTTTTCTGGTCGGATTTTTGAATTTTTTTTACAATAACAACTAGAAAGTAAATTTTTGGAAAAAAAAAATCTGGCAGCACTGCTGCTGATTTTATTCATCAATCAACAAAGAATTCTTTTTCGAATTTTTAGTGTGTCTACTTGATTGGTTATTAAAAAAAACACAGTGGCGGCAATTGTAGAGGAAGACATCGGTGGCAAGACTGGCGGAGATGATGACCCACTCACCGAAGAGCGTGTTGGAAATGTGCGCGAAGTTGGTGGTCAAGCTGTGTGGAGTCTTTCATCCTGCAAACCCGGTAAGATGTTTAGTTTTCGAGCTGGCTAAGAAATTCTTTGAATTACTTGTCTCTTTTTAGGCTTCGGTGTGGAACGACTGCGTGATAATATAATGGACACATACTGGCAGTCAGATGGTCAATTACCGCATTTGGTGAACATTCAATTCCACCGAAAGACAAACATCAGTCAGATTTATATCTACACCGATTACAAATTGGACGAAAGCTATACCCCCTCACGCATTTCGATACGTTCCGGAACGCACTTCAACGATTTGCAGGAGCTCCAAATCATTGATCTTACTGAACCCACAGGTGGGTGTAGGGCAGGGTTTTCAAAGCACCGTCAACTATTTAATAATTTGTTTATTTCATAGGCTGGGTTGTGATCCCCATTAAGGAGGGCAACGTCAAGTCAATACGCACCTTTATGCTACAAATTGCGGTCATTTCGAACCATCAGAATGGTCGCGACACCCATATGAGGCAGATTCGCATTCATGCACCGGTTGAGGGACGGCACTATCCGTTGGAAGTTTTTGGAAAATTTAGCACTGTGGGATTTCAGAAATTCGCCACAATTCGATAGCTGCGAATGCATCTTCAGCAATTAATCAATCAGAGTTTAAAAATTGTAATTAAATTAGAAATTAAAATTAAATTAAAGAAACTTAAAAGTTTAGAATGATAGAAATGAATATAGTTTGTATTACATCCGCCTTCATCCATCCACCCATATTTTTTGTATGCGCCAAGGCAAAGAAAACTACAAGACTAACGTAAAGAAATATGATTTAAAGTAGTTTAAAAAAACCGTCGATCAAGATTTAACGAATCTTTTTTATCGAATTGTTTGCCATCTTCATTAACTTTCCCCGCTAGCCATCTCCAAGCGTTCTTCAACGTGTTTCAATCTGGCCAGTCCACCATAGCATAACCCCTCCTTCTCTGTAATGGTAAAACACGTCGAAGCCATCCAGATAAAATTTTGTTCCGTCCGAAAAAAACACATTTTGCAACTGGTTACACTTTTTGCAACTGGTTACACTAAGCCACTCCTTAGACTTTTCAAAGAAACAAAACTCAAAGTATTTGTTGTTAGTTTAATTGTAAGTAAAAGATTTTTCAATTTGAGATATTATAACAACACTTTAGCTTAACTTATGTATTTTTTAAATAGTTGGTAATTGATTAATTTCCATAAAGTATTTGATTTCCTTCATCGATCGGGATATACTTCATTCATACTCGCATGGGTTTCATTCAATAAATTGGCTGGCGTCAAATACTTCACAAATACGAGCAAATAACCGGGAACATACACCAAAGTGGAATAAACCAAGCCACTGAGGAATACCACGACGAGAGTGTCTGCAAATTATTATTAAAATAAAGAAAAGAAAAAAATTAGTTTTTTGCATAAAATTTGAGGTTAAATTTAAATAAATATTTTTATTTTTTTTCCGTTAGGGGGTTATTTTATGTTTTTTGTTGTAATTTTTCGAGTTTGTGTGTTGTTTCGAAGCGCCAAGATACAAAATTTGTTGAGTCTTTTGCAAAAGTAATAAAAAAGAATTCAAAGTTTGAGCGATAATATTTATTTGTTTTGGTTTTTTTTTTTGGTTAACGATGACAAAACGAATTACGACATAGATTAGATATAATTTATCATTGTTGTAAAAGTGGGAAAACTCAAAGTCATCATTTAACACAAATGAATACGTGAAAATATTGTGGTAAAGCCTTAAGGTAGGTTTAATAATTGAAATCCTTTCGGAGAGCAATTGCTGGAGATCAAAAGAGTGATTCATACAAACAAAAATCAATTGACAATGACTCACTTTCTGCTAGATTGGCTTATTTAAAAGGTATTCCCCAAAAAAGACGAGTTGTAGTGACTAATGGCGCGTTACTCCGATACTTGAGTTAATCTAATTAGCTATTTGTCCACACAAAATCTCAATGGGACACTTACCAGATTCTGACAGACCGATTTGAACGATAAGAGTTCGTGAGACACAATTTTTCCAAAATTTTTAGATACACAAAACAACAAACTTCATTGAACCAGCACCAGGACGGACTTAGCTTGTTTTTACTTACGACGAAACCAATAGCAGCTAAAAATATTTTTACCAATCGATGCATGGCAATCAATTCTTCGAGCCAGTTTCTTTCTGTTCATTACAATTGTTTACACCACTTCTTTTTATCTAATTTATGTCTGGCCACGTTTCTGATGTGTGATTCCTTTCGGCCCAACGTTATCACATTCTAATTAAATCAAATCCTTCATAGGATTGCAATTAAAACTCTTTTAGTTTATTTTATTTTATAAATTAATATATTAAGTAATGTTTCAGATATAAATAACGCTCGTATCTATACTGTTTTTCATTCAGCATTATACTGTTACTTATAGTTTCACAATCAATAACTTATACAGCGAAAAATTTTGTTTTTCCAAAACTATTTACGATTTTTGTAATTTGTTGGTGGAATATACGGTTTTTGTTCCGAAAAAAGATAGGAACGTTCGTTATAAATTATAAACCATTCAAGAATGCTAGGTCTTCCCTTTTTAATAAAATCGGCACTGATTTTTTCCTACAACCAAAAATCAATTACAAACGAATAAAGTACTTTATTTTACATTAAGATTTGGTGGTTTTCAATCGCCACAGTTGGTAATTTCATTGCTTTCAACCACTTGTACACGAAGCGCCACTATCAGTTTAATCGCAAATAACAATTAATGTCCTGTGGTGGCAGACATCAAGCTGCTTAATGTGCTTGTCCCCCAAAATAGGTCAGAAAATAATAATTTTTTTCATAAGGAAATCACTACAAAAATTTAGCTTTGATTCATTTCGATTTTTTATTTCATCCAATTCAGATCAAACTGTTTTTTTTCTATTAACTCTTGTTATTAACACCTTTGTTGTAATTTGTCTACTTACTCAGAAATACCTTTTCCCAAGGCTCGCAAATTGCTATGTATGTATTCAGCTCGTACAGCATATACAGCCATTTGATATAACGTTTAAGTTTATCATATTTATGGCAGATTTTCGAGAACATTATTTTGTCTTTTTTTTGTCAGTTCGGTTCTTTTAATTCTTGACCACAATAGTTTTGTATTTGAATATAAATCAAATCACTAAATGTACGAAAAGCCTTTTGGCCTGATTGGTTAACTAATTATTTTATTCTTTAAATATATTTAATATTCAGCTAGCTGCTTGCACATTCCTTCCAACTTATTACGACATTTGTGCTAAAGGCTAAATTCTCAACTAAAGTTGGGCCTCTGCATTAGGGACATTTACACCTAAGTTTCGTTATCAATTTTATTGTTTGTGTGATTAATACTTATTTTATTTTGTGTATGGTTTCTGTTGTCAGTGTGCGATAATGTGCGATTGGCAGGCTTGGGAATACTACCAACTTTTCGTAGTTATGTGTATCAATTGTTCATGTCGACTCATAATTCGAATTGCTCAGCTCATATCATAAAAAAAGTGCAGGTGTGTTTCGAGACGTTCGGCATTTTTCTTCTATTTTTTTTTCGGCTTGATTTTTTAGTTGCTTTCTAAGATACGATAAGAAATATGGTTGGACTTAGTGTGATGTTAACGCGCGTTTTTTTTCATTTCCATTTTTGTATTTATTGAAACGAAATTTCACGGATGATTCCGATCGATCTTTCTTTCGATTTGTGTTAAAAAGAAGCTACCCATTTATTGTATGTACATTGTGCAAGTACAAATGCACTGCACTTTTTTGACAAGTTAGTATGTGTTTTCTATTTGTAAATAGTTAAAAAGCTTAGGGGTTGGCTGTTGTCTAGCCATTTGTCAATAAAATATTGAGAAACGATATCGATGGTCATACGTTGACACCTCGTAACTAACGTTTTTTGACGTAGATAACTCCCAGAAATAGAATTCTTTTACGAGGTATTAACTATTGACCATCGATATGAATTCTTTTTCCGAAGCACATTTGTGCTTGTTCGAATAATGACAGTTGCACATAGCAGTTAAATCTCTTAAACCACATAGCATTGAGTTATTTCTTTAGAAGAGTTTCAATTAGGAATGTGTAACACTGGTTAACTGCGAGCATTTTGCAAAATGTTATAGACACAATTAAATGAATTGTTAGATGGTGAAATCCGATGGTATCATTGAATAGTAAAATGAAAAGACTTAGATTAGAGATTGTTGTAGCATTATTTTATAAGTCTCCACTGGAAGGGTTCATAGAGAACTGGGAGTTGGTGGAGTTATCAGAGCAGTTGAAAATCCAAACGACCACGGGCCGGTGACAGAAACAGCAACAATCCGGACTGTTCTTCATCGAAAAATCAAGCGTCTAGGAGACTCTCCCCGTTGGGAATAAATTCTTTATAGTGGAAGTAACTTAAAATTCCTGAAGCGCGAGTAATTCCAAAGGAGGGGTTTAGCTGTGGTAAGCATAAGAGCTGTGTCTAGGTCTACATATCAATGAAAAGAAAAAGACACACTTTTATTATTACATCAGTCGGATCTTCGTGGCATGCTTAGCTAATTTTCCCGGTAGCTACTTGTGCCACCCCTCTTACCATATCGAGCCCTATCCGCGATATTAACGTAAGCTCATGCTCTTTTCGAGTTTATTCCGAAGCAATGACTAACTTTTGTTTATCATTTTCCGATACTAAGTGAGAAAAACTATTATAATAGCAAAAAAATATATATATATGGACGATGTCCGGACGACCTAAAGTATTTTAGTAGCAGAAAAAAAATATTTTTTTTTAGAAGAAACAATATCGACGTGGTGATTATAATTTTATTAGCAAATACAAATAATAATTCTAACTAAAATAAAAAATTTTTTAGTTTTTCAGAGTAAGTTCATTGCATTGCAAAAACAAATTGATTAAAATTACATTTGCTGAAATATTATATAGACACAAGTTTTCACTTTGAAGTACAGACTTATTTGAGAGCGATTTTATCACATTGGATTTAATATTTAGTTTTTATCTTCAATATTTTCCATTTAAACTTAATACTACATTTCAATTTCCATTTGTTGTTTTTTAAATTATAATAATCTTCTCCAGGAGTATTAAAAATGGTAATTTACACCTCCCTAGGTGTAAAGTACATACACTGTCCCTGCTAGTCTGTCTCAGTTTCCAGCTTGGGCGTCAGCAGTTGAATATCATTGATTTGTGTACATATTTCGATAGGTTTGGGATTGGCTGCGACTTTCGGCAGCGATGTCAGTGTTGTTGCTGAGGGCGTAGTGAGTATCGTACTGATTGGCGCTGCCTGTGACATTGCTGTTGCTGTGGTAAACACCAATTTGGGCGGATTTAAGCGCAATTGTGCGGTGGCTGCCGCTGCTGCGCTTTGTTGCTGCTGCTGGGCAAAAAATGCGGGAAATGCCGTGAGGAAACGTTCAGCCATTGATTTTTCAAAATCCAAACGTTCGCGCTCCATCGATAGGCGTTGGTGTTGGATTTCATTGTTTTCCGTTTGGGCATTCAGCAATTGACGGAGAAGGATGCGCATACCTAGCAGAGGAAAAAATAATATAGATTTAATTTAAGATGTTGTTGTTGTTGTTGTTGACCCACCTGTTGCATCCTTCTTGCTCATCAGTTCCTCTCGCTTTTTCTCGCGCTCTTGACGTTTCATTTTCTGCTCTTGCTCATGGTGTTGCTGTTGTTGCTGCAGTGCCTCTTTTTGTTGTTGCAATTGCTGCTTCTGTTGATTGAGATTTTGCTGTTGTTGCAGCTGCTGCTGCTGCAGTTGTTGTTGTAGTTGCTGCAATTGTTGCTGTTGCTGCTGTTGTTGTATTAGCGCCGTTGCATTATTCAGTGGCATACTTAGCGTCTTTCCCATGCAGTTCGCTGCGGTTATTTGCTGAGCCAGACCTGTATTGGCTCCCGATTGTTCGGCATTCACTAGCAGGACTTTCATACCACCGGGACCGGTTGTGACTATGCCCGTTTTATTGGGCGTGGCCTGTGCACTACTTACTTGAGGGCCGCCACCGCTCAATAGCAAACGTTGCTGCATTTGTGGAGTGATGGTGTTTTGCAGCAAATGAATTGGATGCGTCGGTTGTACGGGCAAAATGCCTGAGTTGGTGTTGGTGACTGTGGCGGTTTTCGGTTGCATTAGGAAATTCGTCGGCACCAAGGAGATTTTACCTTGTGGCCCAGTGGTGGCGATCGGTGAGATGGTGTTCATTGTGTGGGTTGATGATGCCGCCGTCACATAATTAGCTGGTACGCCTGCGATTGTTGTTGTACATGTTGGCATTACCATGCCAGAAGAACTGATGGCCAAATTGGTCTTGGACATTTGTAAAATATCCGCCAGTGTGGGCATCAGCGATTTAACGTTGGTTTGGATTCTAGAAAAAGTATATAATTCTCATTAGTATCAAATTTAAGCAATTCTGGAAAAAAATGCAAAAATTGTACCCGGTTTTATCGTATGCTTCATACTCCGCATCCACATCGATGGGCTCTTCTTTTGGTAGTACCAAGACGCCCTCCTTATCTTTCGTAGTTTTAATACTTCCAGCAGCCAATGTTGTTGTCACTGTAGTATCTGGTTTCGCCTTTGCCTCGCCCCTATTTGCCAATGTCAGCAGTAAGGCCGCTTCCGAGCTGCTGTCGTTGTCATTACTGTCGTTCTCCTCTTTAATTTTCAACTCTTTCTCTTCATCGCTTGTTAAATCGTCGTTGGCGTTCACATTTGGTTCACCTTCATAGTCACTCGCATCACCCAAGCTACTTTCGCTGTTTTTCGATATTTTGCGCTTCTTGACAGTCTTTTCTGATTTCTCGGCGGCATTTGCAATTGCCACAAATGTCTCATCACTGATGTCTATGTCCACTTCCACGTCAGGTATGATCCCGTCGTCGATCTCCTGTTTGGCTTTGCTGAAACCACCACCGTCCATGCTGTCGTCATCGCTTTCGGATAAGGTGCCACCTGGAAAATATTTTAATAATTTTTTTTCGCATTATTAGTTAATAGCCGTGTAAGCGATTTATAACTGATTGATTTCAAAATGATTTTTTGTAACGAAAATTCAAAATAATCAATAAAATACTATTAAAAATGTACCTTCTTCCAAAATCTTTCGGCGCCTCTCCTGCCGCTCCTCCTTCGCCTGTTCCAATTGATACTTCAACGAGGGCGCTGGCACCTCATTCGGTCGTACACTGAATATCGGACGCGTCATTATGGCATCCATTTCGGTGAAATGCTTCCAAGTGGGTTCCGCCGTTTGCTGTTGTACATTTTCCGTTTCCATATCCTTTTTCAAGCGATTGTAGAAACATTTTAAGTTCTTGATGCGCGTCGTAATTTCTTCAGGCGATCGATAGTAGCCGTATTCCTGCATTTTAGTAGCCAATTGACAGATGACCGCATGCTTCTTATGTGTGGTTATAAGAGTGCGTTGCACTTTCGGATCGCCCCATAATTGAATGAGTAATTTAGTTTCGTCCGTATCGAAATTGGGATTACGTCCGAGAGTGCCGCCTTTTTTTGACGCAGCATTGCCGGTGAGAACGCGATTGTTTGAGACCCAAGGCTCGCCAGCGCGACGTTTCTTGATGCGTGCACTCGATTTGGTACTCATGTTGGGTTAGCTTAGGCTTTTTGATCCTTTGGTCTGAAAAATAATGGAAAATAAAACATTGACTTAAATGCAGGGATGTTTTTTACAAGATCCAGGATAAAATTAACTGGCTAAATATCTGACAAGGATCAAACATCCTACAACAAGGACTGTTTTGTATTTAATTTGTAATATGAAAAAAATATCAGTCAACCAGTTCACCAAAGGGTCAGCCAGTTAGAACGAACATCAGAGCACGTGGTTATCATAATTTTGCCTTTTTCCCTAAAAGTATTTTCCTTGACAGAATTAAAAAAAAAACCTTAATTCGGTGCACTTCTAAAATAGTTTCCCTAATTTGAATATTTCCATTTTCCAAGTATTGGCAAATAATGCGCAACCTTTCCCAACTTTCTTTCAACAAGGCACTTGCATTTGCCTTTTGCGAGTTGAATTGTGACGCCGCAACTTATGGCTTTGGTTCACTCACTTTTGGTGTGTTTTCTTGGCACACTCTCTCAATTTTATGATTTCACGGCATATACTATATTTATTTTATAAACTTAAAAAATCACCGCAAAATATGAAAAATCAATAGAGCCTCTAAACTGTAATTAAATCGTTGCAACTACCTGAACGTTGTGAATTTCACTTTTCCAAAATTCTCCCAACCTTAACGCCGTCAACGGATTCACACAACTAAGTTGTAGTGAAAAACAGCGCAACTCCGTGGCGTACAAAATATTTGCTTAACCATTTCAAACCAACAACCCCTAAGTCAAAATACTCTAAAACCACCCAATTGCCTCCTCATGCTCACCACGTACCAACTCAGGCGATTATACTCGTCGTTGGCTTTGTTTGTTGTTGTTGTTGCTTTTTCGTCTGACAAGGTGGTTTATTTTTCAACCCACTTTGTCCTGCCGTTGTGCTCGTTCCAGTTGGGTTGTCGTCTGCTCTGCGTGTTGTTGGATTTGGTTCCGTTCGCGACGCTGTCTCTCGTCCAACTACCCTCGGCATTGAGGGCGCTTAAGTTTCTGAGCAGAAATATTGTATTTAAGTCCATTTTGTTTGTGGCACGTTGATGTTGCCAGTATGCGCAATATGACATGCGCCTTAGGAGTGTTGCCTCCGAACATGATTCGTGTGACTATGGGCTGTGTCTTGAATAATATCGATTTATTGCCAAGTAGTTTAACACACATATTCATAAAGTTAGTGACATATTTTTTTATATTTAAGCGGAGATTATATTCGAAGGGTATTTTAACAAATGTTCAGTCATAACCTAAATTTTAGTAAAATTTCAAAAAAAATTAGGTGTGGGTAGGGGCAAAAAGGCAGCAGTGCATGTAATTGTAATCGGAGAGGGAAAAGTTGCGCCAAGTAGATTGGTTAGCAAATTTGAAAAGCCCATACTTGTATGTAAGACCTGAAAGTCAATTTCTTTCATTCGATACCTTAATACTGAACTTCAAAAAAGATATTGCTCGGGCGAACCTCAGCGATTTCGATATGAGATCACATGAAATTACATGAGATTATGTTCACAGATACCTTCTCTTACCTATGGTTTTCTTATAGAATCGGGCTATTATAAAAGCTTTCAGTTCCATAGTGTTCATAAAATAAAATTGATGAGAGTTATAAAAATCTGGTTCGTTGATCAAGACCAATAAGCGCTTAAGTCGACTCAAGAAGGAATATAGCTTTACCTGGTATTATACTTAACGATATCTAAAATTTTTTTCGAAGTATCTAGAAATCAAGCTATGAATATTTTTCAGAAACATACAAAAATTTGAACCCTATTCGTACCGGCCAAATCAATTCAGTAAAGTTAAAATTTTAGAAACTGTAATAGGGTTAAACGATTTATACAACACAAAACGATGTTATTCGACTTAAACGCTTATTGTTTTCAACCATAGAATTTATGAAATCTTTTGATTTTGAAGATAGATAAGGAGCTAATTGCAATGACCTGCTACTCAAAACAGACTGCGCATGTCTGCTTAATTATGTATTGAGTTTACAATTAACCCACTGACTCTGTTATACATTTCATACTTAAAGGAAATTTTAATTAAAAATATAAAATTTTTCTTTTTATTAAAAATATTACCTAAATCTAAACAATAAAAACCTTCTATTTATTGCTATTTTCTGTTAAAAATTTACACTCTCTATGAATGTTTCCAAATCATATGCGAGTATTTAAGTAAGGGGTTGGAATGGCATTGAAATGGAATTGCTCTTATTGCATACGAGTACAATGAACGAACGGAAAAAAATGTTACTCACATATCATAGTATTTATCATCTGCGCATAACACTTTGCTGCACATGCGTGTGTCGGTCGTGGTGTTTCATGGGAACAATATGAAAGTACAACCACCACCCTTATTCAGGTTTAAGTCAGTGGGTGGATGTGTTCTTACTTGGGTTGGTTAGGTGGAAACGCGTGCTCTTTGCGTGTTGTTTTTATTTATTTTCGTTTGTATTGCTATATCGTTGGTTTGCTGTAGTAAGTAAAGCACGCGTGTTTTACTCCGCACTTGACAAAAATCGACAAATGGATTTATGTGGACAATAGAGAAAATGCAAGTTGGGTATTTGTAAAAGGTTGCGTAAAAGGTAAGAACTTTCTTAACCTCAAACTACTAATGCCTAAACGAGGCAGTGAAAAAACCAATGATTGTAGGAACTACTGTAATTGTAATCGTTGTTGGCAAAGTTAGTTCCTGGCATACCATTACAAATAACATCACCACAGTATCTCTCAAAACGGTTCCACTTTTGCATTCTAGAAAGAAGTGTGTGAAAGTGGGGCAGTTGCTTATTGGTCGAACTCAGATTCGAGGCATTAATAGCAACACACAAAACATCTCACCACAATATTCCTTGGATACGTCATATCGACAGTCAATTAAATAACACTCGAAACACATCATCATCAATTTTGTTCTGGACCCAGTGTTACAACAACAATAACAACCAATTTTTAACAAAAATTGGACGGAACAAGTTTTTTAGTAACAAATCACTAACATATTTGCTTTCTTTTATTACTAGTGTAATTGTTAATAACTGAGTAACATTGTCAAGGGAAAATAACAATTCCGTTAGAAGCCTAATTCAAAATCTTCTTCAAAGAAAAAAAAACTCTAGTCAGTTTGTACTTCCTTTTCCGGTTGCGCTTCCATCCAAAACGAAAATCTATTACAATTTCTTCTTCACAATTCCACTTGTTTTGACATTTGTGAAATTTCTTGACAGTTCTGCTTTGGTACACTCTTCTTCTGCATTTGGCAGCAAAAAAGTTCCGAACTCGAAATACGCCAAAATGCCCAACTTATCGCAAGCGGAAAAGGATGTCCTGCTCCAAAAACATGAGCAAACCATGAAGCTGCGTGCCGACTTCAACAAGCAGATCACCAATCCACATCGTCATGCCACAGGAGAGGGCGGCACTGTGGTAAGTAGTAGGCAGGCGGTGCTCCGTGCGAATGTTATGTCATCATCTCTACAATTGCTAATAATTCCAAATTCAATTTGTTTATATCCAGTTCGATGCCGCTTTGTCGCGTTTCCAAGCGATGCGCATCGCTCACTATGACTTCTTCAAGCCCACTGGACGCTCGTTCCGTGTTGGCATGCTCGTTGTGGTGATACCCATCGCCGTGTACGCCTGGGCAATGAAGGCGGAACGCGATGGACGTGAACATCAATACCGTACTGGTCAGGTGGCCTATAAGGATCGTCAATTCAAGTTCATCTAAAGTGGGAGCTGAAACTGAGGATTTCCTTTGTGATTCCCGCTGCCAAGTGTGCTGCCGTGCTGACAAACGAAATGTAAATTGCCGAAGAGAATATAAATGTAAATGCCTTCTGGGACATGGACTTTATTAAATATAATTTAATTGGTTAAATTAAAGTGCTAATATCTTATACATTGGATTCCCCTGGTGCTGCTCTAAATTAGTTTACTTCTCCTCCAGCTGCTTGTCGCGTGCAATAACGAAATCTTCAAACTTTACCATGTAGGTAGTGCCTTTATGCCAATGGGCAGTGACTTTGCAGGGCTGAAAGCAATAAAATTGATTAAGACATTTCCAAAACAAAGCAAAGCCAATTCATTTCACTTACAAAACCGCAATGTGTCAGCACAGCCTCCACAATGCCTGCTGTGAAATTGGCACAGTTGAGTGAGCCCTTATCCTTGGGTACACTAATGAACGTATTCACCAAAGGCTCTTTTTCTATAATGTAGTAGGTGCGCTCGTCATCGTTGGCATGTTCCAACTTTTCTGCCTCACGACCAAACAGATTCTTCCAAACCGTTGTCTTCACGAAGAGCAGCATTTGCGTTAGCTTCGTTTCACGCTTCGAACTGCGCTCACGCACAAAGTACAAGTCGATGATGCGTGTGCCCACATCTTGGCCGAGCTCATGCAGTCTAAGTGGGAAAATGTGGGAAATCATTTAATGGACTATAGACCGATTTGTCAGGTGGTAGACCTCACCTAGTTTGCAGTTCGGGCACCGTATAGACGCGACTTTGGCAATACTGAACCACTTCGCTGAATAATAGGGCCACAATACTTTGGGACACTTCCGATTTGCCTTTGGATAGAGGGCGATCCAAAATGTTGATGCGTGGTCGCATAGATGATATTTTCAAGGCTTCAAGTTTTTCCATTGCTTTGTGCTCGATCTACTTTTTGTTTTGGTTTTTTTTAATAGTGAAACAGTTTATTAATTAGTTTATTTTGGAATGTTGTAATGTATTTACTCAGAATTATAAAATGAAAACAAATCATGAAGAACTGTCAGTTTTGACATTTAATGAATTGTAAAAGAAGAGAGCAAAACAATTTCGGGGTTGTTCAAATAAATAGCTGTTGAATTTGAAAAAAGAAACTGACAGTATGTAATACAGGGTCCGAACCTACATACATTTTTGGGTAAAATAACGGTGTTTCTATTTGTTAAACTTCAAAGGGGGTTTGGCCAGAAAAGGGTAATTTTACCCATTTTTTTTATGAGACATTAAATGATTTTTTGGATTATTTCTTCATTAGTGATGTTCTCCACTGGGCCACAAAATTTGTTGCAATTTTTAGTAACGGCAGATTTGGCATGGAAGACCCCCATAAAAAATATTCGTCTTTTACTTACTGACATTACACGCACGAGTAACAACATTCATAAAAAATGTTCATACAAGAGTTGTGATATTGTGTATTTGTCATTTATGTGGACGATGTGGAAAATGTCACAAGTTTTCCTGACCACGTGATCTCGCCTCCCTTTCTTTCACACACGTTTTTATTATGAGTTTCTGGGCCACCCATCTTGCTGTGATCCCTTGTCTTCCTGAGCTACCTTTTACATTATTAAATAATTAAAAGCTTACTTTTGTTTTGTTGTTTTGTTTTTTTTTTATTTATACTTTTTCACTTTTTAAATACATTTATATGCGTAATACGTTAATGTATGTTCTTTTTGTTTTTCTTTTTGTATTTTCTCTTCTTTTTTTTGTTCTGTTTTAAATATTATATTTTTATGTATGAATTTGTAATATTTATTAAACGTTTTGTATTAATAAATCAAAAAGTATTTAATAACATTATTAAATTATAACAATTATATTAAATTTAGTATATTAACGTGTACCTGAAATAATTTTTGTTTTTTGTTTTGTAAATAATTTTTGTTTGTGTTTTGTTTTGCTATTGTTGTTGTTTTTTTGTTTGTTTTGGTTTTGTTGTTATATAGACTGACTAAGGTATTAGAATTACTTGCTATTTTGTGTATTTGTTTCTTTTTTTCTTTCTTCTCTTTGTTTATTTGTATTTTATTATACTGGTTTGTTTTTTTTTTGTTTCAATTTATTTACGGTAATACATTTAATAAATATTTTGTTTGTTCATTATAAATATTTAAGTATGTCACTAAAATATATGTATCCACTAGCATTTTCGACATTTGTTTTTTTTAATTTGTGTGTGTGTTTTATTTTATTTGTTTGTTTTTTTTCAAATGGCATTTATGTGTTTTGCAAAATTTGTTGTTTTTTTTTTATTAATACTAAAATGTAAAATTGTATTTTACACGAAAATAGTAGTTTATTTTTTTTATTTTTTTGTTGTACTAAACTATTTTTTTTTTGTTTTATTTGTGTTATGCTATGCCTATAAATGCTATTTTCGATTAAAATACAATGTTAAATTTTAGTAAGTACTTTTTTGTGGGATTTTTTTTTTTTGGCAAGCATTGCTTTTTTTTGTAATGTACTTGTAACATTAGCTGTGTTCCCAAGGCAATTGTTCGTGATTCGGTGTTATATTTAATACACAAAACAAAAATTTTATTTCGATTTTGGTGTATAGAATATCACTTCGGAACAAGCTCAATTGCCACGGATACACATATGTTTCGGAGACTTCATTAAAATTGCTGTTGATAATAAATATTTTAACTTTATAAAACACTTTCTTAAAATTTTACTAATTTAAAGCATCAAATTTACTTTTTTTTCTGCTATAGATCCTGATCTGAAGATGAAAATAAAACCAATTTGATTCAATTAATAAGGAAATATCTAAGACAATTTTTGTTTACTAAATCTAAACAATTTACTATCAACAGAATCTTCTAGTCTCTGCAGCTCAACTGTTTGTATGTGCCAATTTCTATGCAAATTTAAACTAAAATTTGTTTTTATTCTTGTTTATTGTTCAATTATATATCAATCTCTTTCTTCTTCTTCTTCTAATTTGTACTGGTTTAAGAGTTTTGTTTTTTTTGTAAAGTATTTTGTATTTCCATGTATTTAAATGTGTTAGTAGAGTTTTAAAGGTGTATATTGTATTGCCACCTTCGAGACTAAACCGTATTTACTCAATATTTTTTGTTTTCTTCAAAATTTTTTAGGTTAAATTTCCCATTTGCAATTTTCTCAACTGTTGCTATTTTGCACAACCTTTTTTTTAGTTTTAGTTTTAAGTTTTGTTTTTTTTTTTGCATTACTTTAATACAACAATTATAATTAGGAAATAAATTTGTTTTAATTATATTGAATTTCACAAAAAAGAAATTGCAGCTAATAATTTTCATTTGTTTTCTTTTAATCTTTTTAATAATAATAATAATTCATATATTCATATATATATATAGCTGCATATTTATTATATTTAAACATTCACTTAAGTTAATTTTTTTGTTTATTCTTTCAAGTTACACTTAATTTATACACTTAACACAGTGAGAAAGGAAAAAGGAAATTGGAATACATTTCATTGCTTGTTTTTTTTTGTTTTTTTTTTATTTGTTTTGTTGTAAAGTATTGCCAATTTGCTTTAACTAACAAACAAAAATATTTTCAAATTGCAAAACGTGCTTTTGCCACAAATTTTCAATTTTTCAGACAAAGTATCTACTGAAAAAGATAAGAAATAAACGAAACAAATTTACAAAACTGAAGTGGTAATCACACCAATTCAAACCAAATAACAAAAAAAGAAAATCTTGAATCTTCATGAGCCCATGTCGAAGAATCAACATGATCCTTTTAAGTTGCCTTAATTGAATAAAAGAAAAATTGACTTCCTGGTAAAATCGAAAAAATGTTTTAAAGACATTTTGCAAGTCAAAAAAATGTTTTGTTTAAAAAAAAATGTTTTTTTTATTAAATTAATTTTTTGTTTTTTCAAATTGTATTTGTTTGGTTTTTTATATAATACGAGTATCTTTTTGCACTTGTATGGCAAAGTTTTTCTTTTCTTTTTCCAATAAATTTACAAACTCTGCATGATTTTGACTCATCAAAGCCATTTTAGTTAAATTATTTCAATTATTTTGACCTTTAAAGGGTTCACGGGACTGAAGAATTTGTTAAAGAAAAAAGGGTTACCATGGAAAATACCAAAAAGAATTTTAATTTTTAATACATTCCATAATTTATACATATTTACTCAAAAGATAGGAATTTTTTTTACTTTTATCAAAATTTCCTTTCTTGAGTATATAAAGTAGTTTAAGGATCTTATACTCTTTCAAATACTCTTCAGCCCCATGGACCCTAATACAGTCATATGTTTGACGCAATTTGGTTTTTGTATTTTATAAAACAAAAGCTGAATTAGTTAATGGAATATGGAATATAAACAAATGCTTTGTACATATAACATTAAACAAGTGCTTTTTCATCTCAAAATTTGGTTATGGTTAAAATTTTAAACAGCAAAAACCAAAAAAAAAATTTATTTTTATGTATAAAATTAGATTAGAAGCCATACCATGAAATGAAAAAAAAACTAGGCTATTGTTGAGGTTAAATTATTTAAAAAAAAATTAACAAATCAAAAGCTAAAAGAGAAAAAATTTAAATTGAAAGAAAACTATAAAGGAAAATTGTTTTTTAATTTGATTTTTTAATTAAAGTGTTTATTGATAATAGTAATAGTATTAATTCAAATCGAAATAGCATCGAGTAAGTTATGTAATTGATAAAAAAAGAGTAGTTGTTAAAATATATATAAGTTGTGTAAAATAACAGTTAATTATTAAAATTAGTATTGATTTTTGTACATTGTTTTGTTTGTGGTTGTTGTTCACTTGCTGATGATGATGACGCACACTTTCGCAAAATTTTACTTCATTGAAAGTTTCGGTTAAATTTGATTTGTATAATTTTGCATTTATATACCATATTAGCATCACGTATTCATTTGATTTTAATACTGTTTTAGTATACAAAATAAAGAAGTAATTTGAAAATAAAAAAAATAAAAAAATTTCATTTAATTGTAAGAGTAAAAACATAAAGAACATGTGTTCCAAGACTATTTAGAAGCTTGAAAAATATAGCTAATGGTTTGCATGAGCCACGGTAACAAGCGTTCTTTATGTTCTCACACCAAGTCTACGATAAAATCTAATCAAATGCTATGAAAGAAATTTGGAAAAAAAAATGCAACTCAATATAAGATTTAAAATTTTTTAATACCGACACACAAATTAATAAAATGTTAAGCGTTAATTGTAATTTTAATTTAAAAACTAAAATACTTATATATACACATAATATGTGTGTATATAGAAAATAATAATTTTAAAGTACTTAGGCGTAGGCAGCTTTTGCCACAGAAGCCATTTAGAGAGCGAGGTGAGCATTACAAATTAGTGAGTGGAAACGGCTCGTAGTTGGATTGTTGTGAAAAGATCTGATAAGGCCTAATTCAAAGTACAAGATTGGAAAGGGAAAGCCACCCTGTCCGAGGTGGGCCATGGACCAGTTGCAAGACAATCTCAATAGACTTCAATGTCACCAAAAGCAGAGGTGACAGGCAGAGTTTTCTTTTTTGGCAGCATTCGCCACCAAAAGCACTTCCGCACGTGGATTTTCTCATTTGCATTTAAGAAAGCCTCTCGTGGTCTAGAGCGGTTTTTGGATTGCCGAACGATATAACTAAGTAAAATGCTCAATTGAAAGGTAAAGCTTGAGGTACGTAGTACGAGCTATCGATTCTCTAAATGTATTAGAGCCTAAAAGAGTTATGGTTCGGAATCTTAGAACCGCCACACAGGTTTCGGTTGGTCTATAGAATATTTTCCAAAATTCATATGAATGTGTAAGTGATATACCTTCACTGTCAAATTATACCTTTTTAGCAACTCTTTCTTGTTTTCACCCCTGCCTTCTAGGTTTGTGTATTTCGGAAATTCGTCTTAGGGAAATTTGAATTTTCCAAGCCATTCTCTCTATTCAGATAATGCTTGAAACGCTATCTGAAAAGCCCTTGTGGGTTAGCCCATTAAGAATACTTAAAAAATAAATTATATTTACAAATTGTTAATAAATTATGGCAAAGAAAGTATGTAAATATATAAATTTGTGTATAAAATTGTGCATTTCCTAAAAAAAAAACCACAAATAAAATAGTTTATGTCACAAATTAAAAATAATAATAAAAAATAAATTTCAAACTTTACAAATTTCATCGGTGTAAACAAATTAATTAATAGAATTAAATAAAATGCTTATGTTTCAATTTACAAATCAAAGAAAGTCAAAGAAAAAGCAATCTAGGGATTTTGTCACTACTACTGTTGTGCAACCGTTCATTTGCTTTGAGCCTGTTTGTTTTCGAAAGGTTATTTTGTATTAGCACATGATTGATTTACTATTTAGAATAACAATCGACCGTAATCATTTTGTTGTGCTGTGCGGGTATGTGGCATAAAATGTTGTTGCTGTTGCTGCTGCTGTTGTTGTTTTTGTTGTTGTTGCTGCTTTTGTTCTTTAGTTTGTTTTGCTTCTTTGTTCTTATTTTTCTTCTTATTTTTTAACTGTTGCTGCATGCCATTTATATCCCATTGATATAGCTGCTGCTGCTGTTCATGCGGTTGGTACTGATAGTAATAATCATAGCTGTCGAACTGTTGCTGTAATCTAGCCTCCAAATGTCAGACTTGCGGTTTATGCTTGCCACCACATACTCCGCAAGATACACCGACCCAGTGGCAAGCACGCAGTGGCGGATAGCACCACAAACATGGCACGATCAGAGAGAGTAGAGTCAAGCCAATCCATCTAAAATGTTAAAAAAAATGTGTTAAAATTTTATTTAATTCTAAGAAAATTTGTTTAATTAAGAAAAACTATTTAAATCTTAAAATTAAATCTTAAAATTTAAAAAATTTTAAAAAAATTAGTTAATTTCGTCAATAAACTTCTGCCTCTCACCTCTTAGTGCAACCCGACTCATTGACGCACTCGCACGGATGTTGCGGCGTCTCACCCTCCGCATCGCTCATACAATGATAGAGCATACAGCGTGCACAGCCCATCCCCGAGATACACTCGTAACCCGATCGAAAGCAATCGGGGGCAAACTCACACGCCCCCTTGCGATTCCATTCGTCATTGTAGAGTTCGTGACAGTAGCGACAGCGCACGCGCTGTTGATTCTTCTTGAGTATATCCAAACTGGTGGGATCTTTGAGCATGGCCGCCGATATGGGTGAGGCCTGTGCGGCCAGTGCCTGGGCCGCTTCAATGGCATTACGCTTTTTCAACGCACTAATCGATTCACGGCGTGCATTTAGGACTTGTGCGGCCACGGGCTGATCGACGACAGGGTAATTGTAATCGTGCACCTGAGTGAAAGTAAAAAAATTAATTACAATTGCATTGAAGCATTGGGTTATGAAATATTTGTTGGCTATTTACCGCGGTAAGCGTAACGTATGAATAGTTTTCACCGGGCGCAATTGAAATCGGCTGCGGTGGTGGTGGTGGTGCTGGTGTCGATTCGATGCTTGATGCTGTTGTGACGCTGACTGGAGGCGGTTGGATGCATGATTTCTCGCTCGATATGTAATGAATTGTGGGTATGTCGGTATATTTCTCAGAATCGCTTTTGTTGCTGATCGTGTCTTTGTGACGTTCGCCGCGATCGCTAATACTTTCTGTGAATGGAATGTGATTAACAGGGCATTCAAACGCCAGAACAAATAGGAGCTTACTATGACTTTTTTCACTGCCCTCAGGACTTGAATGTGATTTTTGTATACTCTCAGTTTCCACAGGTAAGTCCAGGGTCTGTTATGCAAATGAAAATTGAGCAGCAATACAAAAGATGTCATTGAAATCGGAAAAGTTCTTTAAATTCATTCACAACAAGACACACTCACCATAAAAACGTCATCTTCACCAACCGAATCGTATTTGGTCAATGGTGGACAAATAATTGATGGATTTGATTTGGCCAGGCCTAGACAAACAAAAGGTGTAAACAGATACTCGACGGGTTAGTTGGTTAATACAAAATGGAATTTTGTTTTGATTTTAAATTTAATAATAAATTTGTTAATAAAAGCACAATGTTCATTTATGGGAAAACATACTCAAACTAAATGCAATACAATACAAAATAAAAAAATCAGTTAAAAGGAAAACAAAAAAAAAATAAAGGAACAGTTGAAAAAATAACGGAAAATAGAAATTCCAATTTTATTTAAAATTCTTTTCACTTTATTGGTTAGGTATGTAATCGAATGTATATATAAACAGTGGCATATACAGGTCTATATAGTACATAGGCCGTGCCTTCAGTCTCGCTTAGAGATTGTACCAAAAAAATTTAATTGCAAATGAAATAATGTAGTTTTGTGAAGTTATGAGGTTATGACAAAAAAAGAAACTAGAATTGCACAGTACCATTTCGGTATCAGTGATTAGTGACACAAAAAAAAGTTGGTGGGAACACGGTTCACATTGAAGTAGGGAAATGAAATTAGCTGAGAACAAGCTTAAAGCTGTCACAATTATTATGAAGATTGTTGTAAGGTGAGGGGGATATATTTATAAAAAAAGCTAAAATAATTATACAAATAATAAATGTAAAAAAAAACGTGTGAAAAAAGGCGGTTCGAAAAGGTTCGAAGAAAGGCACGGAAAGAACTGTGCGACCCAAACGATTCCTTCACTTGTTTTCATGGAATTTTCATCAGCTGGAGGTACCTGCTATGCGTTTACCCCTTTACGAATAGTTTTTTTTTAAATGATAGAAAATATCCTATCTGGATTTATGACCAATCATTAAACGGAAAGGATATGTAGTTAGTATACAAAATAGTATCAAAATAGCAACACAAATAATAATAAAAATTACAGTTAATATTTAGAGAGCAGATAAAGCATATTATATGATTTTTGAGAGAAATCTGTTGCATAATTTTTGGGGACACAAAAAAAATCGATTGCCAAACATTTTAAGTGACAACTCGTTCGTTAGTGTCCCTTCTAAAGTTAATTAAATTCCATTTCTTTACGTTGATGTTCAACTAAATGCCAAGATGATGATAAAATCGGTAGGTTGGGAGTCGATAGCACTGTTCGAACTCCAATATATTTCTGGGCTTTTACTAGAGACATAAAGGTAAACCATGCTCACAAAACCGGGGGTACGATTTGCAGTGCTACCTCTAGATTTCTTGAGAATCGAAAATCGACATCCTTAAACTCAAAAATACAAAAAAAAATTAAAATCAACAAATGCAAATCAGCTTTTTTTTTCAAATTATTTCATGTTTTTTAAGGACTTTTTTTTATTTTTTGTCCTTTGAATGATAAGAAAATTTTAAAGAGTTAAGAGCTTATTGACCTACGTGAGGCTACTCACGCACAACCCTCCGTTCAATGGCAAATGCTATTGTCTCTCCATTTATGCATATTTTTTCACATATACAACCCTAAGTATATAATCACTTGAACAAATTATTCCAAACAATTAGAAACATAAAAGTTAACAATAAACCAAAAGTTTTAAATGCATTAGAAAAAAAAAATATTTTTAACCAAAGAAATATTACTAAATTAGTAATAGTACTAAAATTTAGTAACTAAATTACAGCATTGAGAAACGCAACAGGTAAAACGAATAATAATCAACATGAAAGGTAATAAAAAAAGGGTAAAGAAGAGAAGCCTGGCCATAATTACAAAAGTTCGTTTTAACTAAATTCTATTGAGTAAGGGCCCAGTCGGACTAGACACATATTTAACCAAATACACTAAGATATATGTAAAATCAAGTACAATTGCAATTGACTTTTAAAAATTGTATTTTCATCTATTTGGGTAATATTTGCCTTAGACTAGGTAAATATAAAATTCTAGCTGGAATAGGTTGGAAAATAAATTTGATGGAATATACATCCCCTTTGCAATTACGACCATGGCACAGCAAATGAATAACAACAATAAAACTTTTATGATAGCTTTTACAAAAACACAAAAGAAAAGATTTTGAAATTTAATTTTTAATTTTTAAAAAGTGTACGCAGTTAGTGTATTTTTAGACAATTTTTAATTTTGTTTAATATACACCTATTGTTAGTGGGGAAAACTTACCAATATTTTTTTTTGTAATATTTTTTATAATTTTTTTTTTGTAATTTTTTTTTTTTAAAGTTTTTTTTGATTTTAATTATATTTTCCAATTGATTTGAGGCAAGAAATAAAGAAGAGCATATAATACAAAAAATAGTTAATGAAAATTAATTTTTTTTGTGGCTATTTCGTTTGAAATCGAAATGTATTTACATATTTACAAATTTGAAATTAAATGAAAGAAACAGAAGAAAGTTTTGTGTGAAATTTTTATAAAATGGTATTGAAAGAAAGTTTATTATGACGACTTATTCATTGTGGTCTGTTTATAACAATGTCAGACAAAATCTAACTGTTTAAAATTTCAGAATTCTAAAAGTATTTCTAATTGAAACAGCTTCAATTTCGCACGTCGAAATAATTTTAGTATTCAGTGTACTAAAGAATTTTTAAACTATTTTTTTTATTCTCCCACTATTCAGAAGACTTTTTGGACGAAGAAACACAAAAATATCACAAGAGACCAGCAAGGGTAAAAATCGTGGACTGTCTAATTTACGGCCTTACAGAAAACTAATAGCTTTTCTACTTCTAAATATATTTTTTTTTATCGAAAATAACTTTTGGAAATTGAAATTTCGGTCAGTTTGTACTCAAAATTGTCTTGTTTACTAAAAGACAATTTAAAACTGTTACAAAAAAATTTGTTGCAAGACAATGTTGCATCGTGCAGACCAACTGACATGCCCGTATGCATAAAAAGTAGTGAAAACTTTTCACTCGAATGTTAACGATAGAAATGCCTAATTACATACAAAAAAAAATTGTGGGCTCTAGAGTTCACTACTGAAAGGAGTGTTCACTCGTTTTATGCATACAGCCCCATGTGTGATAAAAAAATTTCAATTTAAATTTTAAAATTATTTCAGCACAAATTTTCAATTTGTAGGAGAGTTAATTACTATTAAATGCCCGAAGTCCAATATTGAAACAAAAAATTGTTTTGATACTCCCAAAATACATGACTATATTTCAAATGAATTTTAAATTTTATATATAAAGTTGATAGTGAACCAAAGTATGAAAAAGATTTCAACATTGACATTAAAAAAGCACACATGCATATAGAAAATAGTTCAAAATAAAATCCAATAATAACAATAATTGGTACAGTGTCAAAAATTCAAAATCAATTATTAAAAATAGAAAAAAAACAAAAAACAAAAAATAGAAAAAAAATTAAAAAGTATACATTTTCTTCTTTTTTTTAAGTAGAAATTTAAATTAATAAATTTGCGACCGCATAAATTACATAGAAAAAATGTGTGTGCAATTTACAAATGAAGAAACAAATTAAAATTCAATTGAAAGTAACAACAACATCCTCAAGTCAATTCCAAGTATTAATTAATAGAAAAAAATCAAAGTCGTAAACAAAAAAAAAATAAAAATAAAACATTTTTATTTAAATAAAATAAAAATGAATAAAAATATAAAAAAAAAATATAAGAAAATCAGAAAAAAGCGTGTAATAATAAAACAAAAAACGAAAGTAACGAAAAGAAAAACCCAAAACAATATGATAACAAAAACCGAAATGAACACAAATTGCAAGTTACAAGCGCCATAATTACCGTCAATTAATTCATTGTACGCTCGCAGTACACCCTTGTCGAATGCACGCGCATCGGCTGCAGTCTGAAATGTGAGGCCGTTCCTTTGTTTGCCCGCACGCCAGTGATGAAATGTTGGCATTACTTTGTAATACTTAAGATCACGATTGATGACACAGCTTAAAATTACCTAGATGCAAAAAAAAAATTAAAAACAAAAATCAATCAAAATAACATAATCGAATCGAATTGGTTGAGCCTGGCACTTACACTTTGATCGGAGATTCTTTGGCCATAGATTATGTATTCGTGTCCAACAGCGCCCGGGGATAGTCTAGCACGTTTGCGTATTGAAACATTTGCCAAACCACCCCCGGCGAGTGGTAACCAACCTTCGGTACTTTCGTCTCTGGTCATAACCTGTGCACGTACTGTAACTAAGAAGTCGCTGTAATTGTAGAAATCACTGTAAAGAAAATGGAGAAAGAATGGCAGTTAGTAAGTGTAATCATTTCATGAGAAAGTTTCTATATAGAATAGGCCTCGATGCAGTGCACTTAAAACAGTTCGCGGCTGTTGTAAACTCACCAAAATGCAGTAAAAATTATTTTTTCCAAACAAAACCTAACCTAAAGATAAAAAAAACGTGAATAGGGAAGGAAAATAGTGCAGCGATCTCTTTCGATAATTACAAGTAACTAATATAATTATGATTGAAAAAGTCATACAAGTTATTGAAAAGTTATCGAAAACTTGATCAAAAAGTTATCGATATCCAAAAGATATGAATATAATTATCGAAAAATATATCGAAAAGTATATCGAAAGAGTTGTTGAAAAGATATTGAAAAAGTCATCGGAAATGATATTGCTAAAGTTTTTGAAAAAGTATCGAAAAATATCAAAACTAGATGAAGAAGTTATCGATAAGTTATGGAAAAAAGGTAGCGAAAACTTAATGAAAATGTATCGAAAAGTTATTAAATTCCACAAAAATTTATTTTAAAAAATGTTTATTTATCATAAATGTGTAAAAGAGCCTGCCCAGCTGTTGGACAGTGACATTTCTTATGTGTTCCGTGGTCAGAACCACATAGTTCGTAGCATGAATGTTTTATCTCATTGTGTGATCACTTTTAGTGCAGCAATGAAAGCTTCGTAAGAAACCAGTTATGGCTTAAAACATGTCCAACAACTTTTAACAACAATTATGTGAAATTTATCGAGCCATTTTTAAGTTTTTGAGTGGGTTTTCAATGGAAAATCTTCTTTCTCATTTTCACTATCCAGTTTTAATCCGCTCTTTATCACACTTTTCGTCAAGAAACTTGACAGATCGCCACTAATACAATTTCCAAATCAATACATTTCTATTCTAAAAATAACTAGTTATATCAGTTCGGAAAAATCCTGCCACCATAACTAGTTGGCTAAGATAAAAATAGCCAACACACTACCAATTTTAATTTGATTAAATCTGTGAAATAAGAATTGACATAAATGTGCAAAAGGAGAATCACGAATAATCTCATTAGAGTGTCCTTGCAGCTGTTGCACTGCAGTAGCAGGTCAGCTGCACCAGTCACCAATACCAAATAAATGCCACGCTGGTAATTCATAAAAAGCATTTAGCAAACAGGTTCATACAGATAAAAAAAATATATAAACTTACTAAAACCCAACTAAAAATAGCAAACGAAAAAAAATAAGAAGCCTTCAACTGCCGGACAAGTATCAAAGTCCTTCGGTATTGAAAAAAGACAAGAACCCAGCCAATAATTTTATCGTTAAAGAGCTCATAAACGAAAAATTTCCGATAGAAATGCGGACAAAACAATTGTAGGCGACACACGATAACGATACGTTTACGAGTCCGACTTCGTTCTTAATTTTGCATCGAAACGAGTTATCTCGTTATCGAACCAAAATGTGCTCGTTAACGAATTCGTTTGTTCGTTAAAAGACTAGTAAACGAAATCGTTAAAGAATTCGTTAACTAAGTCGTTAACGAGTTCGATTATGAAGACGTTAATGATATTTTATCGAGGAAATGACGACTATTGTAATATACGAGTGAATGTCGGACATTTTTCGAATATTTTTTATCGAAAAAAGTTCGTAAAATACGATCTTCGTAAAAAGTTCGTTCAATTATTGGCTGGGAAGAAGAAGAATACACTGAGATACTGTGTGCCTGTGTGTCTGTAACGTAAGTGTACCGAATTCCGGACACTGGTCGCCAGACCAAATTAAATGCTCTGGAAGATCCATTTAAAACATTCAAAAACAGGAACTAATATTTTTATCACATAGTCTCGGGTATTAACTTTTATTAAATATAAGTGTTTTTTCCAAATGGTTGAGGTTTCTAATGAAAACAAATAATTTTAACTCTTGCGAGCGAAACAAAAAAAATGCTCCCAATTCCGGCCACTGATTTCAGTTGTTCCAAATTCCGGCCACCTGCGCTCCTAATTCCGGCCAACCAGATTTTCAAAGACAAATTTGGTTACAAAATGCTATTGATTTGCAAAATAATTTATTTTTTTAAACTATAATATTAAAAATAAATAAATAAAAAATAATTCATTATTAAACATTTGGTTTATTTATTTGATTTTTAAAAATCATGCAGTGGCTCTTAGTCAAATTTTATTGAATCTATATTGGTATCATTGGAATGGTCATTGGAAACATTACAACAACAAAGCTGCAATAAGCACCGAAACATTACAACAAAGCTACAATAAGCACTGAAATATTACAACAACAACAACATGTAACTGTATTAAAATAGTTGTGATATTGTTGTGATGTTTAAAAAGTACCAACAAATAATAGTGCCCAAAATTAGTGAAGACACCATTTCAAAAGTCACCAATTATACAGGAAAATGAAGAACAAATTGACACAGTTGCACCCTCAATCACAATTGAGAGTTTTCTTGTTGTTGCGCCCACTTTTTCCAAATTATTTTTGGAATCAATTAGTTAAGATCCATACAAAAATAATGGACAAAAAATAGATGAAGTTATAAATTCGAAGTACCGGCCACTGGCCGGATTCCGGAGCACTTCATTTTCACTTTGTAGTGCAACCCAATTTCGGTCACTTTTATTTTGTCTAAAAGTTATCTAACTTTAAATTACCGATTTAAAAAACTAAATGAAAGGCATAAAGAACTTAAATTTTTAAGCTTTTTCATGTAAAAGATCAATTAAAATCGAATTTACAATTAAATTTTCACAGAGTCAAAACTGCCTTTTCTTAGGAAATTTACAAAGTATGTTAGAATTGAAAAGCTGATTGCATAAAATCTGTAACACATAGCCTATGACGGATTTAGGTCCTTGTGTACATGAATGTGTAAACAATCAAATAAAAAAAGAAAAAAAATCATATTGAGTAAAATATATTGTTTAGAAACATTATTGTGAAAAGCTTGAAAACACCGAAGTTCCGGCCACTGGACGGAATTCGGAACACTTCACTTTTTAGTGGTACCCAATTCCGGCCACTTCTATTTTGTTAATAATTTATTGTATTTTATGTTTACAACTTAAAGTATTGTATTTTTGTGAGCTCAATAATACACGTATGCACTACATAAAAAAAACTAACAGTTTCCTTTTTTTTTCTTGTGGAAAACTTGATTTTAAATTTTTCTACTTTTTAGCATTTTCCACATTGAAATCCACTCAAAACAATCGTTTCGTGACAACAAAAATTCTTGTAATGAAATCAAAAACAAATCTGTCAATGTTTTTTGCAGAATGATATGCAAAGGCGTGGTCTACCATAAGAAATAATTTGAAATTTCATTTTCGATGTATAAAATGTAAATATCGGCAAATAAGTAAAGTGGCCGGAATTAGGCACTATGACGGAATTCGGTACACTTACGTTATTGGCATGAGAATGGCAAAGGGAATGCGATTGGACTTGCGCTTAGAGGGTGTGTAATGGTTTCTTTGTTAAGCCTGTAGTCGTATTACAACTTCCTGTCCTGCACAAAAATAAAAAACAAACTGGAAAGAAGTAAGCCAATACTTCCCTTTGACAACGAGCGACAAGTGGCAGAGCCAAGCAGCAAGGCAAACAAACAAGCAGCAGCTAACCGAACGAAACTAGAAGCAGCAGCAGTAGGTTTCATGAATGGAGTTTGACAACTCTATGCTCTCCGCGCAGTTTTCCCTTGTCAATTGGAGTTTAAAGCAACCGAACTGGAGTTTGTGGCGTTCGTTCATTCGTTTTGGAGCTGTTTCATTGAACAAAACCAGTCGTTCGGGTTTTATTTTTCCTTCAGTGTATGTGTGTGTGTGTGTGTACATGTATTCATGGTGTAACAATGTGGTTTTCAGTGTACAAAATAACTATATACTTATGGGTATGAACTGAGTATGATTTGTCCTAGTTTCGAGTTCGTGCAACGGATTTCCCTCAGCACCAGTATAGATGAGAGCTTGCCACACATTCAGCCATTCAAGTTTTGTTCGCTGCTGCTACTGCTGCCGTTGCAATTCCGACGACGACGTCACGAGCAACGGACGACACAACATCAGCAGCTTGTCAAGGACTCTATACAAGCTCTGTGCCAGCAACGAGAATGTCATGACGAGACGAGAGGAGAGGAGAGCAGAGCGCTCACGAACCATAGAAATGATACTTATTTTATTTTATTTTTGGTATGGTACGGCAAGCGGTACCGCCGTTTTGACACACAACCAATCATTGGCTGAGCAGCAGCCGCTCGGATTTTTCATTCATTTCCTTCACAGGCTGAGCTAGTAGTGGTAGTTTGGTCTTGTCCCTGGGAGCGGACAAAATACTTTTCAATGAATGACGTACGTGTGGAAACCAGAGCGAGCGGTTATTGTGGGCCATTTGGCAGTGAACACATAGAACTTTTGGAGATTATCAATGAATGAATTTTACGGGCGTACCTATCATTGTGCAAAGTTACTTTTTCCAAAAAGGGGTATAAAGAGGTGGTTGGTGTAATTGGTAAGGTTCTCATTTAGTTTCATTAAAAACTTTAATTTACTTCATTTACTAGAATTCAGACGAAAGTCTTAAATAAAACACATAATACGACATTAAAAATTATATTTGGTCTCAAAACTCCAGTTAAATCATTCGGAAATGATATTCTAGGTATTGAAAGTCTTGCGAATAATTTAGTCAACTGAAATAAGTCACAAGATTTTCGATGATAACGACATTCCGAATTGCTAGAAAAAGTTTCAATCACTGGTCCATCACTATATTAGACCAGTGATGCTCAAGAGGTGGTTCGCGGACCATAGAGCTTTTGTGCTTTCACATCGATATAAGTGCATGCACGAAGCGAAAGCAATCAATCTCTCTCTAGGTTTACATTTCACGAATGATCGAAGATTCGTTTGAGAAGGAAAATCGCGATCAAAACTTGGTCTGCTTACACTGGCTAAACATTTTTTCCTGAGCAAACATCAGAAGTCATTTGGTTTGTTCTCTTTGTGTAGACAGCAAATTGCAATGTATATAAACATGGTTCAATGACGAGTCATTTTCGAAAAATTATCACAAAATTATTGAATAATTTATCGAAGAAGTTATCGATAAAATTATAATTTTTCCGATAACTTTTTACATTTTCTAGAAGTTTTTTCCGAGACAGTGTAGTAGCAGAGTTAAATAAGAATGTGTGAATCCATGTAGTTATATTGATTTAGTACATTTCCACACTACGAGAAAATCAATTAACGGAAAATTTTAATGAATGACTGTGTGGCAGCCAAAATATTCTCAATATCTACACACTCTCTCTCTTCGGTATATTTCCGAAAAAAGTTTTACTGAATGGAAAAATAGTTTATTAATGTTTTTTGTAGATTTGTTTTACTCCTTTTTAATAAGAAAAAAAATACAAGAGACAAATTAGTAATTAGTAACACAATTTAGTAAAGCTAAATACAAATTTATGAGTTTGAATTGAGGCAAATAAAATTTAAAATTCAAAAATGGACCCACAAAAAAATGTTGACTAAAAATTAAATAGCTTCTGGTTAAAAAAATTTAGGAACAATTCACGGAATTAATTTTGAAATAAAAATTAATTTAGTTTTACTCACTACGAAACTTCTTAACTATATCTTACTATGAACGTACAAAGCTTTCATTTATCATCATGGTTTGAATGAATTGACCTAGTTTTTGTATGGCAGTACAGCATTGGCGGCGGGCGGCCTATACCTTAACAAAGTTTATACAAAAAATGAAAAAAGGCGCTTACTCGCTCAGACATATACATACACATTCATTAATTTCGGTGTGTTGTTGTCGCTAGTATTTACACGCAATGAACGAACATTTCATATTTGGAAATATGGCATACATGCGCGCCATGAACATGAAAAATGTCTCCCACCTTAGTTACCCGCTCTACCCTTCGAGACGAAGAATTTGCGAAGAGTTTTCCCCGAGATCAGGCAGAAGTATTACAAGAAAAAAATATCCAATTTATGTGAAGAAATTTTCAACACAAAAAGACTATGCAAGATAAGGATAGCTTGGAAAAACTCTTTATCAGGTCCCAGAGAATTTTCTCTTTTTCCATTTATAGTTAAATTGATTCATAAAACAAAGTACAGAAGAAATTCAGGGCAAACAGAACAAAATTAGAAACTCGCAAAACTTCATGCTGATACGAGAAAATAAGTAGGTGACAGACATTGTCTCCCTAACACACATATGTATTGCATATAAATATATGTATTTTCAAACATATTTATATAAATTTATATACCTGGAGGTATCTACAACTGATAAAAATCATCAAACAAAAAGATACAGCAACAAACACCAAACGAAAAGCTTAATGAATACACGACATTCAGCGGAGTTGAATATAAGGGTGTAGTCTCCATTGGAACTCGAACTCCAAGGAAAAATTAACAACAACAAAAATATATATACAAAGCATATGTATATTTAAATCCACCCTCGTGTATATACCACCCACAACAGCAACAATAACAAAAACTTTCACATTGTTCGCGTTCGCGTTCGTGTTCGTATCGTGTTGAATTTCGTATTTTGTTTCGTCGTTCGTTTTCTGCCCCAAACATACAATAAAAAAAAAAAACAGCAGCAACAGAAGGAACATGAAATCAAACCTGCCTCAAGCGAAAATCTACTAGCAAAACCGTAACCAAAAACCAAGAGAACCAACCGAAAAAACCGTCTGTAAAAAAGCTTTGCAAAAGCTGTTTGCGAGGTTAGGTTTGTGATATTTTGCACATTCGATAGACGCAGGAATTGGAAGTTTTATTGAGGGAGGGTTATATGTCTATGGGAATCTGTATGTTTTTGTTCTAAATGGAAAAAAAAATTAATTTTACCAATTTTTTTTTTATTAAAAAAAATGTTGTTAGACGTTTTTTTTCATTCACAAGAAGTTTCTGCTGCTGTATTGATAACAAAAAAAAACCCAAAGCTTCACAGCAGCAAAAAATGTAGGTAGCTTTTACCTTTTAGGCATCCTCTTCTGCCAAAACATAGTACAAAACCTAACCTAAAAGAACTAATGTATCAGGGAGAATAGAAGTTTAAGCGTCTTTATGATTAAGACCAAAACCAACTTCTATTTTTTGCTTTAATAAAAAAGAAACCAACAAACACAAAGTATCACAAAAGAGCTACATAGAGAGAGAGAGAGAGAAAGAGAGAGAGGTAGATAAGGGGGCCGCTAGAGTGGCAAGTGGACACATAAAAAGTTCCCACACAGAGCAGCACTCCAACTCCGACAACAATCATGAATGAACACCTCAATGTGTATGGGGTTTGGCTGTGTGAGTGTGTGTGTTTAGTTACAACAACAAAGCCATAACATTAAGAGCCCGCATATAAAACAACAACAGCAGACAGCCACCCACTATCAACTTAAATGATTTTCTTTAATACAAAAATGTATAAAGACTGGCAATAGAGCGCCAAGAAACTAATTCAATCCATTCATTGCATTTTACAGAACGTACATATATCAGTGAGGGTTGCATGACCACAATGCATAAGAGAATTCATTTTATTTTCAATGAAAATACAAAAAAAAAAAATATTAACAAAATGTATACAATAAATGAATGATTCCTCAGTGTACTTTTGATTTTTTAAAATACGAACCAAGATTGCCTCATCTTATGAGGTGCCCAGTTTAATTTTTTTTTCGTTAATAAACTGATTTTGACTTTGACTGCCTCTTGTTTTGACCCGCGGCTATAGGCCCGATGAACACTGCTTTATAGCAGTGATGTCCACACACTTATTGTTACATTTTGCGTGATTTTGTTGTTAATTTTTACATTGATTTCATAAAACCAAGTGACGCAAACCTGCTTTCATCGCATCTCAACAGAGACTGAACTATTTTTCTCGTACATAGGTGTGAATCGGTAAAACCGTTTCGATTCGCGAACGCTCTTTGGGCATCACTGCTTTAGACAAACCCTGAAAATTACGCTGAAAATTATCCAAAAACTGATTTTATTTAAACGATTTTAGGTTTTAAGTTATAGTTTGGTTGATTTTTTTCCATTTTTATACCCCCACACACACTGTGGCAGGGTATACTCACTTTGTCACAACGTTTGTAACGCCCATAAGGAGACGTGTCCGGTATGGAAAAGTATATATATTCTTGATCAGTATCACCTCCTGAGTCGATTTCGCGATGTCCGTCTGTCTGTCCGTCTGTCCGTCTGTCCGTCTGTCCGTCTGTCCGTCTGTCCGTCTGTCCGTCTGTCCGTCTGTCCGTCCGCACGATAGCGGTCGCAGTTTTGGAGATATCGACTTGAAACTTTGGGTACATGTTTTTCTCGTGAATACTGAGATCAAGTTCGAGAATCAGCCAAATCGGACAAAAACTGGGCGTGGCTCCCATACACCGAAAAAAAAGGTAAAAATTTTTTATTGTTGTATTCTATTGGAAATGTTTAGAAACGTATTTTTGACATGGTCCGATGTTCCGAAGCCACATATATAAGGGTCTAAATGGGGTCTTGAGACCAATTTTTTTTTTTTTTGTGGATTTAATTGGAAATTTTTAGAAATGGATTTTGGACATGGTCTGGGCTCCAAAACCACCTATAATTGGCTCAAAATAGGGTCTTGAGACCACATCTTTATATGTTCGAGGTACTTCTTCCTACTGTGTGGGGGTATTTCAACTTCGGTATAGCCGAAGATAGTCCACTCTCTAGTTTTGATAATATTTAACGCCCCGATTGCTGCGAATATCCTCTCTCAGACCAATTTGGTGTATAGTGTTGCCATGACTCTCGGTTCACTCGAAGTTTTCAGTCCTTTCCTTGTGATCTCTATAAAATCCAAATGAAATGGTCTGCAATACGAAGTGTTTCAGCTGAGAGAATTGTAGTTTAGAGGCCTGCCTTATCGAACGAAAGGAACGTAAATTTATCTTTAATTGGTGTAGCTAATGATATCAATTCGGCTTCGCATGGGCCCCGATGGAAACGTAAAGAAATGTTAGATTTTGGGGTTTTCTGGATAAGTTCAGGAACAATTTTCAAAACCATAAGTTGGTTACTGCACTCTTTTGGAAAAAAAAGGTTTCTTACGGTAAGTATTTGTTAGTATCAACGAAATTATTCTATTATACTTTAACCAAATTAACTACAAAGTTGCTGAGCAGGTGTCTCGAATAAAATACAAAGTATATTAAAATGATGTAGAAAAATTATAGAAATTTTTATTGATAAAGTCGTCATGCCCGTCATGTACTTAGTTTCAATTGTTATATAAGAAAGTAGAAGCAAGATCATGTTTTTGAGTCAACGATCTGATATGTTGCATTGTTGCAATCATCTCAACAAATTGTACAATCGCACATTAGCTGCTATAACTAGAGTGAAAAGTTTAAAAATACAATTTTCAATTAATACGCCGCACAGTTTTCATTTGTGGTTGTTGTCTCTAGTGTTTTTTTATTTTCCTGTTTGCTCTTTATTATTGTTTTGTATATCTTTTTTGTATGGTTATAGCTGTTGTTGTTGCGTTTTGCATTTTGTGTTAATTCATTTCTTAATGGCTATATGAAAATAGAATTCATTTCGCTTTCCAATTGGCGCTCGTATAAACAAAACTTTTTCAAAATGAAAATTAAAATTAAAAAAAATTAATGAATGAATGATTGAATGGGCAAATGAATGAATGAACAAACGAACCAAACCAAGCAAAAGAAAGACGAACACTCGAGACTCGTCGACTATCTTTTTATTGAATGAGTTATGTGTAGAGCTGAACAGACGGGCGGCGGACGGGACAGATGAACTTATGGCAGGCATAAAAAAAAAACTTAAATTATAAAGAAGAGGAATAATATCGACAATGACGAAATGATGTCACTGATATGTCCGTTGGTCATTTATGAACGTTATATGTGGGTGTGTGCTGTATGCCCGACGATACGTGTGATTGTGTGGGTGTAGTACGCTTACTATCACCACTTGGCCAAACGCCTCACGCCAGTTTGCATTCCATTAATTGAAATGTTTTTATGAATGATACTGTTTTGATTAATATATTGGTCGCTGTTCTATATTATTGAACAAAAGTATAAAGAAATCAATTGACTGCTCACTCTAGAGAGGCGACTGTCCGCAAGTTTTTGCCTTTTCTTTTTTTTTTTGTTAGTACAAATGTAAAAACACAATCGTATGGCATGGAAAATGTTTATGTGCGCAATTTCATTCACGTTCGGTCTGGTGTGATTTGAATTTTGTTTTTATTTTAATGAACGGAAGTAACGCTTCGGTTTTATTTATAAATATTTATTGAATTTCAATGACATATTGGGCACTGTGATTCAATTCGAGTTAGATGTACACATTTTAAAGACAATAACCATACCAATAACCAAACTGTCAGCGGGCATTAACAGCAATATTAGGTGAACCGATTGTGGCATAGATTTAATTTATGAAATCGGAACAAAATGAAACCTCGGCTTGAAATACATTACAGTGATCTGGTTATCTCTTATGATATAAGGCGCTAAGTACAAAATAATCGCCGTTATACTCCTGAAACCTTTTAATTATTTTACCCTACACTAGTGGCGGGCAAGCTGTTACTCCATGAGTATTAAAAAGTCGATCTGTACCTCCCACTGCTCGTCCTATTGGTAAGTATGAAAAGGCATACATATACAAGTATATTCTTGATCAGCATCACTTCCGCAGTCGATCTATTTGACTGTCTGTCAAATTTTAGGATTCCTCGTCTTTTTACTTCTATTTTAACGGTATTGAATATGGACACCATTGGATTAGAACCACGCCTACTTCATACGAAATGGCATCTGACTTTTGTTATTTTTGTTTCATCTTGAGAAATACGGAAGCGATTTGGACGCGATTTTTTGTGTTTGAAATGATATCGGGAACGGAATGGGAATATAAATGGATTCTGGGAACAAAGTGAAAATGGCACGGGAATGAAGTGGAAATAATCAAAAATTTTCAAATAAACTATCAATAAAATATCGAAAATTTCTTTACATTCGTTTATCTTAAGAAGTAATCAAAGGATTTGAATCCCTGAATATAACTTATCATTTTATATTTTCTTGAATAAAAAATAAATATGTACTAAAAAATTATATATGCCATCCATTGCTTAAACTATGTAAAATTAAGATCTTTTGCGTCCGATCAATAAATTCAATTGAAAGATTATCGAAAAGTTATCGTAAAAATGGCAAAATAAGTAAAGATTTTTTTGTTCCTTAAATTTGTTCTCACCTTTCATGTCCTTCTGTCATGATTTGTAATCAGAAAGATTCTAATGTAGTAGCGTATTGTGTCGGTGGTCAATTTCACCATGATTAAAGAAGCATAAAGACATTCAGAGCTTCACGAACTACCGACCGACACTGGCTGTGGAGAAAAAGGGGAGCAACGACGGCGGGCGGCTACTGATGCTACTGCCTGCCAGAAGAAGAAGAACAGCTGGCTGATGCTGGAGCGGATCCACCGCCGACAATGACGCTTTGGCACGCAAGTCAAAAACGGAACGCCGTCGTTGAGCGATTTCAAATTTTTGTTTTAATTTTGCACTGGGAGAAAACAGGCACCACACGACGGCGCTAAATTTCACAATTTGTATTTTTCACGATTTTTCATCGATTTGGACAACTTTTGCAATTCCCTTCTATTTTTTCCTTATAATTTTATTCTTTACACCTATGAAACAAAAATTAAATTGAAGATGTATTGAAGTTTGCTTGTTAAGTGTGGAACTGGCCACAAGAAGAGGAAGAAGAAAAACAAAGCGAACGCAGAACTAAGCCGAGAATGGTCCGAAAAAACACACAAGATTTTTTGGGCGATTTCTCATATTTCTTTAACTGCTACTTCGTCCGATTCCCCTATATTTCGTTGTTCGTTGGCTGCTGTGCTGCTTTTTCCACTGCCCCTACTTCTTCCACTTCTTCTGGCTTTTCCACTGCTGCTGCCGTTCGTTTTTTCACAATGAATGTGTACATAAGAAAATTGTGATTCTGCTCATCTTACTTTTTTTTTTTTGCTTGCTTGCTTACTTTTTTTTTCTTTCAATTGCGACTGATAGCAATTTTGCAATGAATTTTTTTACATTTTAATTTTATAATTTAAACTTTTTTCTCATTTTCATACACGGGTCCACGGGCCACAACGGACGACACTATTCCCAAGTTGGAGGCGGCTCGAGGAGACCGACGACGGGTGTATCGGAATTTTTCTCTATGCACAGAAAATTTTTCACGCACACACTTTTGTACGCACACACGAATTTTTCACTTGGGATTCTTCACGCCGTTTTCGTCAGTCTACGAATTGTTAATATTTCATTTGTGTTTCAATAAATTCACATATTTTGCACAACTTGATTTTGCAAAATTCAAATGAATTTTTCTTCTTTTTTGTATGCCGTGTCCTGTGTCTGTCTTCGTCCTGTGTCCGTTGTTCTCGGGGATGAATTGCGAATGGTGGCACGGCACTCTTGGAATTTTCGCTTTTGGAAAATTGGAAAATGTTTTCTCCACAAAATTTGGTCGAACTCGTTTTTGACAGCTTGAGCAGTGTTGCCTGCGAACGTTAAATTTGTTCGTATGAAAACTAGTATGAAGTTGTACTAGATAACAAAATGTACCGATATATTTTTAAAGTACGTTCACATTGAGCCGAAAACTGAAAATTGAGACTAATTATAATGGATCAAATATTCGCGTTTTGATGAATACCAAAATACTCTTTGTTTTTGACATTTTCAAAATAAAATATTATGCCATAAAAAGCCCATTTAAAAACGATCAAAGTGTTAAACGGCGATAACAATGGCCAAATGAAATTTTTTGTGAGAATTTTTTATTGCTGTAAGATGTTGTCTCACGTGAGATTTTTTCAAATTTTGTGTGTGATTTTTTGTGAGATATTTATCTGGTAACTATTCCCATCAGTACAAATTTTTATTATTCCGTTATATTTGCCTTGGTGTGCGCATTCGCTACGAAAATTTGCCGTATTCCGATAAATTTCAATAGCAACATTTCTGTCATCGAACAGGGTTGCCACACAATATCCTCCTCATTTGTTAATTTCTGCGCATGGCAGAAATACAAATTTTTCAATGAAATTTATCATTCCTATTCGTTGAAGGAAATTTTTCGTACAAAACTACTAGCAACTGGCAACACTGATTGACAGTTGGCGACGAAAGTTGTTTCACCACAAAGTGGACGCTTCCCCACAAAAAGATAAAGTTTCACCACACCAACCAAAAACCACCCAATACAAAATTTCATACTAGGGGAATTCATTTAAAGTGGGAAACCCCTCGAAAACGCGCAGTTGCTTAAAAGAACTGTCAAATTTCATATATTTTGACTGCTCATTTGCACAACGGAATCGTTTCCGAGGGGTTTCCCACTTTACATGAATCGCCCTACTACATGAAAAATTTAAATTTCAGCGTGGATTCGCCGTCTTAAATTTTGAAATTCCAACATCAAATTCAGAATAAGCGTTGATAACGTAGGCGAACCTTTCCTTAATAATGACTTGGTAAAACAAAAAACTACCTACAATGAATTAAAAATTCAAAATGTAAATTAAAATTTTATAATTTAAATGAAGGTTGCAGCGCCTACCAATTAATTTCTCCGCACCCAAACAGTGTTATCATATCTGCGGGTTTCAACTTCGGTGAAATTTTTGCCTTTCGGTTTCAGGGAAAAAATTTCCTTATGGGATGAGTTTAACAATGCAACTTTAAAAGTTTTTTAGGCCCAGCAAACCGAGTCGGGCCCAGCTAGTGGTAGATAAATCTCACAAAACTAACTTTGAATTTATCATTCCTTTAAAAAATCTATAAGAATTTCCTTGCAGCTACAACTCTGCAAATAATTTTACGAGAACTGTCAAACCACATTGCTGCCAACATGACAGTTAAAAACTTGCAAGTTTTCTTTTCAATCGGTGTGCGACGTTGATGACTGCCAAAAATTCGGGATTTGTGAACAATTAACAGGAAATCTACTGAAAATATGGCTAAAAAGAAAAGCGAAGAGTACGGCGCAGATGGCGAAGACGGCGACTATAACGAGGAGCCAAATTTCGAGGATGCGGAAGGATTTGTTGACGATATCGAAGATGAGGGTGAGTAAAAGAGTTTGCCAGCAAAGCAGCACGCGAAGCACGGCGCTTTGCAAAAATTTCAACATAACCTCAAAAGAGGGCGAGAGAAATTTGTGTCCGTCTCTGACTAATTTACATAAAATGACGTGAAATATTTAACAGAATTGCTGGAGGATATGTTGGCGCAACGGCCGCGCGAAACAGACGGCGTCGAGAGCGTTGTTGTGGTGGACAATATTCCCAAGGTGGAGCCATCCCGCTTGGAGAAGTTGAAATCTGTCATTCAAAAGTTGTTCTCCACCTGCGGGGAGATTGTCAATGTTGTCTACCCAGCGGACGAAGAGGGCAAGACCAAGGGCTATGCCTTCATGGAGTACAGGAACGCAGGTATGGCCGAAGAGGCCGTCAAGACGTTGAACAATCATCGCCTGGACAAGAATCACACGTTCTCCGTCAATTTGTTTACGGACTTTCAGAAGTAAGTGCAACTTAAGTGGACCTTCAGTTTTGGAGAGTACAAATTCCCTTTGATTTTTTTCAGATACGAGAATATACCGGAGAAGTGGGAGCCTCCCACTGTCCAGCCCTTCAAGGTGACCCATGACCTGTACAACTTCATTAACGATGCGGACGCCAACGATCAGTACTGCGTTGCAGCAGAGCCCAGTCCGAATTGCGTGGCCGTGTCCTTCTGGCAGAACACGCTGCCCGAGGCCACCGAGTTGGAGTCACGCGAACGCTTCACCGACACCTTCGTCAAGTGGTCGCCCCTCGGCACCTATGTGGTGACATTCCACAAGCCGGGCGTGGCCATTTGGGGTGGCAGCAGCTTCCAGAAGATACAGAAATTCCCGCACTCAGGCACACAATTCGTGGAGTTCTCCCCATGCGAGAACTACCTGGTCACCTACGGACCGACTCCAACGGGCCAGAAGGTCATCATCTGGGACATACGCACAGGCGTGGAGAAGCGCTCTTTTGTGGCGGACGGCATGTCGATGTTGTCCATGTTCCGCTGGTCGCACGACGACAAGTACGTGGCACGACTGGGCGACAATTCCATACACATTTATGAGACACCCTCGTTCTACCTGCTCGACCTCAAGTCCATCAAGATCCCGGGCATTCGCGGTTTCTCGTGGTCGCCCACCGACAATGTGATCGCCTACTGGGTGGAGGAGCAGAATCAGATCCCCGCACGTGTCACACTCATGGAGATACCGAAGAAGCGCGAAACGCGCAACAAGAACCTCTTCCATGTGGCCGACTGCAAGCTGCACTGGCAGAAGTCGGGCGACTATTTGTGCGTGAAGGTGGACCGCTACTCCAAGCTGAAGAAGGACAAGAAGGATCTGGACGTGAAGTTCCTGGGCATGTTCTACAACTTTGAGATCTTCCATATGCGCGAAAAGGAGATCCCCGTCGACTCGGTGGAGATACGCGAGCTGATCCTGGCCTTCGCCTGGGAGCCGATCGGCAATAAGTTCTCCATCATTCACGGCGAACCGAACAACTCCAATGTCAGCTTCTACGAGGTCAACAAGGGCGTCAAGCCGTCGCTGGTGAAGAAACTCGAAAAGAAATCCTGCACGCATCTCTTCTGGTCGCCGCGCGGCTCACACATTGTGATGGCCAATCTGACAATGGGCACCTTTGAGTTTGTGGACACAATCAATGATTACATCATCACCGCCTCGCCCGATCATTTCCGCGCCTCTGAAGTCGAATGGGATCCGACGGGCCGCTATGTCGTCACGGGCGTCTCATCGTGGAAGTGCAAGGAGGACACCGGTTTCAATATGTACACACTGCAGGGACGCATCATCAAGCGTACGCTGCTGAAGAATTTCGTACAGTATCTGTGGCGTCCGAGGCCGCCGACGCTGCTGTCCGACACGGCGCAGAAGGACATCAAGAAGAACTTGAAGAAATACTATCCGGCCTTCGAGCAGAAGGATCGCCTGCGTTTGACGCGCGCCTCCAAGGAGTTGCTGGAGAAACGCGCCCAGCTGCGCGAACAGTTCATGGAGTACCGCAATAAGCGCATCGACGAATGGAAGGAGCAGAAGAGCAGGCGCATGCAGTTGAGAAGTCGTAAGTTGAAAAGACAAAACTTTTTTTTTTTTATTAAAAATTTTTTATTTACATTTAGTAAAAGAATATTTTTTAATTAAAAAAAAAAAAATGCGAACAATTTTGACCATTTCCATTTTTGTCCTTTACTTTTCAGATATCGACACTGATAGCTTGGAGACCGAAGAAGTTGATGAGGAGATTGTTGAATTTTTAGTCAAGGAAGATATCACCGTGCTCGAGTAGACGACCACCATTGTGTCCGCTCAACTCACGCCCACGTTTGCCAAGTGCCCAAAAAACCCAACGCCAAGCAAGCAAACGTTGTCGTCAACTCACCCACACAAACACACACACACACCTTCTGAAGCCACTACAATTCAAAACTGTCTTCATTCAAAATTCGTTAGCGTTTTCAACGATCGCACCAAGATCGTTACCCCAAACGCCCAAACAACAGAAGAACAACAAACGAAAAACGCAAAAAAGTGTATTTAAGCTAAAATTTAAAATATTTATTCCTCAAATTAACAGCCAATAAGGAATTAGCAATTACGTTTATACCCGAACAATAAAAGCAAATAGAAGGTAATACACAAAAAAACAACAACAACCACAAACGATTCTGTAATTGTTATTCGTCGTCTCTCAAATCTCAAAGATCAATTGATTTTTTTCTTTCTCTGCTAACCACAAACAATTGATTTGTAAAATTCAACAAAAAACAAAACAAAAAGCTTCTTTCTAACCTAACCCAACTAAACTAAACTAAATCTCTCTGGATACTTGCTTAGTTTTATATACACATTCACACGTACATACTACATATATATATATATATTGGGAAAACTTTAATATAACCTCACAATTTATTACTTACTAAATAATATTACTAAACAACAAATTTATAAAAAGACAAAAACAAAAAATAACAACAAAAAAAAACATTTGCCTCTCATACAAACAATTTAGCATCAAAAGAGGAAAAACAAACAAAATGTTAACCACTTTAGATAATGTTTCTTCTAGTTATGCTGTGCATCATCCTGACTTGTGTGCAGTTTTAACGAAAAAATTCAAATATAAATTATGTATGCAATTTATTTGTATGCGGCCAACACACGGGCAAAGAAAATCAAATGTTTCATTTCAATTGTGTTTGGTGAGATGGAGAGCCCCGCCCCCGTACATATGTTGTGGTGTGATTCAATAAGGATTTGTCTTTATTTGGAAGTGTTCTTTTAAAATTAAAATTACATAAAAAAAAAAATTGAAAAAATTTGAGGTTAGGTTGAAAGCTGAAACTAATTAAAAAAATAACGGATTTGGTTGTTGGTGGTGCCAAAAATAGGAACATAGTTATTTATAAAAAGGTTTCAAAACAATATAATTAACTTTTTGGTTAATAGTATAGTTTGGACTATTGTCCGTTCTCGATTGAGGCAGTTCGCTGGGCGGCAGTTCGTGGGGACGTGTTCAATGAGACATTGCTGTCCACCTGCGAATCAATAGGGCTATCTGTGGCTAACTATGCAGCTCCAATCATTCAGTTCACAGCTCAGTGACACCAACTGGAAGAATCGGCAAACCTGATGGCCAGCGAGGACCACCTGCACAACGAAACAGGGATGTTATCTATAAAAGAACACAATCTCCTGCTCTTCAGGACAAGATGAATCACCCAATGCGCTGCATCCGGAAAAACATTTGCGTCTCTTTAACTGACATCAGCTCACACACCACTCATGAGCTTAACGAGTAGGATTAGATAGACGCAGTGAGGGACCTACACACGAAGTCAGTCAGCATCTTAATATCTGCAAACACCTCCGACATCGACCTAAAATTGCAAACGAAGAACGACGATAGACACGTTTTACTAGAACTACTCTGGCTCAATTACGAACAGTTGTGGATAGTTCATATGTGTCCCGCCTGGACCCGACAGCTACCCGGATGGCCCACACGACAAAATTCACCTATGCAACTCCCCTTACAGGCAGAAGAAATTCAACCTCAATTGCGTGAGTCAATAGCTATTGTCCAGATTGCACTGCAGATCTTGCTTTAATGTCTTGGAGTTCTATTATGTATGGGTGTGTGAATGATATGATACGCTAGGCAAATTAATGCATTGGGTAAATCCACCCTGTGCGCATTTCTTTCCTTACAAAAGCAACAATTGTTTTTCAAACTGAATTTCAATTCAAACTACAACGGTGATGGTGGCAAGAGGTAAGGGGTGGTTCCACTCATAAAAGCCAATATAAATGGTGTTACCAAGGCAATGCGCCTACCTTGAACCAAAACATAACATAAGCAAAAAAAATAATTTAGAAAATTTTAGCAAATATAACATCAAAATGAGCGATTCAAATCGTAAAACAAGGCAAAAAGCCTTCAAATCAAAATCTAAACAAAGAAAACGGAAATCCCGACTCACACGCGAGTACCAGCAAAACGAAAGGGAAGTGCAAGTGCTGCTGGAAAACACCAGCCTCTCAATTGACCTGAGTAATGCAACCCAAGAAGGGGACAATGAATCACACAGTGTGGAGTTCTTTTGCAAAACCGGCGAAGAGGAGACAATCGCAAGGGACACTAAAAGGTCAGCGAAGCAGGACGATGATGAAAGTGACTGTGAAACCGAAGAGAGTGTCACCAAAACCTCTTCAGAACAGTCAGAAGAAAGGCCCACCAATCAGCCCACAGCTTCAACTTTTATACAAATTGAGCTTGTAGAGACCCCAGTCACCCTAGGCAGAGTAAAATCCACACACAACCTGGAAGAGGAGTGGCTATATAAGCCAGACAATGAACTAAATGGTAACATTAAACTTTTTGACCAAGAAAATGCCAAGCCCCTGAGATTGTCCACTAAAATAATGCTTAATCGCTACTATGAAGAGGCAAAAGCCAATGACGAGAATATCTCAGCCGAACTGGTGCAAGAGTTCACAAAGTCTGCTCAAGAAGACATTAAGTCACAGGATACCACTTTGTATCGCACTTATTGTGATTTCAAATTTCATCCGATATTCTGTAAGGCAGCCCCGGACATTGTGGAAATACCCACGAGGAAATTCATAAAACTTTTCATCAAAGAATTGCGTTTCACAGACCATCCCCAACTGGGGGAAGAGCATCGCTTGGTGAATTTACTTGAGGACTTGTCTGAACAGTACACAGGACGTTTGAGGTCGAAACTTTGCGAAAAGCTCAACTCGGAATTGCAAACGGAAAGAAGGATCGTGAATGATTTGCTGAAAAGTGCAGCCAATGACAGGAGACAGGAAGAAGTGGCTGAAGAAGAAAGGCGCGCTTTGAACTTGGAACATCATTTGTTGGGTGTGCGCACCCTACGCACTCAACTCTATGAAGAGGAGGCTGCCAATAAGCGTCTACTCAAAGATTTACTAGACAATTGGATTAGGCTGAAAAATCTGCGCAAGAAACAAGAGTTCCAATCGACGCGTTTCAAGTTGCGTTTACAAGTAGTCGAAGAGTCTGCAGGAAGTGGCCAACGTTGGACACAACGCTTCGAGACCGACTTGAATGAAATTTATCGCGAAGAATTGGAGTTGTACTATCGCTGCAAACGTTTGTGGAAGAAGCGTGATCGCAGTAATGAGACAGCACTGATAAAACCCAAAAAACCGGATATTGTTAGACTTTCAGAAGAACTGAAAGAGCGCATGGCTGAGTCACTGTATGCCCCCGGCGAACCCAAGGTAAAAATCTTGCGTAGCGAAGATGAGTTCTATGAAATGCCCCAGACATCAACAAAACAACTGAAGCTCAAGAGTTTCTTTATGAAAATCTACTTCGATCGGCAATTTGTGGGCCTAACGCGCAGCTATCGCTTGGAACCGGATCTAAGATTGAGTATCAATGAGGCGATTGGTATATTTCTGGAGAGACGTTTGCCCAAGGATATACAAATAGAGGTACATAGGTTAATGGAAATAAAGTGGATTTGTGATTTTTTACACTTGTTTTCACCATTCTCAGCTCTTTGAAAAGTCCAAACTGGCCACACCCAAGAAAATAGCCAACATAATTATTCCGCTACCCTTGCCCAACGCCTCTTCCCCCGAAAGTAGCGAATATCAAATGCAAAGCGTTAACTTTTCATCGCACAAACTACCCCTACCCATTTCCGGGCGTCTTCGCATACGCTTTCAATGCGATGAGCAAATCTATCCCAGCGACAAGTTGAGTGTACTATTTCCGCCACCGCAAGAGCACACAAAGATACCCAAGGAAATGCTTAAGGAATGGCATGACAATAGGCTGCTACCCATTGCTACTGCAGAACTAGGCAAAAGTGAAGAAGAAGATGACAAGATTCAAGCAGACGAGGCGGCTGCACTCCAGCTCACTTGTACCTTTGAAGAGCAGCTATTGCAATACTGTAGCCTGACCGAACTACTGAACAATCCACGTTTCAAGTTGCTGCGTTCACGTAGCCTCAAAAACGATACGCGCACCAAAGATTTGCAGTGTATACCCTCGCTGGACAATGAATTGGAATTCGATTGGGACGAACAGGTGGAGGCTGTGATTGAGGCGGGCAATTGGATGGATCCATTGGATTTGCACAAACACCAGGGCAAGAAGTATATGAAGAGCCTGTACGAGGCCATTGGCAATCAGTGTAATCGTTTGAGTAAGGTCATGGAGAACTCGGAGAATCTACTGATAGGGGATGAGCCAGCCAGTTGGAGGTTAGTTGGAAGTTTGTAATCTTTACTGAAGGAATTAATTGTTTTTTCTTTTATTATTTTATTCCCTTTCAAGTGGCTTCTTTCAATTATTATTCCTTATATTTCACCCACGAAGACCTTTGAATCCCTTGCGAAATTCTTCCACACTTTCGGCAAATGTGACTCCCTTAAGTTTGGCATCAAGTCAAAATTTCAATATCGTTTTCAATGTAGTGCGCGGCACAGGCATACCAGTAAGAAGTCGTCACATTTTGGATACGGACAGCAGACAGCGCAGCAGTGGTAGCTCGTCGGCCATGTTCATGACTCAAAGTAATTTTTATATACATTTCAATGCATCTCTCAATCCTTCAGTGGCTCAAATCGAAGGCTTTCCATTGCTGATTCCATTTCTTAATTGCAGATCTTAAATACTCAAATGTGAGACCTTTTATCGTATTGAGCTATAAAGACAAATTATGTCGTACCATGACCGCTGAGGGTTCAAATCCCACATGGAATGAGCAATTGGTGTTACAGTTGAGGTAATTGGAAAAAATTTGTTTTTTTTTTAAATTACTTTACATTTGTTCTATTCATTACAGTGGTAGCTTGACAGACCTTAGAGATGATATCAAAATCTCACTCTTCGATGAAATGATTGAGAATCATCATATGAACGATGAACTCTCGGTGCGAAATATGGACATTTACCAGCGCATACAAACGAATTGGCTGGGCGAATACAGAGTACCGATGAATACGATTCTAGGGCGTCAAAAGGTAAATAGTAAATATTTACACCCTCAACCCTTTTTACTAATTTTTGTCTTCACACACAACGAATGAAGCTTGAAGGCATTTTCGAATTGGCCACACCCAAAGTCCTAATCGGCTATCGACGTCCCTCACTGGATAATCTAACCACCAACTCGGATAGCAACATAATGATCGATCAGTATCCGGAAATCAAAGAGAATCTACATTTATGGTTTTACATTAGTCTCGAGCCCGCCTTTGAGTTGCCTCGCATTAATACCAACACATTGGAGTGTTCGGAATTACTAGAAGTGCGTCAGCATTTGAGCGAATGGAGTATGCAAGTACGCGAATTGCAGCCTCAAAGGTTCATTGAGCCCTTAGTGTGCACGGCGGAGGGCAAAAGAGTCTGTATGACACGCCTACTTGAGCCAATACCGCTGCCCATTGAAGTCAGTGAGAACTTGCTGGATAGTGTCTGCCGATTTGTCTCACTAATGAGTGTTTTGAAAAATTACGATCCTTGCTTGGGCTACGAGGGAATTTGGTTGAATAATCAGGTTGGAGGCGGACAAAAACAAACGTAAATTTCTGACTCACTTTCAATATTCGATACTAGATACTCTTGGACTCAACGTGGGGCTCACCAAAAGATCTTGGCCTGCTGTTGTGCAATTTCATTTTAACCATTGGCGTACAGTGTTGGCTAGTCTTGGGCTTGGCCAGTCCGTTTGGTGAAAGTGCATTTGTGCTGTATCGCAATCCAGACCAAGGCGACTTACTACTAATAGATGCTTGCACGGGAAAACGCTATTCGGTGAAAGATGTCTTTTGTCCTTTGAATAAAATCAATTATGTGTTAGCTCAGGATAATGTGAGTGGAGTGGAAATGTTTACTGAAAAACCAAATAATTTCTACAAATTTCTACAGATTTTTTGCAATATCCAACGAGAGTCGCGCGTTGCCATGACCAATTTCAATTTCAATGACACTTCATGTTGGCTGCCCGCATTTTCTAAGAAAAATCCTGCTCCTTTGGGCGGTGTACAACGACTGAATTATAATTTTTGGAATTCATCGAATACCGCTGAATTGCGCAAGAACATCGAAAGGAAAGTCATGAAAAAGATGAGCAGTTGGCGGACAATGCGCAAAACTATTTGGAATAGGTATTGAGATTTTTTTAGGAAATAACCTACCCATTTGGAATCATACTTAAAATCCCAAACCTTAAAAAAAAATAATTTTTTTTTTTTCCAAAAATTTTTTTTTTTTATTTTTAAGTTAAAAATAAACTGCACTGAAAAAAGAGTTTGTGCAGTTTGCTCAAAATTAAATCTTTAAATTAAAAAAAAAATTTTTTTTCATTTCATTAAAAAAAAATTTAAAGCCAAGTCAAAAAAAAATTTATATAAAAACATTCTTGCCCACATCCATTTTTTTTTTAAACTTTTTTTATTTTCTGAAATAAATTTTTGAGAATTTTTTTAAACAAAAATCAATCTTTTTAAAAAAAATATATATAAAAAAATTTTTGAGTTTGTGTAATTGAGCAAAACTCTGATTAACCTTTAAGATACCACATAGCACCCCAATTACACTCCATAATTTTTTAAAGATTTATTTGTTTCACTCTACCCCTCAGAGCCTTCCAACCGCGCTTACAAAGTATTCTTCAAGACTTGGAACGTATAAACACATTTGTGAGCAGTTCCTTTGTGGAAACCAAATATACCGAACAATTGGCAGCCGAGTTTCCCAGTTATAAGGTATTTTATAACTTTTTTTCTTTGAGGTTATATCCGAATACTTTTTGGGACAAATCTACCATTTAACAATTTCTTCGTTTCTCTTGCAGATTTACGGTTTCACTTTGAATTTTCCCTACACAAATCTAACCTCAATATCGGATCGCATTAAATCCACGGGCCTTCATTTGAATTCCGATCTGAATGTGGAATTCTCGCTGGCCGTGCACATACACTCGTATCCAAATAATATTTTATCCATTTGGCTGTTTCTAATATCGATTGTGCCAATGTGAATCTGAAGAGAGAGAAAACACACTCGCAACAATTGATGCTTTTAACATTTATTTGAAATATTTCAACAATTTCTTTAACGGACTACTGCACTATATAATTTGAAATACTAATTGTAATTGTATACTAATTTTTAGACTAATAATCATAATAAAATGTATAATACCGCTTAAATTATTGCTACAATTTTAATACTTAAAAAATATATATGATTTCCTAAAAATAATTCCAAAGTATTTTCTCAATTAAGTATTTTGTTGTTGTTGTAATTCTTCTTGTACTAATATAAATTTCATTAAATTATTTTTTTTAATAGCTATTCTCCATAACAAGAACAAAATAAGTTATTGGTGTGTGCGTTTTCTTTAAAAGCTCTTAATTGGTGTTTACCTCTATAAAAAAATTGGTTTTCCCTAATATTTGACCATCTGACGTTCCATATCACGTATTTCCATAAAATCCGTTTTGAGTCGTTGTTTCAAAATTTCACGCCATATTATTTCGCGGTGGCTATTATTGATGATGCCCATGCGCTGCAAGGAATAGTCGGTGATTCGCAGCAGGGCACGTCCGTTGATTTCATGCTGGAGGAGAGAATACACAAGAGAAATGAAAATTTGCGAGGAACTGCTTCCATTTTATTTATTATGGGTCTTCAAGCCAAATTCAGAACAAAAGGGATTTTAGAGCAAAGGAATGTTTTGCCTACTTAATGGTGTCTAAATTGAACGTGTATTACAATAAAGAAAACCAAGTGGCCGCTCACTGGGAAAAATTTCATCAACTCGTTTTGATTTAAGTGAAGTTAGAAGTTGAATATGACTTGAGAACAGTATCCAATTTGCATTAAACTTAATTTTTTCAAAATTCCAAAAAATTCTAAATTTTACTGCACGCTTTCATTTTGTCCAACATCCAATAGAATGTGGACAAGTTTTTGGCTCAGGCGTCATAAAAAATCAACAAAGGCTAATGAGACTTCCAATACCACAAAACCTGGCATGGTTGCCAATATGTGCTGCTGTCACAAAGAGGAGCAGCCTCAGGCGTTCAAGTGAGTGGGTATCTTCATTCATGCTTTTAACCCCTACTGGAAACATACAAAACACAAACGTATATACCTTCGAGAACAGCTCTTGATACTGCAAATATTCCAGACAGTGACTCTTGTACCACTTCAAGACATCCGTCACTGTCCACAGACAAACCGGTCGTTTTCGCTTGGCCTGCACTGAAGCCTCCTCTACCATTTTGATCCAATTTCGTTGTTTCGATTTTGTTGTGTTTTGGTTTTTATTTACTCTGTTTTAAGTTACTCCGAAGATATTTGTTTGGCCAACCGTGAGGTTATACAGCCTCCTTTGGATTTCTCGATTGGGTCGAAATAAAAGTGCAACAAAATGGACAAGTGGTGGTAAATTTCACTTCGACTACAATCGATAATTGATAAAGCTGATCTAGACGTGAGGCCGAATTGATATCAAATAGCTTTCTCAAATCTCCCACGATAGTTCTCAACTTCACCTCAAGTAGCGGTCTATAGCATTCTCAACTAAAATGGAACATTTTTTGTATAATGATCTTCTTAGTTATCATGTTGAGAAATTGTTAGTTCTCCAACGATTGAAATGCATTATTCGCTATTGACGAATCCGCCACCAAAATGTCATCTTCTGGGAAAAAAAACTTTCAATCTCACCTTGAGAACGAGGCTGGAGATCAATTTGAGAACTAAAAATTTCTCCTAAATTTTGAGAAAAATTATCGATGTGTATGCTCGATAGTTTTTATTCGATAGTATCCATCACTAAGCAGATTCGATTTACCTATCACCCGCCACTATTGACGGATTGGTCAAATTACCAATTGAAAAATCTTTATTTTGTTTACAAATGGAAATCGAAAAAGAAATCGCCATGGCAGCGGCCAAAACTATTGGATTATGTCTGCTGGCGGCAGCAGAATTGTCAAAGGAGAATCCGAAATCCAAAGGAAAGAGGAAGCTGCGAAATCGGATGAAGCTGAACCAGACGGAACAAAATCGTACGCGGCAAAGCCCAATGAAAAAAGATCGGACGAAACACAATCAGACTGAGGAGCAAGACAAGACGCAGCTAAATCGGACGGAACAAAATAAGATTGTCCAAAAATCCACAAGAAAGAGAAAAATAAATCTGAATCCCACCAGGTGTTGGATCCAAAACCGTAGGCAAGGCAGAACTGAGTGTGAAAACGTTGAAGAATTACTGAAGGAATATAAGCTAGCATCCGTTGATTCGTACACGCTGATGGACGGAACCTGTTTTGAGGAACTCTTCTCCTACATAAGCAATGCCATCTCCAAGCGGGACACACGGCTGCGGAAATGTATACCAGCGCGAGAGAAACTGGCGGCTACCTTGCGGTTTCTAATGACCGGAGAGAGTTTCAGTGAACTGGACAAGGCAACGAATTTGTCCAAAAGTTTTTTGCACTCAAGTATAATGGAAGTATGCGACGCCATTTACGACAACATGAAGGATCAGTTTATGCAAGTATGTTGACAGTCGTATGGGTTTGCCCCTTTGATCGTTGAGCATTAATCATGGTCATGGCTTATTTCAGTTTCCCGATACCGAAGAGAAGTGGCTGCATATCGCCAATGAGTACGAGTCGCGTTGGAATTTTGCCAATTGCTTGGGTTCGGTGGACATTACACACGTCTGCTGCAAACCGGATTTTTCAAAGGCGCATCTGTACAAGAACCTAAAGGGCCACACCAGTGTTGTGCTCCTGGCGATGGTCGATGCAAATGCGAAATTCACATTTGTGGACACGGGCTACGATGGCAGCATGAGCGACAGCGAGGTATTCGCTCAATCGGAACTGAGTCGATTTGTGGCCAACGCAGACGCTTATATGCCGCCACCAAGATCGATTGGCGGCAAGTGGAATTTGCCCTACGTCATAGTGGCCGACAGTGCATTCCCTTTGATGGAAAATATGCTAACGCCCTACTCGGATGGAGTCATGGACCAGTGCAGTAGCAACTATAATGCGCGCTTGAACACAGCATGGCAAAATATTGAAAGTGCTTTCGCCCTAATGTCCCGGAGATTTCGAATTTTGCAATCGCACATCAAACTGAATGAAATCAAAGTGGCGAAAATCATTCTGTGTTGCTGTGTCCTGCATAATTACCTAACTGAAAAGAGCAGCTGGTATACGAAGAACACCGCGGACAATAAGCATTCAATGGCCTGCACTAAAGGCAACCAAATGCCTGACACTGTGCCCACCGTTGACGCTACTGCAATCAGGCACGATTTTGCCAAATACTTCTTCGACGAGGACGAAGGAAGCGACATCAAAGTGGATAGTAGTTAATAGTTGATGGCCAAAGATTGTTTAATGTTTTCTATTTAAAGCTTAAAAATATTTAATACAAAACCTAAAATTATCGGAGGTGAATTGGCCTTAAGGGGTTTTTTGTTTTCGGCGTGAGCTGAGTTTTCTATCCTCCTCCTTCAGTTTGGTTACCGCTGCCAGAATTTGTAGTTTGCCCTTATCGAATATCTCATCGTTCTGCAATTGCTGCAATTCGCTGCAGAGGAATGAACAAAATGCCTCTTCGCGTGAAGGTGTGGATTTTTTGGCCTTATTACTGTTTACAAGCATTTCCAGGTATTTGAAAGATTTCATGGCCACTTCGGTGAGCGATTCGGCTTGTGAAGGTTCGCAGCGGCGTCGTTTCTAAAAAATGAAAATGGTTTTATTATGAAATTAATGTTCCCATTGTCATATTGTGGTTATTTTGGTGTTTCACCTTGGCTTTTGGGGAAGTGACAGGGTTTTCCTCTTCCTCCTCATTGCTTTCAGTAAGGTAAATGAATTTGCCGGTTTCCTGTGAAGAAGAATTCCATTTAAAAAAAATCAAACAATTTCAATTCCATTTTGTTAACTGAAACTCTCTCCTGTCATTAGAAAACGTAAAGTAGCCGCCAGTCCATTTCCATATTTTTCCAGTTTCATGCCCAACTCATTTCACTTTAAATTATGTTTCATTTGCAACTTGAAATTTCCCATATTACACACTGAGAGGAAAAAACGTATGAAATGTAATGACACTCTATACATTTCATCGCTTAATCCTCTGAGCGAATCAATATTATTTCGGTTCATTCCCGTTCTATTTTCCGGTTCGTTTCATTTGAAATTCATTCCTATTCCATTTCCTTTCTAAAATCATTTCGATTCTATATTGTTTCAGTTCCATTTCGTTTCATTCCTGATCCGTTCCTTTTTTATTTTCAGGTTCGTTCGATTTCATTTCTATTCTTTCTCCTTTGTTAAATTATTCAAATTCTGTTTTGTTTCGGTTAATTTTCATTTCGTTCCATTCCCATTACCAATCCGCTCTCGTTCTATTTTCAGGTTCGTTCGATTTTATTTTATTTTCATTCCTTTTCTATTTCTTTTCTTAAATCGTTTCTGTCCCTTTACATTTCCCTATTGTTCTAGTACAAATCCCAATCCGTTCCCTTTCCAGTTGCATTTTGTTGTCGTCCATTCCTTTTCTAAAATTGTTCCAATTCCAATTTATTTCCGTTTTATGCCTGTTTTATTTTCTTTCAAAAATTGTTCCAATTCTATTTTATTTCGGTTCATTTTCATTTCGTTCCGTTACCAAACCATTATCGTTTCTTTTTCAGGTCCTTTCCATTGCGTACCGGTTACATTCCTATTTTATTCTCTTTCTAACATATTTTTCAATTCCATTTTGTTCTAGTCAATTTCTATTTTGTTGAAGTTTCTTCGCAATCCATTCCCTTTTCATTTTCTTTTACTTACCGCTATCGGATCCTCAATTACGCTAGATATGCCATTCGACTCTGGATTGGCTTGGAATAAAAATGGAACTTCGTCATTGAAACACCGCGTTGTTGGCTTGTTCACTTCGGTACCGGCTTCGGTATCGATATCCATTTTCTTTTCTGCTTTCAATTCTTTGCGCATTTTCTGTATTTTCAATTTTATTGACTTGACCGTGATGTCTGGCTTTATTACGTTCATTTGATTAGCAATCAACTCCAGCGCTTGGGCTTTTTTATCCACATTGAGATGGTTCGTTTCGGTTGCACTATTAAGTACGGGATGGTCTTGAAGAAGTTCTATCAATAGCTGCGTTTCTTCCTTGCTCCATTCATTTCTAATTCGATCACTCTCGCTGCCACTGTTCAAATCCGAAGAACCGTCCTGTAAAGGGATAAATTTGTGAGTGAGTATCTCCATTGAAGTTGAAGGATTAACAACACACAATTTTAAATGAAGTATGTACCATTTCAGGGAACTTGCTGGAAACAGAATCGGAAATGTCCTCAATTGCCTATAACAAAAAAAAAGCAATTTAAAAAAAGCTTCACCTGTCTGACTCCTAAATCCTATGCATACCTTAATCTCGACATGCGCTGCTAAAAATGACATCTGGTCGTAACACCACAATTTGGGAACGTACCCAAGTGTGCCGCTTCTCCGTGGCCTTCTTACCGCAAGTCGCAGCTCCTGCATGTATTGGATCCTCAAATTTCTCCATCGGTTTTTAATGTCTTCCAATGTTATTTCGCTATTGTCCTTTTGCAATTCTTCCAAAATCTCATTGAATACAGCCGCCTTCTTAGCCCGATTCAAATAATCCGGCAATTGGGTATTGTACAGGCACTCGTTCTGCTCCACCAGAATTATGAGTTTCATAATTTGTTGCCTTTTCCACTTGGTATTAATTATTGGGGCCCAATCGTCATCGTAGCTCGTGGCCGGTGTCGGCTCCTGAAATAATCAAAACATTGAAAAACTGTAAGTCAACCTCTACATTGTCTTGACTTGCCTTAGTTTGAACGTGTGGTTTTAGGAATGAAAGCTGGTCGAAGCACCACAGTTTTACGACGTAACTATCGCCACTTTTTCTGGACTGATTTATCAGTCTTAGTTCATGTGTGTACTGTGTCCGCAAGTTCTTCCACTTTCTTTTCAGTTCCTCCATCGTCAGTTCGTCGATCGACAGCTTCATTTGCGTTAAGATTTTGTTGAACGCCAGCGTCTTCTTGGTGCGGTCCAAATAGTCCAACGACTGTACGCGGTACAAGCACTCGTGTTGACGTACATTCTTTATTAATTTTTCAAGATCGTCGCGTTTCCACTTCATTGCCATTTTTAATTGGTTGCACTAATTTAACATTCCGACAAAAAAGTGTACACAAATATCCATGTGATCACAAAACCGGCAACTAAAATTGCACAACAAATGAGTTTGAGGTGGTGATGGGCCAAGAAGGATATAAACACAGATGACGACATGACGTTAGGATCGCCATTTTGTCGTGACGTCAGCAGATACTTCTTGTCACACGAACAGTGGTGTCAGCCGATGGAAAATCGTCGGCGGCGGCGGCTGATCCAATTTCAGTCGGCGGCGGCTAGCCGATCGGCTAAGCCGGTTATTTGGCTAAGCCGATTTTCCTTTAAATGAATATGCCAAAAATTTTCAAAATACAACTTTTTTGCTGTTCAAATTGCTTAGCAATTTCAATTATTTAAACAAAAATGTCACAATCAATTTGAAAAATAAATTTTAAACAAACAAAAATGTAAAACAAAAAAAAAACGTTATTTGGCGCGTTAAGAATAGCTTTGGACCGTCAATCGTACAAAAAAATCATACAAAAAAATTAGATTCGAATAAAAAAATCGAGATTGTTGGCTTAGCCGCAAGCCGTTTTTAGCCGGGGTCATGCGGCTAACATTTATTAAAATCGTCGGCGGCGGCTAGCCGACTGACTTAGCCGCATCGGCTGACACCTCTGCACACGAACTGATGCTCTTTGTTTACGTTTTTCTGGCAGTCAACGTTGCCAGAAAGGTCTGAATTGAAACATTTTCTGCTAGAGTGGATTATTTCGCTTAAGACTCAAAAACGGAAAGAGATACAACAGAAATGTCGGAATTTGATAGAAAAAAATTGTTACATTATTGCAAACGTGGTACAATAAGTTCTTAAATGTAATTTTTATTACTTGTTTTGAACAAAATAACCGATCTGCATTTGTCAATACTAAACATTTTTGCATTCAAAATTTTGTTTATAAATTTTTAAATTACCGAGTTGCAGAATATTGTTACCCCGTAACAATAATATAAAAAAAATGTTTAATTAAAAAAAGCCGCTTCAACCTATTAAATTGTTTCCTTTATTAAGCAACTCAAATTCATAAGTCAATAATTTTGATTTGTTTGTCTAATTTTAATAATTTTGAATCGTATTTCTACTAACGACTAATTAATACAGTAGAAAATCCATTAATCTGGTAGCACTATTGCGAAACCAATAAAGCTAAATTTGAGGCAACGCTTGCATTTTTCTGCCAAAAGGACAAGAAGTATCTGTGACGTCATGCTAGATAACGGTAAACGGCCTCATGTTGTTATCTAGTATTCTATGTATCTTGGTGATGGGCACTATCGAATAATCACTATTTGACACTTAATTCGATAGTTCATAAAAATCGAGCGCATAACTATTTGGGTCAGTGATGCCATGGACTTTGCTATAAATTTGCCACAAAGGAAAAAATATTCATCGTAGATAACATATTATTTAAAGGTACTTTAAAGGTACTTTACTATTAAAGAATAAATATATAAAAAAATGAAATTTAAAAAAATCATTTTTTTCTTCAGATGGATAAAATGGAGTTGCCATCTTTTACGTTTTTTGTATGGATTTTCGGTGCAAAATTTGCTATCTCGTTTTCGCTACCGCTGTTCTTATTAGCTCTTTGTCAGATTTTTCGTCATGGAAATGATAGTGTAAATAAGCTCTATGAAATTCCCGTTGACGACCTGTGAATACCCTCATAGTAAATAAATTCCCAAGACCTAAGAAATTTAAAAAAGTTTTTATTTATTGTGTGTGGGAATTTTATTGGGAATTGTTCGCTTTGTTTTTGTGAAAACCAATGGCAACATTGCTTTTTTTGTTGCCAACTTGACAAAACTAAACATGACTTGCTCGACACAAACCGACAACGACGAAAGCGCTGCACAAAAAGGAATTTCATTGACATCTCTCTCGAGAAAATACGACGATTCATCGCGAAACTTCCGCAAAATAGCAGACAAAAATCGCATTTTAAATTACACAGAGTTTTTGAAAAAGATAAAATAGAAACCAACAACGGAGCACCAATTGGAAATTTCTAATTTTCGATTTGCAGCAAACGGGAAATGGCTGGCGCAACATTGTTCGAACGGGCTCAGGCCCTGTCCAGCGTCAATCGCGAGGAAGGCATTTCGCTATTGAACAAAATTGTACGCGAACAGGAGGTGGCCGAAAACGATGAGGAGCTAATACGCATCAAGGAGCAGGGCATCCTGCAGCTGGGCGAGCTATACAAACAAGAGGGCAAGGCCAAAGAGCTGGCCGATCTGATCAAGGTAACACGCCCCTTTCTGAGTCTCATCAGCAAGGCGAAGGCTGCGAAGCTGGTGCGCTCTCTGGTCGACATGTTCCTCGACATGGATGCGGGCACGGGCATTGAGGTACATTTTTTTGCTTGGTAGAAACTTTTATGGGAAATTTAAATCTAAAAAAATAAAAAATTTAGGTGCAATTATGCAAAGACTGCATTGAATGGTCGAAACAGGAGAAGCGCACTTTCCTCCGTCAATCGCTGGAGGCACGCCTCATCGCACTCTACTTCGATACGGGCATGTACACCGAGGCCCTGCACTTGGGCTCGCAATTGCTCAAGGAGCTGAAGAAGCTGGACGACAAAAATCTGCTGGTCGAGGTGCAGTTGCTCGAGAGCAAGACCTACCATGCGCTGAGTAATCTGCCCAAGGCACGCGCTGCCCTTACCTCTGCACGCACCACCGCCAACGCCATCTACTGCCCGCCCAAGGTGCAGGGCGCTTTGGACTTGCAGTCGGGCATTTTGCATGCGGCCGACGAGCGCGACTTCAAGACAGCTTTCTCCTATTTCTATGAGGCCTTTGAGGGTTTCGACAGTGTGGACAACGGCAAGGCACTGACCGCACTCAAGTACATGCTGTTGTGCAAGATCATGTTGGGCCTGGCCGATGACGTCAACCAGATTGTTAGCGGAAAACTGGTGGGAACTTGAAAGTTAACCAATTTTAGGAATAATTTCTAGCCCCTCTGTTGTTGTTGTTGTAGGCCATCACATACTCGGGCCGCGATGTCGATGCCATGAAGTCCGTGGCCGAGTCCTCACACAAGCGCTCACTGGCCGATTTCCAGCAGGCCCTGAAGGACTACAAGAAGGAACTGGCCGAGGATGTCATCGTTCAGGCACATTTGGGTACACTGTACGACACCATGTTGGAGCAGAATTTGTGCCGCATCATCGAGCCATACTCGAGAGTGCAGGTGATTATAAGAAACACAAGATTTCTCTCGCTTTTGTTCGGAAACCCTAAATGTTCCTCAAATTTTTCGCCCAGGTTGCCCACGTTGCCGAGAGCATCGCCTTGCCAATGCCACAGGTCGAAAAGAAACTGTCACAAATGATTCTCGACAAGAAATTCAGCGGCATACTCGATCAGGGTGAGGGCGTGCTCATCGTGTTCGAAGAGACTCCCGTGGACAAGACGTACGAACGCGTCCTGGAGACCATCCAGAGTATGGGCAAGGTGGTGGATACACTCTATCAAAAGGCCAAGAAACTCTCGTAGATACATTTCGCTTATTAAATATAAACAAAATCTATTTCTTTTTTTTTAAATACCTAAAATTTATTTTGTTAAAATGATAAAAAAAAAATCGGAAAACAGAGACGGTAGGGCAACGTTGCTCACAGAATAAATTCATTTAATTTCTCTGCAAATTGAACCCACATCCAAACGCTACACACAACAACAATAATCCGGAATTTTGCTAATTTTACACAAAACAAAAAAAATTATAAAACAAATCAAAAAAAAATCACCAACTTGTTTACTTAAAATTAAAACAAATTGGCTTGCAAAAAAAAATAATCTTATAAATTACTAACAAATAAATTACAATTAACAAAAAACCTAATTGCAAATTTTCATTTCAATTCGTAAGAAAAATGCCCTAGATTTTTAAGAATTTTCGGTGGCTTAGTTGGAAAAGATTTCCTCTCTGTGGAAAATCTGGAATTTTTCTTCATTATTGGGTTTTTTTTCCCAATATTTGACTTTTTTTCTGTCATAGAAACATATTTGATAAGAGATGTTCTAAAACAAAACACAATAGAAATTATAATAAATTGTAATAAAAGGCCATAGCCGATTGGGAAAATGCGAAAGACGAGTTTTATTTTTAAAAAATTTAATTTCTTGCTAAGCACAAAAAAAATGAAAAAATTTATTTTATAAATTAAAAAAAAAAGAAATAAAACTAGTAAGAGAATTATTTTTGGTCTGACCGAAGCTGAAATACCCTGCACATACGAGTACGATACATTCTGAGACCATGAGTTAGTAATTTTTTATCGCAAATCGGTATTTTATAGATAGTTTTTCGATATTTTATGGATTTTTTATTTATAATTTTCCATATTTTATCGAAATTTTTCGATTGATTGTCGAATAATACAACAAACGGCGTTCAAATCGGTTGAGTATTTCTCAAGATAAAAGAAAATAGTACAAATTTTGCGGCTATTTTGTATGGGAGATATGAGGATTTGTCGATATTTTATCGAAAATTTTTCGATATTTAATGGATAATTTTTCAAAATTTTATAAATTTTGTCGATATTTTATCGATCATTTTACGAAAATTTTGTTCCAATTCCATTTCGTTCCGGTCCAATTCCATTTCGTTCCAGTTTCCTTCCCATTTCGTTCCCGACCTCATTTCCAACCCAATGCAAAAAACAGCGTCCAAACAGGTTCAGTTGTTCTCAAGATAAACGAAAATAATATAAAATTGGCGGCCATTTTGTATGGGAGGTAAACGTGGTTCTTATGTTGCCCATTTTCAACACCGTCCAACCATTCGCAAAAAAAGAGGAATGCCAAATTTTGGGTCGATAGCTCAAAAGCTACAAACAGTTATCGTGCGAAATGACAGACAGACGGACATGGCCTAATCGACTCAGGAGGTGATGCTGATCAAGAATATATATACTTTTCCATACCGGACACGCCTCCTTATGGGCGTTACAAGCGGTGTGACAAAAACAATATACTCTTGGACACTAGTGTGCAGGGTATAAAGAAATATAAACCGAAGCTAAAATACCCTATGCATATGAGTACATAATTTTTCGATATTTTATCCATTTCCCTTTAAGGGAATTCATCTTTTTATGAGCTTTTTTGTTATAGTTATGAGCCCAAAATAAAACTAAAACTGCAAACAGTTGAATAAAATTTTAATTATTTTCGCCATATTAAAGTTTTAGCGTATAATCGGTCTGCTTGCAAACTTTCAACAATTTGCCTTCCAAATAACGGGGATCCTGTAAATAAAATAAAATATTTTTTTATTTATTTATAATTTTTTAAACGAAATGAAATCAAGCAACCTTATCATATGAGGCACCACTCGGTATCCTATCGTATACGAACTCAACAGGGCGCTTAGGCAGTTCTTCACGCTGACTCAATACATCCAATGCTCTCACATTAAGTTCGTCCGTAATTTTTCCACAATTGTACATTTCCAGACGTTCTAATTTTGTCAATTTTCGCAATAGTTCCAGCAAGTTGTTATCAGTAATATTGCGACAAGATTGCAGTATGATTTTCTCCAAATTAGGCATATTTTTCAACTCAAGGAGCGCATCATTGTGTAGGCTGGAACCGTTTCGCCAAGCCAGCCGCTGCAGTGAGACAATTTTCGCAATAGTTTTAGTGCGCTCCTGTTGAATGGCAGCCGGAAATAGATGTTGAACGTCGTAGTCGAGGCACTCGAGCTGATAGCACAGTTTCAAGGCCAAGCCTTCGAAGAGTTTCTTGAGCACAAGACCTGATCTTATTACAAGGTATTTGAGGCGTGGCAAGTTAGCTATACATGCGTAAGCATCTTCGATGAGAGGATCTCTGCAGGTTATTTCCAGCTTCTCTAGGTTTTTGCAGTACCTAGACATTTGATGGTAGACTGAGCCCGGATAGCCGGTGTACTTCAGGCTGGTTAAGGTCAGTGATGTCAATTTACTTAACGATTTGAATGCTTTAATCAAGTACATAGAATGCACTGCTAGACAACGATGAAGTTGCAATTCATGGAGATTTTCGATTTTATATAAATATCTTCCTGGAAATAATAAAATATTTTGAGAAACTGTCATGAAGGTATGCACCATTACTCAGAAAGGCGCTTATACCTTTCCACCTTATAGTAACAAGCCTACCTGTAAATCCACTATGATCATTGTCTCGAATTGTCAACTTTTCCAATTTCTTACACTCGGCCAACGCAAGCAGACCATCATCGTCCAGCTCTATCGTACTGAATTCTATACTAGTCAGATTTCGTAGGTTCTGCCACAAATCGTACTCCTTCGATAAAACATTCTCCAAAAGATATTGTATGCTTCTTATGTTGGGACAATATTCCGCAATGTATTTCCGCATATTATCCATTTCTTCGGGATCAATGCACGGCCTGTAAGTTCTGTAATATTCGCTTTTGCTGCAAAATCGAAAACCTGCCATTTCGGTTATGTGCCAACCGAAACCCCTTAGCAATTCATGAACATCGATCAGTTCCATATCGCCGAGATTTTGCAGGTCGAATCTTTGGATTTTCGTGCAAGTGTGATAAACGCGTGCCAAACGTTCGTGGGCGCATGCCAAGTGCAGTTGATCGGACTCCATGGGGTCTTTGAGTAGTTTGAAAATTATTTCGAGACAATCGTCATTTAGCTGCAATATAGTAGTTGGCGGTTTCAAATCAGTGACCGCCATGATTGCAAGTAGTTTCAGTTAATTTTGAATAAAATTTTGATTCTATTATGTTCGGCTATTGTGATGACACTAAACGTGAACGCACGTTGAATATTTCTACAATACTGATTTATTTTGAGTTGCATTTTGGTAGGTACAGTTAAAGTAGGTAGCGTAAAGGACCCATACAACCACGTATACCTGCTATTGTACCCTCGTAAAAGTGTAGATTTGAGGGATAAATCCTTTACAAAAATTATTGTTAGAATTAAACATTTAAGCAGCTTGACAGCACACTTCCAAAAAAGTTATTTTGTGTTTTGAGCATTATAAACCACTTGTAGAGATCGACGTTTACTGCTCCTACATTGTCTTTGTAACCGATATGAATCCAATCTGTTCTTTTTATTATGTCCCTTTGCTTCCTGTGGGGCCTCAACAAAGTATTTCCATCGATTTCTGTCCTTCGCAATGGTTTTAATTTCGCAAAAAGTTTTTCCCGTGGCTTCGATTTCATTTTCGAGATTGCTTTCCCATGTGCACATTAGGTCTTCCGCACCTTGATTCCATTCCATTGGGATAATGTGGGAGACATTCCTTGGGGCCTACTGGTAAATGCCTTTAAAGCAAATTTAATATGTTTTGTAACTTAAGTACAAAAAAATTGTCAAATGAAGTCATATTAAAGTGTGTACCACGGTATTCCCGACATTAAAATTTTCTACAAAAAATCCCACGCTCTTAATCGTCCGTTTGCCGTATGAAAAATCACTCAAAATCATGAACGAAATGTCATTTTAGGCCACTTATCATTTCAGTTATTGCTGATTTTTCATGAGCCGGCTATGAAAAAACGCCCACTCTTTGGTATCTGTTCATGAATACGAGATTTTGAATTGCAAATTTTCGAAACTTTTGAGGCGAGCCGCTTTTTAGTGATCAGCGACACTGATTAACCTTTCTCATCACACAATTAATTAGACCGAGTATTTGAATGAAAAATAATAATTTTATAATGTGTGATACCAAATAAATAGTTTATTTTTTATTTTCTTTCCATCCTTTTTTTCTTTTACCAATTATCACAAAACAATATACAAATCCCCCTCAATTCAACTGAACCCCAACAGTTAATTCCCTTAACCGAACATATGTGTCAAGCCCAAGCCAGCACCGAAATTGGTGGGCTGCGAACTGAATGGTCCGCTGGTCCACTTCGAGGCACTGCCTGTCAAATCCAAGCGAGTATTGCGATCCACCGAAGACCAAAGGTTGGCCTTACCACCCAGCTCCAGTTGTTTGCCAAAATTGGGAATGCTACTGTGAGTGAGGCTAGCACCATGACCATTTACATGCGACCAGTCTACGCCAGCACCATTACGTTCGAATTTAAATCCATTGGCCAGTTCATTCTGTGACTTGAAGGCATTTGCATCGATACTGTGTACACCATTGTTGAAGAGATTTGCATGGGCGCTCTGGGTGAATGAATCGCGTACGCCGGGTATGTGTTCTTTGGCAATGCCAACACCAAGACCGTTACTGGATATTTGAAAAAATAAATTATTAAATTATTAAATTTAAAATTTAATTAATTAATTATAAACAACTTACTTATTATAGTTCAGGGCCCCACCAGTGGCCACTGGTCCATGATCGGTATTCCCAGCAGCAAAAGCCTTAGCAATGACATTGTGTTCAGGTGTGCCAAAGCCTTTGGCCAATTCGAGGCGTGCATCAGCACCGCCTGCAGGATTACTGGTCAACTGACCGCCTAATACTTGACGGCGTAGGCGCATGGGGCGTGGCGCTGAAGTGGGCCGTGGACGTTGAGAGCGACCCTGTTGGGGATACGCTTCACTTACAATGACTGCACTGAGTAGAGCCAGTGTGGCAATTGCCAAAATTGTAGAATGCATTTTTAACAAAAAAATTTGGTAAAATTTAAATTCCTTTCGAGAATTCGATTGTCTTCAGTTGAACTCTGTGAATTATTTGATGCTGTTTGCAATATGGTCCGAAGCTTAAATACTTTTGGAATGCCTTGCTGCTTGCTTATCAGTTTAGCTAAGCATTTCGCATTGGGTGTTCCCCTCTAGCAGCAACTAAGGGGATTCTCGGTTGTCTGCTGTTGAGACTTCTTCTCAGTGCCTCTGTCATCATTTCTTATCAGTTTTTTTAAAAGATTTTTTTTTCAATTGAACGATTGCGCCTGCAACATTATAAGAAAATCCCCGCGGTACTTTTTTGCCACCTGATTGTTGTTGGTGTAGTCAAGCATGAATATTTTTAAATGTAAACAAATTGTATGTATAATTATACAAATAGTAAGCCAGAAAATTGTCAAAGCTGCCAACTCGCTACTGGTAAGTCCGCTAGTTCTACAATTCTAAGAAAATTAAATCCAACTAACAGTGAACAAAGCAACGAAATCGGTGTCAATAAAACTATTATAATTGAATACGTAAAATCCTTGCAAAACCCCACTTTTTGCAGGCATCCTCAAACCACTTGTTGCTCATTCATTGGCATTAATGTCCCCCTTGTTGTCACTTCAATCGATGACGACTGACGACGCGGAAGTATTTGAGACGCCACTTTTATCATTTCTATTGTTCGGCCGCATTCGACATCTCGTATATTTAGCACAAATGCTTTTTCCATTACAGCTTCATCATGGACAAAGTTTTGACAGTTATCGTCCCAAGTACTCATACAAGTGGGCGTCAGACAAGCGTCTACTCAACTCAAGGATAAGAAGACAAAGCACCTACTAAGATGCTCTATAAATTCTTGGCAATAATGTGAAAATGACAGGGACTTTGCATACTTCAAATACTACAAAGATGAAGTGGGTTGGGGAAAACTTAAGATGATTAACGCATAATAAAGTAAGTACATTCACGCGAAATGTACTTACATTAGAAAGACATTTTTAAGAATTTACAGTCAATTTAATTTAATTTTTCTCAAATGTTTATTTCAATAAAATTATGTTCTCCTTTCAATTGGATTTCATTTGCAATTGCATTTATGATTTTATGATTTTCATTATGATAATGATTTGCTATTTTTTGTTTAAAATTACTCCATTTTCAAAGAATCATAATTTACAAAATTGACTCAACTCTATTGGAGTGAGTCTTTACGCTTCACTTGTGTCAGGACATTTCCATTTCGTTTGGCGTTTCCATATCCCGAATTTGTTTAATTCAATTTATGCGCATGACACTTGCGCGGCAGTAAGCTTTTCTCTGCTCGTTATTTTGCCTCAGTAGCTTTGTTTAATATTTCCTTTGAAGGAATTACACTCGAAGAAATTGTTTTCCAATTAAATTAAATTCGAACACTTCATTTTGGTAATGAAATTGGTTTGGCTAACAGTGTGAAAACTATAGCTAACTGAAATATGAACCTTTATAAATGCTTTTATAAAAAATCCCTTTTTGACGATGTTTGTATGCCTCATCCTTCCTCAAGCATGCAAAGGTTAAATTTTTTAAGGGTGTCTCCTTCCTCATTTCGAAAGAAATAAGGTCCGATGATGCTGCCATTCCATAAACCGCACCAAACAGTCAATCTTTGTGGATGCATTGATGCTTGGTCGAACACTTGAGGATTGTAGTCGCTCATCCTTCCTCATCCTTCCTCAAGCATGCAAAGGTTCAATTTTTTAACGGTGTCTCCTTCCTCATTTCGAAAGAAATAAGGTCCGATGATGCCACCGTTCTATAAACCGCACCAAACAGTCAATCTTTGTGGATGCATTGATGCTTAGTCGAACACTTGAGGATTGTAGTCGCTCTAATAATGGCGATTTTGCAACACACATTACCAGTACAGTAGGCATTTAACCATATTTTCGCTCCATTTGAGCAAGTTAACAGCGTAAATTTTACTCCTGGTTTATTTGCCTCAAAAAGTAGGCAACAAATTTGTAAATGCTTATTTTTTCTTGCCCTGCACATTCCGTACAATCACAGAAAAAGCCAAATCCTTTAAAGCTTTTCTACGCATTAATTCAAATAACCATTAAAAAAATTGAAGCTTTCCTGTCAAAGCATGGCCGCACATCCGCTCTCCATTTCTCTTTGAACAAAAGAAATGAATTGAGCGCATTGAGGCGCATACACAAACACATTTACGCACACCTACACTACAGCGTACAGGGGGTGTCAATGAACATGGAATTTCATTAAATTAAGGCCCACACGAAGTGGACAAACTAACATGGCTGAGTGAAAGAGAGCAGGCAGCTGAGGAAAATGAGTGTGACGATTTTTCCAACATATAGAGCGCGAGTCTAGCTTGTTACGCCGTGAAAATTGAAACGTCTTATCGATTACGGAATTGCTGCTTGGCTAGTTGGTGGAAAATTCTATTTTATTATAAAAACTGTTTCCGTTTGGTTGGTGGCCACATTTATTTTCCAGTGACAGAAAATCAAGAAAATATTAAAGTTAAATTTATATCACAACAAGGTAAATGTGCTGAAATGAATAACGAAAGTGTCTCTAATTCATAGGTGATAAAAAAAAGCGAAAATTTTCTTAGTTGAAAAGGAAGGAAAAATCGAATTTTGTGTGTGCGAAGTGTGGCCTTCAAAAAAGCAAAGAACAAAAAATAATAAATGGGAAAAAAAACAGCTCAAATGAAGACGATAAGGTGTTAAAGATGAAATGATGTGTGTGTATTCTTTGAAATCAGTTTGAAGAAAAAAAAATTGTTACAAAATATGTCAAAGAACACAAGAAGTAAATAATTTAAGGATGAATAGTTTAAGTTTTTTGCTAAAACAAGATATTGGCAAAATCAATGAGTTGCTACTGCAAGTGAAAAAATTTTTCATGAATAAACTGAAGAAATATTATTTGTTTCCTAGTTAATTACTTTTTTTTTATAATTTTAACATCTTTTTATGTTTGTTGTAATATTAACATATTGTCAATATTTTCTAGTACATAGTACACACACAAAATTTTGGACAAAAAAAAAATCAAAAGAAAAGCCAGCAACAACAACAATCAAATTGTCTATATACCTTTCTCACGGTTTTTTTCATCAATACATACATACAACCATCATGCACGCAATCTACGCAATTTTTTGACACATTTCGTTGGTACCTTGTGTTTTGCCAAAGTACATATGTACAACAACCAAGGAGGAACATTAGCTTCAACGTTACTAACTTATAAAAAACGTAATCCTCCAATTGTGGCTTAGCTAGGGGAAAGAAAGACTCAAAGTAAGAAAAGATTAAGAAGAAATAAAAAGGATAAGGAAAATAACGAAAAGCCTGATGACATTTTCATATTTTTTCCCTAAATTTTTATGTAATTGTCATCTTTTTTCCTGCAACTCACTCTTCCCTTTTCAACCAATCCACTTTTCTACTCAATTTCACTTAAAACTCATTTCGGTTTAAGTGCTTTTCTGTTATTCTTTTTTGTTGTTGTTATTTTCTTTTGGCTTTCATTTTGTAATTTTATTGTATTTATATTTTCCTGTTTTTTTTTACGGATTTTTATTATTATGATTTTCGCACAATATTCTTTTTTTTCTCACCATTTCCATTTTAATGGCCATTTTCAATGTTAAGCAATGAACCGTGCATTGAATGTCAGTTGTTTCTTGAAACTGTGTCACCACCCTATAATGTATAGTGGGATGATGATGGGGCGACCCATTTGCGAGTACAAAAGCATATGTGCATTTGTGTGGAAGTGATTACTTTTATATGTTCGTGCGTTTGTGTACGAGTAGTGATGCATTTTTGCAATTCTTTCTAATATGATTTTTATTTTGATTGCATTTCCAGTTGATAGGAATTTATGTTAATTTACAGTGGTGCCATTTCAAAAGTTTTTATTTAATTGTTGTGTATTTTTACCGATGGACCGTTTAGTTTCCCCTCCTAGAGTATCATTTAAATTTTAAAACTTAGCAAATTTTATCTTTTGTTAATATACACTGACATAAAAACCTTACGTAATATTGATCAATTTCATGTAAAAAATTGGTAATATGATAAGAAAATATATCATTCTATTCTTTTTTCATATTAAATTTAAAATTATTTTTGTTGAATTGATATGAAAAAGCATAAATGGATACTTTTACGTTTTACATTGCACTATCAATTCATAGTATCAAATTGCAGCACCAGTTATCGATTGATACCCCCTCAATATTAAATTAGTATCCCCTCAATTCCCCTTTTTTTCATATCAAAATGTTGTTGGCTCATATCAATTCTACACTTTCTTACAACTTGCATAAATTCCATCCAAGTTGATTTATTTCTCCATATTCAGATGAGTTAGTCAGTTTATCAATTTAATTTATCGAATTTTCAAGCCGTCAAATACTATTTTCACTTTGAAAAGTTTTAGTGAAGACTGGTGAGCTTTTTACAGTTAATCCAATCGGTTTGTATTCAATCGAAAGTGAATGCAATTCCATTTTTTTTATTAATCATCTGACAGACCCTGACCAATAAGACAAATTATAAAGCAGACTTGGTCGTTGTCCATAGTCAGTTTGTATTATGATCATCAAACGGAGAATTGAATAGAAGAAAATATTTTTCTTTTACCGTACCTTTTGCTTTTATCTTTATCCAATACATGTCACATTAAATGAGGTCAGTTTGTCTTGAGCAAATCCCATAACACTCAATGCCAAGAGTCTCACATTTCGTTCATGGTAGTTGTTGTCACAATTCTTGTCTTTAGTCAATTCTTACAAAATCTTAGAAACTTTGCAATTGCACTGACATTTCCTGGGCATGATTGGTTGTTTTCAGTTCTGACATGTGTCAAATGAATCGTACTTTTGTAAATAGAAAAATGTACGCCTTCAAAAGACGAAAAAGGGGAAATAGAAAAAATAGTAAAGCAAAATAATTGTAATAAAAAGAAAGACTTCTTTTAGATGTAGGTTAGGACAAATGTTAAACCAAAAATGTCACACGTTGGACAGTTCATACTATGCAGTTCAAAGGTCTTTGATTCTATGACTGAAGAACAAGTCGTGTTCATCTCCTTTCATGATCCCAACTCATTAAAAAAATGTATTGCAACAAGCATTAACCTTACCAATTGCTCTCTCCGTCACCATTCGTGAAAGAAAAATGTCAGATATGCTTAAATACTACTTAACAACTTTTTATTCATTGTTCTTACTCTCTCGCCTCCTTTTGTTATCTATATGTAATCCACCGAACAGAAGCGGAAAGAAGCTAAAGCGGAAATGGTATTGGTGATTAAAATATCCTGAAAACAAAAGGCACTTCTCACACACATACAACAACAGCAAACCAGAAATTAAACACCATTTAAGGACAAAGGCCATAAGCTTCAGGGAAGTACTTTCTGAAAACAGTATTGGCCAGTCAGTGGGTGTGACAAGTCGAAACAATAACAACAAAAGCCTATTGTAAGGGCATTGTTACTTGCTCCATCGTCTGGGACTTTTCAATATGGCTCAATACGGCGGCAGTGCACCAAATCCGTTTGGTGCTCCTGGTGGTGGTGGCGGCGGTGGAGGTGGCTATGAACAGCAGCCCGGTTATGCTGATTATGGACAACAACAAAGTGGTGGCTATGATCAAAGTGGTGGCTATGGCCAGGATACTGGTTATGGACAAACGGGGGGAGGTTATGGTGGTGATATTGGCGGTTCTGGTGGTGGCGGCATACAGCAACCATATGGCACGACCGCACGACCGCGTGTCGATGTTGAGGCAGAAGGCGAAGTGGATCCAAATTTGTAAGTACAAAGTTTCTTTTTAGGGAAGAAAGATTTCTTTTCTTATTGTCTTTTTCTTCTTCTTCTTTCCTTTTGTAGATATCCTGAGGCCAAGGAATCAACGCACAAAATACGCGGTCACGCCGATGTTATTGAAATGTTCTTAGGCCCTACCGATCATGAACTTTTACCGGTCAAGTGTTTCTATTTTTTCTTCTATGCCGCTTTTGGGTCGCTCTTTCCCTTGATGGGCGTCTATTTCAAGCAAATGGGCATGAATCCCGGTCAATGTGGTATTCTGATTGGTATGCGTCCGTTTGTGGAGTTTCTATCGGCTCCGTTTTGGGGCTCATATGCGGATAGGTGAGTACTTAAGGCCGTTGAACCATTTTCACTTTTAGGGCGACTTATTTTTACTTAAAAATATATTTTTTCCCAGGTGTAAACAGGGCAAGAAACTCTTATTGGGTTCGCTAGCCTGTTGGGTGCTCTTCACCATTCCCCTAAGCTTTATCAAGCCCGAGGCCGTCAATTGTATAGAGCGGCGTAATCAAACGGATTTCGTTCTAACCTATACACGTACCAAGCGTGATCTTTCCGCTTTTGACATGGCCGATTTCTCCGGAGAGAGTGTTGAGAGCTTTGACTCTCAGGACGCTCTAAACGGGACAAACACACTACCTGCCGAAGCAGCTATTGAGGAGTCGCACAGCAGGTGAGTTGAGGGGTTCTAATTGTTTTTTCGGTTCAACTGGCACTTTTTCTATTCTTCAGACGTAAGCGTTCTCTTATACCACGCATCGATGCGGGCATATCCCCCATACATATAAATTTCGTTAGCAATTATGATGATAAGCAACATGGTGACTATGTTAGTCCGATCTTCTCATCGATGGTCTATCGAACGCCTGTAAGTTGACAACGAGTTCCAGTGATCTTATGATTCTAAGCTAATCCATTTCTCTCTCTCTCTCTCTCTCTCTACAGGACATTCAAAAGGCCTTCTTTCTCTTATTGTTGGTCATCCTAATCGGTGAGTTCTTCAGTGCTCCCGCCATTACCCTCGCCGATTCGGCAGTAATCACTCTACTCGGCGAAGATGCTGACAAATATGGCCATCAGCGTATGTTCGGTTCGCTCGGCTGGGGCATCTCGATGTTTGTCGTGGGCATTGCCTTGGATCATTCCACATCGTTTTCGAATCATCCCTGTGGAGCCGGTCACATGGAGAAGAACTACAACATTTGTTTTGCCATCTTTTCGGTGCTGATGACGTGCGCCATTGTTTCGGCTGCGCGTATTATCTTCAAATATGACCCCGTCGATTTGGAGGCCCAGACCACTGAAGCCGTTATCGATCCCAACAAGAAGGCTGAGGATGAGTCTATGAATCAATTGGCTGCCCAATTGAATCTACCTTCGCTGGCGGTGGGTGGTGGTGGTACGGGCACGGGTGCTGCTGCGACACCGGGCGGATTTTTAGGTGGTGGCGCCGCAGCTCAAACAAATATCGGTGCTCAGTCGAAAATGTTTGCCCAGACCACGAAAGAGATGCCCGAATGGTTGAGCGTGCTGTCGCACTTCAAGGACATTAAGACCATTTCGTTTTTGTTTGTGGCCTGGTTTATGGGTTTCGGCATTGGCTTGATCTTCACCTTTCTCTTCTGGCATCTGCAAGACTATGGCGGTACACCGACGCTGTTTGGCGTGGCCTCGGTGATTAATCACGTTTCGGAGATTTTCGCCTACTTCTTCAGCTTCCGCTTGATCACACAAATTGGCCACGTTAAGGTCTTGTGCCTGGGTCTGATTGGCAACGTTTTGCGCTTCTTGTATATTTCGTATCTAACCAATCCCTGGATGGTGCTGCCCTTCGAACTGATGCAGGGCATCACACATGCTGCGGTCTGGGCTGCCTCCTGCTCGTACATTGCGCACAATTCACCGAAACATTTGCGCTCCTCAGCCCAGGGGGTTCTACAGGGCATACATCATGGCTTGGGACGCGGTTGTGGGGCGATTATAGGCGGCATGTTTGTGACATACTATGGCACGACTACGACCTTCCGTTGGTATGGTATTTCGTGCCTGTTCGTGTTGGCATTCTTCATATTTGTGAACTTCTATCGCAAGGAGACAGGATTCATCTCAGAGTTGCCACCCACTGAGGATCCACATCAGGTGAGTTGCTTTGACTTATGGGAAATCTTTTAAGGCTTGAGCTGACTTTAATTGTTTATTATTCAGGTGGCCGAAGAAACATCACATTTGGCTCCACATGGTGTGCCCAGTAATCCCATACCGCGTGCTCTGTCCAATACACGCTTGAACGAAATGAATCCCAATGGCGGAACAGGCAATTCGTATGGCACCTATCAGACTTCGGGCGGTAATCTGGATATACCGGGCGGCAATCCACACAATCCATTTGCGCAATAAATAATTCTGGAGAAGTGGTGGTGCAAAGAGCAGTTAGTAAGTTTTTGGAACGCGTTTTTTTTTTAAAATATTTGTTTATAATTTATTGCCTTTAGTTGTGTATAGTTTAAGGAATTCATTATTCTAACGAGTGTAGTTTGGCGAGTTGCGGCAAGCTAAAGGAGAGTTGCTTGAGAAAATAGTAAAAACCCTGGCAGCTAGGCTATTTCCTAAGAGTAGTCTTCTCTATTGCCATTTAAGGGTGAAGCTCAGGAAAGTTTTGTCTTCTCTGTGTCGTCTTGACTACCCTCTTATTCTCCTTCTTGCCCTCTTCTCACCCGTTTGTTATGTTCCATAGTGCAAAAATAAAACAAACCAAATCATATTAGTAAATTTAAATAAATTTATTAAATTTTCTAGATGTTTTACAAATTCCAAATAGTAATTAAATATTTCAAAAAAAATCTTAAAATTAAAAATTGTTTTTTGAAATTAAAGAAAAAAAAATATTGACTTTTGAAAGCTGTTAAAATATAATTGAAAAAAAAAACAAAATTCAACATAAATAAAACATGGTAATGTAAAAACAATCACATACAACTAATAAATAAAATTACAAACCCAAACCTAACTGACACATGGTAACTCTAACAAAATAAAAATGGAAGCAAACATAACGAAATAATAAAAAAAAAAAAAAACAAGAACAAAACAAAAAATGATAAATAACTCGAAAACATATCTCGGATATTGGCCTGTAAGATGAAAATGCTTTTTATTTGCTTATATACATACATAAATACATATACATATATATTGCATAAAAAACATACATACATAAATATATATACATATTTTAGATAATTTAGTTAAATGCCTAGCAAAAGCCCAACTTATGAAGCCTTGTTTAGTATTGTTTTCGTTTCCGTTGTCGTTACTTCTTTCGTTAAATCAAACCAAATATTTAAGCACATATTTATATATATATATATTATATATATAGTACAGCAATATTTACATATATGTATATTTTTAATAGCCAAGCAAAATACCATATTTACATACAAACCAAAAATCCTAAAACTAAAAAAAGATATACATACTCACATTTACACACACAATATTTGAATGAAACTACCACTACTTAGTGTAGAGTACTAAAAGGCATATGAAAGTAGTCATAATGGAAAGATAACATACAAAAAATGAAAATACATAAGTAACGAGGAATATTTGCTAGCAATACAGTATCTCATATATTAGAAACTAGATAAATCATAAAGAAAAATACTGAGAAAGCACCATTTTAGTTAGCTCTATTCGATTTTTGAGGGAAACAAAACACAAGTAATAGATTTTGACATAAAATTGCATTTGGTAGAAATTGAGCAATCATCTTATAAGTGTATAAACCAGCGATGGCCACACTCATATTGTTACATTTTGCGTGTGTGTTAGAGATTTCCCAGCGAAATATTTTAGTATTTGTTTGCCTTTGATTTCAAAAAACTAAGCGGCGCGAACCTGCTAAGAGAGACTAAATTATTTTGTTGAGCCTATATCGGTGTGAATCGGTCAAACTGATTGCGTACGCGTACGCTCTTTGGGCAATGCTGGTATAAACCTATGCCTGTCTGTCATTCTGTCACTCTGGATATCTGTAATTCTGTCTGTCAGAGTCCAATACAAAGAATTTACTTTAGTTCAGAACAGCTGTGGCAAATTAAAAATTGGTAAACTAAAATTATATTCTAGAAAAAAAATCAGATTTCCATTTGTCCATTGAACTTGATTTCAAGAATGAAAGTTATAAGGGAGTAGAGTGGAGGAAGTGGCCCCAAGCGACTGTTGCTTGATTAGTCTTGATTGCTTGATTAGGCAGGTAATTAGTCTAACCTACACATGAGAATAAGAAGTCTCCGTCTTCACTTAAAAGATTCCCAATGCGGGCGCAGAGACTGGAGACTTGACTACTCCTATGTTAACAATCTGATCTAATAAATCTTATAGAATTTCTTATTCATAAAAGATAATACCTATTGGAAGACTTCAGAGAAATGTTAGGTTAACTTTAGATTTTGGGCTTATTACTTATACAATTTCTTAGGAAAATACGAGGCTAGGGAAGGTCCTTAAATACGGCATTAAGAGGGACCGTGGAACTGTTGGGAACATTTCACACTTCTTAATCGCTAACTGCTTAGGTGACACAATAACCACTTGAGATCTATTCTGTCATACTTCTACATATAGATGGCTCTATCAAGCAAGCATAGAATTCTCGAATTTTCCCATGTTTGCAAATGGGAAATTAAATTTATATAGAAATTTATACATACAACATTCGATAACAACAAATTTATCAAAAAAAATAACTATAAAAAAATGTTTAGCTTTTTCATTGATTAATATCATGATCATATCATTTTATAAGCATATTAGACAAATACATACATACTAAATATATAGACAAATCAAATATTGCTTGTATCACACAACAAATTAGTTATTCCAAATATAATTTGCAATTTCGAATGAGAAATGTGTTGAGAAATTGTTGGTAAAGAAAAAAAATTAAAATTAAAAATAATAATTAATAAATAAAATATAAAATATAATCTTATAAAATAAAATAAAACTTAAAATGTCTAAGATCGGATCAGAATATACCTAAATATTGTACCTTTCGCAAAAAAACCAAAAAACCAATAAAATTAAATAAAAAAAAAACTACAAATACAAACACAAACTAATTCAAACCAAACCAAAGAAATACATATAAATTGATGTAAAGAAAGAAGTAATTATATAAGTCCACATAGAGAATACAGAAAATAAAGAAATTAATTAAATACATAAAAAGGAAAATTGAAATAAAATTAAAGCAAACGAACTAATTATATTATGCAAATCAGCCTCATTACAATCACCTGTTGAAGTATGTAAGTATATATTGTACATACATATATACATAGTGTTATATATAACCACTCATATTCAAGTCACAAAAACATACAGAAATATAAATACGAAATTTGTCATCACTCGTGACAATATTGTCTGGTGTGGCCGCAGGTTAAGGGCCAAACTCTAATCAAGAAAAATAATTGTTTTTAATTTACAGTTTCAATAATTTTCTACTAAAAAAACTGCTCCGGTCAAGTGTCGGTTTCAGTCCGTAAATAAAATATTATTTTCGGTAACGAAATGGTTTTTTGCCGAATTTCAAAGAGTAAATTTCTACCAATTCAATCGGTCTCTAATTTTTCTACTATTAGTAAGGTGGACCCATTACACTTGAAGTGCACAATGGGCCTAATAATAGTTTAAGTGCAGTTGCAATTGCATTTTCGGGGACCCTTTAGTTCAAACAAACAAAAAATAAAAGTCTTAACATCGACATCAGCCTTGGCCTTTTGTGAGGCAAACGAATCGGTTTATTTAAATTCTCTGAGTTTAAATAACATCGATAAATTCACTGTAAAAGACCTCAAAGAAAAATTATTTGAAATTCACAAATAAAAAAACAGGTTGTCGCATATTAAGGCACAGTATGCAGATGAAAATAAATTGCTCTTCCAGGAAACTTATAAAAAAAGAGGAGAGAACCAAATTGAACTAATTTGAGCTTCAGTTTAGGTTGACGCATGTAGACAAAGCATAAACAGGGTTGCTTTTTGATTTCTTTGAAGTGATATTTTGACAACAAGTGGAATGACCTGTAATTCGCTTTGAAAATAATTTGTAATCACAATCACTTCTTATAAAATTAAAAATTTTAATTGTCAGAAAATATTTCATGAACAACTACTCTACACGAACCGAAAAATATATCATTTCTCCAAAACGAAATTTATTTTCATCTGCATACCGGTCTTTAATAGTTCTTTTAATTGGAACTACTCTAATGTGAGAGATAAAAAGAAGAAATGTAATTTTTTTCCATATGCGTCAATAAAAATTAGTTATTTATTTTAAAAGAAAAAATCACCAACCATAAAGAAAAACTCACACACATATTAATCTTTTGAAGAAATGTTGCAAATGAATTGCAACAATATAAAAAAAATATAGAAATTAATATTAGAGGAACTAAGGTGAATGTAAATCCTTATGGAAATGATATTATAGATGTTTAACATGATAATGACAAAAAAAAAGAATAACAAATATGAAATATGTATTACAAATGAAATATATTTGAACAGAAAAATAATAATAAAATATAACAAAGAAAAAAAACCAACCAACCAAAAAGTAAATATACTCGTGTATGATGTACCTAAATTATGATTTTGATGAACGTTTTAAAGCAACAAAAACAACAACAACTTGATATTAAATTATATTATATAATTAATATAATTAAAATTATACTATACATATTATATATATCTATACTTATATTAAATTTTACTGAATTTAATGATATTCTATTGTACAGCACTCAATCCATTATAATTATTATTACTATTAACAAAATATTATTATTATTATTATTTATATTATTTATTGTAGTAATGAGATAAGAATGAAGCTGAAAAATAAAACTGCACTAAACTATGTTGAATATCTTACAATGTATTATTATTATTATTATTATTATTAATATTATATTAATAATGAAGTATTGAAATATGTAAAGTAAAATATTTAATAAATTAATTGAGTGAAAAACCAATAGGACAAAAATATTTACTTTGGCTTTGCAGTAGGTAAGTAGTTCGTTGCGACTCCAAGACGTACGGAGTAATCGATTTATCGTTACAATATATCGATTTCTAAGGGGAATAGCAAAGTAAGTATGATAACTTTCTAAATAAACGAAAATTAATTGAAGTATTAATCTATGGAAACTTTCCGTTAATTAATTTTCATAAATAATCGATTATTGATTATAAAATAAAAATATTATGATAATATATAACATATTTACCCGTTTACACTGTGAGATTAGCAAGATGCGAGATTCATTGAGAGATTTCATATGCGTATTTGCTTAGCTTTTTTCTTTTTTTCAATTTCACTCTTTCACTTACTCACCTTTTGGTGAACCTAACCGAATAATAACCGAATACAACAGAGTTGCACGCATAAATAATTCGTAATTAATTTAATATCGCGCATTTTGGAATAGAATGTTTGCAAGGACATCTCTGATGATTAAAAAAATCGACACTATCGTTTTTGGATTTCCCCAGAACCAATCTGCGATTTAAAAGTTCAAATTATCGATTTTTTCAAATACTCATGTTATTGCTTACGTACTTAATTCTAGAAAAATGTTGATGTTGCATAGTTAAAGTTCTACATATAAAAAAATATTAAAAAAAAAATAAAAAACAATAAAAAAGTTACTAAGGGGACACCCGGGTTTGAACCGGGGACCTCTCGATCTGCAGTCGAATGCTCTACCACTGAGCTATATCCCCACTTTATTTCCGAGCGACAAATGCGGTATACATACAACCACTTGTATTGTTGTTGCTTTGGTGATATGACGAAATATATGTACCAAGAATAAAAACAAAGAAGCCAATGAGAAAAGAATACACAACATATTTGTACGTTTTTCATAAGAAAATTTTCATTGACAATCCGATTATTTGTTTAATCAAACAACAAGAATTAATGAAAACTCCAGCAAAATTGTACAAAATTCCAAAAAATTCTAAATTCATACTTATTTATCTTTATGAGAACAAAAAAGCGCTGTTCATCGGCAAATGTAAGCTAAAAACTCAAAAAATACCTTGTTTCTTCAATGCTATATTTATTTATATCTTTCGGTTCTTTTATCTCATTCTACTTTCGTTGTTCTTGGTTTTTCGTCATATCAGCAAATGACATCAAAGCAACAACAAAAAGGTGGTTGCTTATATACCGCATTTGTCATTGCCTAAGTACATGGGGATATAGCTCAGTGGTAGAGCATTCGACTGCAGATCGAGAGGTCCCCGGTTCAAACCCGGGTGTCCCCTTAGTAACTTTTTTATTGTTCTTATTATTATTTTTTATTCTAAATTAGTTTAAAAATGAGAAAGTAATAAAAAACCAAAAATTTCATTAAATTCATGAATATTTTTAAAAATTCTTTGCTTGACGAAATTTTTATTTAGTTTTCTTAGGTCAAAGTTATGCAGACGTACCCATCCTACATTCATATAAAGCCATGTAGACAAATACACCCCCACTGTAAAGTTTTTCAATTCTACAATAGTTATCGCTTCTATCGATCAAACATATTTTTACTCGCGGGTATAGGGCTGGTGAACACTGCTGTAAACACAATAGCTGCGAGTGAATAAGTTATGGAACAATGTTACGTAACATGTTGATAAAAGTTTTATTATAAAACTACCCTCCCCCCACATAACGACATTTTACAGCGCTAATTTTGGGGTTTTAAAATAACCCAAAATTCATCAATCATAAATCGTTCGTATCGATTCGCACCAACATACAACATTTTCGAACGACTTTTTCTGACAAATGAAATTTTAATTAACATTCCACTCAGCTGCGCTTGTCACATGTGGATATTTTTCGAGTATTTAACCGTTGCAATTTTTCAACCGCAAATTCACCGACTGCATATACATTCCAAAATGGGCAGAACGCTGGACTTGCGACACACTTGCTTGTGCATATAGGAAAACATTAATTAAAACGGCTCGAAAACTCCCGGGCTGACTTCGGACTGACAGAAGAACATTCGCTGGATTCACAGAAGACATGTACATGCAATTCATTGCAACGGTGAAGCTGGCAACAAGCGAATAAAATTAATGTTAACACTTTACTGCCTCATTAAACCACGAATGCACGCACCACAAATGGCCTCTTGTCCGCTGAATGGGTGAATCGTTGAATGTTGATGCTTGGATGCTTGGCAGGAGAAATCAACAGGGTCGAATGGAAACAAATTGAACCGAGCAGATATTTTCCATTGCATCAGAATATAAGAAAAAAATACAATTTTTTTTTTGGGCGAATTCAACATTTTTTTGTAATGTACACATTCTTGGCTGTGTGATTGGTTGTTTGTTTTTAATTAATCAAACTGAAATTGAGCATAAGTAATTGGAAAATTATCAGGTTGTGTGGAGAATAATAATGCATGTGATTTAAAAACCAAATGGCCATTACTTAATATGCTTATGTGACAAAAACGATATTTAATTCAATAACATTTTTAAAATTACTTTTCCTTATAAACAGGGGAGTAGTTTCCAACTTTAAATTTAAAAAATGACAATGTCCAGAAAAACTTGGAAAAAATGTTAAGAATTTAGGTAAACTGACAACCCTATCATTTCAATCTACTCCCAAACGGATATCCGTTTTACACATACACATCGTGCACCCTGATCGTGTTCAACAAGTTTTCGGTTAATTTCGATGCGCAGTGGTCTTGTTTAATGGAAGTGGTGGCATTTTAATTAATAAAATGTGCAAAAAGCCTAATAATAAAGTGAATAAATCATAATTTTATCAAAAGGTGTTAATTTCTACCCAAGAAATTTAAAATTCAATGTGAATTGGTGAAAAATGCAATGTCATTCGGCAAATGGCCCCGCAAATCGTGTTCCTTTCACGCAGCTGCCGACTTTTTGTTTGTTCTGCTCGTTTTCCTGTGCGCAATGGTCTTTTCCGGTTCGGTTAAAATAAAATTTACGCTGCATTTCAAAAAAAATAATATAAATAAAAGGGCAATTAAAAATGTATTGGTGAAATAAAAAAGTCATAATAAAATGTAAATTTATAAAAAGAAAAATGCAAGAAAGCGTTTGTGCTAAAGATGAAGAAAAGGAGTGATGCGCGTTTGGTAACCAAATTGAAAATCTCTTTGACAGTAGTGAGTAGTGATGATGGGCAAGTGTGTGTAGTGTAGTGATTAGTTAATTAAGTGATTGCTTCGGAAATACAAACATTAGAATCTGCGCCAGGAATGAAAAGGAAAAACTGTTCAGTGAAATCTTTGTAGGTGAGTGTAATTTCTAATTAACTAATTTATTATAGTTCTTCATCTTAGTTTGTACAGTCTTTTACTGTTCTCTTCCAATATTGTCCTATTGCACTACTTTCATTTGATTACACCAAAGTGTTTCACCACCTGTGAAAGGAAGCAGTAGCAAATTCAACTTTGCTTCTACAAAGTAGTAAAATATTCTTGTAAATTGCGTTTTTTTTAATTGCCATACTTAAAAGTTAGGTGAGAAACGAAAAATAAAAAAAATTCTAATTACATTTATGACTTTGCCATAACTTGCTTCTGTTATGTACCCCTAAAGAACTTGTGCTAAGAAAAAGTGACCGAAGAAAAAAATGAAAAATGAAACCTCAATCATGTCAACAGGTGTACTGAGGAAAAAATTTCACTTTTAAAAGTAACAAGTGCTCGCTTCCACCACCAACTTCCTTTCATTGGTAAGTCGGTGATTAAAGACTTAACGGCAAAGTGAAAGCTAAATACGCTTGAGTAGAATTTACACGAAGCCAAGCCAAAGAAATCCAATTCAACAGCGAAGAAAATTAGAATAGGACAACCGCTTTGGTGATGGAAGTGTTGCCAGTTTTGTGGAATTTTTTAATTCACTTTTTTTGAATGACTGAGGGTTTTTATATTGTGGAATGTTTTTACTAAAAGAAAATTAGGAAACTGTATTAGATTTTCAAATAAATTGTAGAATTTACGATTGTGATTTTTAATTCAAATAATGTGTGAATTCTTTGTAGAATTTTTTAGTGTTTAGGATTTTTTATTACACTTTTAATGACAGTGCGCTTTAATAAAGTTTTTTAGTTCCTGTAGCATTTTTATGGTTGTCCATAAACCAAGTAACGCCATGTTAGGGGTCAACTTGTAACGTAATATGTTTCTGTTTCCTATTCATTCGTAGTTTTAGTGACTTTTTTAAATTGTACACTTAATATTGTTAACTTTGTTCTAGACGGTTTTAATTAGTCAATTTGGGAATATTTAATGTTACGTAACTCAAGTCACATAGCTCCCTCCTCAGCTATGTGACTTGAGTTACGTATATTGTCTAACACGTCGTTATATGAATGGGGAGGGGTTAAAAACAAAAAAAAATTAGTTGTGTGGTTTAATGAGAACCCCTTAGAAATTTTATTTATATTTTTATTTCATAAATATAAATTTAAATATAAAATTTACTTCGTGGTTTCTAGAATTTTTAGGAATTTGTTTTGTATATTTTTTTTAAATAAGTTTTGTTCTTTTTTGTATGTTTTTAAAATTTAAATTAAAGTTTTTGTGTGTGTAATTTAATCTGGCAACGCTGGTATGAGGCTGCAAACAATCAAAGAAATTGCATGGCATAATTAACTTGCGAAGACGCGTATGCTCTACTGAAGACTTTTTCCTACAAGTTCTTGGCACGAAATATAGTAGGCAGGCGTGGTGGTGGTGTTGGCCTAAGAGGGTAGGTGAGTAATGAAATAGAAAGATTGCTTGGACATAGTACAAAGTGTATAAAAATCAAAACGATTTACTTTTAAAAGTGAACCAGAGAAGAGTGCATGAAGAAACTTTGTCCAGAAATGAGCAAACATTTGAGCAATTGAAACTTTTGCCCAAGCCCAGACATAATTATTAAAGTTTCCATTTGCCATTTGCAATATAAACGAACGAACGCATGGGTGGCTGAATGTGTTTGCTTGCAAAGAAAGTTTCCTTGACTTCTTCGGATTTGAAGATTGTTAATTAGCATGTTATTGGCATTTGGCAAATGAGCTAAATGAGTTTGTAATTATTTTTTTTTGTTTCTTTTAAAAGCTTTATTTAAACGTAAATGTCATTTTTTTCTGAGGAAACTTTAATTGAGGAAGCTTTAACATAAAGGAGTAGCTGCCACCAAAAAGTCATTGAACTTTCTTTCATTCATTGGAAAAAAGCATTTCCGCCTAAGTGTGGCTGTTCACAAGACTCGTTTTGTTCTCGATGCTGTCGCTGCTTGCCTGCAACAATGCATTTTTAAACTAACAATAAGATTGTTAGAGCAGGATGAGGCGCATGAAAAGGAGAACAAGACAGAGGAACAGTAGGCACTTAAGCTTGTGTCAAAAAGCAACTATTTGCAAGAAGACAATAGTAACCAGAAATGGTAGTGGGTACATAGTTGATGGAAAAAATTGGTGGGGTAGGCAATGAAGAGGGATTTGTAGAATATCTAATACGAGTGGAAATTGTCTTCTATTCAATGGTGTCATACACATTTATGTAATGGGGATACGTGTTAACTGGGGATGTGCATTGAAAAACGCTTCCTCTTATCGTTATTGAGACAATGCAAATTTGTGGTTGTTCGTAAAATGAGACTCTGTTAAAGAGACTTGGCGGTAGCTCATAACTTTATTTTGAATACATGATAAAATAATCAAACACTGTGAAATATTTCGAAAATATAATAGACAATTCAATTTAAATTGAATTTAATATATAGCCCCTATTCTACTACACAAGTGAATTCGAATGACAATATTTTAATACGAAATTCTCCAAATGCTATTTAACATACTCCCACACACACTTCAAGGCATTACAATGTCGCAGAGATGTCTTCTCGTAAATACATTTTGGCCAAAAACTACGGAGACTAAAATAAACCACACAACAATTCATGCCATGCTGGAAAGAAAGCAACTTAGGAATAGGAAACAAAAGAATCAAATCCTTAAGACTGCGTTGCAGCTTATACAACTGTTGTATTAAAAAAAAACCACAACAAAAGTAACAAAAAAGTAAAAAAATAAATCTTCTAAAAAATTGTAAAATGAAAAAATATAAACAATTTCTTTTGTGCTAAAATAGCAAAAAGAACATGGACACAAAAAAAAAAAAATGTTTGGCCGGTATTGTCGGTATGACAGTTCAGAAGTTTTTTGAATGTAAAAGAAATTAAAAAAAAATTATTTGTAAAAATTAAAACTTTTTTAACCCATTTGCGGACAATTAATTTTCCCATGGTCCCTTTGTGGGACAGGCTTCAAATTGAATTATGTGAATTAAAAAAAGAAGAAAATTTTGCGGCATGTCCCAGTCAAAATTTAAAATTGGTAACATAGGACACTTCGGGGAATCCCGTCTTGACGGCTTTTACCGTCATTTCCCACCCAGTTATGATTTAAATTATTTAATTATGATTTAATGATTTTTCTTTATTTAACGGCGTATGCCTTCTTGTCCACGAATGGGTTAATATTAATAGGTTATTTTTTTAAATCTCCAGAAGATTCCCGTGGACCTAGAGAACTGTAATTTTAAAAATATGTCATTTCAAATATATGACATGAGACTGTCGAGCGGAACTTTCGATTTTCATAAAAGGGACATTGCAGTTAAAATAAAGGGCGTGGCAGATTTACGAGGGTCTCCTCAACCACTGGGTCTAGGAAGCTGCAATTGCACATATATAGTTTGTTAGTCCATGCCAAGAGATTTTATCGAAAATTGGAGCTGGATTGTGGAAAGTAGACTCTCCTGAAGCCACCAGTGGACTTTTTATATATTCTGAGAAATTATACCTAGAGCTTCTTGAGCCAGATTTAGGAAGTTTCCAAGGGTGCAAAATATGAGCGTGTCAATTCTAGATCAGGATGTTTGATTTTGAAAGAGGCGTGACAGTTCATAATATGGGCTAGGCAGTTTATGTTTGGTTCATAAAGTGTTCAAAGTGGTCCAAAGGGTGGTTGAAAAGGAGGTACGAGTGGGGGGCAAGATATAGATGTGCGAAGTCACGGCCACTTTATCAGTAGTTTGATAATTTCTAGAACACTATTTTTGTGAAACTCTTATCAATAGAAATTAGAGTAAATTTATCGAAAAAATTTCGATAAAAAATTTCATGATTTCGATAAACATTTTATCTACATCTTTTAAGACTTATTAATATATATTGCTTCATTTACTTATAGTGAACATGTTGATAAATAAAAACGTTGTAAATTTAATGTACACAATTTATCAAATCAAATACACTCACCCAATAAGTGTAGGGAATTCGTAGGAAAATAAAACTAACGAAATCGTATGATTTTGTATTTTGCATAAGAACACAATGTAATGCGGGATTTTTGTATAGTAGCATTGTGGGAGCATTTGCTGCTGCATCAGCATAACACAAACGACACCAAAAATGCATAGGAAAAAGTACTACTTTCCACTGCCATTCCCTGAAATGTGTTCCAACTGTGCAGCAACCTATTGCAAATGTCTGCATTTGTGTGTTTATTTCAAAGTGCTTCACAGTGTATGTGTGTTTATGCCTTTTGTGCTGCCCATTTATGAAGTTGCATGCAATCGCCTTTTTCCAACTCTGCATACACAGTACTTATTTACCGCTGAGAGACAATAATTTTTGTGCTTTGCTGTGATTTTCCATAGTTTTTTTGTCGTTCTTTTCTTTTACTTTTTATAGTTTTTTTTTTTGGTTTCTTTGTTTGTTTATTTGTTGTGGAGTTTGTGCTCTATTGTGGTGCTGTTTTACCTAGCCTGTTGTGGTGCTACTAAGGATATACTTTTGATATTGGGTGGCAATGGCGGTGATGGTGCACCGCTGTGCCAGCTGTGCAAATGCCGTTGAGCTCTCTTTCTCTCCGGCATTTGCATTTATTTAAATGTTTTGTAAATGTTTCTGAAGCATTCTGGTAAGCAAAGAAGAAAATCGCAGTGTAAAGTTTATTTTTTATTTTGGCTATAAATGAAGTTGGTGTTGGTGGCGCGGTTGTGTCATTGCTGCCATTGCTACTGTTGGCTTAACTTTTGACAGTTTCAAGTGGTTGGTGCTTTCAGTGGTTGGTTTCCTTTTTTTGAAAATATTATTCCTTGATGTTTGTATTTTGTAAAGGAAGATGGTTACTTTTGCTTATTTATCAATTTAATTTAATTGTTTTTTTATCAACCACTTAGGTTGCTTGATCAGTTTCGATTAATCATTCCACCGACTTAATAAATGTATTTGACTCAACTTTAAAATATCGAGCATCATTGACCTAAATTGTAACCTCTTCCAATGTGTCTCAAAAAAAGAAAAGAAAAAAAAACCGTTCAATTCACTTACATCCGAACACCGCTCAACATTTATTCACATCACAATTTAACAATTTCCTCGTTTTCTCATTTTCAGTTTATTTTCTTCTAATGCCGAACATTTGCTAACTTTAACAATTTATTAACTAGGTCAAAAGCCACTAAAACTTCATTTATCACTACCGTGGCTGCTGTTACTACTACAGCTTCCAACTTCCACTCGTTGTATTTACCGAAGTCAGAGCGGCGGTTCATATAAATTCGCCCGCCCACGGACGAACAAATCGCATTCACAAAGAGAGTGAAGGAACTCCATTCGTTTCCGGAATGCCGCAGCCATTTTTAAACATTGCAATAAAGTGAAATGAAAATAATAAAAATGAAATAACAAAAAAAGTAACTGAAAAGCAGAGAAAAATTACCCGAAACGTCATACAATTTATTTTGCAACAAGCGCAACGCGCCACGCAAGTGCATCACGAAACAGAAATTTCACTGCAAGCTTAGAAATGACAACGAATGAAGATGAGATATAAAAAAAAAAAAGTCGTAGAGCATCAGGCTCACGTTGCATTCTATGATGCACACATGCAAAGCAGCTGCTTCATAATGTGACCCCATCTGCCAGCCCCATTTGACTACAATTGTGGGTAGCATGTACTTTTAAATTGGTATTGTGATTGTGAGGATTCCTTTAGCTTTTGTTAAACTGTTGCCCCCAAAAACAACCCCCACTCACTCTCAAAAAAATATTGCTATCATGATTTTTTTGTTGTTGTTTTTTTTGTACGAAATCTTGCTTTGCCATGATGCACTTGCATCATCATTAGGATTTAGAGTCGTTTAATGGCATGACCCGGGTTACGTTGCAATGTAGAAGCAAATTGCCAACATTGACTTTGATGGCTGGCACACTGACGCATTGGTGCATCATTTGCCGACTTTGTGTGGGGTATAGCACTTTAACCCATATATTGTTTCTCAAGTACGACTGTTGTGCTAGTGGATATTCGATTTTGGTTTTTGTATTCCCTCTGGAGGATATGAGTAAATGCGTAAATGTAGCCTTTTGCCAATAGATTTCAGAAACTAACTGACAACCTGACTGTTGAACATTGAAGGGGTCCATTTATTTGAAGTACCACTTGTTTTGATGCTGATTTGATAGTTTTGTTTGAAATCTACAAAATAAATACGTAAAATTAAAATCCCTTATCACAAAATCCTTGGGGTTACGTCTGCTTTTAAAGGGGGCCCAAAAGCAAAAAAGCCTGACCAGAACTTTAAGTAGAAGGAAAATAACAAAATGCATGTCGTTGGTGTAATTTTTTCGGAGAATGTTTTGGCAACAAAAATTTTCATATATGTAATTTTTTTTGCAGAATTTTTTTTTAAAAAATTGGAGATTTATAAAAAATTCTATTTCAAAATATTATTTTCGGGATTTTAACTCTAGGAATTTTTCGAGGGATTTTGAAATATTTTTTGTGGCTTTTATTTACCAATTAAAAATTTTTCAAAAATTTTGGATTTAATTTTGGGAATTTTGATTTTTGGGATTTTTTGAGGGATTTTGTGATGCTTCTTTTTTTTAAAATACTTTTGAAACCCAGTCTGATACTTTTTTTTTGTATCCCTTTAGAATATTTTTACCCTTTCATATACTTAGTTGGGTATCTCTCCTGACTACTTAATACCATTTTCGCTAGTTTCGATAATTTCCGTTAGTTTGATATTAACTTTAACTAGTTAATATGTCTTCTGATAGTTTATTAATATAAAAAACAAAACAGAATTCGCCGAAAGACTAGATTAGTCGAGCTATTACAACGTGTATTGTCATATCTCCAAAATGTGAAGGCTTCCAATCTGAACCAGACTAATAAATAACAACAAAAATGTATATTAACATGATGAGCTCATTATTTCGCAAATAGAACAATGAATGTTGGGAATCGGTGTGGGAAGTGTGCTTCTTTTTCCCACTGGGTAGTTTCTGCTGTCACCGAAACAGTCAACATGCTGTTTAACACACAGCCTTATGCAAGCCCCAGTGGCCTAATGGATAAGGCATCGGCCTCCTAAGCCGGGGATTGTGGGTTCGAGTCCCATCTGGGGTAAAGTGTATAATTTTTTTTTTTTTATTAATATGTTTTTTTTGCTATTTATTTTTAGATTATAGTGGTATTTACACAGGCCTTGTTAGTTGGTTAGTTCGTTGGTAGAGAAACTGTCAGGCCTTTAAACTCGTTGCGTTGATACTCATTTGTCAGATAGTACAATAATTTTACAAAAACAAAATGCGTGTGAGAAAAGTAACGCATTAATTTGGCCAGTGTGAATATCACTATTATATTAATATTTATTTTTTAAATAATGTGAACTTATGAAATGTGTTAAATTAATTGGCCATTTTGTGCTTTAAAATGTTTTGCTTGATATAATCAAAGGCTTGTTCTTAAAATTGTATTTAGTCGTTTAACTATTGAAGGTAGAGAAAAAAAGATTAGGAGATTTTTTGTAGAGAATTTTTCAAGGAAGAAAACTACATCATCCATATGAAATCATCGTACTTACTTTTCAAGATACTCAAAGTTAAAAACAAAAGTATTTAAAAAATTTTTTTTATACTTTGAGGATATTTAAACGTTTTGTAATTAAATAGATGGATTAACACCAATAAATTATAATAAATTATATTTTTCTGCTGTTTAATTACCTTTTAAAATGCTCAGGACTGTTTTACTAGCTCCGTTAGTGCATGTTTAAGTTGTAAACCATAAAGCTCTACGAATATCTTCGAGTGTTTTAATACAAAATTCAAAGCATTAAATTGAAACAATTTGCAACCAATTTCCTTAATGGCAAAAAAAATGAAAAAAATGAAGCTAATTGCAAGCTGAGACACACAATAATCGTTCGCACACTAATAATTAATTAAAAGGTTTCTGCGCGAACTCATTCAGACGAGAAAATTCAACTGGAAACTGCCAAGGATGAGAGAAGCTGATTTCAAATACGAGGTTAAAGAACTTTTAAATTGAAATTCCATACTAAAGTAAGTACTGTACACACTGCACAAAACTGAGTTAAGCTGAGAAATATTTCATTTCGAAATCCTTAAATTCCATAAGGACATTTCACACCACCGACCACAATTTCCGTACAGCTTTCAACCAAAATTGAAATGTGAAAATCTTCGACGGATAACGTGACAAATGTGAAACCATTTGCCAAATAAATAAGCATCTTCCCTTCGATATCCTTTTCGCAACGGTCGTTTACACTTAATAAAAGAAAAAGGAAAAAAAAGAAGCAGAAGAAGTGGCAAAAACAAACAGGAAACGACTACAAAGTGTAGAGTATGTTTGGAAGAATAATTTTGGTTTTTTATTATTTTGAAATCGGCGCAAAGCGGACATCAAGTGAAATTGTTTTTTAACACTGAGCATAAATTACGCTCATCATCATCATCATCGTAGTCGTACCCGTCGTAGTTCGTAGCCAGCATCATCTTCTCTATACAATCACCATTCAGAGGCAATCATCGAAATCTTCTGCATCTGGTAGCACGTTCAGTTCGTTGTTTTCTTGGTGCTCTACCATCGCCACCCATTTATCTCGTTGTTTTTTTTTTTTGCAGTAGTAGTAGTAGGGACGACAAGCATTTTCGCGCCCAGTGATTGCGGATGAGAGCGAGCGGCAGCAACTTCATCAGCGCCATATGTTGCCTCATCAATAAAATCATCGAGGTCATTAAGTGGATTAACTGCTGCCATCAGACGCATGCGGTGCCAATGCCAACGAGTAGAGTGCCATCCACAGTTTATACCAATTTACTCCACAAGAATCGGCCATCCTGCTCCTCCCACAAAGGGTCGTGCTTGGTCCTTGTGCGTTGTGTATATGTGTGTGTGTGTGTGCTTTGCCCCATTCATATTTAACTTTTTAGTAGTGTGGGCTGTACTTGTACTATGTCCTTTTGATACATTCTTATCCTTCTTAATGTTTGCTTTTCACTTGACACTTCATAATATTTGAGTGTTGCTTTGCCTTCTTCTTCTTCGGCTCCTTCTACTTTCTTCAACTGATGTTGCTTCATTTCTCGTTCTTGTTCTTTGTCCTCGTCGCCATCTGCTATACGAATTATCAACTCCATCATCTTTTTTCTACTTTTTTTATTCAAGTTGGTTGATGTTCTAAATACTCTTTTGTCTCCTTGTTGTTGTTGTTGTTGTTGTTGTTGGTCCTTTCGCACTCTCCTCCTGATATTATTGACATGTACGAATTAGGTTAAATTATTAACTGACAGTTCAGTGAACTGGAAATGGTATAGGTTATGAAATTGCTTTTGTTTTTATTATTTGATTTGACTTGTGAATATTTTAAAATTTTTTTTAAAACATTAAAAATTTTTTTTTCGGATTCGGATGGACATTTTTTGTGAGGAGAATTGTGGTATTTGGGTTGGCTGCTGGACTAAGAAATTTTGCTGGTTCAACTGGGTAAAATTATATACAAATGCATTGGATTGTTAAGGATTGTCAGGTAAAGTGGTTCAGCTGGGACACCGATTAGGTTCGCAAGTTGGGACACTGATTATTTTCTATTTTGATGCATTGCTAATACTAGTCTGACTCTTGGTATGCTTTAATTTCGGTTGCAGTCAGTTTTTCGTGAAACAGAGACGACTTGACGACTTGACGACTTGAAATATTCAACCAGAACGACTATCCTGATTGGCAGGACTATCCGGGTTGGTTGGGACACACCTGTTTGCTTAGTTAAATTTATATTTTTTTTGAAATTTTTTATTCTATGTTCTTGATTACATTTTTTAGGAAATAATTTCTATTATTTAGTGCACAAAAAAATAATAACAAAAAAAAAAAATTCAGCCAACAGCGTCCCCTGAAACGGTGTTGATTAATCGTAGTTCCTACACTTTTACTGGTGGCTGCATTAATCAGTCTCAAACGTGGGTTAAGGCGGGTGATAGTTTTGGAAACAATTTTCACTGATGCCAAGAGGTTTTCTGTCCTGCAGCACAATTGACGAAGACATTGGCCTCCAACTCTCACAATATTACCCGAAGAAAAGTGTTGTTTTTTATGGTTTTCATTCATTGTTCCTGCAGGAGTTTTATTTTGTTTCCCTGAAAGTGTACTCTGAAAGTGTAATGAAAAAGAATTTCCCGAAGAATTTCTTTGTAGCATAGTTATAAATTCATAGGGTTACCGTCATTGTTGAAATGCTAGACATTTTTTCTTTAACTTTTCTCTAAACTAACAACGGAAAGTGAGAAGCAGAATCCCTGGATTCAATTAATTTTAAAAGCATCTCTCCCTTACCAATTTTCACTTTCCCTTGTGACTAAAATGTGCCCGAAAAAAAACATCAAACTAATTTGTGATTAATTTTGACCCATGAAAAGTCAATGGGAAAAAAAAGGAAAATCTCACACGAAAATTGAATTCACTTGCCTCCCCACTCACCACTCTATACGCTGTGCAAACAAATGGATGACTGGAGGATGCAACTCAGATTCATGGAAAGTCAAAAAGTGCCGAGCTTGGTGAAAATGTGTATTTTTTGGAAGGGATGTGTGGGGGTTTAAGTGGTAAACTTGAAAGGATTGAAAGTTGCAAGCCAAATGACTGGTAGAGAGGGTGGTGTGGAAAGGAGTAAAGTGTACAGTTCGTTTCAGGCCAGGGTTAAACATTTTCTCTCTCATTTTTTTTTCGATTTTTCTATTTGTTATTTGCCAAAAGCTTTCACTGAATTAATGTGAACCTGTGCTAAAAATAGCTGAAAGTGAGAAAATACCAGAGAAAGTCACAAGGAATAACACACTGACGGCAATGTTGGCCAAGTATTGAATCTGTCAGTGCCAAATGATTCTAAGTGCAGCTGTTATCGTACCTCGGTACATAAGTCAAGTTCCTGTTGAAAACCGTTGCAATCGATTTATTGTTATTCCTTTATTTTCATACTGCCTTACTATTTTGTGGCCGGCCCTCCTTCAAGCACAAAAACTGAATTATTAAAATGCTGACAAATTGCAATTCGATTTCAAGTTTGTATACGCTCAAGCGTGTGCGTTTGTGCTGAGGTTAAAAGTACTTTAGGGAAAGTGTTGGTAGAGCAAAAATGCTAATGGCTTTTAATTAGTGGTATTTGAAATTGAAAAAAAAAAACAAAAATTGAAATTGGAAACTTGCCCTCGAATTGGGTTACGTACATACTAGTACACCGAACGTTATTCGTTTGAATTAATTTCATGCGGAACACTTTCATATGATAAATGCAATAAATTCTCTTTTGGCATTTTAAAAGCCTTCTGTGGAGCACCCTTGATAAAGTGTGTATGTGTTTCCATATGTGTGTGTGAAATAAGCTACTTTCAATGTTGACATAAGCATGTTTTTCCAAATTACCTGATTTGAATCTCATTAAAAAAAGGAACATGGCGTGGAATGGATGCGTGGTTTGGAAAATAAAAGTGAAGTGCACGTGGAACTTCACTCAAACGCGAACCATTTAATTACTTTCGGCATATTGAAAATGATGTATGGCAGAGGGTTGCCAATTTTTATGATGAATGAGTGTTCCCAAATCAGATTTTTTTAGACAGAGTTGCCAATCTATATGATAAAGATTTGGGTTTTCAAAGCTTGGACAGCTTTTCACTGGCTTGATGAAGTATTTAAATAATATTTTTCAAGTTACTTACAATATGGCAACTTGGTTCTAAAACTAAGTCATTTGAGCATTAAATAGACTTTCTACCACAGAACACATCCATCATACACACACAGCCACACCGAAACCAATCCAATTAGGATTTCTATTTGCATTTAATTTAAGCATTTCACACGAAATTAAGCTCACCTAATGTTGCTACTCATTTCACAGATACATGTGAGGGGATTGCCTTTGCACACACACTAACACACAAACATTAAAATATACAAACACCCCCAAGGATATAAAGTCACGATGAGTACTTATTTTTTGCCGCCATGCTGAAATATAAGCTATTTACATTCAAATTGACTCTTTGAATGATTTTTATTAAATTTTTTGACTGATTTTTTGATTGGCCTTTTTGATAAATTCTTCCGTTGGTTCTCTGACTTCTTTATAGTTTTTATAAATATTTCCGTTAAGCATTTATTTTATACATATGTTAATTGATATATTAATATAATTATTGACAGATGCTTTGATTGAGAATTCGATTGATGTTTGATCGATACTATGATTGCATTTTTTTAGTATGTACATAATTGATTGATCCTTTGATAAATCACTTGAGCAATTATGCAACACATTCTTTAATTAATAAATCGTTATGAGAACATTTGACTGATTCTGTGATACATTTTGTAATATATTCTTTAATCGATCTTTTGATTGGGGCTTTCATAAATCTGTTGATTGGCCGAGAACATACTGATCCTTTTCTAAAAGCTAACTTGTTGTTAATTGACTCTTTAGTTGATTCGTTGACTGAACTTTAGGTAAAATTTTGATTGATCCTTTGATTGATTCTTTGGCGATATTTTACAATTTCTCTTGTGATTCTTTAAATAGTCTTCACACAGATTCTTTGATGATTATTTAATATTTAATTCATCCGTTGAGTGATCTTTGAATTGATATTTTGACTCTTAGTCATATTTTATTTGATTCTTGAAATGATTTTTCAATTAATTTTTTGTAAGATCAATACATTGAATGATCATTTGACTGATGCTTTGATTGGTCCTCGAGCTATCCTTTGACTGAACGTTGGATAAAACGATTGCTTGACCGTTTGATTGATTCTTTGATAGATCTTTTGGATGATCCTTTTGATATGGATTGTTTCTTGATATTTAAGAAGAAGCTTTTATTGAAGCAGACATAAAAGGACTCAGGACTTGGCACTGAAGAGGAATTTAAAAACAAAATTTAGCCCTAAAATTTCTTTAAAAACGAAAAAAAGGAACAAAAAATCTCTCCGGATTTCCTTACCATCACATTTGAGTAATGTAAATATTTTTATACCCCCACACTCACTGTGGCAGGGTATACTCACTTTGTCACAACGTTTGTAACGCCCATAAGGAGACGTGTCCGGTATGGAAAAGTATATATGTTCTTGATCAGTATCACCTCCTGAGTCGATTTCGCGATGTCCGTCTGTCTGTCCGTCTGTCCGTCTGTCCGTCTGTCCGTCTGTCCGTCTGTCCGTCTGTCCGTCTATCCGTCTGTCCGTCTGTCCGTCTGTCCGTCTGTCCGTCCGCACGATAGCGGTCGCAGTTTTGGAGATATCGACTTGAAACTTTGGGTACATGTTTTTCTCGTGAATACTGAGATCAAGTTCGAGAATCAGCCAAATCGGACAAAAACTGGGCGTGGCTCCCATACACCGAAAAAAAAGGTAAAAATTTTTTATTGTTGTATTCGATTGGAAATGTTTAGAAACGTATTTTTGACATGGTCCGAGGTTCCGAAGCCACATATATAAGGGTCTAAATGGGGTCTTGAGACCAATTTTTTTTTTTTTTGTGGATTTAATTGGAAATGTTTAGAAACGTATTTTTGACATGGTCCGAGGTTCCGAAGCCACATGTATAAGGGTCTAAATGGGGCCTTGAGACCAATTTTTTTTTTTTTTGTGGATTTAATTGGAAATTTTTAGAAATGGATTTTGGACATGGTCCGGGCTCCAAAACCACCTATAATTGGCTCAAAATAGGGTCTTGAGACCACATTTTTATATGTTCGAGGTACTTCTTCCTACTGTGTGGGGGTATTTCAACTTCGGTATAGCCGAAGATAGTCCACTCTCTAGTTTTTGTGATGATTGAACAACGTATGTGCTTCTAATTGTCTGAGAAAATGCCCGCAGGTGCGATGAGTTAAAACAAAGTTGGAGGAGAACTTTTCTGACAACAATTCGGAAGAAGGGCCAACCATGGTATTTACATCTTTTGTTAATTACGTCGCCGCCAAATGTTGTACGAGTCGCACTTTTTGTGCACACCCTCGAGCGTTACGTAATTAGATTTTCTACTGTTCTGCTGTCATAAATTGCGAGTGGCCAGGGTTGCCTGCCAGCCAGCCAGCCAGACATACACACTTGCTCTCTATATTCTCTCCCCCATTAAAAGTAGACCAAAAAAATATAAAACTGAAAAATTTTTAATTTTCCGCTTTTCTGCAGAAATTGTGGTTCTTGTTCTTGTGCTGGCCACCATATTTTTTCTGTTTTAATAATTTGAATTATTTTAACAGTTTTTTTTACTGTTACATTCGCTTATATAACTCATATAATTTTTGCTCTTGTTGAAATTAAAAATGCAAATTTCTGTTTGAAAAAGGTTTCTGCTGTGACTAGTAAAACAAAAAAGACTAAAATAATTTTATAGAAAAAATGTGTAAAATTGCAAAGCGCATCTGTTCTGCACGCTGAAATGTTGATAGTATCTAAGAGTAATGAGCGAAATAAAGAAGCGACCACGCACACACAAAGATTCCTTTTTAATTGTGTGCGAATTATTCAAGAATTATTTGAGGAGGTCTGGTGGATGTGAACTTTTTTCTTGCACTTGGCGGTGAACGAAAATTGAATTTAAAATTATTCAATAAATTCATTATTAAAAGGGAAATGGTTTCTACTACACCGATTGAATGGAATGCAGAATTTAATTAAATTTATTTTATATTTTCTTTTGTACCTAAATAAAAATGTGTATAAATATAGGTACATGTGTTGTAAAGGTGTAAAGATGTAAAAGTTAAAAGGTGTAAAGGCGTAAAGTTGTAAAAATGGAAAAATGTAAAGGTGTAAATGTGTAAAGTTGAAAAGGTGTAAGGGTGTAAAAGTGTAAAGGTGTAAAGGTGTAAAGGTGTAAAGGTGTAAAGGTGTAAAGGTGTAAAGGTGTAAAGGTGTAAAGGTGTAAAGGTGTAAAGGTGTAAAGGTGTAAAGGTGTAAAGGTGTAAATGTGTACAGGTGTAAAGGTGTAAAGGTGTACAGGTGTAAAGGTGTACAGGTGTAAAGGTGTAAAGGTGTAAATGTGTAAAGGTGTAAAAGTGGTTAGGTGTAAAGGTGTAAAGGTGTACAGGTGTAAAGGTGTAAAGGTGTAAATGTGTAAAGGCGTAAAAGTGGTTAGGTGTAAAGGTGTAAATGTGTAAAGGTGTAAAAGTGGTTAGGTGTAAAGGTGTAAGTGTACATATTTAAGGCTGTATCAAGGCGCTAGGCCTTAGCCAAATGAGGGGCTGTTGCGCTTATTGTAATACAAGTAATAACAATAGAGGTACTCACGATTAGGTGTACTTTTTTTTTCGAAGAATTGGACATTTCCAGAGGAAATCCTGAAAACGCTTCAGTCACAGTTGAGTAGTTCCAGATACCTTGACAAAAGATACCCTGTTAGAGATGCAAAATTGAAATTGGTTGGTGCATGGTATTCCTCATTTTTTGCTTCCATTTTGATTATTTATTTTGAAAATTCAAGTCATTTGTTTTTATTTAACCTGACCACTTAAATAACATTTCATCTGAACGGAACAGAAAAAGTTGAAAAACAAATTAATTATTTTAATGTTGGTAACTTTACTTTTAATAATTGCATATGCGGCAGCCCATATGGAATAAATGATTCAACAACTGCAAGGCAAATAAGATTTTTCGCTTCATGAAATAAGTTTTTGCCTCGCATACCAACACACACACACACACACTTTCACACACATAAACACTCATGGCAAATGAGTAAAATGCAATTTAATTTATCAAAAAATACTCTCACATCACATTGCATCGGTATAGCTTCGATATGCTGTTGATATTCTTGTTTGTTTGTGTACTTTTCTCTCTGCTTCTTCTTCGGCGGAAATTCCACATGCTCAGCCACATCCGTTTCCTGTTTCCGTATACTATATATGTACGCTGCCGAACGACGTTGATACTTGATGCATGTACGTTAAACTTAAGTTGTTGTTGTTGTGTTTGTTGTTGCAGCTGCATTAACTTATTTACTTTTTACCCGCACTCTCCCACTGGTGGGATGATATTGAATTGTCTGAGCACGAATAAAAGGGAGGAGGGGAGGGTTTGTGGCACAAACATATTCTGTATTCACTGGGGGCTGGGTGTAAGAGCTTGGTGTGTGTGTGTGTGTTAGATGCATATTTAATAATATCGCCCCCCTAAGTATCTTCCGTTTCTTCGATAAAAAGTGCATCGACGAACGATTCAATTTGTACTAAAATTGTAAGCAAAGTTTGTTTATTTTCTTTGACGTTTTCTCTACAGAACCACCCTCCCCCCCCCCCCTATCGTTCAGCGTTCCGCTAAATGCACTTCAAGTTAAGCAGTAAATAAAATCAATCTTCTGGGAGCTGAGGATGCCATCATGAAGATCGCTTCTTGTGAAAAGTTTTGCCGTTTGAATAATTCAAGTCAATATTTTTAAAGAAAAAAAAAAAACAAAAATACAACAACCAAAGATTTATATTGAAGTTTGCAATATTGGTTCAATATTTCCAATCGTTTTTGATACATTTTGTGTGGTGATTTTTTATACATTAGGAAGATTGCTTTTGTTTGCCAAAACTTTTGATTTAATTTGAGGGAAATTTTGTACTTTTTTTTCTATTTATATGTAGTAGAATATTTTATGAATTTGTAAAGATTTACTCTTTCCTGAATTTGGAAATGTGGGAAAGTTACCAAGGTTCAATTCAATAATGTAAGTGTAATTACCTGATGGTATTAAGTTTTACAGATGTACAGATGCTGAGACATAAAACAGAATGGTGTGAAAGTTGTTAAACTGAATGGTCCAAAGGCGGAAAGATGTGAAAGTGTAAAGGTGTTAAGATGCGAAGGTGTAAAGTATGGAATCCGTAAGTAGGAGATTTCAAACCCGCTAAAATTTTTCTGGTCAGTTGATCCTCGGAACTCCCAACAAATATTTTGTCTGAATGGGGAATGAACATTCCTAGCTCAAAAGATTGTTGTAATTACAACTTCTGAGGTTGGTTTTGGACGAAGTAATTTGTTGCCTAGATACGAAGCAATTTCACGTCGATAGTTTGTGGAAGATGCGATGTCGAGACGAACGTGGTTGACGATACTCAGATACTTATGTCAGTGGTGTAGAAATTAACTAGATTCCATAACCCAGATCAGGCAAAACCGAACGCACTCACACAAACATTTATGTGCTTGTGTACAGTCAAGCAGAGTCTGACTGCAGTTAAAGCATGCTTTGATCAAACAGCTTTCGCGTGCGTGCAAATTGCCGAACGTGTCTGTGGTAAAAATACGATTATCATCGGCCTCACGAGGCTATGGAGTGCCTAGCACTGACTTAGATAAATCAACGGAACGTACAAGGTTCCATTGGCGGTATTTGATGCAATGAGCTTGTTAAGGTGTTAAAGTGTAAAGGTGCAAATGTTAAATTATAATTGAAAGCCGGAGTAAGTGCGCTAAAAAACCTCGCCCCTCGGAACTACCAAAAAGTATAATATCAGAAGGAGTATATAACATTTCTGGCTCAAAAGGGTATTCCAAAATAATTAATTTGTCAGGATGAACGTAAGAGTTTCGGTCAAATGGGGATGGGAAATGGGTCACAAATCTTCTTAGGTCATCGACATCATGTCGATTAGTGTTGTAAATCTAATTAATATAAACAAATCATATGGTTGAGCTCAACTATCAGGCTGTAACTCAAACCACATCCTTAAAAAATTATTCCTATGTTTTTAGACCCCAGACGTCTTTGACATAAAATAATAACCATAAATTCCTTAAGAAACTTTGCCAAATAAAAGAGAAGAAAACTTTTTGTTTGTATCTCACCGCAAGAGATTTAAATTAAATTAACCATGCCTAATTAAATTCACATTATCACACAAAGCGCAGAGAGGACTGACTGCCAGTTGGGCAAAAAAAACAAGGAAGTGAAGCTTTCGAATATTTATTCATACGCCACACTGTGCAACACATGAATAAATTATTTAAATCCCTACCTTAACATTAACCTCACCGACAATATACTCTATGTATAAGAAAATTTAAAATTGTGGGAGGACGGTTGGGAGATAGACTAACGCACAAATCAGAGCGGCAGCCCAAATAGAAAATGAATGAATATCAAAAACTTCAACTTGAAATTTTACATCGCGATGCAGCATTTTCAAATATAATTTATCATGCAGAAGTAAGTAAATCAAAAACAATTTAACTACTGCCAGATGCTTGCGATTTATACTACTACTAGCACACAGACACGTGGACGGAGAGACATGGGCTCAAAACTTAGACTCAATTATCACTGAGTTTGGCACAGAAGAAACAGAAGAAGATGAATGAGAAGGAGTTGAAGTAGGTGGTGGTGTATGCAGATTGGCAGTATCACTGACACAATTACCCAGTGGGTGGCCATTCTTCATTCAAACATCACTGGCATTACTTTCGGTTACGAACACTAAAGCCTCACTTTGTTAGCTCTACACCAGCATCCACCAGCATCATCAGTGAGCTGAGGAGTAACTTGGCATTGTGTGCTTCCTAGTAAAGCAAATGAATTGTTTAAATTTCGCACATCATTTCAAACGTAATTAATCACATTCGAAATTCATTTGATGCATATTCTTTGAAGCTTCTGATTCACTGCGAATGCTTGGTTAAAAGGTACTGCGGTGGTAAGAAATATACTACAGCCTTCTCTTTTTCTTTGGCTACGCGTTGTTTGCCTCACGTACACTTTCGTCTCAATTGTTCGCTAATCCTGTTAATTAAGTTTTCAGTGCTATTAAATTGAGAGGATGTTTTTGTTTTGTTTTACTTTTTTCCATCAAAGCTTTTATATTTTTCTTTTCTCAAATAGGATTTAACAAAAAACAAAAACCAAATTGAATAATAAGCCTATTTCGTTTATTTTCAACTTAATTATATACCGTTGAGAGAGACTTAAGAGTTTTGTGCGTTAAATGCGTCACAATTTCCAGACCGAGGCAAATTCGTTCAAGTCTTTTGACGAAGGCAAAACATGATTTTGTAATTAAGACTGTTGAATAAGTACCGACTAAGTAGTTAGTCGCCTCAAAGAGTATATTTCCATTTCTCGGTAGAACTCAATAGTTAATATCGGAAAATTTAAACTTCAATGGTATAACGGGCGAGCTAATTAGCGTCGATTTGAAGGCATTCTCTGTGGGATGATTGAATTCCACTTCAAAGTTGCGTAAAATCCTTGCAATGCCTATTTCCATTTCCATTTCGGCAATGCGACGCCCAATACAACTACGTGAACCGAAACCGAAGGGTAAATAGACGAAAGGATGACTGCTTTTGCTAGCTGCCACATGGGGGCACTGTCCCTTGGAATCAACTTCAGGTTTAGCTGGCTGTTGTCTCAACCAACGTTCGGGTAAAAATTCACTCGGACTCGAATAGTGCTTGGAATCGGTGTATAGGCTTAAATTTACCATAACCACCTGGGTGCCTTTGGGTATGAGATAACCACTCAATACAAGATCTTCCACAGTAGTGCGTAAATTTGCCGAAACCAGAGGATAGATGCGCTGACTTTCTTTCATGCAGGCTCTTAGGTATGGCAAAGTTTTCATATTTTCTACGGTGAGCGGTGAATTTTTACTGGGTAGAATTTGTAGAATTTCCTCGCGGAGTTTTTGTTGCTTGTCAGGATTTTTGGCCAAGCATAGTAGTAGAGCCGAAAATGAGGATGTAGTCTGGAATTATTTATTAGTAAGCACTTATTAGTATAAATGTGTAAATTAACTAACCGTATCCACTCCAGCAAACATCATGTCCATGGCCGTGATGATTGCCACATTCTTATCGATTTTCAACAATTTCTCCAGCACACTCTGTTCGCCATCAGGTTTTTCCACTGGTGAATTTTCGATTCTCTCCAAAGCTTCATTGATATGCTTTTCAGTGAATGCGGTGGTATTGTCCAGAATAGTCATGACACGTTTAAATTTACGATTCGGCAAGTAGCGCCAGGTGGATGGTCTGATTTCCAAATCGGCCGAGAGCGTAAAGAATTCACTTATATCATTAAAGAATTGTGTGCCCTCGGCATTTTGCCCATTTATTAAACCCAATTGCTTATCGAGAGCCACCACTGACACCGATTCCAGCGTCCAGCGGCTTATGTCCTCTTTAAAGTTACCGGGCACTTCAAGCGTTTGAGGATCGCGTATGGCTTTGATTCTAGAAGAGAGGAAAATAAATATATTAGTGTCGCTTCCTCAAAATTATATTATACCCTCACAAACCTCTCAATAAATTCCTCATTCACTTTGGACATTATTGGCAAATAAACTTTGACATTTTTGGGATGTACAATGACTGGATTGACCGCAGAACGAAAGTCGCCCCAAACTTTACCTTGTCTAGTACAAATAAAATTGAATATAAATTAAGAAATTGATTTTGGGTCTACCTACGCAGTCACTAAGCCAGCGGTACTACCGCGAGTTTTTTTTCTATGATATGTCAATACTTCATTGCCCTCTCTTATTGGCCAGACGCCCTCGTGACGAAATACCTTCTCAAAATCATCAGGATTATGTGTCACTATCATATCTGCCTTGCCAAAAGCTCCAGGCATGAAGATTATGTTGCCCTTTTCCGCCTGCATCAGTTGAACAAATTCATTAATATCCTTTTTATAGAATTTTCCACCGGGCAAAAAACCACGAATCATTTCCCATGGCTTGGCGGTGGGACACTCCTTAACAGATTTTGGCGCTGGTGTATCCGAGTTCAAATGATTGGAGATTGTTGAGTGCTCGCGAGGCTAAAGTTAAGAAAATATTTTTAAAATAAAAATTGGATCGGAAGGTATTTTCTGCGTTCTAACGATTTCCGTGCTCTAAACCTTTAATACTTTTGGACCAAAGGACTTTCATTTACCTTTACTGAAATCGTGTATGTTCCAAAGAACAAAAGTAATTTGATGTCAAAGTTTTTCGTTTCATTAAAATCAAATGATGCTCGTTTGTGGTCCTACATTTCGATTTCATAATACAAATGTTTGTTTCATAATGTCGTTGGCAAGCAAGTATTTAATTTAATTGTAGCAAAAAACACATTCGTTGGTCATAGCGTTGGTTATCGTATATTCGATTAGCTATATTTATACATAATAATACTCAAACTTGCATAGAAAATTAGGTTTGTTATCAAATTTTATCAAATAAACCCAAAAAAAAGTCTAGTCAGTTGTTTTTGATTATTGTTATTGCAATTACTAGGTGCCCACAATTTAATTGGTTTATCAACACAAACTCACCTTTGATGCAAACGATAATTGCGGTTTGTCCACCAAAACATTGCCAAATTTACAGAATGACGTCGGTCTTGCTCGAACGACTCCAGTGAATATTCTCAACTGTCCCATAGCGAATTAGATACTTATTTGTTCCTTCTGTCAAAAGAAATACAACCGATTCGAGACGTGGTTGTATTGCTACTAAAAGTTGCATTACCTTTTATATATTAAAATACAAATAATTTTTTCGGAGCAATTTTAGATGACCTATTCGCTGGATTTGCTTTTGGCTTATTCAGAAAATTAATGAACTCAAATGTACACATACTATTGTGAATATTGGCCTCTCTTGCAAGTATAAGAGAACTCAATCGGTATCTGAAGAGTGATCGCAATAACCTCTCTGTTATTGTTTTTTTTTGTTTGGTAATTTGTTAAATTGTTGTCTCGCTTAGTTAACTAAAGATTAGATAAACTACAGGAAAGCATTTGAGTATATTGCCGCTTCAGACAGAAACGCAACTAAGTTATCTGGTTTCCTGAAGAACTTAGGCAATCACCCTCACGAAATCATAGTGCTTATCGTACAATACTTTATATTTATAAAACTTGGTTAAACCTACCTAAGAAGCGGCAATATAACCGATCACTTTTCTCATGCTGACAAATCCATCTTTACTACTATATAAAACTCTTGTGTCTGTTCCCTTATAACTCAAGAAATACTTGACCGATTTTAATGAACCCACATATCAAAATGTTGGTAATTTCATTGCCTCCGATATAGGCTATAAGCCTTTTCATAAACATTGGGTGTTTATGGTGGGCGTGACAAATATTATTCAAAAATTTACAACTCAAGCACTGATTCGTCAATTTCGATGAAATTTTACATGTAGTGTTGGGTGATAAATGGACAGAGACAATTGAATGGAAAAGAAAATTATTTTTTGGAATTTCTTAAGCTTTTATATTTACTTAAACTGATCTGTATCTCGAAAATCAGCACATAACTTAGTAAGAAGTCATATCAATGTATCATATCATGTTCTCACAGAATAACTCAATAGTTAATATCGGTAAATTTAAACTTTAATGGTATGACTGGGACACTTATTAGCGACGATTTGAAAGCATTCTCTGTCGAATAATTGAATTCCACTTCAAAGTTGCGTAAAATCCGAGCAATGCCTATTTCCATTTCCATTTCGGCAAGACGGCGCCCAATACAACTACGTGAACCGAAACCGAAGGGTAAATAGACGAAAGGATGACTGCTTTTGCTAGCATGAGGGCACTGTTCCTTGGAATCAACTTCAGGTTTAGCTGGCTGTTGCCTCAACCAACGCTCCGGTACAAATTCACTCGGACTCGAATAATGTTTCGGATCGTTGTATAGTTTTAAAGTCATCATAGCCACCTGGGTACCCTTGGGTATACTATAACCACTCAATACAAGATCTTCTCCAGTAGTACGTAAATTACCCGCAATTAGAGGAAAAATACGTTGACTTTCCTTCATACAGGCTCTTAGGTATGGCAAAGTTTTCATATTTTCTACAGTGAGCGCTGAATTTTTACTTGGTAAAATTTGTAGAATTTCCTCACGTAGTTTTTGCTGTTTGTCAGGATTTTTGGCCAGACAAAGTAGCAGAGCCGTAAATGTGGATGTAGTCTGGAATTTTAACAAATTTATTTGTATTTGTTCTGTGGTGTTAAATGTATATAAGCTGTAACTTTTTAAATATTGGAACTAACCGTATCTACTCCCGCAAACATCATATCCATGGCCGTTATGATTGCAACATTCTTATCGATTTTCAACAATTTCTCCAGCACGCTCCGTTCATCATCAGGTTTTTCCACTGGTGATTTCTCGATTCTCTCTATAGCTTCATTGATATGCTTCTCAGTGAATGCGGTGGTATTGTCCAGTATAGTCATGACCCGTTTAAATGTACGATTCGGCAAGTAACGCCAAGTTGATGGTTTCATTTCCAATTCCGCGGTAAGATCAAAGAATTGATTTAGATCATTGCAAAATGCTTTGGTTTCCTCATTATGGCCATTTATTAAGCCCAATTGCTTATCGAGAGCCACCACTGACACCGATTCCAACGTCCACCGGCTTATGTCGTCTTTGAAGTTATCGGGCACTTCAAGCGTTTGAGGATCGCGTATGGCTTTGATTCTGAAAGAGAGGAATGAAATTAGTGTATTTTTCTCAATATTGTAGTTCTCACAAACCTCTCAATAAATTCCTCATTTACTTTTGACATGATGGGCAAATAAACTTTGACATTTTTGGGATGCATAATAATTGGATTGACTGCCGAACGAAAGTCGCCCCAAGCTTTACCTTGCCTAAAAGTATAAATCAATTTGAATATAAATGTTTTTAAATTTCCTTTTTGATGCACTTACGCTGTCACCAAACCATCGTAACTACCGCGACTTTTCTTTCGATGATATGCCAATATTTCGTTGCCCTCTCTTATTGGCCAAATGCCCTCGTGACGGAATACCTTCTCAAAATCATCCGGATTATGTGTCACTAGCATATCAGGCTTGCCAAAGGCTCCAGGCATGAAGATTATGTTACCCTTTTCTTCCTGCATCAGGCTTATAAATTCATTAACTTCCTTCTTATAGAATTTGCCGCCGGGCAAAAAGCCACGAATCATTTCCCAGGGCTTGGCGGTGGGACATTCCTTTATAGACTTTGCCGTTGCTATATCCGAGTTTGAATGACTTGAGCTTACTGAGAATTCGCGAGTCTAAAGTTAGGAAAATGTTTTTCAATTAGTTCTTTGAATTAAGCAAATCCATCTTCAGGGTTTCAAATTTCTCATTTTCGTTCACTCAAAAATTCTCTAGAAAAAATATCTTAATCGGGTTTTGTCTCCGAGTTTTTATATGAAAACATTCTCATTAACCATCGTACGTTATCGTACGTTATATTTGGCTCCATAGTACAAATGTGTACCACTCATAATAAATTGCAATTAACTGCTAGGCACTGACCATGCAATTGGCTTATCAACTAAATTCACCTTGAAACTTGTAGATAGCTGCTGTTTGTCCACCAAAACATTGCCAGTTTTCCAAACATTCAATGTCATTTGTCTAGTTCGAACGACTCCAGTGAATATTTTCAGCTGTCCCATAGTGAATTAGATATTTTTTCTTCTTATCTCTCTGTCAAAACAATCCAACTGATTCGTATCACGGTTTTATTACTACTAAAAACACCATTCCCATTTATATTTTAATAAAAAATAAATTCATTCGAAGGCATTTTAGATGACGTATTTGTTGGAATCGCTTTTTTGGCATATTCTGAAAATTAATTTTATTAATGTGAGCATTCTCTTGCGAGAACACATTTCTCTTGCCCAATGGCCGTGTAAGAGAGCCCAATCTGTGTTTGAAGAGTGGTCGAAATATCTTCTCTGTTATTGTTTTTTCTAATATAATAAATTCTTGTTTTGAAAAGAAGATCACTTGAGAGAACCTGTATCTATGGACTTTTGTTTATTCAAATGTTCACTATTATAATTTTATTTCAGGCTTTGTCTATAAAAAATCATGGAAAAATGAATACCCGCAGCGGGTAAGGAATTCACATTAACAACTAATAAATACAAATTTCTAATACTTCAGATCGATAAATTTAAACTTCAATGGTATAGCTGGCACACGAATCAGCATAGCTTTGAAGGCATTCTCACTTGGATGATTGAATTCCACTTCGAAATTGCGTAAAATCCGAGCAATTCCTATCTCCAATTCCATTTCGGCTATGCGACGGCCTATACAACTGCGGGAACCAAAACCGAAGGGTAAATAGACAAAGGGATGACTGCTTTTGCTAGCCGCCGCATGGGGGCAACTTTCGCCGCTTTCCGCATTTGTTGACGACTGCCTCAACCAACGTTCCGGTATGAATTCTTTTGGATCTGAGTAATGTTTTGAATCATCATACGTATTCAAACTGATCATAGCCACTTCGGTGCCTTTGGGTACTCTATAACCGCTCAATACCAGATCTTCAATGCTTGTACGTACATTTCCCGAGGTCAGTGGATGAATGCGTAGGCTTTCCTTCAAGCAGGCACGTAGATACGGCATATTTTTCATATTCTCTGCGGTGAGTGGCGAATCTTTTGTGGGTAGAATTTGTAGAATTTCTTCGCGTAGTTTTTGTTGTTTGTCGGGGTTTTTAGCCAGGCAGAGTAAGAGGCCTGCAAAGGTTGAGGTAGTCTGAAAGTAGAGAATTTCAGTGAAGGTGTGAATGTGTAACAGTAGCCACTTACCGTATCTACTCCAGCAAACATCATATCCATGGCCATTACCATAGCAACTTTCTTGTCGATTTTCAATAACTTCTCCAGCACACTTTTCTCCGAGTCGGGCTTTTCTACCGTGGATTTCTCAATATTTTCTATAGCTTCGTTGATATTCTTTTCGGTGAATTTACTTGCATTATCCAGGAGGGCCATAACTCGGTTCAATTTCCGATTCGGCAGGTAGCGCCACAGTGAGGGCTTTATTTCCAAATCCACCGTGAGATCAAAGAATTCCTTGAGATCTTCGAAGAATTGATGGCCATCCGGATTCTGACCACTTATTAAGCCCAATTGTTTGTCCAGAGCGACCACTGACACCGATTCCAGGGTCCAACGACTTATTTCCTCTTTGAAGTCATCGGGTACTTCGAGAGTATGAGGATCGCGTATGGATTTGATTCTGAAAAAGAGAATAAATTGTAGAGTTTCTCTTCATATTGTGCAGATAGTTTTCTACACACACCTTTCAACGAATTCCTCATTTACTTTTGACATGATGGGCAAATAAACTTTGACATTTTTTGGATGAATAATAATGGGATTTACCGCAGTGCGAAAATCACCCCATTCTTTGCCTTGGCTGGAAATATAAATTTAATGAATCCCTATTATCCTACAAAATGTAAATCAACTGATCACTCACGTTGTCACCAAACCCGAAGTCGAGCCAAAGAAATCCTTCCTATGCACCTCACGATGATAGGTCAATACCTCGAAGCCTTTTCTTATGGGCCATACTCCCTCGTGACGAAATACTTTCTCAAAATCATCTGGATTTTCGGTCATTACCATGTCTCCCTTACCAAAACTTCCCGGCATGTAGACTATGCTGCCCTTTTCTTTAAACAGAATACGCACAAATTCACTAATATCTTTTTTATAGAATTTGCCGCCCGGTAAAAAACCACGAATAAATTCCATAGGACCAGCGGTGGGACATTCCTTTATAGGCTTTGCCGTTGCCCAATCCGAGTCTAGGGGTTTGGCCGATGTTGTATACGCGCGGGGCTAAAAAAGATATGGACTTTTAAGAAATGTTTTAAACAAAATAGTCAAGTGCCCTCGTAGAAGACTACGAGTCATGGTTCAATTATTTTTGGAAATAATTTTATAATATTTCTGATTTAATTTTAATTCTAATTGATTCAATTTATTTTGCTCAATTGTAAACAAAACAAATTTTTATTAATGTATGAAACAAATATTTCAGAGCTGTTCACACTGTACACAATTGTTTACATCTGCTCAGTGATCATACTCACTCACTCACAATATACATATACATATATACATATAAATAATTCTAGTGACGTATCTTAGTTACATTTTAACACTATAATAACACCGATTAGATTTGAAATTAATCAAAAACGAGAATTTTCAAATAAAACTTTGTTTTTATCTGTTTGTGTTGTTATCGCCACAACTATTTAAGTAAACCAGTTTGGTCATTTCACAATATCAACAATATTTTGTGGGAAAAATTGCTCAGGCTAAACTATTTTTTTGGCCCAGCCCACTAACTAACCTGCGACTGTAGCGATAACAGCTGATGTTGTGGCGCTAAAGCTTTGCCCAAATAGCACGCTTGTTGCTGTTTCCCCGCAATGCCGGTTAATATCTTTAGCTGTGCCATGATGTGTTCTATTCTGTCCAATTATTAGTTGTACGCGACCACTTGTTCGAAATGTTTGAGATATACTAGTTCTGCCTGTGGTATTTAGCAAACTTTTTATACAAATATTAAATTGTGTTTTTGCTGGACGCTTTCGTTTGGTATGACGTAATATTCGATTGGGTTTTTGGCATTATATGATGAACGAAGTTCAAAGACAATTATGAGCGCCAACATTTATTTGGATCAGAGAGTATAAGAGAGTTTTTCCAATTATATGATAGAGTACGGATGTTACCTGCTCTCCGTAAATAAGCAAATACGAAAATAAACAAAATTTGTTTATATTTTTTGACAAAAAAATGTTTGTTGCGAATAATTTTTTTTTATTAAAAAATCGATGAAATAACTGTGCGATTAGTCGAAAAAAAAACTACAGATATTTCGTATAAAAAACTTCTAGTAGTTTATATCGGTAAATTTGAACTTTAATGGTATATTCGGTGTATTCACCGGACCACCTTTGAAGGCATTCTCCACCGAGTAGTTCATTTCCACTTCGAAATTGCGTATAATCCGAGCAATGCCTATCTCCAATTCCATTTCGGCTATACGACGGCCTATACAACTGCGGGAACCGAAACCGAAGGGTAAATACACAAAGGGATGACTGCTTTTGCTAGCCGCCGCATGGGGGCAACTTTCGCCGCCTTCCGTATTCGTTGTTGACTGCCTCAACCAACGCTCTGGTATGAATTCTTTCGGACTGGAATAATGTTTGGAGTCATTGATCAAATTTAGATTCATCATAATCACATCGGTTGCCTTGGGCACAACATAGCCACTCAAAACAATATCATCAGTACTAGTGCGCAACAGAGCCGAAACCAGCGGATAGATGCGCATACTTTCCTTCAAGCAGGCACGTAGATAAGGCATATTTTTCATATTCTCAGCGCTGAGTGGTGAATCTTTATTGGGTAGAATTTGTAGAAGTTCCTGCCGGAGTTTTTGTTGTTTTTCAGGATTTTTGGACAGGTTGAGCATGAGACCGGAGAAAGTGGATGAAGTCTGAAAATGTTGGAAGTGAGAAGTGAGAAGGTGCAACGTTATAACATATAAGGATATCAAGTGTGCAAAGGTGTAAAGGTGTAAAGGTGTAAAGGTGTAAAGGTGTAAAGGTGTAAAGGTGTAAAAGTGTAAAGGTGTAAAGGTGTAAATGTGTAAATGTGTAAAGGTGTAAAGGTGTAAAGGTGTAAAGGTGTAAATGTGTAAATGTGTAAAGGTGTAAATGTGTAAAGGTGTAAATGTGTAAAGGTGTAAAGGTGTAAAAGTGTGAAAGTTTGAAGATGTAAAAATTAAATTATGTTGTAAAGTTGTTAAAATTGCTACTGACCGTATCTACCCCGGCGAACATCATATCCATGGCCATTACAATTGCCACATCCTTGTCAATTTTCAATAATTTCTCCAACACACCTTTCTCCGATTCTGGCCTGTCCGCAGGTAATTTTTCAATTCTTACCATAGCTTCGTTAATGTGCTTCTCAGTGAAGGCGTGGCTTCGGTCCAACATAGCCATAAGCCGATTAAGATTGCGATTGGGCAAATGACGCCAAAGTGAGGGCTTGAATTCCAACTCGATGGTCATATCGAATAGCAATTGTAGATCATTACAGAATTGCTTGGCTTCGGGATTGTCGGGATTGCTTATCGAGTGCCACAACCGACACCGATTCCAGAGTCCAGCGATTTATTTCATCTTTGAAGTTAGCAGGCACCTCAAGTGTGGTGGGATCGCGTATGGCTTTGATTCTAGAAGAGAGGAAAATAAATATATTAGTGTCGCTTTCTCAAAATTATATTATACCCTAACAAACCTTTCAATAAATTCCTCATTCACTTTGGACAGGGTGGGCAAATAAACTTTGACATTTTTGGGATGAATAAGAATCGGATTGACTGCAGTGCGCACATCATGCCATGCTTTGTCCTGGCTGGAATAGAATGTATTTAGAAAAATTAATTTAAATTAAATTAACTGAACTCCATTGAACACTTACGACGTCACCAAACCCGTTGTTTTCTTAAAGAAGTCCTTCCTGTACACTTCTCGATGATATGTCAACACCTCGAACAGTGTTCTCTTCGGCCATATACCCTCATTGCGAAATATTTTCTCAAAATCCTCAGGATTCTGTGTCAAAAACATATTAGCCTTGCCAAACATGCCCGGCAGATGAACGACGTCGCCCTTTTCCTTCAACAGTGAGCCGAGAAATTGGGGTAAATCTTTGTTGTGGAATTTACCGCCCGGTATATAACTGCTTATCATTTCCCAAGGTGTAACGGTAGGACATTCTGAAATGGGTTTAGCCAATGTTTCCGAATCCACAAGATTGGCTGATGTGGCATATGTGCGAGGCTGAATTAATAAAAAAATAAATTTATTATATATTCGATTTTTAATTTTAACTGAGCCTTAGTGAAGTTTAGTATTGCTTTAGTCCATTCAGTTCATCACATGAGTTTTTTAGGCAAACCATTGTGAAATACAAAATTCCATATCTATATTAAAAAATCTTAGGACCATTTCAAAACATATGCTCGTAGTTATACTACAAGTTATTGCTATCAGCTACCGTACACCAGAACTTATCGTGAACTCTATACTGTAGACCACACATCAGCAGAACTTTTATCAAACAATGAATTCGTCTGGTCATGCTTACTTTTCAAATTCTTTAAGGAAAAATACTCTCAATAAACCGGGAAGGCATTCCGAAGACCTTGCAAGACAGGATGTTTTATGACGGCTCTTACCTAACACGACATAGATATGTTGGTGGCGTGCTTGTCACGTGTAAACTTACATATCCTGAAAATTATATTACGAAGCCATGTACGGATGTTTTGCTACTTGATGGAAAAGGAGTTAGAGAGGAGAAGTTCTCTGTGATTTACCAACTATCAACAAAGGGAATATACATCGGCCCATCATATAATTTAACTGATTCCTTACTTAGGATTAAGGATTCTGATTCAGATTCTGATAATTACTTTCACTGTTATCGTTCCATTTCGGTTTCATTCCCAGTCTGTCCCCTTTTTGTTTAGATGGTTCCGGTTCAACTATAAACAAATTTCTAGGCTTACAAACGCTTATGACTACATCGACTTAAGAGTAGTCATTTTTACTCTATACACAACGACTTCTTTTGGGCGTTCAGGGTATAACAAGTTTACGAAAATCTGTATGGACCGGATGAAAATGGAATTGGACTCGACTTAGAAATATAAAGGGTACGCAATGTGATTTGAACTCATTGAGCTACGGCCACTACAATTTTGTTTACTTGAGTATAAATCCGATGACAAAGGTCAAGAGGGCTAGGTATTGATTTTTTTTGACTTCACATTTTATAATTATTCGTGCTCAGAATCCATTAAAATATTCTACGTAACCTTTAATTTAGGTCAGAGATATTTTAATTGAATAATTAAAACTTGCCTTCACTGTCAATTGGTGTTGTCCGGCCAAAGCTTTGCACAAATTCAATGTCTGTTGTTGTCGTTGTGCAATGCCGGCACCGCACACAAATTTTAGCTGTATCATGGTGATTTTTTAAATTTTGTATCACAACTTGTTATGAGAACTGTTCCATAAACACTAAACTGATCAAAACAAAATTTGTTTTGTATAATTTTAGTTTGTTGAGGTACTAAATACGAAACATGATTGGAGGTATTCTAGTTATTAAGATCTAACAAGCAAACAAGGTACTCATTCTCCAATTTTTATAATCAAGTATATAAGAGTAAGAGAGTATTTGGTTCTCTTTACGCTTATCTTTTAGTATTTTATTTAATATTAATGGAGTGCCTACATATGTAAATGGCTTTGTTGTGTTTTGGTGAATGGGCAAAATTGTTGATAGCTTCGGTATGAATTGGATTAGTGAGCGCTTAGAAAAAGAAATTGCAGAAATAAAAATTTTGATAGCATTCACCGCCATATGAAATTTGTTTCAGTTCTTTTAAATAAGAGTGATAAGGAGTACATAAAGGTTAGATTACAGGTTGCTGGGGGGTCGGCCTATAATTCTGAGTAGCTACAGAAAATGCTTCATAAACAATTTCTAAAACCAAACTTACGGTCTAAGTGACACATTTGATTGCACTTTTCAGATAAACGTTAGCTTCTAGCTGAAAAAGGACACAGATTGACTCTTCCTTGAACAAACAAATTTTGTTTTATTAATTTTGACTTTCAAATTGCTTAACATAGATAACAAAACACCAGTACTCTCTCAACACAATTCGATACCCTTTTGGAAGCGAGAAGGTCTCCATGACCAATTTTTATCTTTGGTTGCAACTATCACCCAGCAATTAATCTTTATGGGAGACACTTCATTAAGGCCTGACAAATTTGCCATAAATTATAGCACAATTCGTTAGATTTGAGTGAGTGAGTGTGTTCGTGTTTGTTTGTAATTGTGTATGTTTGTATTTGTAGCAGAGGCACTCTTCTACCATGGGCTGTGATGACGATGACAGTTTTAAATTACTGGCGCCGTCACGTGACTGCGTGTGTTTCGGCTTCATTTGTATGGAAAAGGATGCTTCCGGTTTGGAAGGGGAGAAGGTTGACGCAAAAGAAGCTCTAGCACGCGCCTTCATTATTTTCCCCAAACACAAACACACACAGACACTCACAAACTCAAAAGACGAGCATAGTAAAGAAGTAGAAGGAAATGCTTTGGCAGTGCACAAAGGCATTTTGTGGCAAAAAGATTTTGTTTCGCTTATTTGCGTTTTAATTGGAGTTGGAGTTGTTGTTTTTCTTCGTTGTTTCGCTTTGGGGCTGTCATCAACAGATGCAGGCGTTGAAAGTAGAATGGTGGCGGTGAACAAAAAAGCGAGCATTTTAATTTTAATTTTCCGTTGGGTAAAGCAAATTAGCTCTAAATTGTTGGAAAATGTATACAAAATAATTAAAACAATGAACATTGAAATTAAAAGAAAAATTAAGTTTTTTAAGTTCCGGAATTTTGAACAATACCGGTTGGGCTTCAGTCAGTTGGCAAAATTGAGAGCATGACAGGAGTAAAAAGAATTAAGAGATTGTAACTAAAGGATATGAGTGGGTAGAAAAGGCCTAGAAAAGGGTTTTAATGGAATGGTTCTGGAAATAGATTTCAGTGCTAGTCCCAGAAGGTATAGAAGGTAGACTCACAATTAAAATACCTGCAGGATGGAGGTCATATTTATCTACTGCTATCGGAACCGCAATGAACTAGACAATATATAATATCTACTAAAGCTTGTCTTTAACAAGAAGAAGATGGAAGATTCTTGGTTGAACTACATACGTTTGACAAGTTGAAAACCCTTCCTTTTAAGGTCCGTCACATTAGCATTAGAAACAGATTGTGGAAGAAGGTCTTTATATATGAGATTAGAGATAAGAGATAAGCGATAAGAGATAATAGATAAGGGATAACGGATAAGAGATAAGAGATAAGAGATGAGAGATAAGAGATAAGAGATAAGAGATAAGAGATAAGAGATAAGAGATAAGAGATAAGAGATAAGAGAAAAGAGATAAGAGATAAGAGATAAGAGATAAGAGATAAGAGATAAGAGATAAGAGATAAGAGATAAGAGATAAGAGATAAGAGATAAGAGATAAGAGATAAGAGATAAGAGATAAGAGATAAGAGATAAGAGATAAGAGATAAGAGATAAGAGATAAGAGATAAGAGATAAGAGATAAGAGATAAGAGATAAGAGATAAGAGATAAGAGATAAGAGATAAGAGATAAGAGATAAGAGATAAGAGATAAGAGATAAGAGATAAGAGATAAGAGATAAGAGATAAGAGATAAGAGATAAGAGATAAGAGATAAGAGATAAGAGATAAGAGATAAGAGATAAGAGATAAGAGATAAGAGATAAGAGATAAGAGATAAGAGATAAGAGATAAGAGATAAGAGATAAGAGATAAGAGATAAGAGATAAGAGATAAGAGATAAGAGATAAGAGATAAGAGATAAGAGATAAGAGATAAGAGATAAGAGATAAGAGATAAGAGATAAGAGATAAGAGATAAGAGATAAGAGATAAGAGATAAGAGATAAGAGATAAGAGATAAGAGATAAGAGATAAGAGATAAGAGATAAGAGATAAGAGATAAGAGATAAGAGATAAGAGATAAGAGATAAGAGATAAGAGATAAGAGATAAGAGATAAGAGATAAGAGATAAGAGATAAGAGATAAGAGATAAGAGATAAGAGATAAGAGATAAGAGATAAGAGATAAGAGATAAGAGATAAGAGAAGGGAGATAAGAGATAAGAGATAAGAGATAAGAGATAAGAGATAAGAGATAAGAGATAAGAGATAAGGGATAAGAGAAAAACAGAAAAAAAAGAGTAAATTTTGTCCTTGTTAAAAAGACATTTTTTAAAGCAAACATTCCCAATTTTAAGGATTTATTCATGAATTGAAGTAAAAGTGCCTTAAAACAAAAGTCACAATTGGATAACAATAAAATAAAATTTGATGAACATCCAATACACTTAATAAAAATACATGGAAAAACTAAAAATTATTAGTATCTTCTGGTGGCCTCTCGGAAGAGGCAATAAGCCCCAATTTTTTTACTATGGCGCTTAAAAAAAATATTCTTGCATTAAAAAATAATTAAATTGTCTGTGACTTCATTGCCTCATAAAACAGACAAGCACTTACCATTGAACCAATTAAAATTAATTTAAAATCTTTCCATAATTAATTCCTGTAATTTTCATTCTTAACAGTTATTCATAACCCCCAGTCCATATCAAATAAATTTTCTCTTCTCACTATGTCTTATAAGTTTTATGCAATAAATATTACTTATGTACCCCTTCTCCAAAACCGCTTTATCTTCTCAATTACAATTTGCATGAATCACAAACAAACAAAAAAATTATCCGAAATTTTGACACCACTTAGACACATCAGCATTTTAAGAACCGAAGTGTATGTGCACACGCATGTGTACATTTTATGTAAGGACTTGTGTGTGAGATACAAACACAATACGGATGATATGCTTGGGGTAATAAAGGATTAACATCGACATTTTCTCGATGTTGCCGCACCTTTGTACCTTTTTACAATTTAACGATGTGCCATGATTAAATTTTGAGTGTCTGTCATTATGGCAACCGAAATGCATTAGTATGCGTAATAAGTTTGCCAACACTGATTTAACGACAGTGAAAATGCGCCACGGCAGGGTTGTAGGATTGTGTGGCAAGAAAAGCCCTTTTGATGTGGTGGAAAAGGTAAAGATGAAAGTGTGTGTAATGAAATTTAATGATTATTAAAATTTGATTGTCAATAGGAAATTTGATTATCAATTCGTTTTATAATGATTTTTTTTAATCATTTTTTTATAAGGAAATTTTGTACATCAAAAGGTATTTGATACTTTAAATTCAAGAGGATACGATTAAATTTTCCGTAACTCCTGTCTTCTTACTGACATTTTCCTTTTTTTCCTCTCTTTCTCTTGAGTTCCTCAATTATGCTTGGCAGTTTCTTTCACCATAAAAGCAAAAACAACAAAAAAAACACTTCAGGTGTCAACTTGAACTGCCAATGAAATTGGCTAAAAGCATAACGTAATAAAAACAGGTAAATCGGTAGTATATATAGCAGTAAATAGTGGTTGAAGTCGATCGCAAAAATGTCAGCCCGTAGAACATAAAATGTCATAGCAAAAAGGTATTTATAAATTATCCTGTCACAAAAATGTGTATTTCCATTCATTTGTGCTGGATTCTATATTTTGTTCGAATTTTTCCATTCCTTCCGTTCTATTTTCAGGTACATTCTTCGCCACAATGGCTGTTGTTGTAATATTTTTTCGCCATGTTTGGATTTTTTTGTTTGTTTGGTTTTTGCTATTGTTAATGTTACTTTTAATATTCAAAAGATGACGCCTGAGTGGGACAGTGTTGTGTGTTTTTTTAAATACAATTTTAGTAACAAAAATTAATGATATTTAAAAATGTAATTGACGGTAAGTATACAGTATTTTATGAATTTAAATGAATTTTGATAATTTCAAATTACACAGATTATACAAATTACATGAAATTACTTTGGATTACTTTCCATTACATGTAATTACAATGTAAGGATGTTTTTTTTTAACATTTCAATACTTACATGTAATTACTTGGGATTACTTGTCACATCATTACTTACTTGCAATTACATTTTTGATTACAATTCCATAGACTTCAATAAATAAAATTTTTAGATTTCAATTCTCTTTAGTTCATAACATTTTATTTCATTACAATTATTTTGAATTACATTACATGTCAATACCATTCCTTACACTCCACTATTTTGTTCAATGCAAATACATCTGAAAGTGTTCAGTACTTTCAAGCCCTTTCTACTCGATTTAAATGCACTGGAATATATTTTTCAGGAATTGGAAATGCTTTCATTGTAATCAATTCCATCATCCAAATACAATATATTACATTCCATTACAATTTCACATTCAGTGTGTGGCACAACACTGCCACTCCAAAGAATTCTCAGCTTGTCATTTTTTGTTCCTGTAAGGTATTGACAACAACGGAAAAAAGACATTTGTCATGTTCGCCGTTGACAATGAAAATATTACGTTTTCGTGTTTCCTTGTTGGATACGCTTTCATTACCAGCGTGCCTACCTACCCCAGCTCCGCCATTACACCGCCACCCAACTTCAAGGTAAAACGTGTGAACACGACACTAAGTGAAAGCTGAGATTTTATTGTGCACCCCTCAGGAAGAAAACAAAATGGGAAAACAAGCAACAAATCAATGGAACAAAATACCGGATACAAAAAAAAAATAATAATAAAATGGTGGAGCAAAGAAAAAATGAAATTACATTTTTAATAAAAAATTAAACACATTTTAAAGCAACGAAAAATGACACTTAATAAAAAAACCAGAAATATATGTTGTAGATGGTGTGAAGGAAGTGCGTACAAAAAATCATAGGTGTGTCGTTGACAACAGCTGACAACAAACAAATTTCATGCACACACAAATTCCTGCTCACACGCGTATTCATATCGAGTTGCGTTGCCTTATTGAATTGCCAAGTGGAACTGTTTTTCTTCGCACGTGTTGGCACGTGGTGGCGGCAATGTTAACCTATTGCATGCGAGGTCCTAGGGGAATGTGAGTGCGTGAAAAATGACACTTATTGCAAAAAGCAGAAATAAAAAGATTTTTTATTGCTTTTTTTTCTAATTTTGTTAAAATCTGCATGAAAAAAATGATTTTTACTTTATACTTTAAGAAGTCAACATTCAATTGATTCGGAATAAAATACGTAATTTGTAATTTATCCTTTTTACAAAGAATTAAAGCAGGTAGCTGATAGAAGTGTATATAAGACCTATTCGCAAAATTGACGTAAGCGACATTTTTCTGAAATCGATTTTTTTATGACTGATCAAGAATATATATATTATTTTTCCATACCGACCACTCCTAATTATGGGCTTTACAAGCGTTGTGTCAAAGTGAATATAAAACATCCTGTCACTGTAGTGTGTGGGAGAGGGCATACTTAGTATCTGGGCAGAAGAGAACTTTACAGGGGATGCAAAGCTAAACTACCAGACAGTCAAGTATCAAGTGCATGATAATTTTGCCACAACCTTCTCGAGCTATTTTCCCATCCATCAATCTTGACCCACATCCATCCAATCTCATTCATAACTCCCTACGACATGTAATTAAAAGTAAAATGTAAATTCCACACTAATCACAGTCCATGCATGAATGAATGGACATGAGTGGAGTCCTTTCAGTTCTGCTAAACTGTCGTTGAAAAGTGTAAGTAAGTACTAAATGCCAGTTGAGCGTCATAATAACTTAACTCCAGTTTTATATGAAACAAAAACAGAAACAGCCAAGCAACAAACAACAAACAACATGCATTAGTATCATTCTGAGTTAAAGCGCACTTAAAATTAACAATGAGCAGCTTAATGCCATAAACTACAAATACGAACATACAAGCAAACACACTCGCACACGCACACACTTAAATTCATTCATGCAAGCCCGGCATACATCGTGCGACCATGTCAAATGTGCTACATTTAAGCACATTTCCGCTTTGCATGTGGTAGCAGTGGTGTATGTAGTATCCTTGTTTTCAGCTCAGCGATGATGGGCTAAAGGAGAGCGTAAGGGGGGGTGGAGAGAGAAGGTTGGTGGCATTAATAACAAGAAAAACAACAACAGCAGCAACAACTTTTATTAACATTTCGCATGTAAGTGCGGTCGGAAAGGGAAATTTGCTCGCTGCTGATGTTGCTGCTGATGATTGTATTTATTTATTTGATATACATATGTGTGTGTTTGATGTGCACGCTTTTGTGTATTTGCTGTGTGTGTGTGTGTGTAATGACTTCCGTTTTCCGTTTCTGTATTATTTTCATTTATTTGTTAACATGTATTTTATGATGACAAATGATCAATTAATCTATAATGGAAAAATAATTCATTCAAAATGATTTTCATGTACTAAGTACTTCATAAAAAAAAAAATATGATGATACAAGTGCAATTGACATTCGTGCTCAGTGAACTTTTGAATAAAATTTATTGGAAAAAAACAAATTTTGAACAATAAAATATGACATGGTAAGGACATTTTCGAAAATTAAATGGATTGGAATGGATGTGTGAAGCGGAATTTAAATAAATAAATTAAATTGAATTTGGTTTAAAAAAGCTTGTCTTGGGAAAAAAATATATTTTTGGGTGGCAATTGATGACGTTCCACAGCATGACTATGACGAGTTAGCAAAAGCCATTGTTCAGTGGAAACCAAACAGACCGCAGATGTCCTACCCCGAAGAGTTGTTCCAGACTGGAGGCGATGAGCTGCCTAGTGATTAAAATCTCAGTGCACTTTGCCCAACCCGCAAGATATGTGATTTTACGCCAACAATCGTCGCAACTTTGCATCGCATACAAGGTCCTCTCGAGTGTACTATGTGAATGGCTGAATCATTCCGTCAACTAACTTATTGGCTCCTATCAGTCAGATATTCACATTACATCAAATCCTAAAAAAATACCCAAGAAATGGAAATCGCCTAGTGTGAACTTGGTATCCCTGCGGAGCTCTTACTCGTACAGGCTTTGCAAAATAACACTAAGTAGCACCAGCAGCTCAGTAAGGATTGGGAAGGACCTCACCGAACCATTTGATACCAAGCGAGGTTTCAGAAAAGGTGATTTCTTGCCGTACCTGCTTTTGGATAGGATTTTGAGAGCAGCTGAGCTGAATCACATTAGTGTAATCTTCTACAAGTTTGTCATGCTACTGCCATGTGCCAATGATATCGACATCATTGATAGAATGATGCTTCGTCGATCAGTCAGTGAAGCGTTCTTCAAATGGAATCGCATAGAGTGGGTCGTGTGGTGAACGAGTACTTTCTGTCAACAAATAAAATGTTAACATACTTTGGATAAGACCTTATGCCCTAGAAGGACATAAACAAGTGAAACTTACTCACTTCCTTCATTTATGAAAATTCAAATGCAAGGGACCATTTTAACCTTTTCTTATTTTTCCTTTTTTCTTAATTTTATTTTGAACTTTCAGCTTTTCATATAATCTTTTTAAACTTTAATCTTTTTAATTACTAGTAAAAGTACACTATGGAGTACCTTTTTAAAAGAAATTATTTTCTACTTTTTCTAAATGTCAAAGCCTTCACTTTACGCCAAATGTCACGCGAATCGGCCATCATCAGTACAGCCAACTTGATAAGAACGTAAAGAATGTCGGCCACACTAAGCACTGAAGCACCCAGGAACAGAGCTAGAATACCGCCAAAGTTTCCCAGCAAATCCATTTTAGTGTATTCCAAGCGAGTGGCGTATTTGGTTATCACTCGCTGGCCATAATGGATATCTGCCTTAATTGTCAGCGCTGTGCGATTGCCTCTTCTGAAATTATTTCTCAAATGAAATCGGCTATCGATGAGACCTTTCATTTACCTTTGGAGTCGTCTGACATTCATCTTTGCTAGATATGTCATTGAATAACAACTGTCTAGACATTCACAGAACATACCAGGACGTTTATCTTCGATGAATCGATCCTGGGTGGGTACTTTGATGTAGCTAAAAACGTCTGTAAAATTAAGGAATTACTCATATGTGCATTCAAAGAGTAAATTCTGTTGAGATACATTTGCAGCAAATAAATTGTTTTTTAATTCAAAATTGAACGAAATAACTAAAATCATTTACTGTAGTAAAATTATCAATTCTTACCACGATGGTCGTAGATACAAATGAAATCATAAGCGGCACACTCGCGATGTTTAGTTACTAAGAAGATTAGGAAAATGAAAAGAATTCCCAAAATTCGTATTTGACTAACCTGTGTTGGGCAGGAACATTGGTGTTGTGCAATTGCATAACTTTATAATGTGATGCTGCAGACACTGTGTAAAGCAATTGAAACGATTATACGGCAAATCCACAATTTTTTCGTATCTGTCTAATTTTTCATCCTAGTGAAACATAAAATTTTGAATTAAAGATGACAGAAATATTTGCAGACACATGAGTTGGACTCACCGCAAAGAGACAACGTCGATGTTCCGGCAACATACCGCGTGTATTCTCCGAGGTCTCAGTGATTTGCGGTGTAATAGTTATAAAATTATGGGTTTCCGAGTGCAGTGTTTGAGACAAGTCATCACTCCACTGATCAGAGTTTTTGATCATAAGCTAGGAGGTGGAATTTTTATAAATATTCTGCGTCCATTATAACCGTCTCATTGAGGTCTTACGTCCACCGCAAATGGAGTTGTGTTACCGGGACGTTCACTCGAGCTGTTGTGTCGTATGGTGAAGATCAAGCCCGTTCCTTCGCCAGCTTCGCCAATATGCCAGGGATATTGTTTATCTTTAAGCTAATTTAAAGGATTTTCATACAATTTTGTGTAGAGACTTACGGGTCAGATAAAGAGCTAATTGATAGGAAATGTTTTGCCCTCTCCCTTACCTGCTTCTTCTTGGATTCCTCGGAGATCATTGAATTGAACACCATGCATACCCCACTTGTTGTACGTTCAGCCACGAACAACTTACAACAATCGACGTGCATTCCATCAAACATACAATCGCTAAGAACCTCATCGCAACGAAAGGACATTAGCTGAGTCAACTCCGTCACACTGATACCATCGATTTGTCTTAAAAACAACTTTCGAGCGATCACGATACTCAAATGATCAAATTGTTCGAAATGGAAGCCCTCCAGTGCTACCAACATTTCGTGGAAAGCCTCACGCAACTCTGCGGATGGCTTAGGTGGCAGAAAACGTTCTTCGGCTGCCTTTAGCTTAGACCAGTTAACATGATTATGCGGACAAATGCCCACGGCGGGAAAATCAATAAGATGCACGGGAAATTGAGAAGTCTCAACGACCGTCTCCAAATGTTGTTGATTGTGACGCTTCGCTAGTGTCGAATACATGGCAATGCTACCTGCAAAGGCGGCTATAACCACGGCCGCCCAGAAGCAACGGATAGATTTGCGTTTCTCGTCTTTAGCCCAAATGTAGCACACAGCATGGATGGTGGTATTTTCACCGGCCGTGTGCTGTAGGAGTTTTTGATATTTGCCTGTCTTCGGTAGTTTTTGTTGATATTGGGTTGAAAAGATTTGCAAACCGACTTTATTTGGCTTGTGATGCACCAACTCGTTTTCGTAAATCATCGCGAAGCGTTCAGGGTCCGCAGGAAACTGACAAATCGAATTGAAGCAATTTAGGTTAAACGATGAGAGCTAGTATTCACCATATACCGCATACGTATGCGCTACTCTGGTCTTAATTGATTTAATGAAGTTATTTCGAACTTTGCTGCCTAATTTGATAACCTTGGCAATTGATTTGACTGCTTTCCTTTAATGACGCAATATCGGATAAATATCGGAAACTCCTACAGCACACGAGCGGTGAAAACTCAAATCGATGGAGTCACTGTGACGGAGTTAACTCAGCTGATGGCATTCCATTGCGATGAGATTCTTAGCGATTGTGTGTTCCATGAAATGCCCAACGAGTGTTGTAAATTGTTTGTGGGTGAACGCACCAGAAAGGGTGTGTATGTGGTGTTCAATTCAATGATTTCCGAGTAGTCAAAGAAAAAGAAAGTAAAGGAGTAACAAATAGAGAAGAAAAATTAAACAACTCTATACAAATTTAGATCGAAAGATGGAAGTGGGAGAGTACCCATTTGTTGACAATCTTCCTGAGAAGTCTCTACACAAAGCTTCCTCCTATTAGCTTACAGAAGCATACTAACCATTTAATATTGGTGAAGCTGGCGAAGGTACAGGCTTTAAGTTTACCATAGGCCGTAACGACTCATACATACGTCCTGGCAATGAATTGCCATTTGATATGAAAGTAGGTCCAATTGGGAAATAATCAAAAATAAGAAGAATCGGTCAACTGTTACACCTATTCCCATATAAGTGAAAAATTATGTTTTGTAAAAATTTTACCACATTTCGCTGAAATACGATGGTACCAAAGAAGGTTTTTAAGGTCTCTGATTTCGAATTTAATGTTGAAGTTTAAAAATTTTAAATGGCGACCGAAATTTAGAGATTTTATGAATAGTATGAAACTTGGTTTAGGGCAGTTTTTGCCTTAGTAGATGTAGGGCACATATATAAGTCTGCTTTGACCGACTGCAACACTTGTTTTTTTATGAAAATTCAGATGCAAATTTTTCCTTTCAACATTTTTGTTTTTTATTTATCTTTTCTTCTTAATTTTATTTTGAACTTTCAGCTTTTCATAAATTCACAATGAAGTACATATAAAAAGAAACTATTTTCTATTTTTTCTAAATTTCAATTGAAATTTGAAGCCCTTTAGTTTACGCCACATGTCACGCCTTTCGGCCATCATCAGTATAGCCAACTTGATAAGAACGTAAAGTATTTCGGCCAAACTAAGCACAGAAGAACCCAGGAACAGAGCTAGAATACCGCCAAAGTTTGCCAGCAAATCCATCAAAGTGTATTCCAAGCGAGTGGCATATTTGGTTATCACACGCTGGCCATAATGGATATCTGCTTTAATAGTCAGCGCTGTCCGGTTCCTGCTTAGGAAATTATTTCTTAAATGTAATATTGATGAGATATTCCATTTACCTTCGGAGTCGTCTGACATTTTGCGTTGTTAGATATATCATTGAATAACAACTGTCCAGACATTCGCAAAACATGCCAGGTCGTTTATCTTCGATGAATCGATCTTGGGTGGGTACTTTGAAGTAGCTAAAAACGTCTGTAAAATTAAGGAATTACTCATATGTGCATTCAAAGAGAAATTTGCAGCAATTAGCATTTGCTTATTCTTACCACGATTGTCGTAGATACAAATGAAGTCAAAAGCGGCACACTCGCGATATTTAGTGACTAAGAAGATTAGGAAAATTTTAAGAATTCACAAAATTCGTATTTAGCTAACCTGTGTGTGGCAAGAACAATGGTGTTGTGCAATTGCATAACTTTATAATGTGATGCTGCAGACACTGTGTAAAGCAGTTGAAGCGGTTGTAAGGCAAATCCACAATTTGTTCATATCTGTTGGCTTTTTCATTCTATTGAATTGTACGATTTTGAATTAAAAATGGGAGAAATGTTTGGGTCTTCACAAGTGTTTAACTTACCGCAAAGAGACAACGTCGATGTTCCGGCAACATACCGCGTGTATTCTCCGATGTCTCAGTGATTTGCGGTGTAATTGTTATAAAATTATGAGTCTCCGAGTGTAGTATTTGAGACAAGGCATCACTCCACTGATCGGAGTTTTTGATCATAAGCTTGGGGTGAAACTTTTATATATACAAAAAATTTTATATTTTACGTTCATTAAGGTCTTACGTTTACGGCAAATGGAGCTTTGTTGCCTGGACGTTCATTCGAGCTGTTGTGTCGTATGGTGAACATCAAACCCGTACCTTCACCAGATTTGCCAATATTCCAGGGATACTGTTCGTCTATAAGCTAATGAAAGGAATGTTCATACAATTGATAGGAAATGTGTGCACTCCAACTTTGGTCACTCCATTAGTGCTACCTTTTTTCGATACACATTTCTTATATCTTTCAGTTCTGATTTTAACCTCTCCCTCTTACCTTCTTTTTCTTGGATTCCTCGGAGATCATTGAATTGAACACCATGCATACCCCACTTGTTGTACGTTCAGGCACAAACAACTTACAACATTCGACGGGTATTCCATCGAACATACAATCGCTGAGAATCTCATCGCAACGAAAAGCCATCAACTGAGCCAACTCCGTCACACTGACACCATCGATTTGTTTTAAAAACAACTTTCGAGCAATCACGATACTCAACTGGTTAAATTGTTCGAAATCCAAACCTTCAAGTGCTACCAACATTTCGTTAAAGGCCTCACGCAACTCTACGGGTGGCTTAGGTGGCAGAAAACGTTCTTCGGCCGCCTTCAGCCTAGCCCAGTTAACGTGATTGCGCGGACAAATGGCCACGGCGGGAAAATCAATAAGATACACGGGAAACTGAGAAGTCTCAACGACCGTCTTCAAATGTTGTTGATTGTGACGGTCCGTTAGTATCGAATACATGGCAATGCAACCTGCAAAGGCGCCGATTACCACGGCCACCCAGAAGCAACGGATGGATTTGCGTTTCTCGTCTTTAGCCCAAATGTAGCGCACACCATGGATGCTGCTGTTTTCACCGGCCGTGTGTTCTAGGAGTTTTTGATATTTGCCTGCCTTCGGTCGTTTTTGTTGATATTGGGCTGCAAAGATTTGCAAACCGACTTTATTTGGCTTGTGACGCACGAATTCGTTTTCGTAGATCATCGCGAAGCGTTCAGGGTTCGCTGGAAACTGACAAATCGAATCGAGGTTTTCGTATGAGTGGTACCGTACACACAACCCTATACGCTACTTTACCGGTAATTGATTTGATAAAGTTATTTCAAACTTTGCTGCCTAAATTGATACCTGGGAAAAAGTGTTCTCTCCTGCAAATTAAGTGGATTTGATTGCATTCCTTTAATGACTCAATTCATATACAATTTCTCCTTGAGCGAAAGGTGTCCGCTGGTTAGAGAATGAAGGGTGTGAGGAAAGTCTAATGTACTTCTAGTGGTAAAAGCATGAATTATACCATCTAAGAACTATAAACTAACTTTACTAAACTAATTAACTTAAGCAGCATATACGGTTGTTATACTGGTTAGCTTTCATACGATTGAGTGGTCAGTTCCCTGAGAGCCATTCACGATGATATACGAAAACGAACTGGTGCGCTACAAGCCAAATAAAGTCGGTCTGCAAATCTTTGCAGCCCAATATCAACCAAAACGACCGAAGACAGACAAATATCGCAAACTCCTAGAACACACGGCCGGTGAAAACTCCAGCGTCCATGGTGTGCGCTATATTTGGGCTGCAGACGAGAAACGCCAGTACATCAGTTTCCTCTGGGCTACTGTGGTAATCAGCGCCTTGGCCGGCAGCATTGTCATGTATTTGACCCTGTCGCATCGTCATAATCAGCAGAATTTGAAGACAATCGTTGAGACTTCTCAGTATCCCGTGTATCGTGTTGATTTTCCCGCAGTGGCCATTTGTCCGTTCAATCACGTCAACTGGTTGCGAGTAAAGTCCGCAGAAGAACGTTTTCTGCCACCTCAGCCGTCCGTGCAGTTGCTTGAGGCCTTTCACGATATGCTGTTGGCATTGGAGGGCTTGGATTTCTCACGTTTCGATCAGTTGAGTAATGCTCGGAAGCTATCTTTGCATCAAATCGATGGTGTCAGTGTGACGGAGTTGGCTCAGCTGATGGCCTTTCGTTGCGATGAGATTCTCAGCGATTGTATGTTCGATGAAATGCCCGCCGATTGTTGTAAGTTGTTTGTGGCTGAGCGTACCAGAAAGGGTGTGTGTATGGTGTTCAATTCAATGATTTCCGAGGAGTCAAAGAAAAAGAAGGTAAAGGAGCAGTGAATAGAGCACCAAAAAATATATCAAAGTGTGGGAGTGTACCCATTTGATAACAATCTTCCTCTGAAGTCTCTACACAAAGCTTCTTTATTTTCTTTCCATTAGCTTACAGATGAAAACTATCCATATAATATTGGCAAAGCTGGTGAAGGTACAGGCCTGAAGTTTACCATACGGCGTAACGACTCATATATACGTCCTGGCAATGAATTGCCATTTGCTATGAACGTAAGTCCAATTGGGAAATTACCATAAAGAATATACAATTTTGGTAATAAAATTCATTTCTACCAGCTTATGATCAAAAGATCTGAGCATTGGAATGAGGGAGTGACTCAAACGCTACGGCCCGATACTCATAATTCAATTACGATACGACCGCAAATCACTGAGACGTCTGCGAATACACGCGGTATGCCACCGCAAAAGCGCTTTTGTCTCTTTAGTGTAAGTGTCGCATGTGCTCCCAAATACATTAAAAAATCTTTACTCTAAAAGTTGCTATTTCGCAAGGATGAACATTGGAATAAATATGAAGCAATTAAGGATCTGCCCCATAATCGTTATAATTGCCATACACAGTGTATGCAGCACCACATTATAAAAATATGCAATTGCACAATTCCACTGTTTCTGCCAACCACAGGTGGGTACAAAATTTTGAAATTCTATCAGTTATGTAATACTCTTAAATAGTTGCCAAACATCGTGAGTGCGCCGCTTGGGATTTCATTTGTCTGTATGATAATCGCGGTAAGAGTTGATAAATTCACCATCATACATACGTAAATCATTTACTCCATAAGCATTTTCTTACTTTTGCAGATATTTTCAGTTACGTCAAAGGACCCAACGAGCACAAGTTCATCGAAGATAAACGTCCTGGCATGATGTGTGACTGCCTGGACAGTTGTTATTCAATAATATATCTAGCAAAGCAGAATGTTAGACGACTCCAACGGTAAATCTAACGGGAATTTCTCCATATAAAAGATTTGTTTTGAGTAACCATTTCGTGAGCAGCAATCGTACAGCTCTGACTATCATGGTAGATATCCACTATGGCCAGCGAATGATAACCAAATATTCCACTCGCTTGGAATACACTTTGATGGATTTGCTGGCAAACTTTGGCGGTATTCTAGGGCTGTTCCTGGGTGCTTCTGTGCTTAGTTTTGCCGAAATGCTTTATATTCTCATCAAGTTGGCTTTACTGATGATTGGCGACAGGCGCGTCGTTTGGCGGAAAGTTAGGGGCTTCAAATTAAAATTAAAATTAAAATTTAGAAAAACTAGAAAATAATGAATTTTTGGCAAGTACTTTATTGTGTATCAATTGTGTCTTAATTTTAACTCTTAAGTACTAAAAAAATAATGAAAAATAAAGGGGAGTGATAACATCGTAGATGTAGAAGGTATCCGCCGAACTTAGATTTATTTATATTTTTTGGTCGATAGCTGACGGTGTAGGGTTGCGCCGTGGTTTCGGTAATGCCAATATTTTTCCAATTCACTGAAAGGGCTGTAAAATCCGTCGAGTTTAATGCAAATTTCTCTGATTGATTTCAATATATTAGGGCGATTCATTTAAAGTGGGAAACCCCTCGGAAACGATTCAATTGTGCAGATGAGCAGTCAAAATATATGAAATTTGACAGTTCTTTTAAGCAACTGCGCGTGTTCGGCCCAAACACAAACGAACCTAAAAGTATGGAAGTTAGTCAATTTTGTTCGATTAAGAAGTTTACAAGTAGCTAACTTTTTGTATTTTTATCTAATCGTCGATATTTATCTACAACAACCTCTTAATTGAGTATAAAGAAGTGCTTATAAATGCATGTATAGGGGATGCCCCCTATACATGCAAAGCATTGGTTCAATTAAAAAAAAATTTAAAAATCTTATCAATGGCATTCGGTATTAAAGTGAAAAAAAAATATTTCCCTGATGTAGGTTTCATACTGGAGATGCCGGGGTTTGAACCCGGGACTTCTCACATGCGAAGCGAGCGCTCTACCACTGAGCTACATCCCCATTTGCATCAAACGCGTCAAATGCTGCATATCAGTACACGCCTCTGGCTGGGCCTTTGCCGATAATAATAGCCACAATCAGGGAAACGAATTGTGTGGTAATGGAGAATGACGTAACAGCTTCGTTGGTCGAACGCCTTTTTTGTTGTCAGTTCGTTCTAAGAATTTCGCATGTGCGTAGAGTACTTCTCGTTTGTTCTGTGCTCGGAGAATTGGCATTTTTTGCACGAGTTGGTCTTGCAGAAGTGCAGATGCAAATATTTATTGGATATTTTTGCATCACAACAACAATATATGCAGTGGAACCCGCTTAACTGAAACACGAATTTGTCAGACATTTGGTTTCAGTTATGCGGGTTTTTCACTTAAGGTATAGGTGCTTTTAAACAAAACCAAGCCCCTTCTTTTTAGTTAATTTCTAGGCATAAAGAATAAACAAAATTAACGAATTGAAGATAACAGACTGAAACCGTCTTTGTAGCGCATTTCGTTAGCAAAGCAGCATTCTGTCGTTGCTTTGCTAAAAAAATGCGCTGGCATGTCCGTTCAAAAATACCACTACGATGAAATTTATGAAATAGCTTATGATTTTTTTTTGGCATTGACCTTCATTGGATACAAATTTTTTTTTATTTTGGGGTAATATACGAGAAATTGATTAAGTCCGCCATATAGTGAGTTGTGGTTCCAGTTCAGAATATTAATATTTTCGAGAAATATGGAGCATAATTTTTTGCAATATATTTTTGAAATACTATGGCTGGAAACGCAGCATTCCAAACCTGATTTATATTTGTATTTTATTCGATATATTTTTCAAATATATATATATAAAATATATATATATTAAAAATTTTCTAATATTTTAGAAAATAAGGGTGATTGTCTTTTTTTTAATGCAATATTATAGAAAATACATGAACCTAAGAGTCCTCAGTATTATTTGTCCATTTAGCCGATTGGCTAGCCGCCGCCGACTGAAATTGGATCAGCCGCCGCCTCCGACGATGTTCCATCGGCTGACACCTCTGAAATAGAACACAATCAAATCAAAAAACAAAACAAACAACACAAAATTATTTTAATTACAAAAAATACATATATTGCCGTGCAGGCATCGCATTTGGCTTTCCAAGAACGTTTTCGACCATTGCCAAAACTGGTCTTATCAGTTGGATTCTACATGTGTATCATACTGTATTCATTACATATCTTTCTTACAATTGTTACATAGAAGATATTTATTTTAATTTTGTTTTCTCGTTATTTTTCTAATGCAATTTTCCTACCCAATTTTTGCTCACCCAATTTTTCTAGTCTGACCGATTCTGTTTTTATTATTGTGAAAAAAACACTTTTTGATACCATAAAATTTCTTTCTCTATTTTTCATGGTATCACCGGAATCTCACCATCTTATGCACTGTGGCAACATCATCTTTTGATGTTATCGATAAAATACCATAGTTCGATTTACACATCTCAGGCGAGTAGCTGCTTGATCAGCCAAATGTGTTAGAACTTTGGAATGTGATTTAAATGTTTTTATATTTCATAAAACCGCGGAATAGTTTCCTTGTTTAACAATATTACTACGCTTTAATTGTCCCAATTAGTTTTCGTGCTACAATCAACAAACAGCAACAGATTTTTTAAAGACAAGTCACACAAATAAAACCAAAATGTGTATTATTCGCCCTTTTGAATTTTGAACGCAATAGATTGCCTTAAATATCCCTTTTGTGTTAATAACTTTGTATATTCCAGATATTTGAATCATTTTCATACAATTTTTAGTCAACTCTTTAATCAATCAAAAAAATTTGTTTGTCTCTAAACAGCTTTTGGCAGTTTTTTCAAAAACCGCTTATTCTGCAAACCTTGCAAGTCTACAGATCTCATTATTTTCCCGCCACTCTCAACCAACTGCCAATAGTGTTACTATGTTTTCCCTATAACTCAACCCGTGATTAATTTAAACCTGTGATTAATTTAAGCCTGTTGATCAATTTTTTTAAAATGAAAATTGTTGACACAAAAGTCAAATATAAATTCATGTGTTTAAATTCAAAATGTTCGCATTCAAAGTGTTCCCCTTCGCAATCAAGTGAGAAAACCTCATAATTTCCGCCTATATATTCTCGTGCATTCTTATTGGATAATTACGTTCTGACAGCAGTGATGCTAAATTGAGGGTAATTTCCCTTTTTGAGGAATTTTTCGGTCGGATTTTACCTAAAAGGGAAAAAGGTACTTTTTGTATCCATTTGAAGAAAAAAACGGATTTTTTAAATTTCATTCTTTTATATATTTATACTTATATGTATATAAGTTTTTTTATTAAAAATTATGCAATTTTTCTACAAAGTACCTTTCAATAATTATTATTAATTGAAACCAATTTTTTTTTGGTCGATTTGATTGGACAAAGGGGCGTGGCACCGCCCACACAACACGTAACTTAAATAACAGCTAATTAAGCAACTATTGGATATATTTTAATGAAATTTGGAATGGAGCTGTATAGTATGTTTTTCCTGCTATGTGTCGAATATGTGAATAATTGGACAAGGGGCGTGGCACCGCCCATACAACACATAACTTAAATACCAGCTAATTAAGCAACGATTGAATATATTCTAATGAAATTTAGCATGGAGTTGTATGTTTTCCCAGCTATGCGTCGAATATGGAAATAATTGGACAAAGAGGCGTGGCACCTCCCACACAACACATATATACCAGCTAATTAAGCAACTATTGGATATATTTTAGTGAAACTTGGAATGGAGTTGTACTGCTATGTGTCGAATATGGGATTAATTGGACAAGGGGCGTGGCACCGCCCATACAATTTTCTACTCCATATCACGGTTAAACGGCTTTACTGATTTGATTGAAATTTTAAGTTAAAATTGTGTTAGTAATGGAATTTGCAATAGGACTTGCGTCCTTGCACATTTTTAGAGTGAATCATAACATGTGGGATTACAGCTGCCGCCAAGGGCGTCCTTGGCCATTTTTTGGGTGAATCATGCCGGGTGGGATTACAGCTGCACCAAGTGCTTGCTTGGCCATTTTTTGGTTGAATCATACAGGGTGGGATTACAGCTGCCACCAAGTACTTGCATGGACATTTTTTGGGTTGGTCATACCGGGTGGGATTACAACTGGCACCAAGTGATTCCTTGGACCTTTTTTGGGTGAATCATACCGGGTAAGATTGATTGGCCATTTTTTGGTTAAATCATACCGGGTGGGATTAGCTGCCACCAAGTGACTCCTTGGACCTTTTTTGGGAGAATCATACCGGGTAAGAGTACAGCTGCCACCAAGAGCGTCCTTGGACATTACAACTGGGATTACAACTGGCTCCAAGTTTCACGGGGGGAATTACCCATCAACTACAGCGTCCATTGAAGTTGTCGCAAATTCCTATTAATTTTATACAACCCGTGCAACGCCGGGTATGTTACAGCTAGTACATATATATATATATATCCTCAAATCTGAGGCGAGCTTTTTAATACACTTCCACATGAGCTGATATTTGGTACACTGATATAACTCGGTTGACAATACATTCTATTAATCCATCAGTGGCGTAAAGGGCTATGGGGGGACTCAAACCCCTTCTTCTTAAACATGACATAACTTCCAATTCCTTCAGGCTACAATGATGAAATTTGGTAGGTGTCTTCTTATTGACAAAATGAAACTTTATACTCTTTGGAAGGGGGGGGGGGGGGGAGGGGGTGTGGGGCAATTTAAAGTTCTTACTGGAATTTTGTTTTTAGGTTTGAATTCGGGGAAAAGAGTAAAACAGGGGAAAAACCGGACAGAAAAGGGGGGGGGGGGGAAATCTGACAAATTCGTGTTTCAGTTAAGCGGGTTCCACTGTATATATTGTTGTTGTGATGCAAAAATATCCAATAAATATTTGCATCTGCACTTCTGCAAGACCAACTCGTGCAAAAAATGCCAATTCTCCGAGCACAGAACAAACGAGAAAGCATTGATAGCAACAACAAACGCCACACAAAGTACTCTACGCACATGCGAAATTCTTAGAACGAACTGACAACAAAAAAGGCGTTCGACCAACGAAGCTGTTACGTCATTCTCCATTACCACACAATTCGTTTCCCTGATTGTGGCTATTATTATCGGCAAAGGCCCAGCCAGAGGCGTGTACTGATATGCAGCATTTGACGCGTTTGATGCAAATGGGGATGTAGCTCAGTGGTAGAGCGCTCGCTTCGCATGTGAGAAGTCCCGGGTTCAAACCCCGGCATCTCCAGTATGAAACCTACATCAGGGAAATATTTTTTTTTCACTTTAATACCGAATGCCATTGATAAGATTTTTAAATTTTTTTTTAATTGAACCAATGCTTTGCATGTATAGGGGGCATCCCCTATACATGCATTTATAAGCACTTCTTTATACTCAATTAAGAGGTTGTTGTAGATAAATATCGACGATTAGATAAAAATACAAAAAGTTAGCTACTTGTAAACTTCTTAATCGAACAAAATTGACTAACTTCCATACTTTTAGGTTCGTTTGTGTTTGGGCCGAACACGCGCAGTTGCTTAAAAGAACTGTCAAATTTCATATATTTTGACTGCTCATCTGCACAATTGAATCGTTTCCGAGGGGTTTCCCACTTTAAATGAATCGCCCTAATATATTGAAATCAATCAGAGAAATTTGCATTAAACTCGACGGATTTTACAGCCCTTTCAGTGAATTGGAAAAATATTGGCATTACCGAAACCACGGCGCAACCCTACACCGTCAGCTATCGACCAAAAAATATAAATAAATCTAAGTTCGGCGGATACCTTCTACATCTACGATGTTATCACTCCCCTTTATTTTTCATTATTTTTTTAGTACTTAAGAGTTAAAATTAAGACACATTTGATACACAATAAAGTACTTGCAAAAAATTCATTATTTTCTAGTCTTTCTAAATTTTAATTTTAATTTTAATTTGAAGCCCCTAACTTTCCGCCAAACGACGCGCCTGTCGCCAATCATCAGTAAAGCCAACTTGATGAGAATATAAAGCATTTCGGCAAAACTAAGCACAGAAGCACCCAGGAACAGCCCTAGAATACCGCCAAAGTTTGCCAGCAAATCCATCAAAGTGTATTCCAAGCGTGTGGAATATTTGACTAAACGAGTAGTTCTTTTCTAACTGAAGCACTTACGGAGTTATGGTCGATTATAAGTGCGATTATCTATTAATTTCATGTTCTTTCTCAAGCTTAAGCTGTTTTTCTTTAAAAATCTAGAAATGCAAACAGATTCCCTTTTGCAATATAGCCTTTAAAGTTTTTATAATAATCATATTCTGCTAAATAGTTCCATCAAGACATGCCGCAATTCATATCAGTAGATGTTAATGAGCTTCAGTCGGTTTACGAACAAACCACAATTTAATAAGCGTCCATTCATACAATTCAACAACCCCACCCACCCCCTCCATTCCACTCTTCACCAGCGAAACCTAATTTTGCAATTATATCGTTGCGGCAGATTTCTCACATACATATGAACATTTAATTATAATATTTGTGGTTAAATGCATGAAATGTATAGTGCAAATTTTATTTTTTTTTGATGAAACTGCAATTATTTTCGAGTAGGTTTGGATATGAATGGAATTTTTGTCAAGAGGGCCAGTAGTATTTTTATAAGTGTTTAAAATATTTGAAATATTTTTTTAATTGTTGATGAAAAAGAATTTCTTTTTGTCTATGATTTATGTTTATTCTATTGGGAATGATTTTGACAAAATTGTTTGAATATTTTTTATAATTAATTGATGGACAAAAAAAACAACTGAAAAAAAATATAGTTTAGCAAATTCACAAACAACAAGAATACATACATATGTAACTAAAATGTCACAACAAGCATAATTTAAAAAAGATTCACAAAATTACAATTTTATTTGTGGAACTAACCGGAGAGATGGCGGTGTGGGGTGCTGATGGCGCTGCCGGTGCGGTTACGAATGGCCAGAAACTTGGAAATGTGTCAACATTATGCCAACAAAATAAATATTTATGAGATTGCGGTCAAACAATAAATCACAGGGCGGTTTGTGGAGCGACGGATTTCGTCTGATTTGGAAAATGAAAAATGGAAAATTACAAATTTTTGATGAATTTTATTTGTCCGAAGTTTTGTCCACATGTCATACATGTGTTTACTTTTTTATATATGCATTTTGTGAGAATTTATTTTTGTTGAAATAAAATTTTTCGAATTAAATAAAAAACATTTAAAATATTTACAATTTGTTATTCGAAAAATATTTTTGTATTTGCAGTTATTTGCATGCATATTTTTTTAGTGATTTATCCTTTGATTGGATTTGAAAATTGTTTACTGTAATTTTGTTGAAAATATTTTAGAGAATAAAACTGCTTCAATTAGCAAAAACTTAAGGTTTCCACAATTTATCCATAAAATTTGTTCATCACCAAAGCGTATAATAATCACATCATCATCATTGGATCTTGAACTCCTCGGGGAGCATAAGGCCTCAATAATAACCAAATATGGGCAATTTAACCCAACCGCAGTAAATGATGTACAATCAAAATAAAAAAATAAAAAAAAGATGGCAACCAGCGACTGCCGCGCGTTTCTTCAACTCAAATTAGGAGTCGAAGTCACAGTTGAAAACAAACCAAAAATAAATGTTCACGTTTACAACAAACAAACAAAACAAAAAAACTCTCGTACGAAAATAATTTATTTTCCAACAGAATGTAAAAGCGAATAAAAAAGAAATCATGGGGGGAAAAAAATAGGAAAAATGAAAACAGAAAAAGAAACCAAAACTTTTACTTGAACGCGCATTTTAGGGACTTTCGAAACTATTTACGTGAGCTAATAATAAAATAGAACAATGCCAGGCGACAAATGGGACAAAGAAACAGCATCAGCAGCAGCAGCCAAACGAGCAAACGAACGACTGTGTTTCGGTGAAATCACAGAGGCGGCGGTATCATGTGACACCGCTGCGAATGCAATGCTAGCGCCCCATGGACAACGTTACCCACTAACAAAGCTTAATCGACGCAGAAAATGTTTATACACATACATGAAAAAAAAATAAAAACTAAAAACAAAAAAAAATTTAAGGAAAACTGCGAAAATGTGCGACAAATTTGTTGCGAAATTTTCATTAGCACAGCCACACATCTGAAATTGTAGTAAAGTCACGTTTCGGTTATCAAAAACACCCGGTAGCAACCATCATCACGCTTTAAACACACTACTGTGACAGCCAAATAATCAAAAAAAAAAAAGGAGGGGGTGGTGGAGGGCAAGTCTTGAACGCAGAACAGACACAAATAATAATGGAAATGAAATGACTGCAGAGCGTACCCAAAAAGCGAATAGCCAACCAAAGAGACAAGTGGGGCGCAAGTGTTTTGAAGATTGTCCTAGTTAATAAAGGAGGTAATTTGGTAGTTTTGCTCTAGTGGAAGCTGTTAGACCAACTGGGTGAAAGAAGTGTGAAAGTGTACATAAATGTCGCTTCGAAAGGGATTCTAATTCGAAAAGAAAATTCAAATGTGGTACGGGGGTGAGGCAGCGTAAAAGTGGAAAATTATACTAAATAAGGTTTGTTTAAAATAAATACAATGTAGTTCACTGTAAAGGCAATCTATAAACCACTTATCAATACAATTTTTAACTTTACGATTGAAAAAAAGGGTATAAATGTATTACACTGTGAAACACAGTTTTCCAACTTGGTAATGGCAAAGATCGAAAGTATTCGTATAAAGTATAAAACTATGCGATAAAATGTGACTTAAAAAACAATGTCCGAATTTTTTCCAAAATTTTTTTTGTAAATTTTTGAAAAAATTCAATTTTTATTTCGAAGTTAAATTTTATTATTTTTAGCAAATTTTTTTACACAAAAAACTCTTTTTAAGACTTGAAAAAATTTCGAAAATGTTTGAATAAAATCGAAAAATAATCGAAGAATGCAAATAAAAACAAGTGAGGAAGTTTCAGTCGCTCAAAGCCGACTTATAAATACCCTACACCTATTGGGCCATTTTGGATCCGCTCAGACGGACAGACTGATAAGGCTAAATCAACTCAGGAGGTGACGCTGATCAAGAATATATATAGTTTTCCATACCGGACACGTATCCTTCTTGGTGTTACAAACATCAGACCAAAAAGAATGTACCCATACTTCATGAGGTGTAGGGTATAAAAAGCATAACTGCATTTTTTTGATATAGAAAATATCAAATATTTGTGTAGTCATTTAAAGTACAAAATGACCTAACCTAGAAATTTCACAAGAATCAAAGTACTCAAATTAACTATACTCTAAAAGAAGTTCTTCTAAAAATGCTTTAAGTTAAATAATCTTTCAAAACTGCGGTCCATTGTGTAAGTGTAGTTTTCTAAGTAGCTTACTTTCTATAGGAATTTCTAATTACTATCTTCTTCTTTCTGATAGAATACCGAATTTTTTATATAGCTTAGGACATTGTCAAACCCATAAGGAACATACTGTGAAAATTTCAGCTAATTCGGATAAGGCATGTGGGAGGAGTTCTGGGACAAAACTTTATCAAATCAAATTATAATAGTTATATAGATTGAATTTCTTTATTTTCATTCGCCATTAGGAATTAATTAAAAAAAAAATTCCACTTTAATAGATTACTCAGGTAAACCACTATCATTTGCATTCATTTCACCCAACAACTCACAGCTTTTCTCTGTCAAACTTAAATTCCCCTTAAATTTTCGACCTAAAACCCGACCTTGACCTAGCAAGTCATTCTAACAAAACGCAAAAATGAAAGTAAATATTTTAATTTTGCTACACAAAATAAAACGTGTACAAAAATAACATAACAACAGCGAAAAAAAAAAATGGTCATGAGCAAATAACAATTAGTGTGTCAACAATTAAAATGCAAAGCGCAGCACACAGAATGCAAAATGCGAAATGCACACGGCATCAGGCAGGCTGGCTGACTGGCTGGCGGCAGCCACATTAATGACATGCAGAAAAATCTACACCAACCATATGAAAATCGTGAGCCAAGCAAGCATATTTTCCAAGGAAATTTGCAATGTGGCACAACAATAAAATAGTGACAGCAAAAAAAATCATCATAAAATTTAGGAGAGGAAAAAAAAACCAGAAAAGCTAATTAGCAGATGACGATGATGGGGATTTTGATAGCACAGTTTGCGTATGCAGTAAATGCTGCAGCAGACAGGCTCATAGTTGTTGTGGTTGGCCTTAGTACATATATAACTTGCACAAAATACCAAACGATACTGTATTGAGTGTATCAAGTAGAATGGGATGATGCAAGCGTCATCATGCCATGCAATAAAATAAGAAAAAAAATCAATTTTTTTTTATAAATAAAAACAACAACAAAGTGTAGTAAAAACTAAAAGAATCTTAAATTATACCAGCCTCTTTCCTCCAACTTGCTTGAGGCACTGCTCTTGTCTTTATTTCGGCTCACTAACTGACATGAATCACTCACATGAAGGGGTGGGGCAGGAGTGTAGCAATGGGGCACACTAAATTTCCGGCATAACTTTTCAGTTTTTCATACTCAACTCAGTTCAGTTCAGTTCAGCTCATCTCATTTCGTCTTGTCGTTCGGGTGTCATTGCTAAAAACTTTTCTTTGCTTGTATTTTGTTTGTTGTTGTTCTGAATTTGCTCATTAGTCACACTATAGTTTTTATTTTTCTGTAAAATTTTTTTTTATAGTTTTTTTTTTATATGTTCTTGCGCATCGTGTCCGTCACATGCCCCAGTTGACACACATCAACTGTCTGTTGGTCGTGGGCGATCTTCACTTTTCATTTTGAGGTCCAAGTTTGCTGAAGTGTTCTTATAGTTTTCTTTTATTTTATTTCTGTCATTTGAAGTGTGGGTACTTCTATTTTCTTGCTATTATTTTTTCGAGTGCAGTTGTTTGTTTGAGTTTACACGCGACATTGACACACAATTGGCGTGCAAGCATTTAATTGGATTAGTTGAGTAGGGATTTTTTGTTGGCAGGAACGTCTGTTGAGATTTTTATACATATCAATGGTTGTTTCATTTCATCAAGGTTTGATAATGGAGACATTTAGGGTTAAGTAATTATTCAATCATACTGAAGTTAAACCACGACTCATCCTAAATACGTTTTTTTTTGTTGCATTGCTTTTAAGGTAATAATAAATAAAAGAACAAATATTTACAATGAGACCAAGTGTAGCAATTTTAAATATTAAATTGTATAGGTCAAAGCCACATCCTAATGTCCAACCCCGTCCATATATGACATTGAGCATAGAATTGAAGGCATACAACCATGTGGACGTTGAAAAATATTTAATGTGGGGCCCAGAAAAATGTAATTTGTTGGGTGCTGCCAAGCCCCTTTGTTCGATTCCATATATATCTGACAGTGAGGCTTAAGTTGAAAGCATAAAACCATGTGCCCTGGGCAAAATTTCAATAAGAGCCAACAGAGTAAGAGCATTTCGAAATATTGCCTGGTATGGGAGGTACCACGCCCCTTCGACCAATCTCATCCATAGCCCAGATTTCTTCAGGGATCCTATAGTATGTTCATGGCAAATATAATTTTCTTGAGATCACAAATGTCTGTGATATAGGCATATTTTACTATCTTGTGTGCGATAAAAGTGGGCAAAACCTATCCAAGAACACTACTCAAAATCAATAAAATACGTATATAAATTTTAATGAAAATCGCTACAGTAGTTTTCGTGTCTACTGGTTACAAACACCCACGTCTCTTTTAAATATACACTCCCCTACATTTGATTAAGATTTAAAATTAAGAAATTATGTTGGGAACGGAATGGTAATGTAACTGGAACGAAATGGACATAGACCAGAACAAAATGGAATTTGAACAACATTTTGAAGTGATATTCCCTTTTGGAAATTATTAATAAAATATCATAAAATTTAAAAATTACCGAAAAATGGTCGCAGGATATTTTAGCTTCGGTCATGTTCGTTCAGTGGGTATTCCTTCTTTTTTTTTTTTGGTTGTTATAATTTTCTATACATTTTTTGTACTTGGTAAGTAAAAATATAAAGTCAAATCACATGTTCATTAGTGATGGGCTGAGTCAATACTTTTGGGTACCCAATAGTATCTGATACTTTTTTCTCAGTACTCGATACTTTTTTTTCGATACTGATTACTTGAAGCATATATACAACTTTGGGTACTAAGTATCGAATACTTTTAGAGTATTCGAGCATTTCAAAGACAAGTATCGAATACAAAGTATTCGATGAGTGCTTTTTGGCCCATCACTAATGCTTCAAACGGTAGACGATTAACGGTCGCTCGATTTTATCTTTATTACCTTTGATATAAATTTGTTGCTTTTTGTTAATTTTTTTAAATCATATTTAATATCTTAAATGACACTTTCAGAGGAAACAAATCTTTAAAATGTACTGACGCTCTATACTTTTCATCGCTTTTTCCTCTGAGCGTGTCATATTTAACTTAAATTTATTTAATTTTTTCATCCTTTTGTATTTAAAAAATTGTATTTATTTGTTTTTGTACTATTTCCTATATTTTCCTCTCTTTTGTCCTTTTGTCCGCTTGCCCCACTTAACTTAATTCAGTGGAATTAATCAAACTTTAACATTTTTTATGTACCAACCTTTTAATGGAACCATTTGCATTATAAACTTTTTAATCCCTTTCCAATATATGCTTCACTGACGCTTCAACAAATTGTTTCCTACGAATTCTCGCATCGATTTCATATATTGTTTTTTTTCCTGCGACCATACCGAATCCTTAAAAATAAAATACTACAAAATGGGACCAAAGCAACAAAAAAAAACAATGTTTAAAAATAAACTTTTAGTGCTTCAAAGTTTTTTTTTTTGGGGCTCAAAGCCTACCAACAATCACCCGCCCACATTCACACAACTAGCTGGATTCTGCGGGCGCGCTTGACAATCGTATTGCACTGCTGGCGCGCCATGTTGCTTCCGGTGCGTGACCAAGGCTCTGCTGTTGCTTTATAGCAACTTGTCGCGTCCCTTCTCCAAAACGGTAGTTGGTTAATTAAAAGTTGCCAGCGAGTTGCGAAATCCAACAAGGAAAAAAAGGGTTAAGTTCCCTACAACATTTCCAGGACCCTACTCATTTCAATTTTATGCTTTTGTATTCAACTTAAGTTGCAAGTTGAGTAGAGTTCATTTGCCAGCGCAAAATAATACAGAGTTTCGCAAAACTTTTCACAGCAAGTCTTGTTTAATTAAGTTGAATTGGGGCGCATATTTAAGAAAAGCTGGGAGGGGACAGTAGCTGGGAGGGGACAGTTGGACAGGGAACTTTAAATTGTGTCTCTGCTTTAATTGCATTTTTGTGCGTTTCTTACCACTCATCACTCGCCAGATACGCACATGTGTAACTTCAGTCAAGTGTGGGTGTGTGTGGGTGTGTGTGTCCTTTATACTACAACGTAGCGTATGAATCATTCACCAACACTCTCAACAGTCAGTGCATCAAAGAGGTCCTCATGTGCATTTATGTTGTCACTTTGCATTTCTTTGCTCAAATGCAAAAAAATATTTCGCTAACTGTGTCAAATGTGTTTTCGTTTTTTCGTCCTTAAAAATAAAATATAAAATGTGTTGCATTTAATGCAAAATCCGTGGTCGTTTGCGACAAATATATAAAATGCAAAAATTCACTTGTTGCCATTTGAAGCTTTTAGCAGTCAGAGTTGCATTCAGAGCAACACACTCACACGCTTTAAATTAAAAACTTTACTATTTACATATTTATATAAGTTTACAAATGTTAGTGGACTGTGTGTGTGTGGCTTCTGTTTCTGGAGAGACTCCCTTACTGCACACTCAGTTCATTGACTTCTTATTAGAAATTTAAAAATTTATTAGAATTTATCACTTTTTTTAAAACTAGTGTGACAGCATATCGAAAATGTGGCCTAAATATCAGCACTAATGATTTCCAAGATCTGACCGCAATGACATATATCATCATCAGCAGCATCAGAGAATCACTTTCAAATCAAGCCCAAATGTCATCCCATGCAAAATGTGAGCTTTCGACATTTAAAATTAGAAAATGACGACACACACACACATACATACACGCACTCACTCATTTATTCAAACTCAATCAACAGCATTCTGTGGGGGGAAAATGAAAATTTGCCATTTTCCATAATACACACTCGCATTTCCAATGAACACAAGTCCATCAACAGAGCAGACATCATTAGTGGCAAGTGAGTGCGTAGTGTGACAGACTCACCTCAAGCATGAATTAAGAAAATTCGTATTTAATGTATAAATACATATGCACTTAAAGAGATTTCTTTGCGAGATAAATTTATGAATTTAAAAATTAAATTGAAAAGAATTTTTTTTGTTTTGTAGGAAAAACATTGCATAATTGCATATAATTTGCTGGTATTCAAATTCATGCAACATTTGCTGCATAGAAAGCAGGAAAATAAAAAAAATGGATAACGATAAGACACACAAGATACACAAACAGAAATACTCTCATGCCCAGCGAACAGGTGGGAATTCCTTATTTTTTTTTTGTTTTTTTTTTATTTCTTTTTTTCCCTCAAATTTATTTGCACTAAAATGCAATTCACCCACACACATACACACACACACAAGCAAACAAACAAATAAAAATTTAACACATTCAAAAAAGCAACAGAAAAAAATTTATATATTCCCAAAGGAAATTTTTCATGTGCGCGCTGCTTGTGCTTCCTTCTCTGAATTTGATTTGTACAAATGCACACAAGGTGCATTGCAATACGCTTGCAGTGGGTGGTTGGCTGCATGCAAGTTGTGACCCTCCCCCCCCCCCCTTCAGACCAAATGGCAACTTTATTAGGATTTCACTCAGCATCAGAATTGGTTTGCATTTGATTTTAGTCCACATTTGTGCGAGAGTGACTGACGGCAAGCAATGAATGAAAAATTGCATTTTCGAATGATACAAAAGTTTCGAAAATAATCAGAGAGAGCGAGTGTGGACTGTAAGATGGCAGAGAGTGAGAATTGAGAGGGAAATTGTGATGGACATGCGCCGTATTGAATTTGGGAGAATCGGGCAGAAAAATATGGGGAAATTTTAGAAGAAAATGGATATTATCTGAAACACAAGAAAAAAATGTATTCAATTGATAAAACTTTGGTAAATTTTATCAATTGGATCTATTTGTATGATGCTCTTTTTTCCATTCGATTACAATTTTATAAATATTTTCTGTTTGAGATGATAATGATGTTAGTTCAGTTGGGTTGCAGGAAAGTGTAATTTAATCAACATAATTTCCTTTAATACCTAATGGGACATAGGGTGCTGAGAACGGAAGATCTCGATTTACAGTCATGTTCCTCAACTCAAACCAACTTCGTTCAAGTGAATTCATTGGAGACTCCACCGTTCTCATTCGTGTAAATCGGCGAAGACTTCTTCTTCCGGTTGACCTGACATTTGGTTTCCATATCAAAGCTTGGTGCGAGATGTTCCTTTCTTGTTTGCACAATCCGCTCTCATTAGCGACATTTGGTCCATCTATGTAGTACGATTTTCGATATGATGTTTGGCCACTAGATTCGGAGAATACCTCACATCGATTTACAAATGTTTAACGACGACCCTTGGTTAGGCCTATCACCTTTCAGGTAGAGTAACCCCTAAAGAAGAACGGATTCCACATTCGAATCGAAAAGTTGGAGTTTAGTTTTTGTGCTGTAAATGTTATTTAATCGACACGCTCATATATTTTGTACATACTATTGGAAAAGGAGAATCGGTGGCCATTCCATACTACAAATACATGTTCAATTACGGCTACTGCTTCCACCAAGTTTAATTCAATTAAAGTAAATGCTTTCCCCTGAACAAAAAAAAAACCTTTACCAATGTAATTTCTCTTTTCACAATTAATCCACTTATGCTTAAGGTAATACCTGCTGGTCGTTTTCCTCTAGTTCACTGGGGCTAACATTCGAATCAACCAAACAAGTGCACTAACGAATGCTCAAAACAACTACAATTTCAACTATTCAGAAACTATTTACGTACGTACTTGCGTACAACGGATCTCCCCCAGATTAAACATTTAAGCGGTTTAATTGTTGCAATTTAATTAAATGTAATGGAACAACAATTATACAGTACAACAATATCAACAAACAGATGCTACCCACCACCGCTAATTCTTGAACTTTAACAAAGCGTATCGCGTATTGTATTTAGAACACCCACACATGCACTCGCACAGCACAAGTTCCCATGCAATACAAATCAATGAACTGAACAAGACTTTAGAGAATAGGTACTTCGTTGTTGTTACCTTGTACACTTGAAGAAAGTGTCTAATTTTAATGCTTGAGAATCTATTTTAATAAATTTGAGAATTAATGAGATTTTGCAAAGAATTTTGAGAACTTTTGTGGGACATTTAATATATTTTTATTTAATAAATTATGGTATACCCCACACTCACTATGGCAGCATATACTAACTTTGACACAACGTTTGTAACGCCCATGAGGAGGCGTGTCCGGTATGGAAAAGCATATATATTCTTGATCAGCATCACCTCCGTCCGTCCGTCCGTCCGTCCTCACGATAGCGGTCGCAGTTTTGGAGATATCGACTTGAAACTTTGGGTACATGTGTTTCCCGTGAATACTGATGTTTGGAAATGGATTTTTAGCATGGTCCGAGCTTCCAATCCCACAAATAAATAGGTTAAAATACGGTTTTTGGATTGGAAATTTTTAGAAACGGATGTTGAACGTGGTCCGAGTCTCCGAAACCACCTATAAATGGCTCAAAATGGGGTCTTGAGACAGAATTTTGTTTACTACTTGTGGGATTTTGAACTGCCTCTGGGAATATTTTGGCAATTTTTAAATGTATGTGAACTTTTTTTTTACTAATTTTTTAAGTAACCTTTAGATATTCTATGGAATTTTCCAAATTCTGTGGGAATACTTAAAAAAAATGCTGTGATTGGTTTGAATAGTCTATTGTCCAAAAAAACTGAGAGACACGGGTACTTTTTTAAACCCTTCTGACGGAATCTACGAGGTTAATCATCTTCATCAAAACATAATTTCTATAAAACGGTGTGTGTGAAAATTTGTGAGATTTTTGAAATGATGGTGGGCATTTTTTATTGGTATGTTGAACCTTTCCGTGTTGTGATTTTTGAGATTTTTTAAATGACTGTGGGGGTTTTGTGGGACTGTAGGGATTTTTTCCAATATCAAAAATTGAGATTATTTAAATGTCTGTGGGAATAAGAATTATTAATTAAATTTTGATTGTAATTATAATCCATAATTGGAAATTCCCAAACCGAATTGATACCTTCGAAAGTTTCGTAGTATGTAATTCCGTTGTAGAAACAGGCTCATCAAAATGCTTTTGTGTTTGTAATTTGTCCAAAATTAGAACAATCGCTTGGTTATTATGGCGGTAATTAGTTTGACGCTACGTAGAACGTTATGGCACTTATGTATAATTGAGTGTCTTGTCTGTTTGTCTGCTTCGAACTCTGGCTCTGTACTCAGTTGGGGGGTATTGTCTTAGGTCCACAAATTATGCCCACTTAAGCTATTTGCATTTGTATGTGAATGTGTATGTTTACGTGTTTGTGTTTGTGTGGGTATATTTGCCTATGAAAATTGAATAAATGCGCTCGAAGTTGTTATTCGGTCTTCAAGTCGCGTGCCTACTTAATTGCGGACAGCATATAATTGGTTTTTGTTTGATTTTGTACCTTCGATTTGTATTTAGTGAAAACGGAGTTTTTTTTTGGTTTTTCGTTACGTTAAAATAGCTTTTCTACTTTAGACTATTTTCGTTTAATTCGCAAATGTGTCAATATGCCAGTTAGCATTACAATTAAATAATCCTTGAAATTTATATTGTCTGTCAGGCATTTTTAGTGAATTCAATGAATAGGATATACATACATAGGTCATAGGTTATGCCGTAGTGCAAACAAAACTAAAAATAATTTCAAAGGAATTTTTGGTAAAAGGTTAATTGGCTCATTATGAATAATGAGGCACTTTTATCGTTATTTTTAGGCTTAAATATTAGTTTGGCTATTAATTTTATTTGTTTTGTGTTTTATTACCTTTTCATACAAATATGATATCGAGGGTTAAGCGGAAAAAGGTGTTAATTTCAAAATGTTGTAATTTTTTCCCAAATTCTCTAGTCAACTAGGTGAATAAATGAATATCAATAACAACATCGAAAATAGATCGGGAATGAAAAATGTGAATTATCGATAAAATATCGAAAAATAATCGAAAAATTATCGAAAAATAATCGAAAAATTATTGATAAATAATGGAAAAATTTTCGATAAATAATCGAAAAATTATCGTTAAAAGATCGAAAAATTATCGATAAAATATCAAAATGTTATCAATGAAATAAAGAAAATTTATCAATAAAATATCGAAATAGTATCAATAAAAATTACGAAAATTTATCTATAACTATCAAAAAAATTATCGATGAAGTATCATAAACCCATCATAAAATTAACGAAAAATGTTCAATAAAATATCGATAAAATATCTAAAAATGTTCGATAAAATTACCGAAAAATGGTTTTAGAACTTATCGTACTCGAATGTGAAGGGTATCTTAGCTCTCTTACTAGTTTTTTTATTAAAAAGCACATAGATATGTTCCATTTCCCATTCGTTCCTAGTATATTAAAATTAAATATGAAAAGTAAAACTTTGTACCCTTATCTTCTCACTCAATTGAACAATTATGAAAATTATACTACACTTGGCAATTGCCACCACAGAACCCCAGTTAAGTGACTAACGGGCAAACTTTCTCGATCAAACATTGATGCATGCGACAACACTTAAAAAGATTGACGACTTTAATCTAAAACAATTACGAACCTCAACAACAGAGCAGAACAACACAGCCGAAGCAACAAACCCAAGAAGGCGGCAACAGGCTGTTTGGATATCAACATGAAAATTTCCCAGTTTTATTTTGAATGAAGAAAAGTGTCCAACACCCCCGCACTGCCAGCGTACACAATACAGAAATTTCCCCCAAGTCAACAGAGACGTAGACGATATAGCATGGGCCAGTCGCCAGGCGGTGTGGTGTATAAGGAATATATTTTCGAACATGAAACCGGGTGTAGTAAATTCAGCACAACAAATCCCAAACGACAATTCAGTATGAAACGACACACTACCGGATACGGATGGCAAGTGTTTACGGTTACGGATGAATTTTTTGATTTGGTTTGATATTATTCTGACTGGAGGCCCAAAGGAAAAATCGCGCGCCAACAGCGAAGCGAAATGAGTGAAGTGAAGAATCAGAGTGCGTTCGAGAAAAGTGCGTGAAAATATAAAACAAAAATACAAAAGAAATTAAATTAAAAATAAAAGGTAATAAATTTAATTAAAATACAAATTTCGTGGGGAAATTTTGGAGGCGCTTGGTGTATTGAATTTATAGCACACGACGACAGTGACATTTATACACGCGTGGAGCATACAAAATTTTGTATAATAATAGAAAAACAAAGAAAAGACGTGCAAAAACAGCAACAAGAAAAAAAAAACCGACAAATCATTGTGCGAAATTACACGCAACAAGAAAAGGAGAACAAACTTAATTGCGTAAAAGTATTTCGGGATTTTTGTGAGCAAAAGAAAAGTAAATTTTTGTCAGCTGCTTTGGGCAAATCGAATTTTTTGCCGGTTCGAGATTTAAGGAAAGGAGAATTTTGAGGGTCAAGTGTTTAATAAAAAAACTAACAGAAACAAAATTTTAAAGTATAAATAAAAAAATTAAATAATTTAAAAAATTTATTTTAAAAAAAATATAAACAAATTAAAACTAAAAGGATTTAAAAAAAAAAATACTTTTATAAAAAAAATAAAATAAATTCAAAAGTGAAATTTCTATAATAAAATTTTGCAGACACCAGACTCATCTGTGCAAAATTCCAACACCCTTCGAAAGTTGAAAAATTTTCTGTTTTCCAATTTCTACTGAAACCCCTCTCAACCCTAAAATGAAACCACCACCACCCATTAAAATGTTGAACTATTACACCACGCTACTAGCCACCCTACTCATTCTACTGGTCACACTTACCTCAGCTGCTCCCTCACCGGAACCGGCTCTATACAACAGTAGAAGCAGTAGTTCAGAGCCCGGTGCCAGTTTTGTTTCCAGTCCTTCCATCTACTCCTATACGATTGCCAATCAAAGTCCTTCAAACAAGCCACTGCAAGTGAAAGCGGTCAGCAACAACCATAACAACAACAACAACTTGATAAATTTCTCCACCAACTCAAATTATCACAGTAGTAGTAGTAGCAGCAGCATTGGCGGCACTTCGAGTCGTAATTTTTACTATACCAATAATTTGAATTCAAAGGATACTTCAGCTAACCCCTCAGCAGCACCGTCTGCTCCCACACAGCCGGCTCCGCCTGCCATCAGCGGTTGTACTCTGGATCGTCTGGCTGTGTATAAAGTGGTGTTGCACACTTATTGGTCGCGCGATTTGTTTCCCAAACATTATCCCGATTGGAGGCCCACCGCCCAGTGGACGAAAACTTTAGGTGAGTTGGCTGTTATTAAAGGGAAAGTTACTAGTTAAATGAATCAAATGAAGCTTGCGGAATGTGAAGAAACAATAATATGAAAATAATTGCTGTATGTCAAGAGCCTCCTATGCTTTAAAATACATCACCGGAAATTTTAGTACATTTTTTAATTTTTTTGACGTCTATAGTCGCTAACGTCAGTGATTTTGTGAAAAATAAAATAAAATAATAACATTCAAATTAAAGGCAAATTAAAGACTATTTACCTGTACCTTACCCCTAATATGACACTTGGAAAAGTTAGATAATTTTTAATGTATTCGTACTACCTCGGTTAATGATGATCATTCGGGACAGCTTAAAACAGCAAACACCACTTAAAATGTTGGAAGAGTGCACCGAATGTTAATAAACACTGAATAATGTGATTGGTGGATGTTTGGAGTAAACATACATATTACTTTTAAATTCTAATTTAAATTAAATACATAAAATATGGTTGACCTAACGGAAATTGTTTACCGCAACCCATATTCAATTCCCACAAAATAAATGTTTGGTTTTCTCGGGTATCAGCTTAATAATGAAGATGATATGGAGTACCCCAGTGGGAGTTTGGCGTTTTTGATATAAAATACAAATGTATACATTTAGAAAAGCTTGAAAAATTTATATAAAAAATTTTATGGACCGAAAATCAATTGTAAATCTACCAAATATTCAATATACCACATTTACCACATGCGCTAAAATGCTCACTGAGTGTCTGTAATTTTACCCAATATTGTAGTAGATATTCAAGTTATTTTGCATCCAAGAAATTTGTATCCTAGGGTGCGTTTACATTGCCCGAACATACGAATAAATCTTCGCTGTTCATACAGTATAAATGCTTTTGTCACAACGAATGGTACTGGATTCGGACAAAAATATGAAATGGCGTCCGATCAAACCGAAGATGCGTTCGCAATGTAAACGCGACGTTATAAATTTTTTAATATCAATAAACAAAAAATTCCTGATATGAAATCATCATTGCAAAATTTGTCTGGATAGAAATATAATTGAATAGGCGATGTAAAGCAGAACCACTACATTCCCCTGTGTTGTGACTCAGAGTTTTGAAAAATTAGAAAATGCATAGGTACTACCGTGCTTCGCATTAACAGATCAATCCAAAATCGGGCAAGTCGGGAAGTCTACCCTCATACAAAAAACCTTTCGATGGGCTAATTTTGCATTAAACTCATTCTGATTCCTCCAGTATACCGAAGGAAATTACTTTAAAATTATTTTATTTAGAAAATCCATTTGTACACTTCAATCAGACCACAATACACATCATTGGTCTGATTCTGTTTTACAAATGGATCAGACTGAAACTAATTTATTTACAAAATGTTCGGGCTACTTAAAAATACTTACAGTGTATTAATATGACATAGTTAGGGACTTATTTGGCATACCCAAGTGAACTCAATATCTCAGAAAGTTTAGTAAACGTACTTTCACGATATTTTTGTAACTATCTACCATGAATTACAAACATGAGGTCGTCTCTGTGAGAAGTTGCAGTTAGAAGATCGGCCAAGATCTTGCAAAGATAGTGCCAAATATTTATATTATACTAGCTGTGCCGACCCGCTTTGCTGGGCCTAAAAAACTTGAATAGTTGCATTGTTCAACTTATCCCATAACAAACTTTTCTCCTTAAAACCGCAAAGAAAAAATTTCATCAAAGTGCTAGAGAAACTCACCGATATGGTAACGCTGTTGGCAGCGCCTATGGGAAACAATTCGCAGATGCGCAACCAAGTTAATTGCTATGAGAAAAAGTCTCTACAAAAAATTCAGAGAAATATGCAGTTTTTCTAACTTGTGGGCGGTAAAAGTAGGCATGTCAAAACCTATCCTAGAACACGAATCACGATCCATAGAACAGATATATAAATTTTGGTGAGAATCTGGCCGGTAGTTTTAGCATCTACTCGTGACAAACATACACGTCTCTTTTATACATTTTTTTCGTGCCAATTTCTCAATAAATTTTTAGCAATCCACATTTTTTTTTAGAAAACTTGATCACTAAAAAACCAAAAGAGTCTGAACCTACACGAGAATCACAAAGTTCAAAATTTGAGAAATTTTTTCATACTACTTACTGTCTGTCGATTTATTTTATTCAAACATATCAGTTGAATTGTTCCACATTCTCACTGTAGAAATGTAGCCCAGAAATGCCTTTACAAAACATTAAAGATTTGTTTAAAAACTTCTGTAAAATACCAATAATTTTGCCAAAAATGTTTGCAGCCAACAACAAAATAACATGCCAAATAAAAATAGAAAGAACAGAAGGGAATAAAATTAAAAGCAATGGTGCAGCACCACCACTTCCCACACCCACAATCAACTCAAAGTACAATTTAAAATGCAATTCACAATGCAACATTTCACAAATGTCCTTTCTCAACGTCAGAATTGCAATTCAGCAGAGGGAAAAATTGTAGAAAAGAGTAGTTGGAAAAAAAATTAGAAGAAGGAAAGCTAAAAAGAAAAATAAACAAAACATAAAATTTATTTAGAGAAACAATACAGAAATAGAAATGTACAAAAAAGGAGAGGAAAAATAGCAGAAAAAAGAAAGTAAATTGCATTATTCTGGGATCAGTGGATGGAGAGTGTGGTGGACGATGATGCTCTACGCCACGTTTCAAACTATGCAACATTTTTGCGCTCATTTTGGTTGAAATGTATGACAAAAGGATATACCAGCCAAGCTGGGCGAATCTGTCAAACCGCGGCGAGGCGGTATATGAAAAGGAAATGAAAATGAAACAAAAAATAGAAAACCGTAACCACAACAACAAATTAAATCAGCAGAATAAGAAATGCTGAATCATTTCGAGCTTATCCCGGGGGAAAATGTGTGGAAAATTTTTGCGAAAAAATTTTCCATTTCCTGCAATGGAAAGGGGTGGGGTGGCTTAAAGAAATTATATTTAATTTTTTTTTTGTACATAGAGAAAATCATATTCGACATAAAGTAGAAAAACTACAACAACAAACACATTCAGACCAAAAAAAAAAAAGAAGGAATTCTTGTGCGAGCAATTTTTCATTCACTCGTCCTTTTCATTTATTATTTTTCCATTTTTCTTGCTGTTATTGTTGTTGAAAAGTGCTGTTTTATGATGACCGTTAGCATTTTAGCAAATAGTTTTCTCATATTTTTTACCCTCTGTGCTGCTTGCGGGGGGTGGTGAGGGTGTAAGGTTAGGATGAAAGTTAAAATATAAACAGGAAATGACAGCCCGGAAGTGCACTCGCAGCCAGCAGGAGTACAAGCGGCAGAAGACCAGCAAATAAAAAAACAGCAACAACAATAGCAGCCACAACAACAAAACAAACAAATAGTCTAACAAATAATACAAATAGCAGAGAAATTAGCAAAAAAAAAAAGAATGGCAGGAAAAAGAATATTTTTGAACGAAAAAGGATATGACAAGGATTATATTTTCTGTTCATTCGATTTTTTGTTTTTTGTTTTGGCTTTTTTTCGTTGTGGGATTTCACTAATGGCACAATAGAAATTGGGTTGAATTTGGGTTGGTTCTACTGGTTTTTTTTTTTGGTTTCTGTTTAGGTTCTTTTTCACCAATATGATGATGATGAAGTGTTTCGGCGACATGAACGGAGTATGAGTTAGCATTTTGTATGTCTTTTTTTACTGCTATTTGGGGAATTTGATAAATTTTCCATGTTGTCCTTAAAGTGTAAAGTGTAGCACTTAAATACAACAATTTCCACAGGAATATATTATGAACTCCAACAAGTACACAACATTTATTCAGCCTAATTCCGAATGCAGCTGCCCCAAGATCTTTGTTTGCCTTGAAGCCATCAGTATAAAAACATGGCATACTCCAGAAAATGTTTCGTATATCATGATAGACTTGAGAGTAGTGTCTCTGTCTTGCACATGCTGGCGACAGTTGTTTACCAAATAAATTTAGGTTGCCTATCACCTTGTGCTTCCAACTGAGATGCGGTCGTCCTCTCATGCACCTTCAACCCATGTGCTTCGTTTCAGAATGAAATACCTCGTCATGATCTAGCCACCACAGACGCTGAATATTTATGCGCCTGAATATGTCAGGATCCTCGATATAACTCATAAATTCCATCTGATTCGGTACTCATCATCTACGCCTATCGGACTATAGATCTTATGGAGAATTTCCTCTAGAACACCGAAGCACGGGCATTAAATATGAATGACTTATACAGTTTGAGTTTCCTTTTGCGGGAAAAGGATATGCTTCTCAATTACCTACCAATCCTCCGTTTGATCTCTAGGCTGCGTTGTTGTCAATATCAAATTCGACATTGTCAGCAGTGATGTGTGATTTAAGACGCGTAGACTCCTTGTTTGTTGACAGAAAATCCCGAGTTGTTAAGCCTCTCTTGAAGCTCTTAAAAATGCAACCATAAAGTCTGATGTCAAACAATTGGTGTTGGCACTGCAACGAACCTGATGAGGAGGTAATGCTTGAGCATCTACTCTATTTTTGTCCAGCTCTAGCAAGAATAAGGCTCAGGATAGTGGGAAACCCTTTTTTTAAGTTCAATAATGAGGTAACTACTCTGCGACTTTCTCAACTGAAACCCTTTGTGCTACAGATTAAAGTTTTTGGATTGGGTAAAGACCAGAAGGAAGAACTACAAACTTCAAGTAAAAAATACCGTTACTCTACCTAACCTAACCCACTCCATTCTTCATGATCGTTGCCCATTTATATTTTATATAAATAAATTTGAGTGTTACTTCGAAGAAAAAAGACTCTCAAGTTCAAGTCGGAGTGAGTTTATTTATACATCATGAATGTTGGATGAGTAATTGGATTATGATATTGAAAATTGTGGTGTGACAGGTATCATAATTCAAAGTATACAGCGTATTACGTATGGTAATAACAAAACTTCCTTCTCACAAAAAATGTCCTCAGCCCACACAAAGTCTAGCAAGTTGAGCAGGATATCTACCCACCAAACCACTTCTCAAACTAATAATATTCTCTCATATGAAATATTATTAGTTTTCTGTCGCATATCATAAATCCAATTTGTCACAATATTCGATCGAAAAGCAACTAACGGAAAAAATGGCTAAAGAGTATAAAAAAAACCATACACCCACAATAACAAGAATAGAGCCAATTCGTATGCCCTCTACTGCCAACATCAGCCGGGTCGGGTCGCCTACGTACTTATTGAACCCAAAATGAGTAGCAAAAGATTTCTTCTTCTTATCCGGGAGACTTTGCAAAGTTTTCGATTTAATATTTGGCATGCCACCATATCAGGCAACCAACTGTAGTACATATTTATAAGAGCAGCTTAGACTACATGTCACATACAAGCACAGGAAATACATACTTGCATTGTATGTATGCATGTATGTTAAAAGAAAGGCTAAAAAATACGAATCCTTCGAGTGCAAAAACAAGCTTATGTCGCTGCTTGTGTTTATGTGTGTGTTTGTCTGTGTGCTACTGAGAGTTTGTTTGTATGCTTGTTTGTATGCTTGTTTGTATGCCTGCTTGTATGCCTGTTTGTATGCTCCAAATGCCTTTTCTTTTTCTAGTGAAATCAGTCTAAGAAATGCGATTTGTACGTGCTTATCCTGGATTCGCTTGTCTCACCGTCACACACACACACACACACACACATAGAAATAAAATAAAGTTATTTTTAGTTTTACTCGTACCACTGAAGGTAGGGGAACAAGAAGGCGTATAAAAATAATAAAAATACAAAAGAAAAAAGGAAAAAACAAAAAAAAAATGGAGAATTTTCCCAAAAATATCTGAAATGTTGTTGTTTTGATTTTTTTACTTGTTTGTAATCTTGTTGTTGTTGATTTTTGCTTGTTATTATTGTATACTTATATCCCTAAATAACTCCTCTACACTTGCTTCAAAATCCACTCAGAAAAAAAAAATTTGGGGGACCTTCACTTTTTATAATTTTTCTCTGAGTGTATGAAGCAAACAAGTCAATTTATACGAAAAGGATAATCTTTTTGGTAAATAAAATGAAGCCGAAAATGTGACTTGAAGGGAATCCCACAAATAACCATGCCACAAAAATACAGCAAGAGCCAAACAAAACATACACAGAAAAAAAATAAGTATCTACTTATCAAAAATATCAAGCAAAAAAAAAAAATACAACACATGGCTGTCAAAACATAGATAGTTTATTGTCAGAGTCAAGTGACAGGCGCGTATTATTTTGATTGAAGTTTTGCTATTTTCTATTTTCTTAACTTTTATCTTTGCATTTTTTTCGAACTTTATTTCCCATTTGTTGAATCTAATATTTTTTGGGTCCACCAAGAAACGTTGAATTAAGATAAATTGCCAAATTCTTTTTTTCGTTTCACTTTGTTTGTTTTTGGTTGATTTTTCATTTTGAAGAATTACACATTTTCCATTTGCAATTAAGCATCTTGGCTGTTTGGACAATTGTTGCACATTTGTCATTATTTTAATTATTTGTTTGTATTTTCTTTGTGCTAAACTAATAAGTAATAGTTTTTCATTTTGGGGTAAATTGCGTATATTTGTTAAATGTCAAAAGATTTGCTTTAAATTTTCCGTATTGCAAAACACATTTGACCCAATTCGTGAAATTGATAGATGTTGGTTTTGGTTTAACAAATGTTCTGTTCTTTGTACTTGTACTTGTACTTGTTCTGGACTGAATTCGTATAATTACCCGAAATAGTTTCCCTGTGTGTGATTTGTTTTCGTAGAAATATAAGGAATCCAATATACAATGCGGATTCATATTCTATTTGTACGCAAATTGATTTTGTTGTCTTTATCACGGACTTTGAGTAATGGCATGAGGCGTGATCTGGCAAAAACAATGCCTGGCTATTAATGGGTTGAGTTCATTCTGCATTGACAAATTGGTGGTCAAATCAGAATATTCTTATACAATTTTTAACAAAAAATAAACGTCTCCTGTTGTGAAATTGCTGTGCCTTTACATAAGGTACAGCTTTTCAATAGCTTTTTTTTATTTAAAGAGTTTGAAATTGTTTAATATTTTTTACAAATAAGGTCCATTGGGTAGCTCTTGATTGTTAGTCCTTCACCTGTCATGGTCATGGCCTAACCGGATTCCCACATAGCCACATCTTTGAACTGAAAGGTCCGCGAAGGGGCCAATTTCTTCAAGTGAGGCAAAGGCATTTGGAGCTTCAAAAGGCCCTTTGTGCACTTCAAGTGTCATGGATCCACCAATTCCTCCTTCCACCTCTCAATGCCATCAACAAAAATTTTAATTAATTTCCTACCCTGTGAGGCTTGGAAATATCGAGGCACCCAGATTTTCTAATGCAAGGTTTCCAAAAAAGTACAGTTGCATAGATATTGCTTTATGGTTTCCAGTTCCTCCTCACTGGCCCTACTACATAATTTTCGAGCACACATCAGTTTCTTTGTGTTGTTTTTATGCGGTTAGTCTCACATTCACTTCGCAGTTTGAGACGAGGTGGTTTCATCCCTCATATTTTTGCCAGTGATATCATATTTCAAGGATTGGAAAATTTTTCCCGTCTCGACACTGATTTGCTCTAGAACACCTCCCTGGCAAGCTAATTAGTCCGCCGCTTCGTTCACGTCCACATTGCGGTATCCGGGTACCCACATTAGACAATTCTTTACTTTGATTTTTGTCGACATTTTTTCCACACAAGTCTGGACAAGCACAAAAATATTACAAAAAATTTAATTTATGACATTTTTTAATGGTAAAACCAATCTTTCCATTACTTTTTATTTCATCTGTCCCAATCATATTAAAATTTTGACTATGGAACGGTGTGAGCTGAAATTGAATAGGACATATTTCAAGGCCATTAGATTAAAACAAACAATTTTTAACTCGGTAAAGAAATCATTTGCCATATTGAATAAAATTTAATTTTCACTCAAAAACTTACCCGTTTCACTTTCATTGTGGGTTTTCACGAGGCCCTGTTTAACAAAGTAACAAAGTAAAAGAGTAAAATGAAAAATAAAAATATTTCCTAACTTTTACACCTCGTGAAAACCCTTGATATGTTTCCTTTTTATTTTGAACTAAAAAAAAAATATTTTTTTTAATGAATTTCCCTTTAGTTCAGCAAATTTGTTCCAGTTAATTTATGGTTAAAAAAACTTTTTATTTGTATTTTTAACAAATATATTTTTGCATGAAAGAACCATCATAGCCTCCTTTTCTATTTGCCTATTTTCTAAGGGTGCAGCAGTGCTGACTGGTCCGGTAATCCAACACCACTTTCACACACACCCTAACTGAAAGCAACCAGCATATTAAATATCAATTTTCATTTTGAACAAATTACAAAAAAAAATAGTCAAACACACATACAATGCAAAAAAAAACAAGTAAATTGATTAAAATAAAAGCCACAGAAAAGAGAAAAAAAAACAAACTAATGATGGCAAAATAAACAATTCAGCAGAAAGACAAACAAGACACCAGTAGCATATATGAGAGAGAGAGAGTGAGCGACCACACCCCAGCTGGAACATCAATTTCACATTTGCCGCATTTACCACATTTGCTGAGTCTTTCACCACCACCCACTGTCACCCTACTCATAGTTGACTTAGTGTCAATGTTACATACACAATCCGCCACCCCCGATTCAATGTTTATTCGCAAACTTTCATCATGCTCCTTCCAGGGGCTCACTCTGTTGTGAGTTCTGCCGCTTAAACCTTTTTGCAATTCACTTGTTAGTTTTGTAAAGTGGGACTTACTTCACACATTTTTATGGGCATTTTTTGCTTATCTTTTTTTTTATTATGGATTTGCCATTTTTTTTAAAAACTACTTTGGTGACCAGCCAACTGAACTCCCTACGCCTGTATTGTGTGTATGAGCCTGAAATTTGTAATTCGATCGCTTGTTTTGTGTCCAAATGCGGTTGAAGCGTTTATATTTCGCCCTTGAATTTCAACCAAACAATAGTTCGTTTTGCACCCCTCTCGGATTTTGTATGCCTCTCCACCATTCTCCCAACTGCTTTGGTAGCGTTTAATCCTTTTCAGCTTACCCGCGTGCATCGATTCGCACTTTATTTATAATTTTTTCATTCGACTGTTATTCGAGGCTTCCAATAAGGGTTAAATGCTGGAAATTGATTCCTAATTTAGATGTGCCGTGCACACTAAGCGTGCCGAAATGTTTTGTCATTTGAATGGTGCGGCGTTAATATTTTGTGGGGATTTAACTTGTTGAGTAGTAATTTGTGTTGCGTTTGGTGTCATACATTTTTCGGTTATAATTCAACACAATACATGTATTTTAATCCCATTTTAGTTTATTTATATTGTCTGTATGTGTGCGGAGAAGCATGTGTTGAGGCTTTGATATTGCGGATTAATTTCTAGTTTATTTATTTTCTCTTTTTGCAAATTGTAATTTTTGCACACAAAAGTACGCACTCGGTAGGGATTTAAATATATTATCGAATGAATTATAATTTGGAAATATGCTAACAGCTTTAGTGAGGATTTTTCTATTACATTAAACATAAATTTGTGTAAACTGAAATCATTGATGGCATTTAATTTTATAAAATATTTTACAATAGCATTCAACTCATTTAATTTCCAACGCAATAAATTCACATAAAAATGCAACTGTTTGCCAATAAAATATCTTTCTTTATTCAATTTGATTTCAGTTAATTTAATTTATTTTTAATTTAATAGTTATTACAAAAAGGCGCTATAAAAAATTTGTAAAAAAAATGCAATTCGCTGCTAAAAGCAGGTCAGTCATAATTATTAAATAAATCAAATGTGTGAAAAAAAAATCATCAGAAATGTATATAAAAATTATGGTATAAATATTAAAAAAAATGTCAGTTTAAAATTCATTAAAAAGTAAATTGTGTATGCAACATTTACCAAAGTTTTATGCCTGAAATTGTACACTCAAAGGTAAATGATTGTCGAATGTTATAAAATTGTTCATATAAAAACTAAAAATGAGGAGACTATTTAATTATAGTAGTTAAGTCACAAGTTCAGAGAACCAAGTGTCTGAGTATCGAATGGTTAATTGTAGGGATGTGATGGAGCACACGCATGACACCCGCAACATAGTCTCAAAATCTCAAATTCAACATCTCCTCTTCAACTTTCGCACCCGAATGTTTGCGGATGTTGAAGAGGAGATGTTGGGATACGGATAGATATGCCCAATTTCAAAATTAGATAGAATTTTTAGCTGGTGTCTTGCGGATGCTCCGTCACATCGCTAGTTAATTGTATCCAACTATAGACTATAAAAAGACCAGAGGCAGAGAAAACAGAAATGTGATTGACTGACTCATCAACGCACAGCCCAAACAAAAGCGATTAGACGCATCCAAGCCACTGCCACGCCCACCAAAAAAAAAAATTATAAATTTGGAATTCCATAACATCGGCCCTGTTGGCCTGACTTCGCTGACCTTCGCTGATTCGGAGAAATTTCCAAATTTCATGGTATCTTTACGAAACTTGGTATAGGGATGGTATAGGGGGGGTGATTGTGGTCACTGATTTCGTATTTGATGTTATTTATAATACGGGAGGGTTGAAAAACGTTAAATTCTGAATGGTTTACTAAAAATGGAATAGCCAAGGTAAACCAATTTCAATGAAAATTGGACATTTGGAGGGATGTAGGGATGGGCACAACTATGACGTAAAATGGCCACCCGAAAATTTTAAATTTCATGTGGTTGCTGATTTCGAATTTTATATCACTTATGTGCGATGCGTTCACGGGAGGCTAAGGGGGGCTTTGGAGTCGCCGATTTAAAATTGTATGGTCGGAGAACCCCCTAAACGGTAGGGAGTATAAGTAATACTGCCCTCACCCTAGCACACCCACAAATACTAAAACTGACTAACCAACCGATTTGGCTGGAGATGTGCTTTATAAGGTTCTCGGGAAGGTACTTCCACTCTATTAGTATGTATCCGAGCAAAGCAGGGCTATAAAGTTTGTGGCTAGATTATAGGCTTGAAACCGAGGAGGTCAAAGTGGACCTACACTACGTTTACATAAACGCGATTATCTCCATTTTCATGCTTTTCACTATTAAATCGTATGAAAATGTGCGTGCATACAAAAAAATCTTTGAAAAATGCGCGATCCTGAAAAAATATCGATTTATTTGTTGGGGGAATTTCTGTGCAACTCTGTTTTTTATTCACCAACATTAAAGGAACATAATAAGCAAATGAAATGTCCTAATTGATGTACTTACCAGTCAATTAATTGTTAATCTCAGTGTGTAAACGGATAAATAGATTAGGACAATATCGTTGAGATAATCTCTGTATGTAAACGTGGTATTAATCGATTTGACTTCCAAATGGCATAATTTAATAAGAAATCCAACTAAACAAAAGTCAGACAAATTAAAATTATTCATTTACTCCATGTCTTAGAATTTTTTTATTTTTAACAAATGCAACCCTGCACTACTTTGTTTTTTTGTCAAAAAAATTTCTTTGTGTGTAAATTTGTCATTTTTTGGGTGTTCATGTTCGAGTATGTGCCCGTGCTATAAATACACAATTTCATTTTATTGAAGAGCCACTCAAATATTAATTTCCAATTATTATTATGGGCAATAATTATGAATAAAAATCAACCGAATTTTTTTCGTTTTGTTTGTCACAAGTTTTGGTTTATTATGTGGAGTTTTATTGTTTTTTGTTCTTTTACGAAGCAATTATTATAATGCCAAAAGCGTTTTATGCAAATATGTGGAATTTTATCGAAACATTATTTTTTTTTTCTGGATTTTATAGCTTTAATTAATTACAAAAATACGCACAGAAATATGTGTATTTTATTATGTAGGAAAATACATAAATTTTGTTTTTTTTTTTCAGTAAAGTTTTTTGTAATAGTTTTTAATTGAGGTTAAATACCGTTTAAGTAGAATTGAATTTGGATTTTAAACAGAAATTACATGCAGGAAGTGAGCAATTTTATGATGTCCTAACTTGAGAACTTGTTAGTTGAAATGAAAATATGTAATTGAGTTTTTAATATTTTTTTTATTATTTTTTATTTAAAACAAATTTTTTGTACCTTGAATAAATTTATTGAAAATATTCACTCGACGTACAAAAATGAAATGAACAAATTTACAAAAGAAATAAAACAACACAATGTATGGCCAAGTACACCACATGTGTGTGTATATTTATTTTTAAATATATTATTAGTATTCATGGCTCATGTCAATTTTAATTACAGGAAAACCCATTCGCTTGTAACAAATTATTTCCAATGCACACATTGCAGCAATAATAAGAATAGAACAAAGCGAAACGAAACCATGGCAGCGGAATAACAAATATTTTTAATTGGATATTCTAAACATTTGGAAAATGCTGCTTGAAAAATGTAAAGCAAAAACATTTTTTTTAAAAGTAAATTGACAGGGAAAACAATGTTTGAGCAATCAAATATATTTAATGGCTATAGTGTTTTGGGCTAGTTTTTTTTTTGCAACAAACTCCCGAAATTTAGTTTTAAAATTTTTTGTTTGCAAGTTGGTTATCCTTTGTGTTGTTTTATGTCCTTCCGTTTTGATATGAGCTATGTGTGTGTGTGACCTCAGCCACAATTGTATGTGCTTTTAGCTTAAATTGCTGTCATGGCTACACCGGAAGTATAAAATGTTAAATGACAAATTTGTATTGCACACTCGCACTCACACACACATGTTTTGGTTAGTTTTGCTGCTGTTTGGTAATTAATTTTATTTGATTTTAATTCATATTCGTTTCATATGCATTTGTCGGTTGCGGTTCTCTGCTTTTGGAAAATAGTTTATTTTTTGGTTTAAATACACACAAGTACATGCGGGCTTTCCGGTTGTTGAACTTATTTTCTCAACCATGAGGACTTTTGTGAAAAGTTTTTTTCCAAAAATTCTTAATTCGCTTTTATTTTGTTTTATGTTTTATGTTGAATTTTATTTTTAGTTTTTGTTTACTCTCAAACAATTGTTATTTCGGGATTTGAATATTTGAAAACTTATTTCATGAAATTGATGAAATGAATTTCATTTGATAGAGGAATACTTTTGAGGTCTCTTGACACTATATGAACAATGATTGGCTGAGTCTTGCATTTTGGTGAAGCACTGCTCTAATTTATTTTATTGAATTTGAAGTTTGGCACTCAAAGGTAATGGATCAGATGGATTTCAGCTTCAATTATAGCCCAAAAATTGAATAGTTGTCTGTCACTTAAAAAAATTCAATAACATTTTCAGTCAATAATTTGTGGTCGATTACCATGTTACCATGATCCGTTTTAATAATTTCTCGATATTTCTCGATAATTTTCATTTCCACTACATTCCCGATCTATTACAAAATTTTGTTCCAATTCCATTTTGTTCCGGTTCCATTCCTATTTCGTTCCTGATGTAACTTCTAATCAAATACAAGAAACGGCTGTCAAGTATTTCGCAAGATTAAGGAAAATTAAGAATTTCGGTTGTCATTTTGTATGGGATTTAGGCTATATTCTTATCCAATTTTTCGATACTTTCCATTTCCTCTTCATTCCCTATACATATCAAAATATTGTTCCAATTTTCCATTTTTTTCCTCTCCAATTCCATTTCATTCCCGACATAAAAAAAACTACTTCACAATCGGTTAAATATTTCTTAATATATACGAAAATAAAGAAATATTGTGACTATTTTGCATTCGAAGTAGGCGTGGTTATTATCCGATGTTTGCCATTTCTAATACCGTCCAAAATTTAATGTCGTTAACTCAAGGTCCTCTTTTTCTTAGCTCTCTCTTGACAATTAGCCAATCACAGATACTCGTTGATGAGTTTTGTGACGTCATAAGGCCTTCGTGCCTTCGTATGTACTCAAAAATAAGCCTTGTGACGAGATGCGCAGAGAGAGCCAATATTTCCAGCACTCATTGCGTGACTTGTTATATGTGGACCTTGTCGATAGCTTAGTAACTACTTCAGTTATCGTTCGAAATAACGGCCAGACTGACAGGCAAATGGAAACCCCACTCATAATAATGGGCATGGTCGCCAACCAGAAATCGGTCCTGCCTTGTATCTGTACAACATTTAGCTCGATTCGAAGTTTTCGATCTGTCTGTAGAGAATTCAGAAGGTGGTGGATTCTGAGTGCAAATATGGCTTCATTGATTGTTTTGAGCGAATAGGATGTCTCGAATCGGTTACCACGAGTTAGCATTCGGTAGCACCATTTTTCGTTTCGGTTGCCTTTTGAGCAATTTTAATTACACCTGGAGGTTTTCCTCATTGGACGTATACTCGTATTTAACATTCAATATTCCTTCAAATCAATCTCAACCTTATGAAGTAGTCGGTCCTTTAAAATTTTCCTCACCGAATAAAGTTTCTTTAAAAATCTTCAGCACAAACACTAAAAATTTTCAAATCTTATTAACTGTAAATTGATTTTCAGTTTATTCAATTTTTAAATCATTCATTACATGTATTCGCATTTTTATTTCTTTGCCTTACCTTGGGTTAATTAACCTATAACTAGTTTTCCCCATGTCACACTCTGTTCCGAAATATTTGTGAAAGCCTTTCAACATTGCGTGTCTCCTTAATGGCAGACATTTTGATAAAATCATATTTTATTTCGTTTATGTTTGTACGTTTTTTTACATTCCACACAAAACATTTTACACCACAAATACACGCATTTGTCTCCACGCCACCACAGTGGCGCCTAGACGTGATAAATTATAAGGTTTAGTTGCGGCGGTTTGGCAGCAAGGAAGGAAGGAAGGAAAGAACACTGTCAGTCTGGCAAAAAAATAGCAAATAACTAATAAAAAATGGTGTTTAAAAATGCTTTGAATCTATAAGAGCTTTAAGAAATCTAATTGTAAAAATACTTTTAAAATATTTGCAATCAGTTTCCATTTGATTGACGAAACAACCAGTGAGACACATTTTCTTATAGATTGCTACCTCCCGCCAGCCTATATTCACACATGGTAGACACAATACCATTTCACAAAATAGAAAATTGATTTAATTTTCGAATAAAGAACATTTTATAAAATCCCCTCACCATCGCACTTGATGCCGCCACATAATAACAGACAAAAAAGCAGAAGAAAAATAAAACTTCGATCATTAATTTTCATATGGACCTGCTGCCGGTGTAATCATGTATGAATGAATAATGATGTATAATTTACGTAAAACATCACTCACAAAGTAATTCATGCACGAAAATAAAGCAACAGTGATTGCCATTAATTTCACTTTTTTTTTTGTTGTAAATGCTGTTGTTGTATTTTTGTGATTTTTGCAATGGGTCGAGTATAACACACAAAAAGAATTCGGAAAAACACCCCCACAAATTCTCAAGGTGGTGGATTTTATTCTAGCCTCTTCTTCTTATTATTAGGTTTGGAAAAAGTTTTATGCAATTGCCATTTGAGAGGACTTCAAAGGTATGCTATCAGTTGGGACTGTGAAGTGGTGGGTACTGAGTGGAAATCGTAGACCATTTTTTAATATAAATTTGCAGTTCACTCAAATTACCAATTTTGTCATTGGAAATATACAAAATTGTTGTTGTTGTCTTGATGATGATGAACAATAATGCCTTGGTAATAGAATACTGAGAAAAATTAATATACATATGCACAGAAAGCAGGGGTGAAGCTTGAACTAACATTTTAATATAAATTTGGACTGAAAATGGTTCTAAGTTTGGTTGGAGAAAGGACAAAATTATGGAAGATTCTTAGTCAAGCTAGGACCAACACGATGGCAGTCGCAACCAAGGCTAGATACCGATAATATAAGAAGGTCTACAATCTTCTTGTAAAGGATAAGAGTGGTATCGCTCTGGACCCATATATGATCTATATACCGCTTACAGCCACCACCTTAGCTTAATCTTATCTAAGGACAAAATAAGGCAGATTATTTGAAGACAATGAAAGGCCTTAGACCCATTTTGGAAACCCCCCAAGGACTCTATGTTAAATTACAGCTTTTATTGGTCAACTGTTATCTGCAGGAGAGCCTAATTTTATTGACACGCCCATATTTTGTACTGCCATTAAGTATTTTGTAACCCCTTTTGACATAGGGTATATGTCTGAAATTACAGCTCTCTAGATGCAGGTTGCTTCATTAAAGTCAACTTTATCTGCCACGCCCATAATTAGAGCTGCCACGCCCCCTTTCGGAAAATCCAGATTCTAGCTAGAGTTTCTCTAGCCATTACAAAATATATATGTGAAATTTAAACTCTCCAAGTTCGCTAGTGGCTTCAGGAGAGCCTACTTTCTTCAGCCAAGCTTTAACCCACACTCATATTTTAAACTGTCACGCCCTCTTACTAAAGAAATCAATAAAAAAAATTTTACAGTAAATTTATATGTAATTATAGCTTCCTAGGTACACTGGCCTCTAGACCTATTAACGGCTTCAGGACAACCTACAAAAACTGTAATGCCCCTTTTTAAAAATATTAATCCAATGCATAAATTACAACTGTCTATGTCCACTGGTAGCTCCTGGAAGATGCGGACTGACATTCAGACACACAGATAAACAATGGATTTTTATAAATGCAGATGGGCAACCAACTGAATCTGCCACTCCTTTCACAAGGACTAAATACCCTAATATATTGTGTAAGGTGGGAAATAAAAAAAAATATTTTCCATCACGATCAAAGCAAGTGTGTGTGCATAACTCCTCAACTACTTAACTGCAGTACTTCAGTGGGTAAAGTGAAGAATGCTAGAAATTCCCATGTTTGTCCTTCATTCTTTCTTCATCTTATTTTTTGCCTGGATGTATTTTGCATCCACTTACCTTTTGCAGCAAAAACAAAGAAAAAAACTAAAGCCGGTAGATACTTACATACATAATGTATGCGTTAACACATACACTTACATTTATTATTTATGTACTTATTACTAGACAGAAGAAGTAAAAAAAATAATAATAAAAAAAATAATAAAAACAACAACAACAACAAAAATGACAAACAAGCTTGTTTTGTTTTTCTGCGCTACTTTTGTGTTGTTTTTTTTATTTTTTTTCAACCAACGAAAATTTCTGTCACCCATTTTTTGTGTTGCCAGCATATTTCTTTCCAGGCTTTAGACTTCACTCTTCCCGTCATCGGCGTGAGTTACCTTGTTGCTACTTTTTTTGGGTGTTTTTTCGTTTTGTGTACACCTTCTTCTAGTGCTTCCTACATTTTTCTACTTATACGTTTTCATGCTGTTTGCCTTCACAATTTTTGATGTCTCAGACAGATTTTGTAGGGTTTTTCACATTCATATTCCTTTTACCCCTCTAGCTCCTGTTGAGAATTTGTATTCTCACTTCTTTTTTTCAACATAATTTTCTTTCTTTGTATTTTTTGTTGTTGTTTTTTTAAGAAATCATGAATGTGTATTTTTTTTTGATATTTTTTATTATATTTTTTTTTTGTTATTTGTTATTTGGTGGCTCAGCAAAAAATTAAGTACATGGGGGAACACAGTCTCGAAGACAAGTCCCCTTCATTCAGTCTGTTCGGTGTGGTGTCTGTTTGTATTTGCGTGTTGTTGTTGCTGTTGTTGCTGGAGTGCGCGTGTTGCTGCATAAAGTGTCGTAATGTGCTTGTGGCGCCTCCACTTAATTCTTCTTTACACAAATATGTTTTTTCAATTATTTTATTTTCTTTTTCTTTTCGGCAGTGGTGGCTATTTTCCCAATGAGGGAGTGAAATTGGAGAAAATATAATATGGGAATTTTATGGTATATTTTTGGTACCAGAAAATTTTTTAATTATACCTACTCCTAAATAAAGACTTGTAAATCATTTAAAAAAAATAATTCTCCCTAATAGACCAATTTATTGTCATTCATAATTTATAAATAAAATCCCATAAAATACCTTCAATGACTAATGTTGTTTGCACAGCCTAATTGTCTTCATTCCACAATTTGTATTGTTTCTGGCCAGACAACCCTTTTCTTTTAGATATTTTTATTACCATTTCTTTTTGGCATACCCAACTGTCTGGCAGACAAACTAATAAATTTTCCCTTATTACCACATTCAAGTTACTTCCTTAACCCCGTGCCTTCTCCACGCACCTTAAAGTTGCACCTTGAAACTTCATAAATCTTAAGTTTCAACGTAGCCACAAAAACAACTAACCAACAAACGTACAAACATTTTTGTCTGCGTCTCGGCTTTTTGCAGAACAGAAAAAGAAAAAAATACAAAAAAAAAATTTCCAAAAAATTCTCCATTTTCGGTTTGGTATTTTTATGGCTGAATCCTTTGTAGCAAAGCGTTTGCCACACGTATTCCTGTGGCTTGTTTTTTTTAATATTGCAACAACAGCAAGGATTTCTTTGTTTGTGGTTGAAAGCACGAAAGTATGCTATACATTTGTTTACGGAATGTTTTGTGAAATTTTTAAGAAATTTTTAAGAAATTTTTAGTCTATCAACGAAAATTTTTGACCCATCTCTCTTTGTAAGGATAGTAGTTCTTCCCTAAGCTGTAACATATAATTTGCATCTAATTTTATTTACTCAAGAAGTATTAAGTTGTTGTCACGTCCCTGCTTTTCAGTTTAAACTCTTTAAACTTATCCCATAAGCAATTTTCCTCCCCTGAAACAGAAAAGAAAAAATTTCACCAAAGTAGGAGAGAAATTCACAGATATGGTAACATTGTTTGCAGCACCACCTGTGGGCGAGCCAAAACCTATCGTAGAACACAACTCATGACACATAAAATACATATATACATTTTGGTGAGAATTTGTGCAGTAGTTTTCGCGTCTACTGGTGACAAACATGCACGTCTCTTTTATATATATATATATAGATTGAACGAGTGTCACATATTACTCGATTGGACAAAGCTGGGACGATTTGTCATTATTGTTCCATGATAAATTGGAGTAGAGACAGTCTTACCAAAATATCACCTCTCGATGGGTGTAGATAAATCTTTTCCATATTTTACTTTGATTGCTGTCGAACTTTCCTGTCTGCTGAACGCATCCAATGACACCAAACGCCTCTGTAGACACTCTATCATATAAATATCCGGTTTCATAGTGGAACTTGTGACGAAACTCACAACTTTTGAGTTCACAACTTCATAATATGACGTGAGCCGTGGGTTAAAGAGAAATGTGAGGATGTTGAGCCTGAAAGGGTTAAACAATATAAGGGTTAAGAATGTTTTTTTTATATATTTTCTTCTCCTTTCAATCATGTAAGATTGTCTTTGTGAGATAAACGATTTTTATTGTTTTTGTTATTTTCGTATTTATTTTCGTTATTATTTTGTATTTTCCTGGCCACAATTTATGAAGCCATTTCCGAACCCTTTTCACCCTTTTGGTTTTCCAGGCCTTATCCTCCCTGTTCTCTTAAATCTGTCTTTTCCCTTATAACTTTTTTCATATGTAAAGTGTTAAATGCATAGTTTCATCTGCCACCCTACTCACTCCTACTCACCAACAACACTCCTACACAAGCCCACAAACACAACTCTACAAATGAAACTAATAAAAGACAAATACATTTAACCATTGGTCAGCCTTTTCCGTTTTCTCTCTCCTTTCCCAGTGTTATTGGTTGCTAGTTGGTTACGTATGGAAAAAAAGTATTGTTTCCTTTATGAATTTTTGTTATTGTGGTTATTTCGGTTTGAGCAACTTGTTAAATGTTATTTCTTGTATTTCTTCCTTTTATTTTCGTTTGAATTGGTTATACTTCCACAAAGATTGCACATATAAATTCAGTACCAAACTCCCTAGGGGCAATCGTAAATTTCTTCTTCGTGTTTTTTTCCTTCTTTAGGGGCTTGTCAGATTTTTTGTTTATTTTTTTTCGTCTTTACCAATTTTATTCTTATTTTTATTTGCCTTTCTTGTATATTTTTCGTTATCATTTTGTCGTTTGTAATAATTTCGTAAATTGCTTAATTAAATAAATTTATTTCTCGCTTTCTTGGGGTGGTGGTTTATGCTTCTTTTGTGGATTTGCTTTTGTTTGTAGCCTTCCCTCCTTGGGGCATTCCTTCTAGGGGGCGTGTTTTGCTGTTGTTATTGTTTTTTTTACGGTTTATGTCTCACTTGGGAAATACTTTTGGGTCAGAAAATGGCTACTCTCTGTTCTATATTTTGACTTATTAATAAATTTTATGACATTATTTTTTATGGCCATTTTTTATGACAGTTTAGCGCATAGGAAGTTGTAAGCGGAAATAAGTATGGTGACATTTTTTTTTTTATTTCGTCTTGAAAAGAAAAAACATTTTAATTAGCAGGAAATCAAATTTTATTACTACAACGAGAAAAAAATAAAAATAAAATCATTTAGGGAGAACAGATTGGTGACTTGAAATCGATGGCTGCTTAAGAAGACAAATATAAATTCTATTTTCGCTGGCGATTGACTCATAATTCGTAAAAGAAAAACGGTTGATTTCTAGAGAGGGGTCATACATGAATTTGTACATGCAAATCACACATCAATTACTTCACGCCCTAGGTTTCACTTTACTCCTATCGTAGTAGATCTACCACTCCCGCATTGATTTCTACATTTCTATACCTCTACTACAGTAGTTAATTTTTGTACTCCCCTCAAAATATTTTCTACTACTATTGCAAGAAACTCATCAACATTTTATGCGAGCTTCATACGATGCAAAACTACTAATCTTTCTACAAATGTACTATCCTGACTTGCAATTTCTAGGGATGTGTAGATCCGGATATATTTGTATTCGGGAGCCCATATCCCCAGTCGGATACATATCCGATAATTTTTCAGAAACATTTCTCAGAATCAAATTGAGTGACAGTCAAAATGGTTTGCACAGTCTTGCAGCGTAGATGATGATTGAGCAGCGAACTTGTCTGAATCGAGTGCCAGCGAGTTGTACAAACTCACATAGAGCTCTGTACTTGAATTTTATGACTCAGCTACAGTCCTCTGTGAGTCTGTAGAACAGACTCTGTATTGCGAAGACTTGTCATTGTACAGAGTACGCGGACATTAAATATTGTGAAAAATAACAATCCTCTCTATCCTACAGTTCGAATGAGCTGAGACGTATTCGTAGATATGGTTTCGGCTAACAGAGGATTCAGTTAATTTCCAATGGGGCTTCAGAATGTTAAGCACAATCCTAATATCACCCCTTTCTTCAAATCAACTCCCTAAAATTCATATTCACGTCTAAGTTCATTATAACCAGCCTATTAGGGTATGGCTCTTTTTTTACATGATAAACTTAAACTCTCAGAGAGACTTCTCTTTTGTAAATGTAACTGAACTTAGAGTAAAAACAATAAATTGCCATTAACTAAGAATTGGTCATGGCAAATGTTTTTGTTATTTATCGCAATTTCTAATGGAAATATGTTCGCCTATTAGCTTGGGAGCATCTGAACCATTTGTGACTTTTAAATACTTTAAAGCGTTACAGTTCGAAGTTTCATGGCTGTTGTTCACCCGAAGTGTAGAAAATTTGCATTTGTTTTTGCTTTCATAGCCGATGTGGTTGGCCGTAGGGATGGTGCGTTGTTATCGGTTCGTTGCTCATTTCTTAATTCTTTGTCAATCTAATTGATTGATTTTCATTTGATCGCAGTAATTTTCGGCTTGACGCCCTTCTACCAAAGTGGCGGCATCCAAGTTTGTGGGGCATACTGGCCCTCTTGGTCATACGAAGTGGATAAAAATGTATGCATTTATGGTGGCTGTAAAGGCAATGCAAATCGTGTCGATACCCAAAGAGCATGTGAAACGAAGTGCAGGGAGTAAAGGAAATTTAGACAAAAATTGTGTATTTATAAAAAAAAACTATAAAATTTTTAGATTAAAAATATTTAAAGAAAATTTTATTTTTTAATTTTTAAAGTCGAAATTTGTATATTAACTTTTAAACAAAATATAAATTTCAATAAAAAAAGAGTACTTTTATACCTTAAAAAGTTGGATGAGTCTTAAAATGAACACCCATTTGATCCATCGTTCGGGTATAATTTGCACTCTGCTTCACATTCCTCCTTGCTGCCAAATTGATTGTCATTGCCTCGGCAGCCGCCATAGGTCCAAAATTTGCATACATTTTTGCTTGCAACATAGGACCATCTGGGCCTGTATGCTTTACACAGATACTTTCCCTTGCCTTCAAAGAAGGGTGGCAAATCACAAATACTCATAGCTAAGAGAATAGAACAAAAAAATAATACAATGAAATCAAATGATTAACGAACTATTAACAAACTTACAATCATCTAGCTCATCTATACAGTCCACCAGTGCAACCAACATACAGACAACTAAAACCAAATGGTTCATTTGTTAAATGTAAAATTGCGATTGACACAAGCGTTTCACAAAACTTTTGTCTACAATACATTTATGTTCTCAGGTTTAAATACAAAATTATTAACTGAGAATTCGTTATGGAATATTTTTTGTTAATTGCCGTAACGCAATTCTATTTAATGGCATTTTTACCTTACAGTGAACGCAATCGCTTGATTTTTTTGTACTAAAATTTTTGCACTTGGAAGTTCTGTGGCTAAAAAAAAAATTCGCTTACAGCCTCACACAAATTAAATGAAATAATAAACTTCAATTAACTATCAGGGGTGGGCAAGTAACTATTACCCACTAAAGTAGACTTTATGCCTTTGCCACAGTCCAAAAGTGAAAACACACAGAGAAGAACATTCGTTCCTATTTAACTTAATAGCCATCCGTGGCATAAATAAAATCCTAGAACGATGAGAGTATTGTGGTAGCTGTAAAGAATTTTAATGAAGTAACACATAATTTGAAACAAAAAATTAGAAAATATTTTATTAAAATTTATTTCATCATTCATTTGGGTCAAAGGGCAAAATGAGTTGCAAGTAAAGAACAAATTTCCAAAAAAATTCCACTTTTGCAGTCATCATGAATGATGTGCCTATGCCGCACATAGTAGTAAACAGCTTTACAAAAAATGTTGCTGTACTCTCGCAAATGGTACATAATGATCTTCCGGCTGCTAGTGTCCTCATGATGTTGTCCTCCTGCTGTTGTCTGTGGGTTCTGGGCTTAAATGCCATACTGGGTCGTGCTGTTCGTGTTCGTGGAAAAAACGCTTCATAGCTATAGACACTTGCACTTAATAGCCTTTCAAAGTATGGCCGGGAATGTGCACTTAGGTGGAGCTCTCCTTGGTGGTAAATGAAGGCTTATACGTAGTTCACATGTACGTGGTATGATTTTCCGCCCAACGAAAGCAGTCTCGGCAGATATGTCGTTGTGGCATATTGGTGCGAAAGCCTGTTGTGTGTGTGTTTGTAACAGGCCAACTTTCATGTTGTTGTTTTCTCTGCAACTCAAGAGCAAAATTGCATTTCCTCTGTTTGTTTCCGTTGATTTTTTTTTGGGGAATTTTTCTTCCGCATAGTTTCACTACTGCACTCACTATTGCACACGTAGTCAAACAATGTGTAAGAGTTTCGGTTGGGATTTGTTAGTGTTTGTTGGGGTTGTTAAGGGGTAAAGTTTCCGTTTTCATTAGTGTTGTGGTAAGAGTGAAAGTAATTGTTCTCTTTTTTCAATTTGTTATTGATTTAATATTTACTTACATAAAAGTTAATAATTCGAAAAGGAAATTTATTTTTAAAGAAAATAAAATTAAAAATAAAATAAATATTTTACCTAATTTAAAAAAATTGGGCCACTTACAAATTTTTTAAAGAATACATTTTAAAAATAGTTTAGTCTCTGTTGAGATGCATTGAAAGCAGGTTCTCGTCGCTTGGTTTTATGAAATCAATGGGAAACCAACAACAAAATATTTTGCTGAGAGATCTTCAACACACATGCAAAATGTAACAATATTCGATACCTTAAAGCACAACCATCCTATGTCCATTTTTTCAAAACTCTAGAAAATTAAAAGCAAGTTTTCAAATTGGTGTTTTATATGGAAAATGATTTTTATTTCCTCATTTTTCAATTACTTTCATTACGATTCCCACAAACCACTATAGGCTGTCTGATGCAGCTTCTTCTTAGGAATCCAAAAATGACAAAAACTCGATTTTCATGAAAACGGACATAGGATGATTGTGCTTTAAGGTATCGATATGCGTGTGGGCATCGCTCGTTCAAACCATTGATGTCCAGAGAAAGCTGCAGAGAAGCTGAGAGAGAGATGTATGCTGTATAAACGTGCTTATAGTGGTGTGAACCGGTTGGGTGATTTTCACTATGCTATTTTGTGTCATTTTCGAACTGTGTACCTATGTAACGATTGTATCTTGAACCGAACTTAAAAATCCGGCATTGCTCGGACGGTTCAGTTCGGTCCAGTTGTGGAAGTACCCTCCCGTGAATGCTCCACGTAAACTCCACGACCATAAATAACATGAAATTCGAAATCGATGACTCCAAAAAGGGGTGGAAAGAGGAAAGGAGAGGGTTAGTATAAAAAGTTTTAGGAATGTCGGCCGCCATATTGGATCCGCCATTTTCCATTTTCTTATTGTAGTAGCTGAATCACCAAATGTCAGAAAATTCGGTAATTCTTACTCTCTTTCAGTTTTGTTGAATTAACGAGTTCTTGCTCGATGAGTCATTGAGTAAAGGTTGTCGTGATTGGAAAATATCGAGAATAGCACTTACACCCACGAAAATTATTGTCATAGCAATTAAAATTATACAATTTTCTATCCAAATAGCAAACCCTTTCGACTTTTTTGGACTCAAGAACCCGGTTTTACTTGCTTGGTCGGTCACCCCGAGCCCGAGCCAAATTTCTCTCAAAAATGTGTTTATTTCTGTGCAACACGGGAAGCAAAGACGACTCTAAGCATTTATGTAAGAAACATAATTTTTTGAAAACTGTGCAAAACACCAACTACTTATTTAAGAAAGTTCTGTGATGCAATTTTTCTTAATTTGTTCTACAAATTTATCTGGTTTATCTGACTTTTGTAAAATTGGCCCTTAGTACAATGGAAATGCAATACCTTGTTCCAATGCTTCTCTCAAAATTATTATACATAAGATTGAGTAACGTCACAGCGATCGCAGTAGTAAATACTGTGGAAAATCATATTCCTCAAAATCATATGCCACTTTAAGGATCAGAATATTGTTGGAAAATCCAGGAAGAATCAAGCGGGTGGTTATTGCTGGAGTTGTTTCCTCATTTCCATTACCTTAGTGCTTGTTCAATGTCTTCAAGGCATAGTTTCTACCCTAGCTATTTAGAACATAAATTTCTTTAGATAATAATTTCGTTGAATTGTGTTTTGTTTGTGCCTATTTTTGTGCCATATCCTCTGGAAATATCTAAAATGCCTTTTCCTACTTTTTGACCCACGTGTCTTCTGTCATGTTGACTTGCCTCAACTTTGACATTTCGTGCGACTTTGGAGTGATAATTTTTTTTTACACTTTAGAATAACTTCCCAACAAATCACTTTACCCTCATAAAATATTCTCCCAAAATAGCTTTTGAATTCGATCAAAAATGTACGAAGGAAATAGAAGGTATTTTGTTATAAAGAAGTTCACTCCGCTTACCTTCTAATTATAACTCACATAAATTAGTAGTAACCATTAAATAAAACTACCTAACTTGTAAGCTATTGAATAAGTAAAAGAAGAAAATGAAGAGAACCGAACCGAGCCGAACAGAAGGCAACACTTGTGTGTCGTAGCGGCAAGTAATGCTTCGTTTCACATTTCTTGGCTTTAAATTGTTTTTCCCTCGTTGCGGTCGGTTAACGCGGCAATAAAAAACACTTTTAAGAAGAAGTTGCAAGTTATATGTTTTGCCACCCCTAAAAAGAAAGAAAAAATAAAATAAAACGTAAGGCGAACCAACAAAAAAGGACATCAAACACGCAACAGTAGCTGAACGAAAATAAAAAAAAAAGGAAAAAGATTACAGCTGAGGAGCTGGGAAAGTAATAGGAAGAAAATCTCACAAACAAAAGGGAAAACTGCAATTCCGGGCATAGTTAAGTGCGATAAATTAAACTGTTTTTATTTTTCATGGGGTGTAAAAAAATAAGAGAAAAAAAATATGTACAGAGTTTATCCTACTTGGTGGGATGCGATACAAGAAATGGAAGATGACCAAAGACTGAAATGACTTTGTCTGGAACTTTGTAGTTCATATGAAGTTTGTTGACTCTACTGCATGGAAAATGCCCACTGTAGGAGTTTTGGAATGCCACAGAATGAAGTATACTTTTATAAAAAATATGTACTTCGTCTCCATTTTGCTCAACGAACACCAAAAATATAAAAAAAAGGAAATTTATTTCGAGTTGGGTCCAAAAAGAAAAAAACCTAAAAGCATTACCGCTGCCTTCTTCAGCCCCTGAAAATAGCACACGAAACACTGTTAAGCTACTTTTACTTTATTTCGGAACAAGGGGGAAACCATTTTTTTTGGTATTTTTCGCTTTTCAGTTCCTGGTATGCGGGGTTATTTTTAAGTTTTGTCATTTATTTTCAACAGGCAAAAATTTTCCCCTGCTTTGTGTTGGGCTTTGAAGAGTTTTTTTCTTTCAATGTTGTTGTTGGTTCTCATTTGTTGTTGTTGTTTTTCGGTTTTCATTTTAAAGCATAATACGCACTTAATGGTCTTTAACTGCAGCAACACTGGCTGGCTCGGCGGGGGGCGGCCATTGTTTGTTCGTTTGTTTGTTGTTGTTGTTGTTGTTGGTGATGTGGGTGACACCGCCACCATGCGCGCTGGAAAAATGATGCGGTTTAAATTTGTCACAGAGTGTGGTAATTTTATAGCTTATTTAGGACCATGAAGGGTAGTGGGAGATGAAATGAAAAGGTGCGGTAAAAGTGGTGTTAATTTACTCATTTAAATTTGGTTGAGAAAATGGTAAGAGCAGGGGGCGTGAGGTTGGATTTTTTGGGAATTTTTTTGGTTAGCAATTCCCGTAAATTATGTAAAGTAGCTGACTACACTGGTGTTTGGTAAAATTAACTGTATAAAGTTAGTCGGCAAAGTTAATAGAAACTACTACTGGGTGGGGGTGGTTTATTTATAACAATTATGAGCATTTATTGTATCTCAAAGGGCTTTATGGATTTTAAGGGATAGATTTTTTTCTGCTCTTTTCTATTAAAGTAAATTTAATAAAAAAGTGTGTTTAAAAAATTAAACTACATTTTTATTTAAAAAAAATATTTTGTAGAAAAATATATGCCAGATTAAGAAACATTTTTACAAAAAAAATATTTTCGTAATTGTTAAACTTAAAAATATAAAAAAGAACTCAATATAAAGTATATATTTTTTTTTTTTGATTTAAAATTTTGAATACAATTTTTTTTGTTTCTTTTTGTTTTTTTATATTAAAACAAAATAAAAAAAAAAACGTGTAAAAAAAAAATTACAATTTTATTTGAAAAATACTTTGTAGAAAAAGATATGCCAGATATAAAAAAAATTTTTACAAAAAAAATATTTTCGTAATTGTTAAACTTAAAAATATAAAAAAGAAAATATAAAGTTTAATTTTTCTTAATTTTGGAATTAAAATTTTTTATTAAATTTTGTTGTCTTTTATTATTTAAATGTTCAACCTTTTTAGTGTTCATTTGATAGAAATTCGATTTTTACTTGTGTGACAAAAGCGATTTCACCAGGATGGTAAGATACCCGGGTACGCTCATACCAATTGTACCGAGATTTCACATTTCTAGATTTGTACCTTGCGAAATATCGATTCAAAATTATTTCTTACTAGTAAATCACCCGTGATTTCGCACGTATTTATATTGTACTTCCCTTTGACCACCCATCAACCTTATACCGACACCCTTTGGACTCCCTCTGAACCCTTTTTGAACCAAATTTTAACTGCCATATTATTCCCAATTATGAGCTTAGGAGTGGCAGCTGATCCAAAATATCTAGCCATGATTTCACTGAAAATATATGCTGAATTACAGCATCTTAGGACTAGTGGCTGCAGGAGTGGATACTATAATTGACACGGTCACAATTTCAACAGCCATGCTCCCTTTTGGAAAAATCAAAAATTTGGGCTCAGGAATCTGTAGTCATGGTCTCACAGAATATATATGTGTAATTGCAGCTTTCTTGGTCCACTGGTGGCTTCAGGAAAGCTACTAGATCTCCGACGTTAATATTTCTGAACTGCCTCTCCCCCTTTTCGAAAATTCGGGTCTCAAGCCGTGGGTACCTAGGACGTTAGACATAGATACATAATCTAAAAAAATATAAATTTTTCCTTATTAAATTTGTGCAAAAATCTGTTTTATTTTAAGCGATTGTTTATTAAAGTTTTAAAATATTACTCCATTACAAATTCCTTGAAAAAAAAACTTGAAACATTAAATTCTTCAAAAAACGAAATTAAGATTTTATCAACGCTTTTTTAATGCGAAAATATTTACCAGAATTTTGCAAAAGAAAAAAGAAAAACTTTTGCGGTTCTTTGAATGAATTTCTTTGATGAATTTCCACTAATTCCATAATAAACCATTTAAAATGTAAATACTACACGTACCAACCACCAATAAGTAAAAAAAACTCATTTGCTGCAAATTGCAAGTTTCAACCACTTCTTCTTCCTCCTCACTATACATATATTTGTCATAAATTCCATTAAATGTCCGCGCAGACACAAAGTAAACAAATTTTTTGTTTGCATGCAAAAAGAGTTGCAACGTAAATTCTTTGAATAATTTTATTTTTATTTTGGCCAAAAACATCAGCACTGAGAGAGGCACTCATAAATATTTGATCAAAAAAGTAAGCTACTGTAGGGTTTTTTTTTTTGTAATCGCTGCAGTGAGTATTTTTTGGTAACATTTTTTATTTTTGTTGATATCAAAGTAAAAAGTTTTTAATTTTTTTTTTCATTACATTTTGGTGAATTTTTGTCATATCCCAGTGAACGAAAATGGGTATTAAGCTCCATATTAGTTTAAAAAGTGTGTGAGTGAGTGAGTGTTAAGCTACCTCAAATACGTATACTTTAGACGAGTTTACACAGAATGTAAATTTTTTACTAATAAGGAACTCAATGCATTGACTTAATTGAACCACTGATGAGTGAAATCGACAACTGTTTGCAATCGAAATTGTCCTTCTATATTTGAGGAATGAGCCCCTTCCTCTTCCTCTTCCTCTCACTAACCACTAACTAGTGAATGTCTCTGATTGTAGTTAATTTCCTTAATGTATCGTCAGGGTATACAAAATTTCAATACTACTACAAATTGTTTTACTGCCCTCTGGGGTATTTCAATTCCCTTTGTCGACCGGTAGTGGTGCATAATTTATGAGTGGCATGCACACAGCTTATTTAAATCTTTTTGTTCCTAACCAGGGTTTTTTATTGTTTGACTTTGGCTTAAAGAGAAAGTGTGGTGAGCTGAAAAAGCAAAAAAAAATTGTTTATTTAATTTGAAAGCAAGGCGCCATAATGAGTGGCACTTATTTGTTACCTTCTATCGTTCATTCTTTACTTTTTCTTTTTTTTTTTGTTGGTATCACTTTTTTTTGTAATCTACTTAAGGTATTTATTCAAGTGATTTCTTTCAAAGGATTTTTTTATTAAAAAAAACAATTTTTTTTTAGTAGTTACATACCTTTTTTTTGTAAAATACAAATAAAACTCTATTGTAAAATACTACATTGAACTAAAGTATTTTTAAACAGCAGTCCTTCACCTGCAAAAGCATATATTTTCTCAATTCCCAAGCCACCAGCGAACCACAACAGCATACAAGACACAAGACACGAGCAACAACAAAATTCAATTCAATAAATGTCATAAAAAATTTAATGCTTTTATGCATATTTGCCACTTGCCACTTCCAACTTTTTTCTTTTTTTTTATATTTCCTACTTTTCCCATATTTTTTATTATTAAATTTCCAATAAACCTTAGATGGAATAAAAAAAAAACCAAAAACAACTTTATCAATCTATCAACAGCCAAAGGGTAATAACCGCAGTTGAAAATTTGCGCCCATCCCAAAAAAAGAGGAAAGGTGGCGAAGGAGGTTTGTTAAGAGTCAAAATGTCAACAACATCATTTGGTAGAATACCTAACCATGGTTGCCACCTGTGAGTTGTCGGCAATATGGGTTATTGACTTTTAGAATTATAAATAAAATTCATTATGAATTCTAAGTATTAAATCGATTCTTTGAATGAAATCGATACTGGAATAGATTAATCGATAACATAAGTTATTATAAAGAACGAATTAATCGATTTATCGGAAAATTGCATATCTTGAATTAAATAATTTATTGATATAAATAAGATTTATTGATTAACAGTAAGGGCCAAGTATCTACTCGATAAATTCGAAATCTGAAAATCGTGTTATTTGATATTTTAATCGTCTAAGAAATTTATCGATCCATCAATTCATCAATCTATCACTCCGTCACTTCATCAATCCATAGATCAATCAGTTAATCAAGTAATTGTTAAAAAGAACCAATTTGGAAATTTCAAAAGTAATCGATTGTAGCTTTGTTATTTATCGTTTAATCAATTTATCAATTCATCAATCCAATAATCTATTAATCCATCAATCCGTCAATACACCAATCCATATATCCATATATCCATCAATCCATCAATCTATCAATCCATCAATCCATCAATCCATCAATCCATCAATCCACCAATCCATCAATCCATCAATCCATCAATAAACCATTCAATCAATCAATCAATCTCTCAAATTTTAATTCCGATGCCTTATCTATGTTAGTACCTTTATCCCATCATAGTCCGGTCTTGTTCCTTATTGGTATTGATGAATTTCAAATTGAGAATTAATATTCAGATTAACCACTTGATCTTAAAATATAAGCATTCAATTAATCTAGATTTATATCAATATATCAATAATGAGAGGAGATAAATAAATTCATTCATAAAGCTGAATTCTGAAATTCACCATCAAATTCATATAAATACTTACTTGAAAAGGTGGCAATTCCTATTCAACATAAATCTAATCCAACACCGAGACACACACACACACAAGGAGAGGCATTAAAAAAAATACTTCAAAGTTGCCGCCGCACAAACATTTTACATATTTCAAGACGCCACAACGGCGTCTTTCCGGCAAACGAATGAAAAAAAAAAAAATACAACTTTTGCGAACTTTTGTGAGCGGCGGCAAAATGTCAAAGAGTGTTTTTGTGGGTGGTCGTTGTTGTCGTGTCTGCGCTGAACTGAACCTGACAGTGCTAATGGAAAGCAGTGGAAGTGTTGCCTTTCATACAAAAGGGGTAATGGAATGTTTTTATGGAAAAACAAATTGATTTCTGTCAGCCGGCTGTATGTGTGCACCGAAATTCAGAGCACACTTTTAGGCGCAAATAATGACAATCCGTTTGCCATTTAAAGTCATAAATGCGACGAGCAATGTGTATTGTGTTGAACTTTATGTGGGGGAAGTATGACGCTATAAAGGTTTTTCATTCACTTCGAACTGATATGGGTGTGAGTGGTGAGTACTTCTACCACTCCTCTTCACCCTGGCTTTCTATATATATACCTTAGCCTTTTTTGTATAAAAATAAAACTTTTCCCTTTGTTGTATGTGTTGTGACTTTATTTAGAAGGGCCCCGAGTAGTACTCGAAGGGGTGTTCATTTATGTTGTTCAGCGTAACACTGAATTTATTATGTTATCGCGTGAACGATTTGCGTTATCGATTTGGCCCTGTGCGATACAACATAAAGGGGGAGCTCTGAGCATTTGCGATTTAAAATATTTTAGCGACTCGCTGAGGAAGACATTAAATTTTTACATTTAAAGTATAAGGAAATTTTCCTATTGAATTTTCTCGAAAAATAATTCCATTTTATTTAGGGGAGTTTCAGGCTGTTTTGTTGTGGCTTTTCGGTTTCTTTGGAGTTTGTGTGTAAATGTCAGTGTTTCCTTTTGTTTATTTTGTGGGTTGGCAGTTAACAAATACATTTATGCATTTTGGTTGTCAATATTACTTCTTCGATGTGTTTAGGAAATGACTCAACACTCGTACACCTAAAAGTGTGCTTTAAACTTTGTAATAAAAACATAAACTTTTACACCTTCGGCATTTGATGTGTTGTGAATGAATTGCTTAAGTCTTGGAAATCTTCAAAGAACATCATAAAATTTTCAGATTTAAGCATGGGTGTGTAATTTAAAATGTTATTGGTTGATGTTGTTGTTATGCCTCCTAAAAGAGTGCTTGGGAATTTCGGCAATATAAAATGAATTACATGCTTTCTTTTATAACTTTTGATAATCGACTTGAATGAAATTCTGAAGGGACTTCTGAATTGTAAAAAGTTAAGTAAAGAAACTGGGAATGATTGATATAAAGTCAAACAATTAATATTAAATGAATTTTTAAAATCCCTAAAAATAGACTATGATTTACTATATAAACTTTCTAAAGATAAAAGTTCAAGCTCTCAAAATGTTTGATCCGATTATAAACTGCATCAAACGTGTTGTTATCTATTAAAATTTTAAATAAAATATATATAAATGAATATTTTCATTGAAAATTGATTGTATTTGCATCATTTCCATTACAACAGCTTAAATGTATGTTGTGATTTTTTAAACAAGCTTAATTTGTAACCACATTTTTTGTTATTGATTCCCAACAATGTATTTTATTGAATAAATATTTTTTATTTCTCCATTCCAGGTAAGCTGCTTATTCATAAATAGAAACAATTTAAAAATAAAACCCACAAGTGAGTAAAAACTTTCAACATAATAATTACAAAAACAAAATTAAATAAAAAAACAATTTATCATTTAAAAAAAATATCCCAATTATTCCTCGAATTTGTTATGACTCCATTTACTACGCAATTACCCTTGCTACCCATAATTCACGCAGCACTGGAAATTGCACTTCATAAATCTTCACATCGATGCGTGTTCAACCACCATTGGGCGCCCCCAAAACGAGTTGACCAAACGAACGATTTCATTGAATTGATAATAATTGGATTAGCGCATCATTTTCAAACCACGGGATAGAGTGAGAGCGTTGGTAAAGCCCAATGTAATCGCACACACATACACACACACACACCTCGAAAAGGCTTAAAACGCCACAGGACAATTTGTGCATGAAACGTCACCCTTGCACCCTAATGGCATAGAATATAACATGAAGTGGCACAATCCAACCCACAACCCCCCCTTCGACTACAATGGATCTAGCGGCGCCGCTAAGCCGTTGGTGAGCAACCGAGCGTTGCTGCTACATCCTGTCAATTCACAGGCCTCATTCTGCCACCTTTCCACCACGTGGCCGTTCCCCCATTTTGGATACTAAAATTAAATTCACAATTTACGAGCGACCTCAGAAGGCCTCACGCCTGCTTTACAGACATACTGCGGCACTTTGGTTCATATATGCCTAAGAGTATGCTTTAAAATTTACTACGATTTGAAATATTTTTGCAATATTTTACTAGCCCTCCTCCATTGGGTTTTGTATGCAAAATTTTTATGTATTTTCCCGGGCAAAATTTACGAGCCACCCTTTCGAAAGATTGGGTCGAGCATATAACTTTTTCCATGCCTATGTGTGTGTGTGGGTGTGTGTGTTCTCTGCCTAAAAGTATTCATCACTTTATTTTCACGTGCAGTCATTTGGAAATTTATGACTTAATGCGTTCGGTCGCTGCAGAGTTGCCAACTTCAATTTAGTTTTACTTGCTGACATATTTGGTGGGCGCTTAGATGAGTGTGTGTGTTGGTGTGTGTGTGTGGTATATATCATATCGTTAGTTGTCAATTTGCCTGTCATTTTATTTGCGTGGGTGCGTTTGTGTATGTGGTGGTCACTTAGTTATTTACGAGCAGTCGTCGTTGCCGTCGTTGGTCGTTATGCTTCAGATACAATCAGTGTATAATTCAGTGTACAGTTTTGTAAATTGCTACGAAAAACCTAAATTAATTTGTAATTAGATTGTTTATCTGAAGGTTTGGTATTCCAGTGGTGAATTATGTCTATGAAAATAATAACTTTGAGATCAAATCTTTACGAGGCTTCGGGGTGACCTTTTTTATTTATCGATTCAATTAATTTTCTTATCAGTACCTAAACTATTTTGATTGAATAAAACAGGCTTTACCGTATTATTGAAGAACTCAAGACTCTATTGTTCTCATTACAAACATTTAAAAATTAGAGGCATACTTTTTGGGGCCGTTGTTTGAGTTGATAGTTGAAGTCGATAATTCAATAATTACAACGTGATCGTGCACTTAAACAAGTAATCATTGAACTATTGTCTTAAAATTTTGTCACTTTCTGTTTTTTTTGGCTCCAAAAAGTATGCTTGAAATTTTTAAATGTCTGAGTTTCTGATCTCTAGTTACCACCCTAGGATCCAAATTTTCTCCCCCACAAAAAGTGAAAGAAATTGAAAAAAAACTGTTTTTCCTTCATTGTGGTACACTGAAATTTTATTGTGAGCGAAGGTATTTTTCGAGCGGTTAAAAAAATGTTCTAAAAATTGTATATAATTTATACCTTTTTTTTCTAATTTGTCAAATTTATCTAAATTTGTATACCTTTTATACTAAAAACAGGTATATATACCGAGCAAAATGCACACTGAGTGAAATTATAGCTCTTTTGACCCCCTCTATGGGTACACTGGCAGGTCGGAAATGTGAGAACAGACATTCGGAAAAATTATGTGGATTCTTTTTTTAATAATCACTTCATAGTTTTGAAAATATTTAAATATATTTCTCTTCTATACGTGAGGGGTTCTAACACATTCAAAAGCCTAATAGGATTCATGTACTCGAAAATATAATCAAATTGAATGAAAGGTTCCAGTACAAGATACGTACAGTACATACAGTCTACTGATTAAATCGATTTATTTCCCGCTGTACTTTCAGTTGAATTAATTGATTTCCCCCGCACCAATAAATAAACTGAAACCGTTTCAAAGCATTGATTACAATTAGTACATTTCTGATCTCCACAGTAGATTAAATTACAAATTCTCCTTTATGTGCATACATTCGGAACAAATACATTTAAAATAGCAACACCAACAACAACAACAAATAATGCCAGACTTCAAACTGAATCGCAACGAGACAATCAGACGATTGCCTACCAAGAGGAGACTCATAAAATTAATAATTAATGCAATTTTGTACGTCATCCGATTGGGATTGTGTGTGTATGTGAGTGCGTGCATGAGTGTGGACTACTTCATTCATTCACTCAGTCACTCAAACAATAAACCACCTCTCCACTCTTGCGTAATTCCCTTTCGGTTTCGCCACAGGCACTCTGTGATTGAAATTCCCCCCCAAAAAAGTTCCTTTTAGACGTTGTTGTTGTTGTAGCTTACCACAGCACAGTAAGGTGCTTTTAAATATTTAATAAGTAGGGAGTAATAACAACAACAACAACAACTACAACAACCATCATAGCCGCTCTAACAAACAAGTCTCGTCGCAGTAAATCAATCTTCAGCATGCAGCATATGAGCACATGGCACACAGGGGGCCATCCACCCAACCACTTGCGGCAATACCAAATGACATTCTCCGTACTTTTTAAAATTAGAATTTCATGTAATTTCGATTTCGGTTTTATACTTGCCCCACTCCCCACAGACATACACACAACCACACAGACTAGGCAAGGCATTGATTTACGTTTATGCTTTGATGGCTACGTTACATTACAGTCGACTGAAGGGAGCAGGGAAAAAAAATCAATCGACTAAGACCTTAGGGTACAAATTGTATAAGTCCCCAGGCCATATTATTTCATAAATGGATTTATGCATTAATTGTGTAACGTGGCAGTGGGGTGAAGAGGGGATTTGTGTGCAGCCAGCAAGCAAAGCTTTTAATTTACTTTTCACAAAGATTTTGCTTAATGTTTTCCATTTTTCGATACAAATTATTGTTACTTGCGAGCCCATTACTCACAAAGGAAAAGTAAAAGTTTTTCAATTTTCGGTGGAAAGTGTGTACGACTATAAATCCCACAGCCATTGGTTTCTTCTGAAGGGTGGAAGTATTCGTTGCTTCATTCATTCACATATTTCCTGTGTGTGGTGCATGTTAAATGAAACCCGCACTAATTGAATTTCTATCAACGCTTTGTTGAAAAGTTTTGTTATTATTTTGTAATTAGTGTCAGAAAATTCAGTTCTTGTTAGACATTTTTTTGTTTTGGGGGAGCAGTTGATAGATTAAGCCATTTCATCATATTGTTTGTTCTGACATGTATGAAGAGGGTCGGAACGAAAGTTATGGTTTATTTTTGGATGTTGCTTTTAGCTAGGATCGGACTTTAATAGAGTATAGATTGTTTTAATACTAATGCATGGTACTTTAAATTTTTTGTGTATGAAACTTTTCAGAAGTTTCTTCCAATGGATTTGGAAAAGATTACCAAAATTTATTTATGTGTAGTATTAGTGGCGACCGTGGTGCAGTGTCTAAGACCTCTGCTTCACGATCGGAAGGTATCGGGTTCAAATTCCACCTGGGGCAAGGCAGAAATTTGTTTTCTGTTTTTCTGTGTAGACCGCCACTCTCTCTCCAAGTTCTGGCAATCTTGCGAGAGTAACTTGCCATGAAAAAGCTCGAAGTGTACTTAACGCATTAAGGTGTCCTTGGTACACAAACAGAAAGGGGTTGTACATCAACTTTTTTGGGCCCATGTACACCGAGAGAAAAAAATAACAGTTTCGCTGTTAAAAACCATCCGACTGATCATTGTAACAGTTTTTGCTGTCAATTAAACAGTTTTCCGACTGTCGGATGGTTTTTAACAGATTTTGGAACAGTTTTTTCTCTCGGTGTACATATTTCATCGGTTTCGGACAACACTGGTCCTAATTAATATAACGTTCAAGGCTTCAGGCTTGACTCGTGGTTTTTTTGATGAGGTTTTTTTTTAGCTCTAACCAAAACGACTTTCCAAGCAACCTCAAGTGTTTTGTTGCCACAAGATAATTCTCATTTAATGGGTGTATACGCTGACTTTTTCTATAATTTGTAAGTCACGCCGTTCGGATTCGGTATTAAACTGTTAGTCCGCAATTATCATCTACATGATGACTTACCCATGATAACAGCCTCAATAAGCACAGCCTTATCCCTTATGTGGAATGCATTTCTCCAACATGATAGAAAGACTACAAACTCTAATCACTCAAGATCACGTCATATATTTTTTAAAAGGACTTTTAAAACTTTTTTGAAAATAAATACTTTTTGTGTGAGGTTAAAATTTAAATATGCCACTGGTTGTTCTAGGAGACTTGTGACCTGATCTGACAAAAAAAAGGTGGCCGAAAGATCACATATAAGCCTCTAAAATGGCATATGCCACTTATGCCCATAATTTCAAGAAATATTTTTCTGTCAGTGTACACTAGGGGTTCGATCACGAAGGCTTTTCACAATCCTGGTATTTTCGGGACTGAAAATTGCAATCCCGGGATCCCGGGATTTTTCGGGATTTAATACTTTTACAAGCAAAATGCATTTTAAAAAAATAAAAAAAGTTTTTTATATGTTTTATTGGAAAACTGATAGTTTTAGCGTAAATAAATAAACATAAACATTAATTTCAATTTATTAAATGAATTTTTTTTTTATTTTTAGTATTTGAGTTTTTGTTTTTTTAGGAAAGACACAATTCAATTCAAAATATGCTTAAATAAGGTTTCTGAAATTACTTTTGTATCAGTTTTCAGTTTTACTTAAATATTTTTATTAGGTAATTCATTTTTGTGCGTTCGCTAAGACTGAAAATACCAATTTTCTTCTGAAATAAATATAAATTTATTTTTTCTTCGTAATTTTTTTAATAAATTAAAAATTTTTAGGTTTTGAGTTTTCTATTTTTTCATTTTGGGTTTGTCCAAATGTTGTCAAAAACTATTTTTCTGCTTAGACGATTTTTTTTATATTTTATGAGCGATGAAATGTTGTATTTTTCTTGTATTAAACTTTTTTTATGGACTAATTTATTTAAAATGTAGTCCCGAAAATCCCGGGATTTAGGAAAAAATATCCCGGGATTTTCGGGACTGAAAATGGACCGGGATCCCGGGATCGAAAGCACTAGTGTACACATAGAAATCGGGCGTATACAATTTGATTTTTACCAATTTCAAGACGTTTACTTGTATACCGTATTTTGTATGCAAAAGCAGTGTAAATTACATCAAAGTTTCGCATGGTGTATCCCATACATATTAGGTATAAACACGGGTAGATATCTACTGGTAGAAATTACGGGCATTTTTTGTACAGTGTCAGAGTTCTTTTTAGTGCCACTACACAAAGAGAACTGTTCACATGAATTATGTTATAATACTCCCACTATCTATCCATAAATAAAAAAATCTAGTTTAAAAATTCTCAGTAATGATTGCTGATATTAACTGTATAATGAGCCTGAGTATGACTAAGAACTATTCAACCACGATTTTCAATTAATGGATCAATATTATGATTATAACTCATAATTTGATCTCCGTGTAGTGTGTTTTACATGTGACAAAACATTAATGTTGAACGAGTGGTGTACATGATTCATCACCTGCATATGCCACCTAATTGCGACGTTGTTAATAATTGTGTTATTCTGTCGTTGTGTCAGACCTCTTTTTTTGTAGAAAATCAGAGCAGAATGAGGTTATCTTATTAGAAATTTGACTAGCGAAATAGGGTTAGCGAACGATACAACTCTTTAAATTGATACTTGAATTGATTCTTTTTTTATGTACCTTTTTTGATTTTGAAGTCCCGTAACAAGAGTAAAGCATCATTTAACAAAATGTTCTTTGTCGAATTCCATATTCAATTGAATTTTTTTGTATTAACAAAAATCTTGAGTGATGTATCTATTGACCTATAACAGCATTTTCTCAAAAATATTATCACAGAGTTTTATGGAATAAATTCCTTTCCTTGTTTTGGAAATTGCAATTAAAAACTTGTAACTCTCTACGTAACCAATTAAAAAACACTAAAATTGAAATGACCAAATACCAGATGAAATTAAAATTCCCCCCACTCCCAACTTCCATCTCTCACATCTTCACCACAAAGCACAACTCATAAATTCAGTTGCTTCTGATTAAATTCATAACGAATGGAAAAAATTGCAATTACTTCAGAAATTCTCCAATTACATTTTCCATTCAATTAAAAATGAAATTTTAATGAAAAATCCCCAAAGACACAATTGAAAGGAGAAGACGAAAAATCGCACCTCGCTGCCATAACAATGCAAAGAAAGATGAGAGTAATTGAAGAATTGAAGTGAATTGAAATGACCAACTTTCCGAACACGGCGGACATCTGAAACATTAATCAAAGATAAGAAGAAAAAAAAAAGCGGCCACGAAGAACAACTGAAAGCCCACAAAGACACACAAATGGCAACCAAAGAAACTGTCGATACGCGTCCACCAAACTGGAAGTAATGAAAAATTCCAATTTAAGAATTTCTTCTTCCTTTTTTTTCTGTCTTTGCTTGTGGTATATTTAAAATTTCAATTAATAAAGGCGACGATGGACGATGAAGACATGACAAGAAAAAAAAAAAATAACAAAAAACTCGTCGTAACAGAAACGGAAACTCATGAAAATTGAACAAAGGAAATTAAGAAATATTTCACTTACAGAAAGTGTGCATGGTCCCTCCCGAAGCAGTATAAGAAGTTGTTGGTGAAAGGGTACGGCCAGGAGACAAGAGATTGCTTCGGGCAAAGGCACCCAGCGTGAAAAAAGTAAGACGAAATTAGGAATTAATTAAGACAACAAGAAGTAGGAGGAGACGTTTGTCTGTCTGTCTATGTCTTTTCGGCTTGTTCTCGTACAACGAAAGTAATTTCAAACGGAAGCGGATATGCAATCAAAGCCTAAGGATACAATTTAAAGCAAAGTGAAATGGACAAGCACCAACCAGAAAAAGAAGATGAAATTTATTTGCACGTTGATTGCGCACAAATGATCATTTAATTAAGACAAAAACAGACGAAGGAAATGAAAGAGGAAGCTGACTCAAGTGAGAAATGCGCCATTTGCCTGGTAAGCATTTGGAGCTCTCCAAATTAAAAAAGTTAAACGGGAAACGGATGTTTCAGACGTTGATATTTTGCATTAATTTTATGTTTTGGTTGTTGTTGTTGTTGTTATTTTTTATGGTTTTATATTTTTTGTGCGGTTTGTCCTACAAAATATCTGCGATTTTGGGGTTTATGTATTTGTGCTGTGTGGTGGCGGTGGTGGTGGTGAGCGAGAAATGGAAATTTGTGCTAACCACATTGTTTGATTGGGTCACTTGGCGCAAGTATGGCCTTTTGCTTGTCGAGTTCAATTTGGTTTTTGTTTGTGTTTTTGATTTTGATTTTAATTTTCATTTTGGTTTGGCCGCTTTTTTATGGTCTTGATTACCTATGCGCGCGGTTGGTGGTCGCCGCTTTGTTTTGGACATTTTTGCAATTCAAATTAGGCTTTCCTTTTTTTTGTGTGTGTGTTATTTTATGATTTGCCAATTTGGTGCTTTCATTTCTGTTTGCTAAATAACAATTAAATGAAAAGTATCTGTTTTTTATGTGCTTTTAATTAAAAGGCCAAAAATAATTTGGAATTTCAAACTGGTCATTTGGTCGTGGTTGAGGGAGTGACTAATGAAGGGTGTTGAGGGAGAGAATATAAAATGTGAGTGGTGAACTTTTGTAACATAAACAGAAACATATACTTACATAAGAAATTCTTCTCAGATACCCCTTCTCAAATTCTCTATAGAAATCGGCTCCATATAAAATGGTTTTAAAATTTTTCCGATATTTTTTCGATAATTCTAGAAAATTTTTTTAATTATTTTTCGATAGCTTGTTCGATAATTTTTGGACAATTTTTGATAGTTTTTCGATTGCACGTACGAGTTTGATGCTTTCTTCTATAAATTTCTATTATCGATAATTTTTAAGATATTTTTTCGATAACTTTACTAAAACTTTTCAATACATTTTGGAAAGTTTTTTGATTCCACGTACGATTACAATGCATTCTTCTATAAATTTTCTACAATTTTTCGTCAATTCCTTTGTTTTTGTACCTTGTTGTTTTATCGATAAATTTTCTATAGTTTTTTCGATAATTTGTTCGATAACTTTTTGATAATTTTTCGACAATGCTTTTAATTATGTGCCTTGTTCTTTTAACGATAATTTTTTAGATATTTTTATCGATAAATTTAACACATTTCAAAAATGTTTTCGATAATTTTTTTAATAATTTTTTTAATAGTTTTCTTTTACTGTACACATACGAGTACGATGCTTTCTCCAATAAATTTTCTACACTTTTTCGACAACGCGTTTGTTTTTGTACATTGAACTAACATCGATAAATTTTTCTATAATTTATGCGATATTTTTTCGATACTTTTTTGATATTTTTTCGATATTGTATTTTTGTACTTGTACTTACCATGTACTTTCATCAACAAATTTTCTATGATTTTTTTTCCATAGTTTTACCATCATTTTTCTATAAAGTTTTTAATAAATTTTACAACCCATTTTAGATAACTTTTCGATAATTTTTCAAAAAAATTGTTTATATATTTTTTTGATTTGTTCTTTAATAAATTTTTTTTAAATTTTTTCGATAATTTTTCGATTATTTTCTATCATTTTTTTTCAACTTTTTTATTAGAAAGTTTGGTGAATTTCCATGTTCCATGGACCTGAAGTCCATCTCAATTAGGTTCCTGTTCTATTCCCACTCGTTGCCATTCCATTCTTTTATATGCCGTTTCCTTGTCCATGTCCTCTCTATTCTCGTTTCATTTTCCAAGTCATTCCATACAAAATTATCGATTTTTATTCATTATTTTCATTTAAAAGTTCGTTCGCTTTCCAGTTTGTTCCAGTTTCATTTTGTGGTGCTTCCGTTTCAAAATTCCGAAAATAACGAATCCATTTAGTCTGGCAGTTAGACATGGTTGTCATTTCAATTTTCCAAGTGGGTCAACACTGCCACCGCACGAAAACAAATGCCGAGTAAACTTTGAAAAACTATTGCAATTCCATATCTTAAAACTGAATAAATGAAGACATTCTTCTTTTAACTGAAAAAAAGAAACCAAACCAAAGCATTCCATTGTCATTATTGTATCCAAATATGCGCTTTATTCAACGCTTAACCACTCAGCTCACCACACTCAGCAAGACCTTTTGAAAATTACCGCGCATTCCACTACTACACCATCATCCCCCCACTCCCCTCTTGACTCATCTCATACTTATGGGAAAATTCTTAAAAAAAAAAACAAAAACAACAACCAAAGCACAGCAAAATTTGCCGCCACAAAGACAAATGCAAAAATACCGCACTTAAAGGCAGAAGACAAAAACTTTTTAGACAAAAACAAGCCATAAAGATAAAGGAAATTTATGTGAAACCGCACTGAAAATTAGGTTAACGATTTTTCCAAGCGGATGGTGGCTGGCTCTCTGACTGGCTGGCTCGCTGGCTGGCTGACTGGTGACTATGCAGAAGCCAACGGAAGCGGGCTGCTTCTATTATGGATATGAAGGCGAATGGGTAGAGCTGTTAGGCGGTTGAGGCGTACTAATGTAACCATAACCTAAAAAGTGTAGGTTTCTGTTTTGGTTTTGTTCTTGCCGCTGTTGTTGTTGTTGTTTCTGTTGGCTTGTTTGTTTATTTACAGATGCCAATCTCAAACTGGCAAATGGTAAATACGTTTTGTCATTTGCCGCTCACTGGTCTACAGCGCCCTTGCCTGCGCCTTCTGCACTCGTTTGTTTGTTTAAAGTTATTGCGTGGCTGGTGGTCCTCCTCCTTCTGCTGCTGCGTGTGTGTGTGTGATTGTGAACGTCCGCTCTTTTGTCGCCAGTTTACTTTAAAGACTATTTGTTTTGTATGTATGTATATGTGCGGGTGTTTGTTTGGTCCACATTGACAAAGCCGGGGCCCTTTATTTGCCTTCAAATAAAAAGAAATAAATGAAAAAAAAAATGGAAAATTTTAAAATACTCAAAAGGAATCCTTAAAGCCCACACCATCCCTCCGCCTTCTCATTTTTCACTCATGTTCGAAGGACTTTCTGGCTCTGACAGTTTTCAGCTTTTACTACTCTGCTGCTTGTCCTCCTCCTCCTCCCACTTTGTCTTCTTAGTTTTTGTACTTTTGTGAAATATTTCCATCAGAGTCGCTTCGCTCATTTGTTTGCTGCCAAAGCCAAAGTCAGCAGCCAACTTCTAAGGTTGCTTCGAACTCAAGTTGTGCGGTTGTATTTACAATTCGTCTGTGATTATTTGTTGTAGTTGTTGTCTTTTCTTCTGTGTGAGAGTGTGTGTGTTTTGGTATTGCTGCCTTTTTACCCGAAATGGGTTTCCATTTCAATGGCTTTTCCGTCATTCTTCAAATGCTTTATGGCCACTGCCGTGGCTTAAGTTCAATATTTTTGTATATTATTTCAAATTCCTTAACGCTTTAAAACCTTGCAAATTCCATTTCCTTGTTCGAAAGATTCAAGTCTTTCCAAGGACAAGTTGGATTTTATTTCATTTTTTAAAGCCGAGCATTTTTGTGGTTATTTTGTGAAAATTTGTTTAAATCGATTTGCCCTGAACGAAACTTTATATGACCGCAATAAGCTTTGCTTTTTTTATTGGCCATTTCAAGGCTCTATTTGATCGAAGTTTTGCCATTGCTTTATTTCCAGTAGTTAAATTTTTGCGGTCTTGTGTGTACCTCTTCGCTGAATTGATTTTTCATATTTTATTGAAATCGTTTTATGGGGAATTCTTTTGGTTTTATGCTTGAGAGGCATTGAAAGGAGTTGAGTAGAGTAGAGTTGGCAAAAGTAAAAGCAGAGAACAGTTCATAAAAACAATTTGATATGGAATATTTGAAAATATTCAGTACTTTGGCAAACATCTTCCAACAAAGTGTGCAAGGAGCGTAAGAATTTGATAAAAGATAAAAATATTGTACAACTTTTAAATTGTGATCTTAACCTGAAAATGTTTGTAAAGAGTTTTTCTTTCAATAAGAAATTTAAATAAAATAGGAATGCCACTAGGGTGGGTACGTGTTAATTTAAAAAAATAATGGAGCCTACCCAGCTGTTGGACATGCTTTAGTTTCAAGCAATAACTTTTTTCGAAACATAACTTTATGGATCCCAATAGCTTGTTTGAAAGCTAAGGACAATAGCTTACAAAACATGACCCAACCAATTTCTATCCACCTGTTGGACACCTGAAACACAGCCCTGTCAAAGTTCAAAAATGAGGTAAAGACATCAATTTTAAATTTTGATCTTAATCTGAAAATGAGGTAAAGCCATCAGTTTTAGAAAGTGTATTCCTTCCATGTAACTAAAACATGGGAATTAATCAAATGAAATCATAATTAATTGAAATTATGCTTCGATTTCATTAAAATTCTAATCTTAATCGAAATCGCAATGTTTGCATGTGAAGTAACTGGCACGCATATCAGCACATCTATAATGAACGGCTCGATTGCACGCATTGCATTCGATTGAACTGTGGCTGGTAATTTTTGCGACATTGTTTTCAAGTCAAGTGGATGTTCTCGCTGCTCTCTTGTTTCTGCTGAGCTTGGTCTTGCTTTTGACGTTTTTCGACTTTATTTCTCGTTGATGCTTGGCAAGCAATGTCAGAAGGGGTTCTGAGAGGGATATTTCTGTAGGAGGTAAATCATAATGACAGTGGGATGCTTGAGCTGTACTATATCCGGTGTCCAATAGATGGGCAGATCATGTGTCCAATAGATGGGTTGCTCCACTATAGTGAGATGACGTTCCACAGTTTGTTTCCACTTCATCAAATTATACTACGGCCATTGTGGTTCTGACCATGGAACAGAACTTTTACTATTCAACAACTTGGCCAAAATATAAGGCAGCCTGCCTTATATTTTGGTGAATATTTTCTTTTCACAGATTTTCTATTTCTAATTATAATTTACAAATTGAAAACTATGCAGGTTTTTGGACTGTTCTAAAAGGTATTAAAAATATTATTTCACAATTAACTAAAATGTTTAAAAGGCTTTTCATGCCAAATCTAAAAAACCTAAAATTTTTCTAAACCAACCGCAACTGCAATAAAAAGTGAATATGCATTTCAGTTGAATCAGCAATTGCCAAATTTACGTAGTTGAAAAATGAAAATTACTCTTTGCTCGCTAAGCTTCTGGCCCACTTAACTGCAATTTATGCAGTATGCTAATTCACGTTTCACCTAAATATATGCTAAACGCACATAAGCTGTGCAATCATATTAATAAATATCTACGGGCCAACATTTACACAGTAACTGAACACAAATGGGCACTGTGTGTTGTTTGCGCTAAACACGAACCATATTAACAACAACAACAATGGCTAATGTCCAGCATCAGACCACAAAAGAATGGCAGTCAATGCTTATAATTGATTGTTGTGGGTTAATCTGCTGCTACACAAAAAAAAACACACACACACAAGCAATTTAAATTTATTGTCCAAGCGGACGAGTTTATGGTTGGAAATTATACACCACCCACTCCAATGACATATGGATTATGTATTTTTTGGTTGCGCTCTTTTTGGTTATTATCTGATAGCTGCAATATGCAATCAGTTGGTTTTTGTTGTGGCTTTACTTTTGCTTCCCCCCCCCCCCTCTTTTTTAGTTATTAATTTATTTATAAATTTCGATTGCGCACATGAGTGACAAGGGGGTGGTTGGTTGAAAGCGGAAAAATACATGAATTTCTCTCGAAATAACTGAATTCACTGATCAGTGGCAGTTGAATCCAGTTGGATTTAGTAATGAAGCGAAAAAAAATGAAAGGAAAGCAACGAAAATATTTAAAAAAAAATAAATATGAAAATGGTTGCTTCAAAATGGCGGTCAAACCATATGCATGCAAAGCATTTTTTTGTTTATAAGTTTGTGTGTCTTTTTTTGTTGGGTTATTATTCTCCTGCTCTGCGTGTGCGGTTCGTTGTGAAATCTGTGCTCTGATTTGCAATTTGAGTGCCCAATCGATTGTGTGGATTCAGTCGCTCGGTGCATATGGAAACTAACACTAGCAGCGAAACATACTTACACATTTCCATAACTCCTTATATAAATAAATTGAAAAAAATATTTTTTTTATATACAAACTTTTGTTTTTTTTTACATTATATCGTATTTCCAAGTATTTATTTTTCTTCTTCTATTGCATATTTAAATGGCAAATTGTACTCTTTTATGGCAAATTTTCGTTGCATTTTTAAATCAAAGTCTGTTTAAGGCCCTAGCTAGGTTAAACGACAATGCAAAACGTAATATTAAAATAAAAAACAATTTGAAGCACAAACATTGGTTTTTGGCACAAATAATATACATATTGGCATACACGGCGTATGAGTAATTAAAAAAAAAATAGGAATGCCTCAAGGTGAACCGATGCTTAGCATTCTAAAAATTTCAATGAATGAACACTCACAAGCACAAGACGAACGGACTACTTATTCTTGATTAGCAGCGAAAAGTCCCTATGTTAAAAAAAGAGTCTGTCCCACTTTTGTCTACATTGTCGTTGGAAGGGGTCAGTCGACTAAAATCAAGTTGGCAATTCGACAGCATTTTGGTATCTTTTGCTTTTATCGTGTTTGTTGTGATCTAATAACGAACTGCAATTACACTGGGCGGCTTTAAAGCGCTTTGAAATCAGCGTAGTTTAGCCAACTGACCCCCTTCCAATGACAAGGCAATGTTAAAGTATCCGATTTGTTTCCTTTAAAGGTGACAGAATTGGGGCAGACTGATTTTTTTCCACCTAGGGGTATAACAGAAACACCATTTGGTTTCGCCATTGATAGTGTATTACTGCTGTCAAAGAGAGTACCATCTCCAGCACCTTCATTTACTGGTGAGTCGACCATATTCGTCTGAGATATTTTAGCGATTTTCGAAACAGAATCCGGATCAGATAAAGAAAAAATAAAAGCCGAGGTCTGACATATTTATTGGTTTAGGTTCACTTTACAACTATTACAATTACCACATTTCGTTCCCTCATCACAGAATTTTAAAATATGGTTCAACTCCTCCCATGACTACTCCTCCATTTAAAACGTTTTATCTAACAAGAAAAAATAACTCCAAATTTTGCAAACTTGACAAAATATTACCACAAAAAATAGCCTTTGGAAAATAAACTAAACTCCATAAAACTGAAACAGAATCCACAGTGAGAACGTGCAAAATTCTGTTTATGGCAGTGCACACAAAGTACTGGAAAAATATTGCCTACTTTTCGGCGTACGAAATTAGCGCTCGCCTCATTAGTGTTTTGCGCTGAGCTGGGCACGTGCTTAGCGTGTGAAATTCATTATATGTAAGTACAGCCGAGCATGGTGGCCGGAATGTAATCTTATTTGTTTGTGTGCGGTTTTATGCCTGTTGTGTGTGTTAGTATGCAAAAATTGTCTCTGAGCGTGTTTTTGTTTGTGTTTTTGTGATTTTGCGAGCACGTAATTTGCTTTTAGTGTTCATTTCGCGAGTGTCGCCACCATCATTGCGCCCTCGCCATCGCGTCCTCATCGTTTTTGTTGTCTGCAAATTGGGTTAATTGATTTTACTTACCTCGCAGCACATTCGCCTCTCCGTTGATTGCATTATTTCAAGCGATGCTCTCAGGTTCAGTGGCAGCGATTGCGAAATTGTGTTAATTACTTATGCAGATTTTATGTTCGCTTTGTTGTTGCAAAATTGTGAACAAATTTGAAAAATCCATTGAGGCTTTAGTTTGGGCTTTGAGTTGGAGTCAAAGTGATCGTATCGCTTGTGAGGGAGGGGTTGTTGACAGTAGTGTGGAAAATTGAATATGGAAACATTTGTAATTCCATTTTAAATAATTTTGTGAAAACATTGCATGCATATTACTTTAATGCCTTTCGGTTGAATTTGTGCAGTAGTCAACGACAGCATTGTTCATAAATAATTGCTTTGAAATTTGATTTAGGCAGCAATGTGAATTTTGTTTTAAATTTGCAGTGAAAATTTGTATACATGATTGCTCACAAAATGATTGCAAAAGCGTTTATAATTTTCTTGGAATAAGTTGACAGTCCATAAATAACAAAGAAGAGAATGCCTGTGTTTTCGCCAATTTGGCTGATTTCACATTGTTCTAAAAATTATTAAAATTCCATTGGAATATTCGCACTTTGAGTTGTCACAAACAGAATCATTTCGATTTAACACATTTCCGTCCACAGCTAGGAAAAGTTTGCATTTTTTTTTCGAAACTTTAGGTCAGAAATAAAAAACAAGAAAAATTTAACTTCCGTTTCAGTTTGGCATCGCTGGGTAAAAAAGGAATCTGAATTTGATTACGTAGCAAGGTACTTTGTATTACGACTTTATTGAAAAAAAATTAGATTTTTTTATTTATTAGATATGGTTTTAAAGGGGGACATAAGGGGCTAATGGATGGACATACATAGAGATGGGGTAATAGGAGGGTTGTAGTAAGACATAAGTAGATATACAGAGTACCTGTGCGGACATAGAGGGGCACTAGGGAGACTTATGTTGCACATAGGGGGCTATAGGGGTATAGAGGGCATAAGGAGTCATAAGGGGGACATAGGACGGACATAGGAAGGACATACTGAAAATATATAGTGGATATATAGGAGGTATAGTGAGTACAGAGTGCATAGTGGGGACATAAGGGGGAGATACTAGGAACAATGCAGGGTCATATGAATGACATATGCGGACATCTGGGCGACATGGGGGAGACGTATACTGCATACAGTGTTGGAAAAAGGGAGACATTGTGGAACTGGTGACAGAAAATGTTTTTTTTGGCAAAGACAACCTTTTTTTTGGGTGTAATAGATAGGTAGTAAAATGTGCGTTAGCACAACGTTGTTAGGCGAATTGAAATGCAATAATTTATTTTCCATTAAGCAATAGATAATTTATTTATTTCATTAGATAAAGGTTGCGTTCGGTTATGTTAGAATGACTTCTGCAAGCCTCACATATACAATATGACAAGCTCAGAGGAAAAGAGCGATGAAATGTATAGAGCGTAATTATATTTCATCGCTTTTTTCTTCTGAGCGTGTCATATATGGATCCATAGCGATGCCACAAGTTCTCTTATCCTTTTCATGAAGATTGAAGAACTTCTTCCATGGTCTGCATCTACATGACCACTTCTAAAGCGAAGGTCTTTGAATTTTAATTTCAGCAGTTTCGACTTCTGCTAGCATCTTCTATTTGCTTCAAACAAAATAAAACTAAGTTGTTTTTATTAAAAAAAAATTGTTTTATATTAAAATTTAATCTTTAACTATTTAAAAAAATTTGTTCATTAATTAAAAAAATTTTTCTCTTTTTTTCATTGCAGGTAAACAATTACAAAAAAGTGTACAAAACTTTCCACAGCCATCCAACACATTGGTAAACTGAATTTTATGTTTTTTTTTCTTTGTTCATTTACTGATCCATTTGCATTTACAATTGCTAGCAAATGTTTGGCTGTTTTTGTTCTGGCACAAAATCATATGTAAAGTTTTGCAAATAAATTTGTATATGCAAAAATATTGAATTTATTATGACGGCTACCTTCGCTGTGTGGAGCCATAATCAACAGTGACGCCATCGCCAACGCCAACGCCATCTTGTGTGCGCCATAAAATATGACAAATCCATTTCGTACCAATTTATGGAATGAGGTTACTGCAGTGGCAGTTCTTCTTTCTTTCCTGCATTTTTTACTGTAATTTTTTTTCTGTTATCATCGCTTGCAATTTGCAATTTACAACACGCCAATTTTTACACAGAAAACTATAATATGTGTGCATAAATAGTAGGGTAACAGAATGTGGCCACAAAAATATATTTTTTTGGTGTTGGAATTTTATTTTCTTTAAAAAACTTTAAAGAAATAAAAGAAAAAAATGTTGCTTGAAATTTAAAAAAAAAAAATAAAAAAAATGGCAACCCTATTTTAAGTGCAGTACATAATAAAAAAAATTTTACTTGAAATTTTATAAAAAAAAATATGGCAACCCTATTTTTAAGTGATGTACAATATTACCTTTCGACACTATTCAATTGAATTGACTTGTTTAACGAAATATCGTAAATGTCTGCCAAACAGTTGAGTTGATGTAAAATAGCAACGCTGACAGACAGCACACATACACACAATTCAAACATACACACAATTCAAACACATAAAATGACAGCTGAAATAGCGCACGAAAAAAGTACTCAAGCATATCAATCGACAGCTCATGCATTTCGTTCGTCTTGGTCTACTTTTGTAAAGCTCTTGTAGTCATAAAAATGTAGTCACCGAAAATGATGTCAAAAATTTATGAAGAAATGAAAATGTTTTCGTGACTGACACTTGGCAAATGAGGAAACACTTTTTTTCTTTCATTTCATGTCCACAAATTTGTTATATTAAATTTATAGAATTAATAATCATAAAGTTTTCAGTGGAGAATTTTAAGCCACTAGACGATTCTGCTGCTGCTGTAACCTAATTTGAGCGGATTTTCCATTCTATCTGCCTCATAAATTTTCATTAAAAAATGTTTCGGTAGGCTTATTAACCGCTTTCAAGCGATTAAGTATTTTTCACGCCAAAATCTGGGAAATGGGCAAATGCCAAAATGAATTCCAACATTCTCGTAATTACACTGGAAACATTTTTTCTGTCGTTTAAGGAATTTTTAAAAATTTTTGCTTTGAAAAAAAGTTTTTAATTGGAAATATTCAACCTTGTTTTTGTCTGCGTGTAATTGTTACAAATTATATATATATTTTTTTTTTAAATTATTCTTTAAAGTGTATCAAAAGTCAGCCCTTAAAATATTACAACAACGTCCAAGAGAAATTAACAAATTATCCAAATAACCTCACTTCGGGGCCTTAATCAAACTCATCATGAAAAATGCTACTCAAAAGGCAAATAAATTCGGAGCCAACCAACAAAAAAAAAGGGGGAAAAAATGGTAAAATCCTTTAACATAAAATTAATTAAAATTAATTTCCGCAACATGTTTTTGTTGCGGTTGGAAATGTTTTTTCTCTCTCAGTAGTCTCCCTTCTTCTGCTGTGGCCTCTTACTCCTCTCATTGCTGGTGTTTGGCGTTTGTGCTGAACTTTTGTTTATTTAACCCACACAGAATTTACCTAACCTACATATATGCACCAACAGCCCCCGTTCACCCGCAAACCCCTTTATTTTGTTATTAGCTTCCCCTTTCAATACTTCTTTCCTTTTGGGTTTCCCCAAACAACCAGCCGCACATTTTATGGCTTCCTCATTCCACCACCCGCTCTACAAATAACCTAATCAAATTGTGTTTTGCACAACATTTTTCATTCGATTCCGGTTGATGCTGTGTGGCATATGCCACAGGCCGCACACATGTGCTGTACCGCCGCCTGGCTTTTTATTCTTGCGGCAAATGAACCTCGCTGCCTTCTGTGTTAGGTGCCTGGCAGTTAACACTTTTTAGTTTGGCATTTGGTGTTCTTATTGTAGTTATTGTTGTTGTTGTTGTTGTACTTAAGCCCTCCCTAAACGGAAATGTTGTGGCATAAATTATTTAATGTGGTCATGAAAATGAAACAAAATTTTTGGCAGAATGTGGCTTTGGTAATTCCTATTATTTTTCTCTCTTCTTTTTTTTCCATGGGTTACTGTGTTAAATTGCAGTTTACTGTTGTGGTTAGTGGAAGTTATGTGATCTTTCTGTGGATTTGTTTGGTTGTTTCTAATTAAACTATGATGCGGAAAATTGTACCCTGTTTGTAGGCTTAATGAATTGGATTAAGCAATATGGAACTAATTTTGTTTGATAATATTGAGTGCCATTGTCGGACTCCCTTGTGGCCATAAAGTGTTTCCATATAAGAATTAAATTTAAATGTAGGTTGGGGAAAAAGTTTTATTTGGATTAAGCTTTCCATGATTCCTCAGTCACTTCAGTGTTTGAAAGAAATTAAAATGAAAAATGCTGCGAGAACAGGAGCGACCATGTCTCTTACAGGGCTAGAGGCATTCTACGGCAGGTCCAATCTCTACATGGTATTTACAAAAGAGCTTTAAAACCTTTATAAGTTGGACATTTTATACGAAGTCTCGTACAGATTCTGCAATGAGGACGAGGAAAATCTGGATTACATACTTGTTGTGGGTGATTTCTTTATACCACAACATGATGGGCCCATCACAAACTTAGACGCCTTACTAATTCTTTAGGGATATAGGGTTGTTAAAGGTCCTTTGAAAATTTGCAGGTTTATGGTTCGTGAAACCTGAGGAATTCTCACCCAATTCGAAACCAGACTGGCGGCACAAAATACCACCGATCGCAGTACAAATTCCCCTTATTTATTAATTTTGTCTAAATAGTTTTTAAAATTTATTTCAAAGATTTTGTACTTACCTAATATTTACTTACGATGGAGAAATTAGAGGTTGAATCTGACTCAACTTAAAAATGTCTGCTCAGCCATTCAAGCACAATTCGTATTACAGTCTTCAGGCACGGACGTACAATTTTGGAAAGTGTCTACTTCGTTGCAGTTTGATGGCCATATAACTATAATATAGATTCAATAAATATTATATCGCTCATCCCAATATACTGATTGAATGGCTCATGAATAATAATAATTCAATAACACTGGGTTCTCTCTGATGTTATATTAACGTTATTTTATCATCCTTGAGTTCCATAGACAAGGAAAAATGGGAATGCACTAAAAATGTTACTCAAAAGAGAACCATTTTTGGTTATTATATAGGACAACGGGGCGTATGAGTAACATTCAATAATAATAATTTGTTTATTAACATGATTTGGTGTATGTGAATTGTCGAAACGAAGTCGTTTCAGTGAGAAGTTACAGCTAGAAGTTCGGCCTGGATCCCTCGAGGGTCGTAGTGTTAAATATTTATTTTGTTTATTTAATTAGAGTAAATAATGTTACTCATACGCACAGTGGTCTTTTAAATTCCGCTCTTTTCATTAAATTTATTTTGAGAATACATCGATATCGAACAATTTTCCCCTTACGTATCGAACTATAGGAGTTGCTCTTGATTATATAAATGTTGATGTGAATTGTGAGGGCAGAGGCTTTAAGAATTATTCAAAAATACTTGCCACATTACAGCGGTAACAATAATTTCCGTTTCGAATTTGCGCGAAAACAAACGGAAATGTTTTTTTGTTGTTCTTGTAAATTCTCAACTGATTTCACAAAGAAGCCGAAAAAAACAGCGGAAACTACGCCATTTCGCATGTAAACAACACACATGCATGCAAATATATGCATAGACGGAAATACTTGGGCGCGTTTAACATTTCAATTTCCAGCAGCACTGCTAATGTTCAAAATACACGCGTAGAAATGGTTGAAGAAGAAAACAAATATACAAAAAAAACAACAACAAGTTTTGCAACAAAAATTATCGAAAAATGTTCAAAATGTTGTAGGAAGTTGGTACAAACAACAAAACGCACCAGAGACAAGCTAAAAAGTTGTTTAAAGGATTTTTTTTCGATTTTTTATAAGAAATTTTTTTCTTGTTTGAAAAAAGTATTTGGGGAATTATGAACAGTGTTGTGGCATGTTTGTTGTTACTTTATTTGACTTTTACTTTTCCTTTTTTTTTTACATTTTTTTGTTTCTTGTTTCGAGTGCAATTTTCCATTTTGTTTTGCCTTGAATGTGTATTTGGAGAATGTTTTTGCTTGCTTGTTTACTAATGTGTGTGTTTGTGTATGCGCCCGGAGTATTTGCGGAAGTTGTTAAGGTTGGCAACGCAGGGAATTTTTAATCAAAGGTGCTGGTGGCCGCTTAACAAAAACGAATGCAAAAGAAAAGAAAGTCGGAGAGTTGGCACGACAGTAGTTTGCCCTGCCGTTTTCAAGGCTCCAGCGGGTACAGCTCAGGTACTTAACATGCTTTTTGTGAGCCTCAACCAGCTGCCGCTTTCGTGTACGCTAAATAAATTGGAAAACTTTTCAGCTACTATGTAGAAGAGTCTCCTTGGAGTGTGTATGTGAGTGTGTACTTTATGCAAACATACGCTCCATACAAACACACACGCACACTCATCACCTTATCGCTCTTGCTCTAAAACTTTTGCTTACCTTTTGTTACGCCCTCAAGGGAATACTTCTCAAAACTTTGTATTCGTTTTGGAATTTTCTTCTTCTTTTCATTTCACATTTTTCGGTCTATGCCGCAGACACAATAATTCGCAAATTTGTTTCACAGTTAAAACAAATAAGATTTTTCCCTTGCTACACTCCTTGGTGTATATTTGCAATGCCAGAGTGTACCTAATGAAGTTAATTTTACTTTATTTGCCGAAAATATCATCAAATGTGTGTGTTGATTATTTTTAATGTGATTATGAATGCACAAAGAAGAAGACGAAGTATAAGTAGGCGGTTTCTTTGAGGAGAGGAAAAGTTGATTTAAATTTTGTTTATATTTATTCTTCATGTCAGACATTGTTTGCTTGCATAGCTGTCGCTGTGTTCTTCGCTAGCTGCTTGTGTACTGCTTACTAAATTTTATTTATTTTAAAGTGACGATTATATATTCAAACATTTATTCATTCATATAACGTTGTCATTTAGTCAGAAGTCACTAAGTTAATTTTTGGAAAAATTTATAAAAACTTACCTGCTCATACTTACATTCTGTTAGTTTCGGTTGAAAAAATGTGCCATTTTTGATATAATTTTTCATCCACAAAAAGGATGACTTTAAAAAAGGAATTCTGATTGAACGACAACGTTATGCACTTTAAAAACCAAATTCCAAATGTCCTTTGAAGTATAAAATACTTTGTCTAAACCGTTTGGTATACAACCCTATTACAGTATAATTTCTACCTTGTTTACTGACTAGATATTATCGATCTACATAAAAGCACAACCAAGCTATGTCAATTTTTTCAAAACTCTAGAAAATTAAAAATAAGTTTTCAAATTGGTATGTTTTGTATGGAAATTGATATTTATTTCCGCATTTTTCAATTACTTTCATTACGATTCCCACAAACCACTATAGCCTGTCTGAGGCAGCTTCTTCTCAGGAATACAAAAATGCCAAAAACTCGATTTTCATGAAAACGGACATAGGATGGTTGTGCTTTAAGGTATCGATATATTCACTTTGGAAATATTTGTTCTTTAGTGTTATAGTTTCTTAATGCACCCGGTTGTGCCTGTATCTATCGATGAATTCAGGTGTATGAGCTAATATTGAGCAGGGCTTGTACAATTTCTCAACATTTCCTGTAAATAATTTGCTGGCTTTTACCCCATTGCATTGAGAAGGAGCTATAAAATATTAGGTTTGGAATGGGTCTAGTGTCCAACAACTTGTATCGGAACTGTAACGAACCAGATGAGGAAGAAATACTTGCACATTTTTGCTGTGCTTTTTTATTGCGCTGATCATATGCAAAACCCTTGAAGAGGCCTTCTTTAATTCGATAAGAGATGTGTCCAAGCTACAAATTGCCAATACATTCAGATTGGGTAGAGATCACGACGAAAGGACTGTACATTTTCAGTGCACAAGGAGTCATGGTAACACAATAGAACAAAATGGTCTATTAGAGGCCTAAACCCTAGAACCTAACCTAGAACTCCATTGAATTTTAAGGATAATTATTTTACATTATTAAGGCATAATTATTTCACATCCATTGAGCTACTCCCACACTTTATGTAGTTCCTTCGAACTTCAGCAATTTCATTATTTTACTATTATCTAAAACTCTTCGTGAGTATGTATGTATGTTAGTTCACTCATAGCTCAAGAAATATTTGACAGATTTCAATGAAAACTTATTAAAATGTTGGTAATTTCATAGGATATATGAATTCCCATAACCTTTGGGTGTCCCAAGTGGGTGTGGCAAATATCATTCTAAAATGCTGTAATGCACTGTTTCGTCGATTTCACTGAAATTTTGTATGTGTGATTGGATGTATTTGGTGTTGTATTTAAATGAACAATTTTAAGGCAAATGAAATACCATAGGTCCATAAATTCCCTTCAAACACAAGCACAAACTTAGTAAATTTTAACAGCTTATATGTGAAATGGTGTTTTTGGTAACAATCGCATTTTAGTTCATTGATTTTCTGAATCATCAAATTAGGTCAATATGGGCTTGCCACTTGATTTGCTTATTTGTATGTGCAATTAGTTCTTTTTGACTAAATTCACTTGTGTCGAATATAATCTGGAAATCGTACTAAACAAATACCGTATTGTTATGCAACAAATACAATGTATAGTAAAGCATATAAATTTGAAATAATATTTCGTTCTCAAACCTTTTCTCATATCATAAACATGCTTATCTAATAAAGAGCCCCCTTTTCAGTAAGAACCACATTATAAAATGCTTATAAAGTGCATATTAAAGCAACAAGGCATGCTTGACTTGACACCAGCCAACAACAATGGGGGGCATTTAGCCACACATGAGTTTATAAATGGAAGAGAAGAACGTTTTTGCCAGCATAAAATGCAGTAAAGTAAAAGAAGAACATTAACCTCAAAATATGCACACAGTAAGGCCTGCAGTGCCACCACACACCTCGCCCACACATAAACACAAATTCACTTATGTGCTTTCAGAGTATATTGTACATAGAAAAAGCATTCGATTCCAGTAAACTACGCTGCCAACGCACAAGTTCAACATATGTATGCACTGCAGCACAAGGATTTGCTGCAATTGCGAATTTTTAATTGTTGTTAGGAGTTTTGCAGAATAGAAGAGCAGACAAGGGGAGAAGGGCATTAAAGTAGGAACAAAAAAAAAAATTAAAAAGTACTTTGAACTTTATTACTTTTACGTATTAGGGGCTTGGCATGAGAAGGAAAAGGAAATGGGGAACGATGGTAGGAGTCGAAGAAGGGGTACTACATAAACTTTAATGGAAATATGAAAATATGAAAATATAAAAATACAATTTTACTACCACTTTTCTACTACTTTTTTTTCGACTACTTTTTTTTCTGTTCTATTTTTCTACTACTATTTGCTTTAATTTACTAAACTTTTCAACTATCTATTCTATAATTTCTACACAGAGCCAAAATATTTATTAGGTCTTACAATTATTTTTTTTTTAATTTTTCTACTACTATTTTTTTATTTTTTTTTTTAACTACAAATTAGTTCTTATTATTTCAAACATTTTTGCTATTTATAGTTTTTTTATAATCTACTACTATTTTTCTTCCAATTTTTTAATACTATTTTTCTACTACCTTTTTTTTCTACTACCATTTCATTAAATTGTGTATTTTCCTTCATCCTTCATGTGTATTTACCTTCCCTCACCCTCTCCAACAACAACCAGTGTGTGTGGGGCTTTCTTATCTCACATGACATAGTATACAGGTTATTATGGCCAACATACGACTTTGTACCCCTTTTGCGCAACTCGAATTCCATTTCATAGATTTGTGAATTGTTACTCGTTGGAATAGTTCTTTCAGTTATTTTTAGTAGCTACTATTGCTTTACAGTCTACTGAGCTTTCCTAATCTGGATCTGGTGCATTTTTCGACATGTTGGGAAAATATTTTCTGTGTGCTTTATTTTCGCTTCTTTCTGTTCAACATATCTCGTACGTAGCATTCCTAGGAGAAATATGCTGGAAATTGCACTTGGTTGAACAGTTTTGCTTTTTATTTGAAATGGTTATTAAATTTTTTTTCTTCTCATAATTCATTGGATTTCTGCAAATGTAGTAAGTGAATAGGTGGAAGGCAGAGAGAGAGAGATAGATTGGATATAGCTGAAATATCTAAAGTGTACTTTATTTTGGTGCATATATCAAATGTTTGCTCTATTAGATGATGGTTTGTTGTTTTTTTCTATTTTGAATTTTTTTTATTTTTTATTTTATACTTGGGTGAAGTGGTTTCAATAGAAATAAATTGATTATATGCAACAACAAACAAATACAAATTTAACTCAAATTTTAATATCACCATGGTAGAGTATTATAAAGCTTGTGAGTGAACTCCCTGGAGTTTATTGAACCTAAAATTCAGGACGAATTTAAATTGCTTTCGATCGAAATTAATGGTATAAGGAGTTCAAAGGAATACGAGGTAATCGAAGTACAGCCTTGATTTCTGATTAAACAATCTGTCGCCTTCATCGTGAATCATTTAATTTTTTCAATTACCAAACAATTTTTATAGCCTCACTACTTTTTATAGCATACGCATGTCCTTGTAGCTAAAAATGAAAAATTATTTTATGTTTTGTCACATGGAAACAAACTAGCACTGCAGAAAAAAATGAGTACCAATTACACAAAAAGAAAAAATAATAATAAAAAAAAAAACAGAAAAAAGAAATCCATCAAAATTCAAGGATAACAAGGATAACAATGAGAATGCAGTAGTATATATATAACGTCAATTTGCTTCGACAAGCGACCGCATGTGTATGGCTATGAGCCACATTCACAATGATGTGGTTGCTGATGATGATGAGGATGATGATGGCACTTCACCAAACGAAACGTCATGTGCGTGAATAAAAACCGTTGAGAGGTTTTACGACTTTCGTACATATGTAGTTGTAGCGCATATACATATGTGCGCCGCGCTATCTGACTGCCTGTCATATTGCATTTGTTTACAGTTGCCGAATGACAATTGTCGGCAAAGCATTGTTATTTTAAGCCAACAACCCACCAACAACAACTGAACAATTTCACGTTTTCCGTAGTGGTGTGTCAGTGTATTTGCTGGTGTTTATATGTGACATACTTTTCAGCGTGGCTCACCACACCACATCATACTGCCGCAGCAGTACACCACTCAGCGCCATCAACGGCTTTGAATGTCATTTATTTGTTTATTATCTTTGGCATACAAGCACACGCACAAGCACACACACACACTCACGCAATCATGAACGACTGGCGGGCGGTACGCTTGGTTGGACGAGGAGACACGAGCAAAAACAGACAAAATGTCAACAATATGCCAGTTGACATAATTGCGTCACATATACAAGAGCTGATACAACATAGCAGCAACAACAACAACAACAACAAGAGGGATACAAAATAACAACAACAACCCTCAACTTGAAGCGTGTAAAAATAATTGACATTTCTGCGGGCTGCTGGTCTTGGGGAAGCGAAAAAAAAACGAAGTAGAGAAGTTCTTTTGCTATTGCGAAGATTTTATTTCGATGATATTTGAGGCGAAAATACAATTTTGTAAAGAAAAGCCCTTGTCAGCTCTTCGTATGACCACTAGACACTCCACACCACCCATATAAAATACAGCCACTTGAAGCCAGATGAATTGATAAGCATCGTTCAGACTTATTTCTGGCTTCAGATCGGATTCTCCTTCTATGTACTTTTCCTCCCCTTCGTCATTGTTTGGTCAATTTTGACAGTAATCCTTTTGAGCGCCATCGATTTTGACAGTACAAATGTCAAATTAATGCCCTGATGTCTGCGTTCAGTTTGTTTTTGTTCGTGCTCACAGCACATAGAGTCGCTCATGTCCATCCAAAAATAGTAAAAATAAAAATAAAATAAAAATAAAAATAAAAACAAGGAATATGTTTTGTTAATCTTTTGCCAAGAAATTACCTTAATAATGTGCATGAGGCGTTGAGGAAATTGTTTTTCGTCTGAGCCCATTTTAAGCCTGACAAATACCGAGGATTATGTGAGGGGGGCAAAAGTGTGTCCGGAAACGCTTTGGTATTATGATGGCGAACAAAAATAATGAACAGCCATAAATTAACACATGATAATATTTCTGGTCTCTCTGAAGGGGATGATGGGCTTTATTGGTCGTTTGTGCGTTCGTGGCAGCTCTGTGCCGTTTGGGTGATAATTAGCAACAACAAAAATTGTGTGGGGTAGAAAGCTGTAAAGGAAATTGATGACACATCCGTTACGGATGTGGTTGTGGTAGTGATATTTTTGTTTAATCGAGTGAATAACTTTTTCACGCAATAGGATTTTTGGTACGAAATTAATTGAAAGAAGACGTGGTATGGAATATGACACATAGAGAAATGAGAAGCTGGTGAGAAATTGTTATGGATTGAGGAAGTTGTGTAAAATAGAAAAGGCTGGCATCAACATATTCAATTGATATGAAATGAATTTCCTGAGACATTTGGGATACCGGATATTAAATAAATCCATTTTTGGAACAATTATTGCATTCGATATTTAGCCGATAAGGTATTATCATCATTGACTCATGGAAAAATTTCACTAACAAATATAATGGAATATTTCCAGAGTAGGCCATTTTGTCCCTCAAATGACCACGAAAGTCCCTCCGAGAGACCATTTCAGCCTACAATCAACAACACTTTTATTAGAGCATTACTTTCTACAGCGAAATTGCAGCTAAGAGTCCAATAAACAAATCCTCTTAACAAATTATATCAAGCAGTTCACTTCTGGTTAGCATTTTGCAGACAAATATCAATGCCTTCCTTTAACTATCCAGACCCTCTCCACTAAACAGTTAGGAAATTTAAATAAATGCAATTCACAAATTCTATTCCCCAAATTTGTTCCTGTTGTGGGCGCTTTGATTCGTTATCACTTTTTTTTTGCTACCTACGAAAGTAGGTAATTTCCATTTTAGGTAAGTAGATTTAAAGAATGGGGAGTAGATATGATTTCCTGTGTAGAGTAGTAGAAATTCTACGAGAGTAGTAGAAATTCCTGTCAGGGTAGTAGATTTGTGGAAAGAGTAGTAGTTTTGCATCGTATGAAATTCACATACAATTTTGAGGAGTAGATTTCTTACAACAGTACACCGCGAACAGTGACAGCGAAAACTGTTACAATGATCAGTTTTCGCTTTTATTTTAACAGTTTTCGCTGTCAATTTAACAGTTTTTCGACTGTCGGATGGTTTTTAACAGCAAAACTGTTATTTTTTTTCTCTCGGTGTAGTAGAAAATACCTTAAGGTGAGTTGAAAATTTACTCTGCGAACACAGTCGCTCGAGAATTATGACTTTTTATTGCACCGAAATTATGCAACTAAATCCACGTTCTAAGAATATGAGACAAATATATTAAAACCGCCGTAAAGTATGCAATGTTTTATTATATAATACTCTACCTGCATTACAATTCGGATTTAATAACAACGATTCTTACCGCAACTTTAGTTCAAGTCTTAAATTCTATTTCAAATGATATGATTAGGATTTCATAAAATCAAATGAAAATAAATTAAAAAATTTTTAAGTATTCTTTTAGGAGCTGATCCTAATAATTTTTTATTGTCAAAATTCTTAGCTTAAATTTAAATTCTTATTATGTAACTTTAAGTAAAATTGTTTCATTTTATATAACCAAAAGCAGTAGAAAAAGGAAATTCTCTTTTAATAAATTTGTGCCTAAAATGTTGCCTGGAAATAATTAAAATCTTCATTATTTCCCTTACAAGAGTGTCAAATGTCAAATGTCTCAAATAAAAGCCAGTATGAAGTGAATGTCATATGCATGCAACATGTTAAACATGCCCTATGCAACGATCATTCAAAATCACTTAACCGACAAATGTTAGCACACTTTCAGTCATACATAACTACTTGGAAAATATATTATAGTTGAGACTATATTCAAATGGAATTTTATTTTCTTTATTTCTTTAAAGTAACATTTCCTATTCAAGAATACCTTCAGTTTCTTTCGTTTGTTTTTGCATATTTCATTCATGACATGCTTGCATAATTTCGCCCCCCAAAAAAAGCAAAACGACATGGAAAGAAGCACATGAAATTTTCATTTGCGCCTAAAAACACCTTAACGTCACTTACAGGCGTACACTAACAGCTGCACAATTCCTTTTTGGCAGCAAAGTTACAACTCGTTTGCCAATTCGCACAACATTTGCCAAGTTAGCATATTTTCATCAGGGCTGTTGGTTGTTGTTGTTGGTTGTTGTTGCCGTTGCTTACACTCTCCACCACTTGAAAGTAGGCTGACATGTCACAAATGTCATCTTTATGACATTTTATCTCCTCTTACAATTCACAATTTGCACCAAGGGATACATTCTTTTTTTGTTTTCCGAATAGGCATGAGTGCCATGTGTGTGTGTGTGTGGAGCTTTCGTCTTTTGGAGAAAATTCTTTTGAATGACAATTGGTACACATTTGTGACATTTGCATTTATTTGTTGCTTGGAGATGTTGTCATGTGCATAACACACACTGGCGCATAGTTATTTTATTTGTCTGTTGCTTGGGTGGTTTGTCTGCCTGCTTCGCTGGCTTATGATAATGTTCTTGTACTTTTGGGTCGTTTATTTGATTTGATTTTTTGGGATAATTTGGTCATACTTTTTTGACAGTCCATAAATATTTTATTTGGAATGACACTTGAATGACAGTAGGTAATTGTAGTATGAATAATAAAATAAAATAAAAGTAATTTAAGTTTTCTTACAAAATAATAAAAATACTAAATTTCACACTTGCTACTTTGCAATAGTTGTACTTCAATTACAATCTCCTTCGTTACTTGAGAATTTTCCAAAGAATTGCAATCACCAAAGTACGTACTTAATAGCTTGTCGCTTAATTTCTTAGTTATTTTTTGTTTGTTTGTGTTGTTTGTGTTGTTTGTGTGTGCGTGTGCCTAAGTAAGAAAAGCACTTAATGAAATTGTTTACCATTAACACAAGCAAGCAAAGACGCTTTTAATCCATTTAATGACTGGCTAGGAATAATGGGCCACTCTGCTGCTGCTGTTGGTGCTATAATTACTTTTAAATCTAAAGCGCGCGTATTAATTGCCTTTTAATGTTAATGTAAACAAATTTAAAAAGAAGGAAAGCGGAGTATATTCAACACACTCAAAACCATATTGAATTAAAATTGTGATTAAATGTTACTCATACGCCATGCTGATCAAGAAATTTATTTGTTATTACAAGTATAATAATATTAGGTCCAAATAGCTAATAATGTACAATATAAATGCTATTGAATTACTGAGAATTTCCCATTATTACTTTCATTTAGGTCAATTGAATTAAATTACATTTTCTGCATTGCATTTTGGTTTAATTTAAACTTGCTCATGTAATTAACTTTATTGTGTTTTCAGTTTGTAATAGATCGATTGCAACCCATGTGACAGTTTGTGTAAGGTTTTAGTTAGAATAATGATTAGTTAAATAACAAGAATTTATAGAAAGTTAAATTTATTACTAAAAGAAGATTATTTCAGAATTAATTCAGATGGACCACTTGAATTGGAATTTTTGGGATTATATCATGATAAAGATCAACTGTTTTTTTTTTAACAATGAATATAAGTAATTTTTTGAAAAAATGGGGTGATTTTTTGGTACATTTTTAATATCTTTTAAGCAATTTAATATCTGCAAGCAAAATAAAAATTTTTTAAAAGGACGTAAGAAAAATATATAATTTATCAACTTAATTACTCGATATAAATAATTCGTAGCCCACAGAACAATGAATGCATGGCGTAAACACAATGCAATACTAAATACAGCATATCGTGAACACTTCCAATGCATTTTTCTGTTATAAAAAAAGGTTGATGTAATATTTTCTTATATCACTTCGAAGCCCACTACATTTTTTTTCACATATCACTCATAGTTTTTTTTTTCATTTAAAATCGCAATTGCTGAAATAAAATGACATTTTAAGGTGTACATTAAGAATGCCCAGCTTCATATGACAGAATTTCAAATTGATTTTTTCTTTCGCCCCAATATTTTAGTTTATTGGTCCGAGGGAGTTTGAGCTTTCATCATTGTGGCTTGAAGAAATTATCAAATTGTTGCATGCTTTCTAGACAGGGGTTCATGGGACTTGAACCATACTTGGTATATATTTACTATCCACAGGATGACTTAATGCCAGTGCTCTTTTTCGCATCGTTGAGCCATTTTTCCAGATAAAAACATTCAAATAAAGAACTCGGTACCGTATTTTAAGGATTGTATTTCACGATCTTCGTAATTTACAAAAATCAAAAGCACTCTGAAGCAGCGATGAAACTTAAATTTTCGACGTTTCTCGAGCTGTAAACTCTCTAAGTATTTATGCATCCTTATTGTGGCCGTGCTGCATTGCAATTTTGTTAGATTTTGCTTGTTTTAGTTACCACGAAAACCGTGTTGATTCCTTCCTCTTATCAGACCGCATCCGAGACATCTTCGGATATTGATTTTTGTTTTATCAAAATAAACTTCTATTTTTATTGTTGAACAAAAAATAGCATTTCAAATCGCAAAAGAGTGGTGTCGTTCTTATTTCGCAAAATATCAGTAAAAGGTACAAAATCCGATACGAAAATGTATTCGAAAACTATATGAAAATCACAAAAAATTACAAAATTGTATACCTGGGTTATTTCCACACACAAAAAATCTGCTTTATTTTCATTAAGCTAATTAATAAAAACAATAAAAATTTTACAAAAAGCGCAGGTGTAAATGTGCCATGTGGTTGACAAGCCAGTCAAGCTTTACAATGACCAAACTAATTAACATTTGACACAATTGTTTCGGTTAACCAAAAGCTAACCAAAAAATTTATTAAAAAGAACAAAACGCAAAAAAAATCTACACAAAAAATCTACAAAAAAAAAAGCTACAACAAAAATAAATGCATTAAAAAACCACAAAATTAAAATAAAGTGGCACACACATTAACAAGAAAAAAAATCAGCCGACTTTTTCACCTGATGCATAAATTTAATAAAGAATTTAAGTGTGTGTGAATCATCAAGCACTGGCTACGACTGAAATGCTTTTAACACGCGCGCAACAGTTGGTAAAATTGAAAAAAAATATTTTTGTCACACAAATTAATTTTCGCAAATTTCATTTAATATGATTTTAATTATATTTCAAGGAATTTCAGGCAAAGAATTTCCGTGTCAACGGTGACATTAAAAATTATAAACAAATAAATTGGCTAGTAAATGTGTGTGCGGAAGAGTTAATATAAATATGAAAATGATAATTAAGAAAAAGAAGACGAAAAATCTGAGGAGAATGAAATGAAAAGATAAAAGCAACTCATAAATTTCATCACCATGCAGCGCCAATAAGGCGGTCTGGTATATTCTTCAGTGACAGGCACGTTCGTTCGTTCGTTCGTTCTTTATTTTATGTTCTTTTCTTTTTTTATTTCATTGTGGAAATTCAACTCTACCGTAATGCAATTCTGTGATGTTAATTAACGTTTCGAACAGGCACACACACACATATACGAAGGATGACTTTTAATATTTTTAATATGAATATGTCATTTGCATCTTCTTCTTGTTCTTCTTTTAGCCTTCAGAGGCCTTTGGGCTCGCTGCCAAAAGAAAGCTGTCGAAATGATTAATTTTCATGCTTCATTCGATGTGAATGAGTAATCGAAATTTTTGTGTGTGCAAAATTCTTCGCAATATAATTTGCATTTTTCTTAATTAAGCCCATAACTCAGCTGAAGAGATTAAAGTCTTTAATTGTGGACAAAATTTCCGATTAATATTATAATCTCTTCACAAATCCTTTTCATTTTTTTTTTGATAATATTTCAATTATTTCTTTTTGTGCCTTAACAGATCAACTTGGCGTATGAGTAACATTGAATTCACCTCACTAATTATAGGTTGCTCATATGTCAGTGGAATTTCACTGTCTGGTCATTAATTGTTTGCATTTGATTTCAATTTATGTTATTTTTTTTGTTCTTTTTTGTGGTATGTGTGTCTCTCTCTCTCTGTTTATATGCAATGAGCAAATTTCATGGCCTCGCCACTGCTTATAATTAAATGTAATTATATAGCCACTGTGTGGCATTATTTTTGGTTTAACATTAACTTTATTAATGACTTGGCGTAGCAGTTAATTATTGTTATTATTTACTTGCTCGAATGTGTGGTGTGTGTGCTCGTGAAAGATTGTGATTTTAATTATATGCCAGCGAAACGATGGCAACATTCGTTTTGAGTAATTAATTTTGATTTTTAAATTCGATGCTGTTGTGTTATTTTTTAAATAGAAATTCTATAATAAAGTATAGTAATTGGATCGGAATACCTTATTGTAGTTGTGATACGAATATTAAATGGAGCAAGAAAGTCAAAATGTATAGAAATGCAAAGTGAATCGTATTGAATTTTGTACATAACTGGAAAAATTTAATCCAGATTTTCTACGAAAAACCTCTGCGAACATGATTAAAGTCACATTTGCATCGACCATTTATTTTCATAAATTTTTCTACATCAATATGGTCGCACTACATCCATAGGTCGATTTTTAGTCGCATTCAATAGTCTGTTACACTCCCTTCTAAGTTGACCATCGTCGGGATCTTAGTGAAACACATTCTTGTCTTTGAACTGTGAAATTATTTAGTACCTAATATACGCAATACCCTACACCTCATGAGGTATGGGCATATTCACTTCATTCCGAGGTTTGTAAGGAGCAGTGATAAGTATGGAAAAGTGCATAGGTGTAGGTATACGCTGAAATTTCACAATTCCAGATGGCGAATCCAGCCAAATAGTATGAAACTTAGGACAAGGGGATTTTTGAAGTCACTGATTTCTAATTGATTTGGAAATTAAAAATACAAGATGGTTAATCAAATATGGCCACCGAAAGTTAGAGATGTCTTGAATAGTGTGAAACTTGATATTGGAAAGTTTTTGCACCTGTAGGTGTAGGGTATATACATAAAAGCCGGCTTTGGCCGATTGAAACTTACTCACTTGATTTTAATTCCAATGCATTTTTTTTAACCTTCTTTTCAATTTAAATAATTATACTACTTTTTTAATTAAAATAGTAGTAGTGGTACTTTTTTTTCTTCTACACAGGGTTAGTGATTTTTCTAGGTTAGGTTAAAGTGGTGGCGATGGACAATGTAGATTCATGGTGAAACCACGTCTCTCTGTTCATTCGATGTTTGTAGTCCTTCCTTCGTGATCCCTATCCAATCCCAATGTTTTGGTCTGCCATCCTCTTTCTAAATTCAAACCAAATTTTAAGTATTTAAAATTTACACATTTTATATTTAGTACTTTTTGAGTACCTTTTTTGAAAAGTAGCACTTTTTTAATTTCAACTAATTTGTTTTCAAATTTAAACTATTTATGTTCAAAACTTTTTTAGTACTTTTTTTTATCCTTGTAGTAGGTATAAAAGGGTATGTTTATAAATATTCTTGATTAGTATCACCTCTTTATTCGATCCAGCTGTGTCCGTATGTCTGTCTGTCATTTCAAACTATAACTGCCGTAGTTATTGATTAAAAATTATGGCACTCCTCTTGATTTTGTTTCTATTTCATCGAATGAGACCCACTTCCACCTCTCTGCCCAAATTTCCCTGATTAAAATACATACCTAAAATATCTTCAATTAATTACTTGCATATTTCCATTATTAAAAAAAATGCTTATAATTTCTTGCGATAAACCTAGCCTAAAGCTACTTAACATTAATTCAAAGCCTTATTAAATACCACACTGTCATCCTTTGACGCGTAAATAGATGTGAATTTGAAATATTTGTACTTAATCTTAATTGAAACTGACACAGTTAATAACAAATTCCCTTTGCAAAGAAGAATTACCCAAAACTACTTAGCTTATGCACAATTTTTTCCTTTCAATAAATTAAAGTGAAGTGAAATATTTGCTGGTGCACATTTTATTTTAATGAAGAAGAGAAACTATACTTCAAAATAACCAGAAAGGAAATAAACAATAATTGACACAGTTTTATAAAAAACGAAATGTTGGGAGGGGGGTTTGAAAAAGTTAAATGAAGAAAATGCCAAGCCATTTAGAATAAAAACAAATACACAAAGCACGAGAAGCTACAGCAATTTAAATGGATTGACATGGCGATAAACTAAAAGGCGTCGTGGGAATTTATAACTGTCAGACATAAACAAAATTTGTACAAAAAAAAAAGATGAGAAATAAGGAGTAGAAATGTAGCACAAATGTTGAAGAGAAGACAAAATTAGAATAAAAGTAGAGCAAGAATAAAAAAAATGAAAATTCTAGAGAAAATGGAATTGAAGAAATAAAATTAAAAAGAAAGTACTTAGTAATAAAGTGTCATGGAATTTCGCAAAAATGTTATTTGGAAAAAGAATAACAAAATAGAAGCCAACAACTACAACTGCACAACAACAACCAGTGAACTGGTTAGACTAACAAATCCCTGGGTAAGTGGTATGCGGAAAATGTAATTGAAACGAATGAAAGGCCACCACGCCACTCCACACCCAAGCAAACTATGGTAACAAATGTTTTAAATTCTATACAAAAGCACTGTCAGGAGAGATATGAATGGCAGAGAGGAGACGACGTGCAGGGAGACACTTTTGTGCCAAAGTCACTCGGCACTTTTCAAGCGAAAGTTCAAAAGTGGATCTCACAATTTTTTTCCCCCCTTTCAGTTTTATTTTTATTTTAAATTTCATTTGGTATGACCATGTAACGGAAACACACTGACACACACAGAGTCACACTTGAAAGGAGTAATAATAAAAAAAAATGAAACGACAACTGAACGCAATGGAAGCCGGCACTGGGTACCGACTCATACCACAGAGAATGAGAAACTTTTTATTGTATTTAATGGTGGCCAACATGCAATGACATGCTTCACTGAATTTTCAGCATGCACTTGTAGTTTGGTTATTTTTTGTAATACTATCATTTTTTTTAATACTATTTTTGTAATACTACTCTTTTTTAATACTTTCATTTATTCTGTACGTTTACTCGTTGAACCTAAAGAGATAGCCCACTTGCATATTCCGAGTGTCCCAGTCAGAGTCACAGTTTCAGTCTCTGTTCCGCTTCGCACAAGTTCAATAAAATGGAATTTTAGTCTGCCACTATTTTTAATTTTTTTTTCTTTATTTTTTTTAATATTTCTTACTCTTGGGTATAGCACAAAAGCTTCTCATGTTAAAGTTTTTTTTTTTATGTGGTTTTCGTTTCGGGGTTTTCCCTTAAATTTTTTTTATTTTTTCTATGTAAAGTTTGAGTGAAAGTTATTTTCAGAATTTTGCAGCCACTGAACTGCATTTTTGTGAGAAAGTTCAACCTTATTTCACAATTAATTAAAAACTAAAAAGGAAAAAGGAAAAAGGAAAACGAAAAATGGTAAAATTACTTTATGGAAGTGCCATAAAATTGTTTAAAATTCTAAAGAAATTACTTCGTAACAGTTTTTTGATATAAATGAATTTCAAAGACAAAGTTTTGAGTGTGTTTTTTTTAGAGTTGTGGTCATAAAAGAGTTTGCCAGTTTCTTTGGTACTTAATTGCTTTTAAATTAAAGGATTTTAGTAAAAGTTTATTATTTCAAAAAAGTTAATTTTTCATTTATTATAACACGTCCGACTCAAGTTTGCACCCAAAAAATTGCTTGTGTATTCTGAAAGTGGAGCTTAAAAAAAGTACCCGTACCCCACTCACTCTGCCATAGTCGTTGTACATGGTGGTAAACAAAAATTTCACACGATAAGTTCAGTGAACTGCAGAGGTCAGCGTCTATTTCGGCATAACAGTGGACAGAGCGAACACACCTAGGCTATAGCAGCTTTGGAACTCTTACACAATCTATCGTCACTGCATTTCATCATCTCTATTGTGATGATGAAATGCAAAATATATAACACTGCAGAAGACAATGCAGACAATGCACTGGGACAACAATGCAGAAGATTTTAAGCTTGCTAATCCACTCTCATTAGGGTGTTTGGCCAGTGCCTAAGTTTATCATTCTATAGGAGATCTTAATCAAACCAAATAAATATTCCACCACAAAAAAAATTTATATTTGACACTACAAACCTCGAGGGATCTTGACCCAACTTCTTGCTGCAACTTCTCACAGAGACGACTTAGTTTCTGTAATTCACAGACCAGAAATGGTTTCCATAAGTTGGACACACTCCAAAATGACCTATAAGCAATCTCCGAGTGGGGTCTAGCTAATCAGATCGATTTTAACGCTACCAAAAGCCAATGCTGCCTGTTAACTCACAAACGAGTGTCGGATATTCCTACCTCTCTCCTTAAAATGGATGGTCTAAATATTGCATAGTTGGCCGCTCTTGGTGATCTGGACATGTCAATTCAAAGTGATATCCATTGGAAAGATCATTTGTCTAAAGGAGCTGCCAAGTGCTTAGGCTTTCTGAAGCCGTGCATGAAATAATTCACTTCGGCTGACTTCTGCTCGATTAATACCACCCATATTCATCCTAAAATGAAGTATAATTCGCATATATGGGCAGGAGCCTCAAGAACACATCTTGAGCTTTTATACCGAGTCCAGCGACGTGCGATTAAGCTAATTGGTGTCAGTAGTGTCAATGGCATCAATGACACCTTGGAGCATTGTCGTAGCATGAGATGTGTGACGCTATTATATCGTCCGAGTATTTCCAAGCATTACAGGTTTTTTCAGAGAGGCTGACCCTTTTTTTGTTGCGACGTGATAGTTCGTTCTTCAGCCGAATGTGGAACAATCTCTCTGCGAATGTTTTCCCCGCCCAATGCAATGTTTCCAAGTTCAAAACTAACATTCACCGACATTATTTACTCTTTCCTCCTTCTTTTTTCTCACTAACATGTTATCGTTTTTGAATCAACGTAAAGTTTTGCCAGAATAAGGGGGATCCCCTGAGTGTTGGCTTTTTACACAAGAGGTGGTGGCGTGTGGAATTTCTTTCCAGACTGAAGTTGAACTCAGCAGATCCGATGCTCTACTTCCACCACAATGAGCTACGTCCACCACAAATGTATAATACAATTCCTCGATAGAAATGAATGGGATCAGACTAAGTTTTCATGAGACTATCATGTCAGGAATATCAATGGCTCTCAGACAATTGAATGAGTTGCAAGCAGGTATATTTGGATGTATTCCAAAAATATTTAAATATTTTTTTTTGAGAATTTGTAAACAGACCTACTGGCATTGTCTTGTCCAACATTAGCTTAAATATTATTTACGAATGGTGTCTTGTCTGTTTTCCTTCAAATTCCATTCTAGCATTGCACCGATACATTCCATTTGAACTATTACAGAGCATGGTAAGTATTAATCCAGTCTCATTAAAATGATAATATTTGGTCAGTGAATAAAATTTGTCAGTTGGAATGAGAATTTCTGCTGGATAATTTAATGCTATTTGCGATTTTGGTTGAACTCTATCAAAATATAAAAGGGCATAGTGTCCAGTGTTTCATTATAACATTCACGAAATATAAAAAGTATTTTTTTTTGCTAAATGTTTTAAATTCCTTTTACATTATGATTTTGCACCTGACTTCTTTCCATTACCTTTTTCCTCGAAAGTATTCATTTAATCAGTTCATGTTTTTTTTTGTGCATTAAAAGTCCATAGTACTAAATACTTCACCATCATTTCACATTTTTCCATTTACATTTTCCAAGTTCTTCGTAACTCTCTCACTGTGCTGTTGTGAAAGCAGGTTGTTCTTGTATCCATTTGCATTAATGAAATCAGAAAATCAACAAAACCAACCTTTTTGCTTCAGCACTTTGCGTTGGCTGTTGGAAAGGACTAGTGAAGGGGAGCGGGGGGGATAGAGAGTTCAGTTGCAGTGTTGCTCTATTAAAAATTTACTGATTGCGGACGAACTTCCTTTTGCAACGTTGCACAAAGAAAGAAAGGGTTTCATTAAAATCAAGCGGGGTGGGAGGGTAAGAACTGTGAAAGGAAATTTAATTTTTTATATTTCAGCAGGTAAAAAGACACCATTCACCTTTGGACGGAGTGTTAAATGTCAAATACATGAAAGAGGGAATTGAAATAAATTTTTATTCTAAGTATTTGAAAATTTAAAAATATTTAAATTATAAGAAAGACATATACTAAACCATTTAAAAGTAAAAATATAAAAGTACTAAAATTTTTTTTCAATTTAGTACTTTTTTAAATTTAGTACTTTGGTACTTTTTTTTAGTACTTCTTTTTAATTTATATAATTTTTTTATACTACTTTAAACTTTCTTCTTTGTAAATTTAATACTTTTTTTCAATTTCAATTTAATACTTTTTTAAATTTAATACTTTTTTTAAATTCATATACATATGTAAATAAATCCTTTTCTAACTTTAAAACTTATTTAGGTACAACATTTTTCCTCCTTTTTAAAATGGTCCATTACTACTCCCATTTTTTAACACCTTTTACCTACCTCTTTTCATGAACTTAATTTTCTAATTGCTTCTCCCTTGTCCACTTCCAGGTCGCACCCACGATGCCTCCTATGCACTATACCACATTGGCCAGCAGGCGACGGCGGGCGTCAAGCAATTCGCCGAAACGGGCAAGACCGACATACTGGATAGTGTAGCAGGCGAACAGCAACAGCAGCAAATTTCCGGAAATTCATTTACTTCATTTGTGCCAACATCGGCGGCAGGAGCATCCTCGGCATCAGGCGAACGCAGCGTATTCGATGAATTCAACATACCCGCCATTAATGCAGGCGCCGGACGCAGCGAGGCGAAATTCTTTGTCGACAGTAATCACAGTTTGGTTTCACTAATGACGCGTATTGTACCCTCGCCGGATTGGTATATCGGCGTCGATTCGTTTCAGGTGAGAAATGCCATGAAAAAAAAAACAGATTTTCAATTAATTTTCTATGCAGTAAGGATGAAAAAAGGGCAAATTGCAGGTTGATTTTTGAAAGGATTGGAACGGATTTATTATTTTTCTCCTTTGATTTTTAGTATTTTCCATTTGTTTTTTGCTTAGTTTTAAAATCTGCTCCAAGAGATCGTCAAGCAAATGTCAGCCATCAACCACAATTCAGTGCAATCAACTGAGTAAGGCAACACCACCAGCAACACCCATGACGATTAACGATGTGGTTTGGGGGCTAAAATGCAATCAAGGTTTCGATGCCATTCTCCATTGATATCACCATCATTAAATATAGAAACCAAGCCCATACAATATGCTCATCATAATACGACATGACATGGCCAAAGCCATGACCATCGATTCACCAAACAAATGTTCGCTCTCTCTGCTTCGGCTTCGGCTTCACCTACCCATTCACCGCATCTCGGCCTCATCTCGAGAGCAATCAAATTAAAATCAAAACGTTTTCTCAATTGTTATTGCCATGGCAAATATTGCACACTCGAGTGAATGCATGCAATTACATGCAACAACAGCGTTAAACCACAGCAGCATAACAGCAAGCAATTGCAGTTCGCAACAACATCGGATTAAAAGCATTTAGCTAGCAATTGCTTGTGATTGTATTGGCGTTGGTGTTGTACAGTGGTGTTGTCTTCATGTCGAATACGATTTTGGTGGCATGCTTAAGTCGATTTACGATTTAATTGAATGCATACCTACACCAAATGCAGTGTGCATACTTTTAGGCTGATACCTCAAAATTATAGTAAGTTATTGGTAAGGAGTAAACTCCCGTTGCATTTGAGACATTCTCTGTTGGGTGGAAACTAATATGTGGTTATGGTTGGGCTTCTATGGCTTCTATGGCTTTCATTTGATGTTTGATTTAACCAGAACGTGTTTCGGTATAAATTTGATTAATCAACTGGCAAAGGATTCCAATAAATAATTTATGATCAAAGTCGTTGTGCTTCAATGCATCTCCAATAGTCTTTTGTTTCTCATCTACGACTAATGAAGGGACTACTAATTGAAGTATAAAATAGTTAATAATTATAAGGTTATGTATTGAAAGTCTCTTTCATGGGTCAAAGTTGATTTGCAAAGAAAATTAATATTTGAATGTTGCTCATACGCCAGCGTGTGCATTACATTGGTAGGATTGAATACAATAAGTTACAGATTTAACAAAGTGTTTCAATATATACAGCATATTCAATTGCAAATATGTATATATTTTAACAGATTTGTATGGAAATACCCAGCCCTATTAGAAGAGAATCCACGAATATTGTTGTTTTTGGATCCACTTTATTGCATAATAGAAACTCAACAAGTACGATTAGTCTAACAAGGAGCTTATTTGCTCTTAAAAATCTGATTAAATAAACATTTTAAAAAAACTACACTCAGAAAAAAATTCTAAAAAAATGTGTCAATTTAATGTATTCTTAAATACTATGGAGAAAAATAGTAGAAATATAATAAAAATATAGAATAATACTACAAATTAGTAGGAAAATTAATTTAAACTCGTACTTAATAGTATTCTACGGAATTTTTTTTTCTCAGTGTACGATAGAAAAAACTCTCAGTAAATTTTGTACCCCTTATTTATAATTTTTCGAATTTCTTACAGCTTTGCGTGGGCGGCTCCTGGATCGATACGGTAACCGTCGAAATGGATCCACTCGATGCGGGAACGGACAATGGTTTCACCTTTACTGCACCGAATTGGCCCACATCACCGCAGGGTGTCATCTATCGGATAACGGCACGCTATCCAGCACATCCGGCGGGCAGTTTCTTCTATCCGAAGAGCAAGCGATTACCGCCAATAGCCACATTTCAGTTTATTAAGGTGAGGAAACATATACATAAAAAGTATATAAAATATTATACATATGTACTTACCTACAAAAAAATCAAATCAAAATTAGCTTGAGTCTTTTTGAAAGGCAATTAACTGCTTTTGACTTTGATTAATGGCTGAGCCTGAACAACTTAATTAACAGCAAATCAGGGGCGATTAAATGAAAAAAAGTATTTATGTGCAATATATAAAAAATGTATATATAAGTGTAAATATATATTGTATATACTAATGACCCTATTAACATCATTACAATTGCGTGGGAGCATACAGCCTGATGCCCAGGGAGCAAGTGTAAATTGTTGGAAAAAAGCAATCAGTAGCGAAAATCTGCTTAATTACACAAAAATGTGTTGTTAAATGAAAACGGTGATTTGTTTCGCAGCACCAACAACAACACCAACACCACCAACACCACACCACCATCATCATCATCATCAGCAGCAGCCCAAATACACTCAAAAACACAACCACACACACATGTGTTGAACACACATTGCACGTAATCATGTTAACGATCAAGTGGGCATGGAAAAAATTTATATATAATTTCCGTTTCCTCTTACCGCATTGGAAGAAAAAAATAATAAAAAAATCAAAATCCATGCTGTGTTGTGTGTGAACAACAACAACAATCACAGCAACTACAACAATTGTGTTCAACACTAAAAGCAGCAATAGGGCAACACTTAAACATCATTTCCGTTTCAAACGAAAAAAAATTATCCATACAAGAAAACGCACTAAAGGCGCATATAACAGAAACACTCCTGCAAAAAAAAAATATATAAGTAGTAAAAAGGCGGTATTTTAATGCCATGGAACAATAACAATGGCAAAATAGCATAAAAAGGCGGCAACCGCACACAGAAATAAAGAATAATGACCACTCGGAGCGTTTGGCTGCCTTTTGCTCTGGACTTTTCGCATAGGCAAGAAATGAGCAAATGTATGCCTTGAAATTATATAAGCATTTGTATTTTTTTTTACACCGAGTCCCTGTGTTCTCCTTCAGTGGTCGTAAAATAGAAATTGAAGGCGTTTGTATAATTACAATGGTTTGGCTGCTGTTTATGGGCGAGAAATAATGAAAACTCTTCCCCCACTCAGTGAAGCGTTTTCTTCTCTACGCATTTATATGTATAGGCTGACCAATTTTAATGTGTGCTTCCATTCGTTGTGTTCTTGTTGTCCGTGATGTTTATGATGCGTGCTTAATCGGTGCTAAATCCGGTCGTATATAAAGAAAAGCCTTTTAATATTCTTACTGCCTTGGGTAAATTAAAATGTTTCGTTACTTTCAGTTTCAGTTTCAGTTTCACTTTTACTTCTCATTTTGATTGAAAAGTTAAAGTGTTTGTTGGTGTTGGAGGCTATTTAAAAAAAGAAAACCACACGAAGTGAAAGTCCATCAACATTGCATTTTATTATGTTGTAAAAAGTAAAGGTTATTATTTCGTTGGCAGACTTTCAGGCTTTGTAGTTGCACTGATGATTCTGGGTGGCCGGAAAATATTTATATTGGCTAAAATTTAATAAAATCTCTTTCCCTATATTTTCGAATATTAAAGGAAGTATACATTGATTTATAGAGGTTACAAATTTTGAAATGATGCACAGAGAGAACCGTTTGCAGGAATTGTGTATTATAGTCATAATATTGATCCATGAATTCAAAAAACATAATTTATAATCTTTAGTCATGATCACTGATTTGGATTTCATACTCAGGCTTGGTAATTATGACTAAAATCAATTCAATTATGATTTTTTATTAATGGATCAATATTGTGAGTAAAATACACAATTCCTGCCAACAGTTCTCTCCGTGTGACGGCATCGTTCCTCTCAAATTCAAGCTTAGCACATTTACAAATAGAGCACGTATATCGTTGCATGATATACGATTAACGAGTTAACAAATTCATGGTTCTTAGTTTTGAACTTTGATCACATATTATGATTAGTAGTCACAAATACTACATAAATTATGCAAAAGATTTGTGAATGTAATATGATTAAGGTTTCTAAATTTTTTGATTTCTTTTATAAATCTTGAAGAATAATTTATGAAGACCTTAGTCATAAAATGTACGTACTCTCATGAATTATGAGTACCTAAGTTTATTGCCGAGATTTGCTGAGCAATAGACATCACATTGTGATTTTGGCTTAATATACATATGAATATTTTAATCATGAATTATGATTACAAGCGAATAAATGATACTCACCGAAACAACCAATTATAAAATTTTAATCATAATATATGATTTATGTTGGCTTAATTTATTTCATTTAATCACAAATTTTTTCTTTCCCCTTTTAACAGAATTTATGACTAAGAACTCATGAATACGCACTACTTTGTAATGGATAAATTATGTGATTAATTTTTGCATAATTTATTCCTATAACGCATGATTTCAGCAAGCACCGTCCAAATCGGTTCAGTGTTTAATTAAATATAAATAAATTTGGTAGAGCGGTTTTTTTTTCAAATTGATTTTTCTAGTTGAATTGCTTTAAAATTTTGTTGTTTTTAATTTCATATTTGTATTTGTTTCTTTTTAAACAAATTTAAATACAATTTTACCTCCTAAGAAAGGTGGTATTTTGAAAAAGGCATATCATTTTTAAAGTGCTTATCCGGAAACATATAAGGATTATTAAAGGTTACCATTTTCTTCCCTTCGTTTCCAAGTGAAAACCCTCATATGTGATTATTTACAGTCACTCCTTCCAACACATACACACACAAATCCAATTCTATAAAATGTGTGCCCAATTCACCATCAAATTGCATTAACTTTAATATCAGCGACGCAAAAGTCAACAGAAGGAAACTAAATAACCTGCTTCGTCCTCCCTATACATTACCAAAGCTAAACGAAAAGTGGAAAAAAAAAATAGAAAGAAAAGGGAACCACAAGCAGAAGCAGAAGCACTGCCTCATTTACACATTCCAATCGCACACATAATCTCTGCGGAAAGGAATTTCTGGCGTGTAATCCACAAGGAATTTCACAGTTTTCTTTCAGGATTAAATGTTCTTTAAATGCCGCAAAAGGCAATGCCAAGAAAACACAGGCACCAACAAGACCTAATACAAAAACAACAACAACACAAGGTGTTGTTTTGTGTTGAATGACTATAGTGTGAAGATATTGTATGCGAGTGAGTCTGATTGCGGTGAGAGGTGGGTAGGCTGTCAAAAAAAAAACGTAAGCTACCGAAAATAATTTCTACGAAAAATTCCAACCACAATAATAATAACAACAAGAATACAATGCCATACAACAACAACAAGTTGGGGAAAACAACAAATAAATTAAAATGCGCGCGACAACACATTGAAACTCTGTAGGAAAGGTTAAATGGAATTTCTGGTAAGGAGAGGGTGGGTAGTGGTGTTGAAGGCTTCTTGGTTGCTTCAAGGAATCTCTTATATGAGAGACTAGAAATATGACGGCAGTTAAGTCCCAGTGGCACACACACATACACGCACACAAAAGCCTAGCTAATACTCAGGCTATAAGGCTGTGGAATTGTTTTGGCAAATTGAAATTAGTTTTGGCATTTTCCACACCTGCTTTTGTAAGGGGCAGGGGAATGGGTATAAGTCTTATGGATATGTCATCTAGAAATGTTGTTTAATTTTTGGAATTTTGTTGGAATTTTTTAAATTTTATATTAATTTGGAATTGGCAGGAAATTGGTTAACCATTTTTGTGTCAAAAACAAGTTGACATTTTACGATTTGTGGTTCCTTCGGTTCATGAATGCTGTCTGTTTTGAGGTTATGATTGTTGAACTTTTAAGACTGAAACGTTTGGTAATACCGACAGTGGCTGTTATCTTAAAATTAACACTGTCAAAGTGGAGTTAACATTTTGAGGTTGAAAATTTTAAAGTAGAAAACTGAGAGTCGAAAATTCAACTGTCACAATTTTAAACAGCAAATCAAAACTAAAATGCCATCTCGATTTTGACAGTTGTAATTTCATAATCGCAACATTTCCTTGTCAAAATTTTGAGCTCCACATATTTTTCGGAAGTTTTATGTTTCTATTCTCAAAATTTCAGATGTCAAAATCGAAAATGGAAAATTGTCAATCAGAAATCTCAAATACAATTTCACCTCCATTTTGACAGATTTTAATCCCAGAATTTTGAAAATTTCTTGTCTTAAAATTTCCATGTCGAACATTTTCAACATTTTGAAAATTCCCATTTTCCAATCTCAAAATTGCAACTGTCAAATTCGAGTTCACATTTTGCAAATTGTAAGCCACAAGTGTTAAAATATAACTCCGCTTTGTCAGTTGCCATTTTTCAATCTCAAAATTTTGTATACTAAAAATGTCAACTGTCAAAATCAAGTTGACATTTTAAGATTTGTGATTTAATGTGACAAATGTTTTTTGAGATGAAGTTTTCTATATCTTAAAATGTCCACTTGATTGTGACAGTTGACATTTTGAGAGTGGAAAATTTCAATTGTCATAATTGTTGAACTGTCACATAGCAAAGTTGTCCATTTTGAATTTAAAAAAAATCACATAGCCTATGATAGTCTTCTCTACACGCAGAGAAAAAATATGGTTGGAGCATGATTGCAGCGATCATATTTACTTGCTACAATAATACTATGATCATAAAGACCATAGTTGGTTGGGGTAATCATGTAAATTATATTTTAATGATTATAGAGACCATATTATGATTTCAGAGATCATATTATGATTAGATTCCAACCATGCCAAAAACATGCTGGAGGCAATAATGTATATGATTGGATATTTAATATTAATAAGAGTATTCACGATCAACCATGTTTTTACTCTGCGTGTAAACAAACCAACCAGCAGAGGGATTTGTAATATTAATAGGTAAAGTAGGGATTGCCCTCAAGAATTAGGCTGTTGCATAGTCGTAGAGTGCCTCCGTATCAAATTAAACGTAAAATTAAGTCCATTAAACGCACCACTATACAATTTTATCACCATATCTTTCTCCCAATAGCAAGTTTTAGTTTTGTTAAGAATTGCTGGTGTGGGAAATGCCACGCCCATTTGTTCGATTGCCACATACTTTTGAAGTGTTGTAGGTATATCTATCAACTAACGAACTGCATCGTTTCAGACACATACGTCATTAAATACTAATTTAATAGACGGAAAAAGTATTTTTAACCCACTGTGCAACTAAAAATTTAAAATTTTTTTCAAAATTAGTTTGTATTTAATTAGTTTATTCTTAAATTATTCTACCTTATCTATGTTATAATCATTGTATCTTTCCTTCCCTTTCCAGCTGAAAGAATACGAACTGAGTGAAGTGTTCAACTTTGCCGAAGACGATCGCAAATACGAAACAGTCAAGACACAAACCCATTTGGAAACGGAACACAATCATGTGGAAATGAATAACGAACTATCGGCCAGCATTGAACGCGAACGACAAAACGAAATATCACCAGAGCCGACATCGGTAACGGAAAGGGATCGTGTACGATCGCAGCTATTGGCCAAAATGAATCCAACGTAAGTACGACATAAGATTTTTCGATTACATTTGTGAGATTGCCCGCTGAAAAACGATAAGAATCCGAAATGAGTTAATTGTTAGCTTCTCGTATGGAATTTTGATTGCTTTTTGCATAGTTCACAAATAAAAATTGAAGTAGTGTGTGTGCATACCACACACACACACACAAGTACCTTGAAAAAGCCACTCTTGAAATAAAGCAAAAAGCAAACCGAAGAACAGCTTTGAAAATAGCTTTCCCAGAAAAACAGCCACGCCCTTTCGATGCAGAGGTTTGCCTCGTAGTGGGCCTCTTAAATCATGCCAGTGACTATGGCTGCATCAACATTGTGCATACCAAGCACATGAACACGCAACTACAAATACACTTATGCGAGGGCACATCTCTATCCAACTCAACCCAACCCAACCCAACCCAATTCAATCACTCGTCCGCCCACACTCAACCTATACAGAATTTTAAAACAAACTAATCCTGGCACTCAGTGGCAGTGTGTAGTGAAACTAGAGAGAGTTGCCTCTTGGCTTCACTTTGAGATTCTATTCTTTTTTGTTTGCATTCGCTTCTTCCCTTTGTTTGTACCTACTTGTGGGTGTGTGTGTGTTTTGGGTAGAATTTTCCGAAAATTCTTCTCTGTTGGCACTGGTAACCTGAATCTTTAATGAAAAGCGTTGAGCGTGCAGTGGAGAGGAGGTAAGGACACAGCAAAAAAAATACACCAAGAGGGAACAAAATTTACGGAAAAACCTTTTTTCAAGTGATGGTACACTAAGATTGTATGCTAAGCTATATGTGTGTGCCAAAAAGAAAATAAAACTGTGCAATTGGCACACCAACGTTCACATTTGCAATTCACATGAAGTTCAGGAAGTTAAGAAAATTCGAAAATTGATTTAACTTTTTGTTCCAATTTCTGTGCGAGAGTGTGAGTAGCTGACGTTTCATTCTGTTTATTTTGTGCACACATTCTAGTAATTAAAATCGTTGCCGTCTCACCAATTGTGGTGTGAAATGTTAAAAGGTTAGTTGTCACCTGAGAATTGCTGAATTGAAAAATAATTAGACAGTGGAGTGTGTGTGGTGACTAGGAAAATGGTATAAAAAATTGGGTTTCGCAAATACTAAAGGGGTTAGGGTTTAAATTGTTTAAATGTTTGAAATTATATTTAAGTTAACTGTAGATATGTAAGGGAGCCAAGCATACCCAGTTGTTGGGCATGACTTCTTTTAAAGTCACAACTTTATTACGGAGCTTTTTTGATAGCTAAGCACAGTTGCAACTATTATATTATGCTACAGTTTCAAATTCTTCACAGTCAATTTAGCGTGCCCACCTGTTGGACACTTAAAAGAAACTCCTGTCAATGTTCGAAAATCAAGTAAACATATCTGTTTTAAAACGTTTAATAATAGTTGTATTACTTCAAAGAAACTAAAAAGTGACAATAAGTAAAAAAAAATTAAATAAAATGAAATGAAAGAAATGGGAAATTATGTTTTCAACTTTATTTCGATGATCTCATCTCTGCTAACAATCTCAGAAGGGGTTCGGGAGAAAGTTTTGAAGGAGGTTCCGGAGATCAATAAGGACAATTTGATGCTTGAACCACTGTCCATTGAATGAGCAGAACCTGTGTCCAACAGATGGGCAGTTCCGCTATTCTGACACGATATTGCAGCATTTTTTCAAAATAAGGTTACTTATCTCGTTAAAATATGTAAAATAAAAAAGAAACTAAATATTCCATCAATGAAAAAATAACGAAAGTAGCATATAAAATTGGTGAGCAAAAAAAAAAGTTCCTAATTTAAAAACATGTGGTTCTGACCAGGGAACACGTCAGAACTGTCACTGTCCAACAGCAGGACAGGCTCCCATACTATTTTTTTAAGTGAAAATTGCTATTAGGAAAAATCTTTTCTTGGTCTAGGAGTTTTGAAATTATACTTAATTTTACTTAAATTTTTTTCGAAGTTTGGCAACCCATTTAAATTCTTAATTTGGCATCACTTCTTTCAAGTGCTGCCCATTGCACGCCTTCACACTTTCACCAAACTATACACACTTGTGTTATGCCTTCTTATCTTATCTCAATATCCATTCAATACGTTTGTTTTGATTTTGTAAAGAATAAAAACAACAACAAAATTTTACTTCGCCTGTTGCTACCACACACAATATTGCGTTGTTGTACCTCGACTAGTATTTAAGCAACTTTCGATGTCTAATTTTAGTCAATTAGAAAATTCAACTTGAACAAGTTACATTCATCTAATAAAAATTACTAACAAATTTAATTTAAATAATGACTCACTGTCATTCAGCCTGTTCGACTACTACAGTACATCATGTACATCATGCACCTGTGCATCATAGTACCCATCACACTTCTAAGAATCATTCGCAAACTGCAACGAGTAATGCGTCGACCAATGCCATAATTGCTGCTAATATGGCTAGTGAGAAGAAAAAGAAGAAGAAGAAGCAGACAGATAACAACAATAAAACCTCTAGTGGCAAGAGTTGTGTTATTTCATAATAATTCACACAAGAGGATGAACGTAATTCTCTTGTACTGCGAATTCTTTGCTTGCCGTGCAAATCTTTATAGCAGATCGGATGCCATTGCAGTTGGTGAGGAAATACCATCACTAGATTAAAACTGATCTGTGGTCGATGATGTTTTTTTTTTCAAATATGCTAAATATGTGATATAAATATAAATAAATTTCTTTTTAAAAAGCTAAAAAATTAACAAGATTTTTTGTTTAATTTTTTTCAATGTATATATTATTTTATCTAAGAGTTCAACCTGTACCTATGTATAAATGGACCATCTGTGTATTAAGATTGTGATAAAGAAAAAATACGTCTCTTGTTCTAGTGAAATATCACACTGCTTATTTTTTTTTGCCCACAATTCATAAGTGGACAATTCGTCATCAGGCTATTCTCAGAAACTTATCGGACAGACCTCATTGGATATACGCAATTAATGATTGAATATTTACACTGGTCTTCACAAATTGAAGAAAATATTTGCTATTAAATTTATAAATAAAAATATTAATGGTTCCAAGACGTCCTATGTTACATAGTGAAGTGTAAAATTAAATTATGTGAAGACAATAATTTTATAATTCACTCTTTACTTCATTTAACAGTAAATAAGACCTCGTTAAAACCTTTAATTTTCCAAATTTCATGCAATGAAAACAAAATGTAATTTTAATAATTTTTGTATTTAAAACCAAGTTTGACGTATACACAACCTTTCAAGTAGCAGGATTTTTTCGATTTGTGCACATAATATTGTCAATAATCAGATGGACCCCACGTACAATTTTTTTTGCCCCAATCGAACGAATTATCCCCCTGGTTATGGATTATTTTAAAAACATTTAATTTGTCTCCTTTTACATTGGGGGTATTCAGAAGACCTTTTGTAATAGAGTAAAGAAGTAAAGTTTTGAATTTTTATTATTCGAATCATTTGGTTTTTAAAACATTTGTATTTGACGCTTTGAAACCCCCTATCTAGACTAGACTTGACTAGAAAAACAGTTCGTTGATCATAAAACTCAAACGAAAAAATCAAAAAAAAAAAAATTAAACTATTTAAAAAAAATATTTTTTTAAATTTTGTTAGATAAAAGTAATATTTTTGCAAAAAAAAAGCAAGTGTATTCGAACAAAGTTTTTAAATTTTTTTTTTTTTTTTAAATTAATTTTTTTATAACATTTTTAATTTTTTTGAAATCAAAGTACGAAAAAATTTTTTGAAATGTAAACAAAAACAAAAAAATAATTATTAAATTTAATTGTTTCCCAACACTGCTACGACATTTCATTAAAGAACATTTGTGGGAAGCACCTACCGCTTAAGCCGCAACTAATTGATAAGATAGCCACCGAGTCAATAAATGGCTTTGTTTGCTCGCGCACATAATTACACGCTGATTGATTTCCAGCGAAAGTAAAACAAGTAAAATTATTGTAATTCAATTAAAATCTCTAGCCATTTGACATAATCAAAACTTCCTCCGACCGTGTGCCAATTTTATACAAATTAGTTTTGCGCCATTCATCAAAGCGGCCGGTTCACAACTCTTCCAAGAACAATAACCAAATCAATTTAACAATGCGCCGAGGAGGACCACCACCGGGACCGGGACGTGTAGGCGGTGGCGGCTTTGGTGGAGGACCACCGCCCTATGGAGGACGTCCGGGACCGGGACCTGGCTGGGGTGGTGGCCCACGACCGGGTGGCACACAAGTGAACGTCAATATTGGGGCACGTCCAATGGGTCCCCCGGGCGGTGTGGTGGTTGTGGGCGGCATGGCGCCACCACCTTTGATTATTGGTGCACCTCCAATTGTCATTGGTGCACCGGCACCACCGAGGCCCGCAGTCGTGGTGGGCGCCCAACCGGGCATGTATGTGCAACCTCAGGCTGAAATTTGCTGCTGTACTGTTCAATGATTGGAGTTTATGGAATAACCTTACCCTTAGGCCGTTTTAGTGTTAAGTGTGTTAGTGTTTAAAAGTTGTGCTGTTGAAATTATTATAAGTAAACTAATTAAAATAAATTAAAATCAAATTAAAAACCAACCATAAATGGAAATGTCACATGTGAATTCTTTGGTGTCACAATTTTGCACTTACTGCTTAAGCCTGGTTAATCGCTTCGGAGTGATTGGAAAATGTACAATTAATTGCTTTTATCATTTGAAGTTTAAGTGGAACTTCGCGACGTGCACACAGTGTTCGTGTGAAATTATGACTAAGTAATGAGGAACATTATGTAGATATCTTAAGCCCATACATGACAAATTTGTTCTATAAATTAAAACAAAATTTTATCGCGACTATGAGAGCATTGATAGAAACTCCAAACAGTAGAGAAATTACAATATTTTGACACAATAGCCCATATTATGGCTTAGGCCGAGCATCTTCGGATCTACTATTTACAGCGGACCTACAGTTTAATGCCGAATCCGAAAGGCGGGACTCTCAAATTAAAGATGATTTTTCACAGCTAGTTACTCTCTCAAGTGTGCCGCGATAGAGTGGTGACATACACAGAAAAAGGCGTGATTGCTTCAGGCGGACGTCGAACCCGATTCCTTTCGATAGTGACCCAGAGGTGTGTATTTTTGCCTGGTCAAAAAGGAGGAATATTGCCCCCAGCAGATCGATTGTCAGAAAAACGGCTTAGAACGAATTTATTTAAAATTTGGCATATAGGTTGTAGTCATCAAGGCGGAGGTGTAGGTTTCGTTGATCACGGCCACGTTGATTAATCCTCTTTTAATCACAACAATAACTAAAAATACTGCAGATTCTAGACCACTGATTTCACTGAAATTTGGATGGTCAGATTCAGTACTGAAATTAAGGGTTATCAATTTATAAAAGTCTCAGTCAACCCACTGGCACGTTCTCTTCTACGCCCACAATTACCAATGTGTATAGATCGGGTCATACTAAACTAAACTCTTTGTACGCATAGTTGGATGGTGGACAAGAGTGTAAATCCGTATTTTAAATTAAGTATCTCTGCTAGGATTTACGGGATCCGAAGGATTGCCTCAAGTGGTTTCTATGGTACACTAAAGTACTTTCGATTCTCTTATGCCAGAACGTCTGTCTCCAGGGTTCCTTGCAATGGTTTAAAGTTTAGTGAGTCCACCTTTACACAAGACAATATTTTGCTGTCAACACTTTCAATTTTCTTTATGATATTAGTTACTTTATAGAACATATACTCTGTCACTGTGAAGTTTTAATAAGAATGCAGTTTCGTTACCTAGGTGGGTTTACCTCGAACAGTATTACATTGCTGATAGCCCGCCCAAGTATGTCTCAGCTTTTCTAATGAAAACAATACTTAATGATGAGCTGCAAAAATATAGAGGTCTGTCACAATAGGTTCAATGTGGCCATAGTGACTTGAATCCTACTCTATAAATACTGTATAAACACGCAAAACCTCCAGACGAGATTTTTTCCTTAGTTGATATCCCTGATTATACAACTTCTTTATTAAACTTTAAATTATTGATTTCCTAATAATTCACCAAAATTCCCTTAAATTTCCTTAAAATTCCATTCCAAACCAATGTCGTACACCATTCTGCAATCGATGCGGGCTGATGAGGATGATGGCGAAAATAAAAATTACCAAACCAATTTGGCCCGAATGCTAATAACTTCAAAATTGCTTTTATGCTCGAGAATCCAGACGATTCCAATTCATTTCCACGTAATTTGCCAAAACGGTTTTACTGCTGGGGTATTTTTTTTTCTTTTCGAGTATACATTTGCTCTAGTGAAACAGAAAAAATATAAAAAACCAAGAACAACAACAATGAAATTAGCACCGATTTTGGGAAGAAATTTTTTATTTGTTTGCCTCCACACGTTTTCAATATTTTTTGCCAATTTTCTGAGAATTTTTTTTTATTATTTTTTTTTCTGTTATACTTTTGGAGACGCCATTTGGTGGCAACGGATGTATGTATGTGGTGTTCATATATATATAACAAATATGAATGTGCTTGTGTATGCAAATAAGAAGAGTGTGTGTGTGTATGTAGAGGGTGTTGAATGGCGGCAGTGAAGCCTTCGCGGCAAATGGAAATGAACATGAAAATTCAAAATGCAAATTTAAATTGAAATTGTCTTACGTCAGTGCGCAAAGGATGAGAATGAACGGCGACGAAGATGACGACGAGGACGACGACGACTAAGAATACCACGTGAAGTGACACGTTTTCCATTAGAATCAACCGAACAGCTTCTAGTCGATTTCGTTGCGTCTCTATGTGGCCGCCGCCGCCAACGAAAAAACCTTGAAAATGCGAAAAATTCATTATGCCATTGAAAAGGACGAAGGATGAGGGTGAACAGGGTCTTCTTGGGGTGAACTCTGAGTGTGAAATGGAATAAAATTAAATTTTATGTGCATTTCAAGTGAGCCACTCGACAACACCACCGAAAGCTAGGTTAGAGAGCATCTTGTGGTTGCCTTTGTATGTGGGTTGATGGATTTGGTGGTTTATTTTGTTTAGTGGTTTTGTGGCTGCTCTGCTTCTGAAATAGGTTAATGGAAAATTGCGAAAATTAATTTCATGTGAAATTTGCAAATAAGTTTCAATTTACAGTCTTCTTCTTCGTTTTTAACTTTCCTTTTTTTATCCTCATTTCAGCTTCAACGGCTCTTCCTCCGCTGCGGGACTTGTATTGCCGAAAAACGACAAGAATGCTTTGATGCAGAACATTGCCAATAGCTACCGTCGCAATGGTGGCTCGGAGACATCAATATCCTCCTCCTCCTCGTCGCACATGACATCATCGTCGTCATCATCATCGTCGTCGGCGAAGCGACGTCGCGCGAAGCGTACGCGTGACTGCCGTGTCAGTCACTGGTCCGAATGGTCGATGTGCAGCAAAACGTGCGGCATCGGTGAAATGCATCGATATCGTAAGGTACTCAAGCATGGCAAGCGCGGCGGACGTCCGTGCCCCGCGTTGCAGGAGTCCAAGTGGTGCGGCTCGGAGAAGGGCTGCCACTCGCCGGCCACTTATTTTAATTGGTAAGTGGGGTAAGCAAAAATAAAACAAAACATTTTTTAAATTGTGAAAATACTTCAATTATTCCGTCAGTGGTCATTTGTGTCACATGGGGGGTTGGAAGAGGGGTACAGGTTAAAAATGGAGAAATTCCATTTTCGATATTAAAAAATGATTTCGAATACTCTGGTGAAAATACTCTGATGAAAAGGCAGGAAACATAATTGGGTCATCATTTGTGCCAACATAACCCAAAAGGAAATAAAAAATGAAAACACCACAAAAAGACACAAAAAACCATTAACGGAATATTATTTTTATGTGTAATTTGTATAGCGTTATATTATTCAAGTTTATTCAAATATTCTAATAAAAATTTTAATCCTTTTTATTTTGTTTTCCTTACTATCCCCCTTCAGGTCCAACACATGAACATTGAATTAAAATGTACTTTTAATTTAAGGCGTGATGGATTGCTTCAAAAACAAATTTAAAACAAGGAAAATGTATTAATATTGCTGCATAAAAAAAGAGTACTAAATGTTATTTACTAAATAAAAAAAAAAAAGATACAGAAAAAAAAAATAATTACAATTAGTTTTTATTTCATTTACGAAAATGCGAAAAAAAAATAATAAAATTAAACCGAAAAAGATTTCACAAAATAAGTACCACTTAAAACTTAATACAAACATATTTTTGTCGAACTTCAGTTGCAATTAAACTTTATTGGTTATATGAAAAATAAAGAAGACTATTGACAATATAACAAAAAAAGAACTTAAAAAATTAATTCATATTTGGACTTTTATCTTTTGTTTTTGGAAGTTTGTGTTGAAGTAGTTTAAGTCAAATATTCTCATGTTTGTAGAATACAATTTTGTGTGGAAAGGATAAAGGATAAAGGAGTTGTTGGTATTGCTATGGACCCATATGTGGTATATGTGAGATATGCAGCCGCTATCCTAATTTAACCTAACCACCTCCAAATCGAAATTTTCACTTTTACTTGACTTTAGCTACTTTAACTAATTGCCACAGAAATAATTTATTAAGGAAAATCAATATGATTTTGGATCAAAGAAAAAAATTACTTTTTTTTTAAGAATTATTAAAAAAAATAAATTCTATTATTTAGATAATAAATATTTTATTTCGATGGTAATTTTTGAAGAAAATATTGGTATATCGAACAGTGCAAACTATCAACAATAATTTTTTTTAAATTTTCGATTCAAGCTGTTTAATTGTATAACAAAGGCTTAGTAAAATTAATAGGCAATTGTTATTCAAGAAATATTTAAATCTTTTTTATTTAAAAAGCTCCTTGAAAAATGTTCAACGAAAAATCGATTATCATTCGTCTTCGTAATCATAATTTTTTGTATTCGCGATTCTTTACAGCATCATTGTTGAATATCACTAACCTCCAAATCGGTTGTTATTAAACAAAATATTTCAATACATTTTTTAAGGCCACATTTTTTATAATTCATTGAAAATATTACGATAAATTTATGCAAAAGTGTTTCGATTATATTTTCAAAAAAAGGTTTAAATTTTTATAGGTGCTTAACCGTGAAAACTTTTTTAAATTCTGAAAAAACATAATAACTCCAAGAGGTTTTTCTGGAATAGTTGATTTTAATTTTTTGAAGTCAAAGATCACCAGGACTACTAAATTTACTTATAGGCTCAGAAGCCATATACCCAAATCCAGCATTGCTCCGCAGAGGGTTACAGTCTTGTTGAATGAACTTTTTAACGATATATCGTTCTGGGCCCGTCAAATAAAATACTTTAACTCCACATCGTCACAAGTTGAAAATGTTCAATCCTTTTTGTACTTTGAAGCTTTGCAGTGATTGTTTTGAAGGTCTAATGTACATGGAGTGTTCTATCTGTTCCATTAGCATATTCAACAAAATTATTCTGCTGAACCCCAGCTATAATATTGCTGAACATCTTAACCCGCTTAAGACAATATTTAGTACTCACAATAAACGTGCCATACAAAAACATTTAATAAAAATCTGAGAAATAAACATTTTTGTGCTCATTGTTTTTTATGACTAGAGAGCGGATTTATATGCAAAACACAGTTTGAATCATAATTTCTGGGATCAAAAAAACATTGATTCCCAAAATTTGAAGTTAGTAGTTCAATAATTACGACATTTTCGAGCACATATGGCCGACAGGTGCACTAAACCACTTAATTATTGAATTATTGACTTAAAATTTCGTCAATCAGTGTATTTTTTATTATCTCTTTTTATGACAATCAAATATTTACTGTAGAGGTTTAAGATGTTCAGCAAAATTGTAGGTATGCTACATAATTATGTTGAAAATAGCAACGACATCAGTTTCCGTGTCGAAGTTATTAACAAAACTGCAGTAGCCTTTGCCTTTGAGAGTTATGGTGTGAACGAAGACCTTTCAGTATCTATTATCAGACCAGAAATTAGAAAAATGTACCCTTACTTTGTTGCATAGTGTTATTAGTAATAATTATTACCAATATTTTCTCCAATAAATAATTCGAATTTATTTTTTTATTTTATAAATAATTTTTGAATTATTTTGCAGGTAAAAACTTTTACGATTATTTGTTTTTTTTTTTGAGTAAATTTTTGATATTTATTTAATTTAGTTTCTTGTTACAAAGTATTTAATTGAATTTATTTATTTGACAACCAAAAATATTTTTATCAACTAACAATTTACTGTGTAAAAGTAATTGAAGTTAAAACCACAATTGAATAATTAAAAAATAATATTATTAATAATATTACAATAAATGTATCATTTCATTACATGATAAAATTGCTTATATAGATTCAAGAAGAATAAAACATATTTTCATAAAAAAAAATACAAACTGAGAGAAAAAATCAATTAAATTTTAGAAATTGGCTTAATTGAAACCTTGGTGTTTGGAAATGATTTTCATATTAAAAAGTGGTTCAAAGCAAAGTTAATTCCATTCACTTACTTATGTAATTCGAAAAATGCATTGTACATTCAAAATAATATTGAGAACGAAACAAAAATATATAAGTATATAAAGCAAAACAAAAAACTACAGTAGTCGTACAAAAGGTAAGAAATGCAAAATGAAATAATCAAACAAACAAAAAAAAATAAAATAAAATAAACCAAATTGCAATTTTGTTACCAATACAATTGCGTCTTCAAACAAGGTATAAATCGTAAATTACTATGAAAAAAAGAAACACAAAAACCAAAATGAAATGAAACATTTAAGAAAAATCTGTTTAACTTAAGCTAAAATAGAGGGTAACTTAGGTATATGTAAGCGAAAATGGAACAAAACCAAAAGAAGAAAAGAAATATATGCGAAAAACAAACAATTGATTGAAAAAAATGTATTCAAATGCAAACACAAAAGCACTTGCAGTATACACAGAGATGAAAGAGAAAAATGAAAATGAACACAAAAAAACTTGTAGATATTTTACCTTTCAAAGAATTGAAGTAAGCCACTTGGTTGCCACTTGAAAGCCCAACCGAAACCCACTCAACCTACATTAAACTCAACAAAAATAATATGGAATAAATTTCTCTTCTGCTACTTTCCTCCACCTCCAGCCCTTAACTTTTATGCAATTAGTTTAAAAATTCGACTAAAGTAAAATTAATGGAAAAAATTATGACACACACACACTGTAAAATTGTAGCATATAAATTTATAAATTTCAAAGTTAAAAAAAATATATAACAACAACAACAAAAAAATGTAGAAAACAAAGCCAGAAAAAGAAGGTCAACATCAAAAGTAGAAGTTTACCCACAAAATTGCATATAAATTAATAATTAACTTAATGTAATAAAAAGAAACAAAAAAAAATAATAAATAATAAAAAAATGATTTTTGTATAAAGTATGAAATAAAGTATGAAATAAAAAAAAAAAAAAAAAAAAAAAAAATATTTTCCAATGTTTTTCATTTATGTGAGTAGGTACAGCGAATAGAAGGCAGGAGAAAATTTCGTTAGCCACTTACTTGCTTATTCAATAAATTCGCTTTGATGTCTGATGAACCAAGAAGATAAAAATCTTGCTTTGTGTTAAACTTTCATCAAAATAAGCTTTTGATTTAATTTTTTATTTATTTATTCTGTTATTTTTTCCAGTATTAATCCATCAATTCCCCAAATCATTCATTTGATTCACATCTCTCAAACAACAAACTTCAACTTTTGCCCCTTCAAACGCTTGTACTCCAACCAGGCCATCATCATTGGCAGTAAGCATTTCAAAATGCCCGCCAACATAATGCAAATACCACCAAATACAAATGCAGCCCGATAACTGCCCGTCATTTCGTTGAGAAAGCCCGCAAATGTTGTACCAACAAAGACGCCCGCACCCATTGCCATGCCCGTCAGGCCAAAGGCATTGGTGAGCTTCTCCAGACCCAAGTATCGTACATAAATGATGGCGCGCAATGTGGAGTAGAATGCTGCAAATGCAAATGCAAATGGTAATTAAAAAAATCCTCACAGATTGTGGTTAATAGCGGTAATTGTAGTTGTAGTTGTAGTTTGTACCTGGAGCAATGCCATAAATAACCCCATAAACCATTTGAAACCAAAACACATCATTGCCATAGTAAGCGCTCACGAGCACAATTGCACCGCCCAGAGTAATGCCACCGCCACAGATGTACGTTGTGTGAGCCTGGTATTTGTATGCCACAAAACCGGATGCAATGCGAAAGGCGAAATTGGAGAATCCAATGGCGGGTGAGATGAGTGCAGCCGAGTGTTCAGGTAGATCAACGCGAACTGTTGAGAATTGAGAAAAATAAAAGTGATTTATGAAAAGATATGCATGAACCGTAGCAGCTAGGAATGTGAAAGTTTGTATTTATTTTTGTTGTTGTTGTAGTCGTATTTATCCTAGTGAGTTCAAAATAGGATTGTGGAAGTAATCGATTTTATTTCAATTAACTAATTATTCAGTGGCCTGTTTTATAATTTACTAGCTGGGTCCGACCCGCTTTGCTGGGCCTAAAAAACTTTTATAGTTGCATTGTTTTCTCTCTAGAACCGAAAAGAAAAAATTTCACTGATATGGTAACACTGTTGGCAGCGCCACCTATGGGAAACAATTCGCAGATACGCAACCGTTGATCATATGGTAATTGCTATGAAAAAAAAGTTTTTCCAAAAATTTCAGAGAAAAATTTAGTTTTTCTAACTTATGGGTGGTAAAAATGGGCGTGTCAAAGCCTATCCTAAAACACGACCCACGACCCATAGAATACATATATAAATTTTGGTAAGAATCTGTGCGGTAGTTTTAGCGTCTACTAGTCCCAAATACATAGATTTAAAATTCTGATAGGTTGATTAGTGTCCTTTTAAATTAACCGCCTTCCTTTTGTTGTTACAATTTCACTACTCACTTTTCGAATAAACAAACGGAATATTGAAGCCCATTGGATAAAGGAAGGCCGAAGCGAGTAGGACTTGAAACTCCATCATACGCAATAAACGCATATCGAACAGAATCTTGAGGGCACGTACGATTTTCTTGGGCAGCCAATTCGCTGGTGAGATAAAGGCAAAACATGGACATTCACGATGCTCAGCGAGTTCCCTGTAAGTCAGTCGTTTCTCTGCAGCCAAGGCTGGTGGCTTCGAACTAACCATGGACAGTCTGTGGGATATGCTTTGTGACTGGGGGTTGAGGGAATAAATTTTAATTCAATTAAAAAATATTTTTTAATTCATTAGATTCTCACACGTCTATCGTTTTTAACGAATTCCACTTGTACACCGTTTATCACATCATAACGCTTATAACTGGGTCTATGCTCATATTGGGGAGGACCCATATAATACAGATCGCGTTTTTCCATTGGATCGTTATGCACCACATAGCGTTTCTTGGCAAATAGAGGAGTTTGAGAAGCTTGTTCGGGCAGCCAGCAGAAGCAATTATCGCACTGACGTTGGAACCAATTACGAGGCTTTGGTACGGGTTTTTCATATTCCACTGACAGAAAAAATTTTAAAAGAAAATTGTACAAAATTTTCCTAAGTTATTACCCATCAGCTTTTCCAATTCCTTATCCAACACAATTTTGTGCGAATATCGTACTGGCTCAACTGATGAAAATCGATATGATGTTGACCCTTGATTTGTTTCACTGTCCAATTCATCTGATTCATCAGATTCGTCCTTTCTAGGCTGTAAAGAGAGTTTGTAAAAAATGTAGAAAAACGAAAGTAGACCAAACACTCACCGTTACAACCTTACCCACCTGTGATGGCGTCACTTCAATATACGAAATGCCCATTAGAAGAATTGTCATTAGAAATCCCACATAGACACGCAAATTATTGCGCCAGCCTATAAGCGGCACCAGCTGACTGTTCATATAGGAAAATATCAGAATACCCACGCCTGCACCAGAGCAAGACAAACCATTGGCAATGGGGCGAAGCTTATCGAAATAATAGCCAATGATCAGTTGTGAGGTTATCCAAATGGCGCTGAGTGAGGGGCCACCTGAGGGGTACAGAAAATATTAATACTGAATTTATTTTAAAAAAACTCTCAACCCACCAATGATGCTGTAAAACACAATCAGCATGTACAAATTAGTACTGAATGATGCAATCATTATGGTTATACAGGATATGAGAGTGCCCACCAACGCCACTGGACGAAAGCCATACTTATTAATGAAAGCACATGAAATGGGTCCTGACAGGAAGTAAAAACCTTTTGATAAATTTTGTGTAATCATGTTGATCTGAGCTTGTATATTGTTGTAAATAACTGAGACTCTACCAATTTGCAGGGAGGCCATTAGAGCAATGCGACTATCGCTCAAGTGTAGATCCTTTGCTATGAATGGCATTACAATGCCCACCGAGAAGATGATACCATCCACAATAACTTGACACAGGAACGAGATGATAACTATGAGCCAACCATAGCCGCCATCGGGTGGTATAACCATGTAAATCTGTTGGAAAGTGTGAACATTTATTGAAAATAAAATAAATCAAATGAAATGTATCAGAGGAGGTTTCAGTGAGTGGATTTCAATGATTAATCAGAAGCCAAATTAATCAATTAATAAAATATATGAGGCTTAACATTACATAAATTTCTAAACACAAATTTTAAATTTATAAACTTACAAAAACATTGCCCCTACTCAAGTTGGTGAAAAATTCCGATTCCGCTCTTGTAAGTCGTGGTAAAGTTGACTCATCCGATGTAACTGATTCGTTGGAAGATGCGCTTCTACTATCATCGCCTCTCAGGCGTTTCTTACTTTTTTGTTTGATAAAATGTTTCTTAGTGGTAGACGATCTCCTACGATTGTTGTCATCATTATCATCATCGTCAGGATCAGTGCCTAGATTGGGACTGAAGAGTGTATAAGTATTTTATGATTAAATCTATTAGATCCTTCATTCCTTCTGAGGTCTTAAAACAGTATTAATTGCAAATGATCTTACCCCTGAGATGGTCTTTTTAAAATGGAACGCATCTTTGAAGATGATGGCTGTTCCTCATCTTTATTAACATTCAAGCTATAAAGTATTTTTTTTGGAAATGTTTCATTCAATATTAAATAAAAGTTCATCTAACCTCTCCGCTGCGCTTATGCTGAATTGACTTTTACTTTTTTTCAGTTCTTCAGATTTAGGAATATTCTTGCCATCAATTTCATTGTCCTCAACTTCCCTGAAGGTATGGCAGTTAGTAAGCTTCACAGAGTATTTTAAATTTAAATTTGAATTCGTACCTTTCCTGAGTCATCCAATTGCTTAATCTCCTAAATATATTCATACTTGGACGCTTCTCAGCTTCATCGCCATTAAGGATCGTAACTTTCCTAAAGCTTGACTTTGTCTCATCTTCTTCTTCCTTTGCATCCAGATCGTCGTCGTTAGTGTCTTCAACCGTTGGTGATGAGAAGGGCTTCTTAGTGGTATACAAGCTAATAATCGATCAGCCATAAAAAAACTATACCAATTAAAAAATATCCGCCTTACTGTTCCTTCGATCTCCAGCCAGTAAGTCTTCGAACCTTGGAAACCAGTCCACTTGAAGGTCTAGGCATTTCCTCAACGAAACTAGCATGTTTCTCAATATTGGTCTGATTTTTTATCCTTTTGTCTTTTTTAGCTATTGGAGTTGCTTTGGAAGTACTGGCCTCGTTATTCTCTTCATTGTCTTCTTCACTTTGACTGAAGTTACAGTTAACTTTGTTATACATACATACATACATACTAATTAATTATCTGATAATCTTACCCATTTGTTGGATTCTTCCTACTCATTTTATCTATTATTTTATTGTAATTATAAATATTTTTAATTATGACAACAAAAAGTTGTATAAACAAATCAATTTGAATTTTAAATCCAAATTTTAAGAAACATTTCAAAAACGCCACAAAATTTTTACTGAAGTTTGGAAATTTCGATAAAATTAATACAAAGTATTAAAGCTGAGGTTATACCGGGGGATATTCACTATCCATTGCACATTTTTGATAAATTTTACAATAGATTTATCGGTAAAGTTTTGATACCATTTTCAATAATTTTTCAATACATATTTTGATAACTTTTTCGATAAGTTTTCGGTATATTGTGCACTACTCTACAGTCAAAATAAATTGAGTCCAGCAACACCTTCTATTTTTTGATAACTTTTCCTATAAAATTTGATATTTTTTCGCTAACTTTTTTAGAACTTTTTAAATAACCGTTTCAATAACAATTTCGATAACTTTTTCGATAACTTTTTTTATAACTTTTTCGATAACCATTTCGATACCTTTTTCGATAAATTTTTCGGTTATGTATTTGTGGATTACCGTTTCGATACCTTTTTTTTAAACTTTTTTGATAACCGTTTCGATAAGTTTTTCGATAACTTTTTCGATAACATTTCGATAACTTTTTTCCGATTATAATGGCTCAATGATAGCTTAAATTTTGTTATAAGCTCAGAATGTTTTTACAACAACCACTAAAAAAACAATACAGTTGGCAGAGTCGATTAACTATTTCAGAGCTATTGCAGCTACTATTGCTGAAGACGTTTAACATTAATCTATCATATATTGCATTGGAATACCAACGAATTAATGAGAACTCGATGCAGGTAATGAAAAACTCAGGGTACTTTACAGGGCATTGAAATGGTTTTACTGCATGGCATTGTATGAATCGGTGGCAAAATCTTATCAGAATCCTACAATAACAACTCAATAACTCAAGTTTATAAAAGGTGCTAGGTATGATCACTGGTCACTGCTTGATTAGATGCCATGCTGAAAGGTTCGGTGCCTTCGTTAACGACTTTTGTAGGAGCTGAGAGGCAGAGTTTTCGAAGAAGAGGAGTGCTTGAAAAGTTTTTTGAATTTCGGAAGCGAGTGTGAGCTACGTAATGAAAAATAATTTAGCTTAGAGGAAACTACCCTAAAAGTATGCTAAGCCTTTATATACGAATTGGATTTATTGAAAATAATGAAACATAAATTTAATACACTTCCTAGTATGATTCAATTTAGTACTAAAGAAATTTCATAACTATCAAAATTGCTACCAAATTCTTTCGCAAAACAATGTGCGGCAGTATTGCAAAAAAAAACAAAATCTATACTATATATAAGCAATCCGAAACAAGACTGCAGCACTGACAGGCACAAGCGGAAACACCAAGACATCCGGCATGAAATATCGTTTTAAATTTATAGACAACAACGAAAACGATGATGACAACGACGACGGCGACAACGATGAAGATGAAGATGGTGTTTCACTGGGGATGCCTGCAATTTTCACAAATGATTTCATTTTCGCAAAATAACATGCAATCAACTCGCAGATATGCTATAAAAGAAAATACCAAAAGCAAAACAACAAAAGCGAACTGCATCACTGCATCACTGCACCACCAACATAGTCATAAAATAAACTAAAGACAACAACAACAACAACAAATGCGGGCAATAAATTCACAGAGGAGCACCCACATGTGAGGCGCATCGTGCAGCGCTTCTACTATATGAAGCAACTGCTTATTTAAAAAACTGTCGCGAACTTCCAAAAAGCACAGACAACAATGTGTCTTTGAACGAGGAGTGGCATGTATGTCTTCAAATTGGTTGGAAGAATTTTGTCAAGCTTCTTCTTCTCCTTCTTAATATCACCCGGATATAGCCTTAGCATATACATCGCTGCATGTGCATCCTGCCCTGCAATGTAATCTGGAATTTCCTTATTGATGGAGACGAGCAGATTTTTCGTTAGTTCGATTTTGGTTTTGTTTTGTTTGAGTTTCAAGACGTTTGTGGTTTCGGGAAAATTGCAACTCTGGTATTTTGTTTTTGCTTATTTTTGTGTTGGCAATTTCATTGACGTACTCGTATCTTCCAGGAAATCACACTGCAGCATATTTTAACTTAAAAAGCATTAAGCACGGAGGAACCTTCACAGACTGTAGCCGCCGAAACGTCGTTATTGACAGCATGCCGGGTGTTGGATTGTGTCGACGGTACTTGTAGAGGGTGTCGGCGTGGTTGGCATGAGACGTTGCCTTACTTTGATTGCAGGTGCGCTTTCAACACCACCACCACCAACCCGCGTTGAGGGCGTCAAGTTGCACGGGCATGTTGTGGAATTTCAATTTTGTTTGCTGTTAGTCGTCTTGTTGTTGCTGTAGTTACCTTTCAACCTTCGGTTTTTTGAAGCTTAAAACCTTTAAAGCGTTCGATGGTGGAGAGGAAATGTTTTTTAAGTTTATTTTTTTTTTTAGTTTAGTTTTGTCGGTGGCTTATGGTTCTAAGCTAACTTTGGGTGTATTTACTCATATATGTGAGTAAATACACACTTGTGTGTTCGTATGTCCTTGTGGATTTTGTTACCAATACCAAAAAAACAAAAAAAAAAGAAACCAAATCCGCATCCGCGTTAAAAACATTCCAACTTACGTGACTAGACTGTTTAATTGCGAAATTTCTGTAGTGCGATTTTGGTTGGCGGTTCGTTGGATTTCGATTTAAGGTAAAAGTTGAACATTGTTTGTGTTGCGTTGGTATTTTTCACAATTCTCGTAAATTCTCCTTTAAAGATATTGCATTTAAACGGTTTAGTTTTATAGAAAAGAATGGCTTTTAAAGTGGAAGTAGGTAGGGGAGAGATGTGTGTCTAGGTTTATGTTTAAATTTTTTAGTATGCATACATAGAGCTCTTTGGTTAAATGAGTTTGTGAGGTACTTATTTATTAAAAAAAACTTCTTAGTATTCAGATGGATGATAAAATGCAAGCAAAAATAATAACCAACCTTGAGTGTAAGATTCCATGGAAGAATATATTCGTGCATGTTCAAGTGCTTGAAATGTCCACTCAACTGAATTTTACATCTACAGCAAAGCATAATTGTCTGCTGCATCAACTTAAACATGTGTACAAGTGAAATGTCATTCCATTGAAAACTGCACAATATTTGCTGATTCCTTTCAACCTAAGCAACGCAGTGGATATGTAGCCAGTTCATGTGCCAAGGCACTCGTGTTCAGAAATTGGTTTAGAAATTATTTTATAATATTAAAAGTATCACATAACAATACAGAGTAAAGAAGTCTTTATTCGTTTTGTCCAATATATGAAACCAGGCCCTCTTATTCATAAATTCATGACTTATCCTCTGAGCTACTTCGATTCTATAAGTAATGCCGATAACAGCAAAGCATATTTTTGAAATTCTCAAAAGTTCTTTTTAATTCTATAGTCGGGGCTGGCAAGGTGGATAGTATCATATGGTAAAACCTAGTAGATTTTGTGTGGTAGCTGATTTTATCAAATTTAGTCACACCCAATAGAAAAAATATTGTTCGTCAATTCAATTGTGTTCAACGAATATAATATTTTTGCAGTTATTCCTGATGTTACAACGGAATGTTCCCTTGTCCTAAACGAGAATCATATACTGAAGACAAAATTTCGTAATCCCAAATAATTTTTTTTTTTTTTTTTTTAATAGTAATTTTATTCAATTGAATTAATATATATATTTGTCCAGGTCTGTCTGTCTGTCTGTCTTTCTGTCTGTCTGTCTGTCTGTCTGTCCCTAACGCTAACCGATTCAAAATTTACAACTCCACTTAAAAAATTTTTTTAAGTTGTTAACCTTTTTTTTTTTTAATGTTAGCTATTCTGGTGGTTTGTCCACACGACGCTGCGGTCGTGAGAAAGAACCAACCAGAGCCACTTACAAATATATCCACACACATATTTTTTCTTATAAATGTTAGCCGCCCTGGTGAGGTATCGAACCCACAACGCTGCGATTGTAAGTAAGATGAAGTAGCGAACTAAGCGCCTTCTCACCAGAGCCACTAATGCTCATACAATGCCTTTACCTAATATCGATTAACTTCATCAAGCCGCATGCAAAACGCTTTCATGTATATACACACACAAAAAAATCATTTCACATATAAAAAAATAGCTTCGACCTAAAGCTGCCACCTTTAAGAAAATAACACTGCCACAAGACTATTCTTGCCACCTATCACTATTTTCACCTATTACGGTGGTGTATTAGATTTTCATATTACACTTTCATAATACACTTTCCTATACACTGCATATATTCCCAGTACAACATTAAGGTCCGCACACATCAACGCGAAGTACCGCAACCGCAGCGAAACTTACTCAAAAATGTTTCTTGCAAATGCGAAAATATATTTGCTTAAGGTGAGAAATTTCATAAAAACAAATAAAAATGTGAATCATTTATAAATTAAAATTCCCGAAAAAAAATACTACAAAATGAACACCTTTCTTAGAAGTCACTAAAGAAATTGTAAAAGGGGAAATCAAAACTTAAAAAAATTTATTTCTTGGAAAGCTGATTTTTGCTACAATAAAAGATTCAGATTCGGTTTTAGTACGTCAAAATACATAATACGAAAATAAAAATTGAAAAAATCCAATGAATAAAACACTTTGCAATAAAAATGATCGACAATCGGAAATAATGTTTAGCCGTAACAGGTGAAAACATTGTTAGGTGGCAACGCTAGCCTTTTGGTAATATTATTTCCTTAAAGGTGGCAATGGTAAATCAAAGCTATATTTTTGTGTGTATATACACATTCACCATACAGCTTGATGAACTACATCGCCATTAGCTCAATTTATTTTATAGCTGGCTGTGGTCAGTTGGGTAGAGCTTCCGCTTTGTCTGCGGCAGTCTTGGGTTCAAGCCCGTCACCGGTCGTATTTTTTTTTTGAATCCATTGCTTGATATTCTTTTTTTTTTTTTAATCTTTTTTTTTAATTCTTTTTTAATGGAACAGTTCAACTTTACACAATTACATCATCAAACAAAATTTATTTCTATTCTTTACAAAATTTAATAAAAAATTACATATTTCACAAATTTCTATAAAAAAAAATTACATTTAAATTTTGAAAACATAGAAAATATTTTTGCATCTAAAATATATTTAGTAAACATTTAATTTTTTAAAATTAGTGTGTTTTTTTCCCGTGCATGGCACGGGCAAATTTACTAGTCACCTAATAATAACTTAGGTCTAACAATGATTTTTCAAAAATTCAGAAATTCAGCTTTTTATTATAATATTCAGATTAAAACTAATTTGCCCTATATCCATTGATTTAGGCAATGTGGAGTTATCGTAACTAATATATGGGGAATATACGTTTGAGGGAGAGGTAGTGCCCCAGAGTTCAATTCCATATGTCCATATGGGTTTTATTATACTTTTGTATATTTGGACTTTGTATGTGAGATTTAGCTTTGATGCCCTTGAGATTAGCCAATTTAGTTCCAATTGCTTTAATTTGATCTGAGTGATTTTGGATTCAATATGTTTATGCCATGTGAGTCGGCGATCGAGATGCATTCCAAGATACTTGGTTTCGGAACTTTCAGGGACGACTTGGCCGTTTATCTTCAGAGCAGGACACGTGCCCCTTCTTAGAGTGAAGGTTAAGTGACAGCTTTTGGATTCATTGACCTTGATTTCCCATCGATGTAGCCAAATAATGAAGTGATAATGAAGTGAACGAATTTTGTATTTTTAGTTTTCAAAATTTGAGTATGAAAATTCGCTTTCAACCAAAGGGTATTAAATGTGAAATGAACAAGCTTAATAATCCGGCATAGCTCTGAGATATGCTAACAGTAGTGAAAATACCCTTGCGTGAACCTTTCACCGTCATTTCCCAACAAAATCAGGTAAATTTGAGTCTTTGTTGGTGTGGCAGTGTTCGTGGAGGTATTCCTTACAGTCCCTCCCGTGGACACACCGACCTTAATATTTGAAACCAGCGATCCCAAAAGTCCCACTATGTCTACTCGACATCTTGAATCATAGGCATGTCCACCTCACTAAATATTAAAATTTCAACTAAAACGGTGGACGTGGAACGGAGCTAGGAGATTATCAGTGAACCATTTCGAATTTAGTCTTTTTTAACCCCAAGGTTCACCAGAGCTGATGTTGTGGCTATTCAGAATATACAATTTTATTTTTGGTGCGCATGGCAAGGGTCGGAGCGTCTAATCGTTTCTTAAATGACGGCTACGTGTCAGCAGACTGAACAAATAAAATGTCAGAACTCTAGGTGTAGCGGTTTGGGCTGTGCGTGGTTGAGTCAGTCAGTCAAGCAATCAATCACCAATCAAAAATCGGAGCAAACTCCGTCATAAATATTGAATTATGACTGATTTGGTTACCGAATTTTTAGAATGTCATAAAATAAAATTTACTTTTTTAGATGGGGCCCAATATTAAATTTTGTAACTACTTTTTTGTTATGGGCGATTTTTCACAAACAGTCTACCAAAAATCGGTCACAATTGAATGGAAATTTGGGACATTTTTCGTCCCATCTTCAACTAAATTTTTGTTAAGAATTTTTTGATATTTGTGGGGCTTATATTTTAATTGGCCTAAATTATTAATCGTTTTTGAATTTTTTTGTGTAAAGAAAAATTTAATATTTTTATATCGGAAGAGCTAAAATTTCCTTAAAGTTCAACTCAATTTGACTTCGATATAACTTTCATATGCCAATTATTTTATAAGCCAGTAACATACTGCACCAATTTCTGTGTTCAGCTATTGAAATGTTTTACGCACATAACCCACATCAAATACAAAAGAAAGAAAAGTTTCACTTACATGATATAACACTGAGTGGGAGAGATAACTTTTACTACAGTAGCTAGGTACATACGTAGTACATTGAAGGAGTGCTTGAAAAAGATATGCACACGTATGTTGAGACACGCATCATTAAATTCCTGAATGCGATTGATTGAATTTGAATAAATTGTATACCAAAAAGAGAAACGTATGCAAGTAAGTATAATAAAAAAAAAAAACCCTTAGAATGGAAAAGTGGGTACGAAAATTCAATAAAAAATATCGAAAACATAATAGGAAATAGAAACCGGAAACAGGCACAAACTGCACAAGCAATAATACACGAAATTGCCTTTCCTTTGCCACGCTCTGAATGTCTAACGAAGGTGAGAGCCATATGCTTGGCTTGGTTCGTGCTGAATTTTTTAACTCTTTTTGTTTAAATTTTAAAGAGAGTTTCAAGTGGGCAATTTTTTTAAAATATATAAAATCCTGTTGAAAAGATTGAAGTGCCGTTATTTTTTTTTTTGGTACGAGTGAGTTTTGTCGTCATCAACTTCATCGAGACGAAATATGGGTCAATAGCCACTAGCAAATTTTTTTCCCCATTTTTTTTCCATTTTTTTCATACCTATTTTTGCATTTCACTTCCTTTTGCATCGTTGCATTTGTGTGTGGTTTGCCGCTCACAAAGCGTAAGCTCACGGCGCTCAATATGGGAAAACTGCAACCCGTTCGAGAGGAGCCTCGATTCGCAGCTGCTGTGGTTGGTGTTGTTTTGCATAAGGTGAAGTGGGTCGGTCGGTTGGTTGCTTGTTTCCCGGCAGTTCGACACAATTCAGGCGTGTTTTGAACTGCTTCGGGTGCAGCTAGAGGCTCGATAAATCCTTAATTAATTAGACTTGTTGGTGTGGTGGGGTTGCAAAAAAAATGCAAGTATAAAATAAAAAAATATAAATATAAGTAGGCAGTAAATTTAAAAAAAATAATATTTTTTTTTACTTTTTATGTTTTTATGATGGAAAATAAAAATAAATCTTTTCACAATTTTTTATTATTTTTTTTTATATATCTTTTTTTATAATTTTGTATGGCTGTAAATTTTCAGTCAACTTTTTTTTTTAAATTTTTTTTTGGCTTGCCTATTGTTTGAGTTGAAGGATTTGTTTTTTGTTTTTTTTTTTTTCTTTCATGAAAATTTCATGTAGCAAGTGCAGTTTTCAAAGTTTGCTTTTGTTTATTTTTTATATTTTTTTTGTTGGTTTATGCAGTGAAATTCCAGTCTGCACTTGACTGTACATTCGAGAGTTTTTCGGTGAAGGGTTGCGCATTCAATGGTTAGTTGTTAGTTAAAAAATAAACAAACGGCATATGATTTTCGGTGAATGGCAAAGTGCTTCCGCTAAAGAGGCTTTAATAATTTATTTCACTGCCCCTCTCGAAGGTTGGTGAAGGAGTTGCAATCCTCCTGCCACCCCTTTGAACTTTTCATTTGAATTGAATTTTGTGTTTTTTTGGTTTGCTATGAATCGTTTGGGGGATTTGCTTTGTTAATTTTTTTGTATTTACCTTTTGATGGTTTTTGTATTGAATGCATAAGTTTTTGCAACTTTTGATTGAAGAAGTGCATACCTCGGGAGAAATACCGTGAAAGAGAGGGAGGTAGAGGAGGGTGGAGAAACTGTCCAAATCCAGGTCAGGTGTGTCCTTTTTTTGTTATATTTCATTTGGAAACTTTTTCTTTCTGTTTTAAGTCCATTAGGTTGATTGGTTCTGTTGCAACACAAGAGAATTTTTGTCAATACAAATCACGATTTTGTTTTTGAGTCCAAACATTTAATTCTCTTGCAATAAGTAAATTTTGTGGTCATTCTGTAGTTGTGGTGGGGCCAGCTTCTGGCAAATGACAAGTGAATTTTGTGCTTTTTACTTTAATTAATTTTTTTATTTGCTCTGACAACGGGGATTGTTGGTTCACTGATTACGACACCGTTATAAATATTGTTTAGAGGGTATATAATTTCGACTATAGACTCTGCCAATGGCTCTTAATAGTACAATTTTAGTCGGCAGTCCAATGAAATAGTCTTATTTTGAATACAAAGTGAATATTAGTGTTGTCCTTCTGAAAAAAATCTACTAGGGGCAACATTCAATGAGGAACATTTTTCCAATATATAGTAACCATTTAGCTTCCTGTTTTATGGGCCTTGTTTTTGTCAAGCGCCTTTTAAAGGGCACATATGAAGCGCTTCTGATGTGCTTGGATTGCCGCTGTAGAATTTGGAGCAATCGACTCCTAATTTTAACATTTGGTTTGAATTGATGATCGGGAATGGAATGGAAATGAAACTGGAAACGGACCGGAACAAAATGCAATTGAAACAAAACTTAGAAATGAAACGGAAATGGAACCATAACAGAAACAGGAACGAAATGGAAACTCATCGGAACAAAGTGGAATTAGAACAAATTTTGAAATCGAACCGGAATGAACTGGAAATGGAAAATTTTTCAAAAGAGTATTTTAGCTTCGGTCGAACCGAAAATAATTCTCTTTCTAGGTTATGTTATGATAATGCTGCAACGAAAAAGGTATTCCATTATGATACATGGCACATCGGTGGATTGTGCAGAAGATGACTACCACATCTGAGATGGAATCACCAGGTGATGGCCAACCTGACCCCACAACACATAGAAGGCTGAGGGTGTATTTTTAAATTTTGCTATTAAATAAATCCCCAGACCATTTGATGGATGAAAGAGCTCTCGAAATGCTTTGGTGGATATACATTACCAAACCATTCAAAATAACTAATACAAGCTCAGCGAAATATTTATATACAATCAATACACCAACAACAAGAAAATATATCAAGAAAATAATATTTAAAAAAAAAACTCTTTCCATTTAACCCCCAAAACTTCATTCTACAATTGCACTCCAGGGTCATAATGTTTTGCACAAAAATTCCACATAAATGAGGTATCCATGAAGCAGGAAAACTTTACCAAAAAAAACCACACCAGCACCAGAGCAGCCAATGAAATAAAACCAGTAAAGGTTACAGCTTGAAGATAAAAGGGGTGAAAGTTGTTTACAGTAGTTGTGGTTGTTGTTGCTTATTTTGCTTGTTGTTCTTGTTATTGCACTGCACTTTGAAACTATGCAAAATAGTAAGAGGAAAAAAAATAAGTTAAACTCTCTACTCTCTGCCAAAGACCCCCTAGAACTATAGGATGTGATTACAACTTGCAAGAGACTGGATATTTTTTGGTTAAAAATATTATGCAATGTTCAGTTTCGTTAGGTATAAATTAAACACAAAGCTGTACTCGGCTTAAGTGAGATGAACAATTAAGTACTGTCGTAATCTGCAATAATTACTTTATTATTTTGTATACAAACGAGCGAAGAGTGGTGGATTTGAATATGAAAATATTCATATATGAATTTTAAATATTTTTGTCAACAATTTTTACTTAAGACAAATTTTATTCTCTCAGTCAGACACACACACATACTCTTTTTATACATATACACACATTTTACACCCACAAACACTTGTTTCTCATATATATGTAAAAATCCCGCATAGATTAATTGCCTAACACGTCTACAAAGTTGCTGAAATTGCTACTTAAGCAGGGTGGGTAAGGATGAGTTTTAAATAAACACTCTACACACATCTCCCCCCACACAACACGTAACTTAACAGAAAACTTTTTAAATTTTCCACATATGCATGTATGTATGAGAGTTCAAACGAAAATTCCATTTCATTAGAAATTCATCATATAGAAGTTGGTTATTTTTCCATGACGTCGGCGGTAGAAGTTTCGCAACTTCATTACCGTTTGTGAAATTAAAATTCTTAGAAGGTTTGGTTTTGTGAAGATTGCTTTTTTGGGGTTTTTTGGCTTTGGTATTCAAATATATTTTTAATTTGCTCCTTTATTTTTTTTTGCCTTGCTCAGAATTGATGAAAGGTTCGCTTAAACTTTTAATTGTGGTCAACAAATATTTGGCCAGCTTCAGTTTATTTGCTCATCAGTTAGAGTAAAAGAGATTCGGCAAAGGAAAGTAGCATTCATATGAAATTAAAAATAAAATTTAATAAGTCACAGCCCCTTGCATTATTATTACCAAAAATATGTCTTGCATCCATATTAACAATTTAAATTAATTCTATTTGATTGTATTTAAATTTTTTATTCAAAGGCAGACATTTTGTACTACATGGCGTATGAGTAACATATATTCGTAAGTCTTACTAAGAGAACCAAATTAAAGTCGAATCCCTGTAAAAAAAAGTTGGTATAGATTTACTAGCAAGAAAACCTTCTACTTGTAAATATTCCACCCAAGAAAGCAACTCCTTCTCCCAACTCGAGAAACTTTTCGATTTATAAGATTAACGATTCAACGATTGCATTGCATGACCAAGAAAATAACTTAAATTTAATTGTACTTTCCATTTGACTTTATCACACTTCTTGTTTCGGAAAACTTTTCTTGTACCAAAAGGCCAAAGGACAAAGGCAAATCTATTAAACTAGCAAAGTCCATTAGATAAAACACCTTCACACATATGAGCACAAGGAGCACAAGGAGCAACTCTTCAAAAACTACAATATAAATTAAAAACTTTATGCTGTTTGAAGACATCACCCCACCCCAGAACAAAAGAAAATAAAAACAAACCAAAATTAAAATAAAACTTACTTACAACCAACTGTGCTGTCAATGAGAATTTCTTATCGACCTTAAGCCACATGTGTAAACTTTATTTTACTTGAGTTCTCGGTTGGATGCTTGGTTGGCTGCACCCCACCCTTAGGCAGTCATATGTAAAACTACTTGATAGTTTATACATTGTAACACACGCATGTCGAGAAAAAAAAACCAAAATTAGAATACATACCGTGTGTGGATGTGTGTAGATAGTAGAATTTGCCTTACAGTTGAGTTAAAGTTAAAACGTATTTGCTGCTAATGGCCAGTCAGTAGAGAGGCAAACTACAAGAAGTTTGCCGCTCCTCGAGGAAGTAGCAATTTCGACCGAATACCCCTGCTTCATCATCCGACCGACCCTTCAAAGTGTTTGCAAAATACAAAATGAAAATGTATGAAACCGGAAACTTTAATAATTTCCAACTAAATTGCTGTAGATGATGTTGAAAGAATTTAGTGTTTGTTGCAGTTCAAAACCTAAGTAAACACAAGTTGAACTTTTCAAGGATACTTTTGGGACACACGGTGGAAAATTCTTAGATGGATTGAATATTAAATATTCGTATGCGTTAGAAAATATGATTAAAAGAAAAAAAACGAAATAATACAATGCCTTAACCCAATATACATACATACATAGATTTTTAAACATAAAAAATCTTGGACAAATAAACTGACAACGAATATAGTATTTACCTATGAACAGACAAACATTTGTTGGTTATCGGAGCGTATGAGTGACATTTCAATCAGTTAAGTTGTAAAGCTGAAAAAAATGGTGCAATGGGATTTTTGCAACCAGAAACCGCTAGTTGTTGAAATCCTACCCACTTGAGGAATAGGAAAATATAAAAATGAAAATTGCGGTTCACGCCCAAAAGGAGTCTGTCCAGGTATAGGAGATTTGTGATAGAAGTCACCTCCTGAATCTTCCGTCAGTAATTAGTTTTTGTAATTGATCAGCTTTTAAACTATCGACTCTACTGGCACTCCGCATTGTTTGGCTTCAATTTGCACTGCATTGAAACTGAGCAAAGTATGATTAGAACCATGCCTACTCCCATACAAAACGCCCGCCATAAATACTTTACTTTCGTTAATCTTGGGAAATACTCGTACTGAACCGATTTTGATTTTTTTTTTTATTTGGTTAGAAATATAGGATTAACGAAATGGGAATAGAAATGGAACGAAAAGGAAATGAAATGAAATGAAACGGAACGGAACAAATTGGAAATAGAATAAGTTTGGAAATGAAACGAGAATGGAATGGAAGCTTATTAAAATGTGTAATGGTATGGGAAAGGTGTGGGAATGGAACTGGAAATTAACTGGAACAATGTGGAAATGAAACAACCCTGAAAAGTAGATGGATCAATGAAAATAAATATCCAAAAATCATGAAAAATTTTTTCACAAAATTATAGGAAAATTATAGGAAAACTATCGAAAATAATCGAAAAAAATTTCGAAAATAATCGAAAAAGATTTCGAAAATAATCGAAAAAGATTTCGAAATGTTATCGAAAAATTGTCCGAAATTCATCAAAAATGTTATCGAAACAGATTTCGAAAATGTATGGGAAAAGTTGTCGAAAAGTTATCGGTAAATTATCGTAATAGTTATCGAAAAACTATCGGAAAATTATAGTAAAAATTATCGAAAAAATATCGAAAAACAAGCGGAAAATTATCGTAAATGATATAGAAAAAACATCCAAAAAATTATCTAAAACTTTCTGAAATTCATCGAAATTGTTATCGAAAAATTATCGGAAAAGTTATCAAACAGTTATCGAAAAAGTTGTCGTACTTGTAAGTTGGAGTACTTTTATTTTTCGATTTCGAAATTTTTGAAATTTAAATTTCTTTGCATGTAAATCCATATCCTCCTTGTCCGTGCACTATGTATGTCTATGATCACATGACTTTGAGGTTAGGTTGTTATGTTATCGGCCCTTCGAAAACTTTAAAGTGTTAACAAGTTTGTCTGCCTGTGTTTCGATATGCTAACCTTTTGTAAATACAAATTTCCAACCATTTACGGACCTTACAAAGGATGTTGCTAGGGCTACGGTATTTCCAAAGAAGCAGCAACAACAGAAGCAGCATCAATAACTTCACCACCAGCAATAGAAAAAGTTACTTATTGTGCTGGATTTGAGTAGTTTCGTGTGTCGAAAGCAATTTTTGGTAACAATTTTTCCCAAATGTCCTTCTTAAGTGGTTTCACAAGTTTAATTTACGTGAAACTTTGGCTTGATTTGTTTCAAGCCAAAGCAGCAAACCAAAAACAACAAGAAACTTCAGAAACTTTTGGGCAATTAGACAATTCAAAAAGGGAAGCATTTACCGTGTAATATGTAGAATTTGTGCATTTAATCTCCTATTTAAATATGCCACATAACAATTCATAAATATTTAATGGACAATAGGCGGGGAAAATGTTCAAATCTGCCAATTAATTAAATGCTGACAAGGCAATTGTAATTACTTCGTCATCTCTCAGCTGGCTGGGCAGGCAATGATATTAAAAATGCATGAAGCGAATAATCATCAGAAGTATGAAAAATGATGGGCCCTTCGGTGTGGGCGGTTGGGTCAAAAGTGTCCCTCATGGATAAACGTTGAAATGTCACATTTGACAGTAATTTGTATCGGGCGGTTAAGCCGTCAGCAATATACAATTAAATACACCAAATAAAATGCACGCACACAAATGCCACCAACACAGACGCGCACACACACAATTTCCACAATCACTCGTGTGATTCGAGTTGGTCCCACAGTGCACAGTGCGCTGTTGAGTCGTAATAAAGAGTACATATTTTATTTCGTTTCATACCTTGATGAACAAGTTTTACGCTGTGTGAGTTGATATGTGTGTATGAGGTGCGTGCATATGTGTGAGTGTGTGCTTTCTTTTTTTTTTTGGTAATTATTGTCATTTTACGTACATATGCTGGTGCTGCGTGGCACATTCCGCACGTGGCACACAAATGCCGCACGTCATATGCATTATCATATAACAAGAAAAAGCTTTTTCATCAATTACAAGAGAGAGAGAGGGCGCTCGCGTTTTGTCATATGTTGTAGTTGTTGCCATTGTTCAGTGTTGGCGGTAATACACTCAGGGAGACAGTCAGACTGACATTACAGAACGCACACAGAGCGCACAGAAACAGACAATGGCCGGGCGGGCATACAAAAGCCATCACGACACTAAAGTCGAGGTAAACAGAGACTTGTGAATGGGTTGGCGTTGCCATATTGTTTCGGTGGGGTATAATTAAAATTACTTTGACAAGGAATTATTATTTTTTTTAATATTCGAAGGGTTTACAAATGTCTTACGAGGAAAATCATTGTTCAAGAATTCACAGGCTGTTAAGCTCAGTTCGTTTGTAAAATTTTAAGCTCCAATTGCACATATATGTTGTATGAGACCATGACAAGAGATTATAGAGTCGGATTTCTTATTTTTCCAAAAGAGGTCCTGGCAATTCAAAATGACAGCGTGTTGACTGAAGGAGGACAGAAGGCTTTCCGGTGGATCAAGTGGACCAGACGCCATCAGGGGATGATGTGGACCAGTGGATCAAGATGCAATTATACATACACAGGGTGCCTAGTATGAAAAGGACAAACCGCAGCCAGCTGATTTCTCTGCCTCTAAAACTCCTTACTTCGTGTAAGACAATTTTTTCAAATGTTTTAATTCTACTTATTAAATACAATTTCCTTTTCAACTAAAACCCAAAAGAAATGTTTTAGTAATTATTTTTAAAACATTGATAAACCTATCAAAGCAAAATCAAAGCAAACAAAAACAAAAACAAACCAAAAAAGGCAACTTTCCGGTGGCAACACTACTGCAGTGCTGCTACCGCTGCCATGATGATGCCAAATAAATTTATAATGGCAAAACTTTTAATGATGCTAACATTTATGATGATGCCAATTTAAAATTTCATGAATATAAATTGGATTTAAGCGTTAAATAAAATAATAAAATATGCATTGACTCGTACGTACGTAGCGTGTAGTAAGTATTCGAGTATTTTTGGCATTTCGACTCCCCAGGCAGGCCAACGTACATATGAAAACTGTTGTTCAGTTGTTTGTTGTAATTCCAGCAACATCGTCAGCAATAGCAACTCGCTGCTTCCAGGCAATTGGCCTGGGTGTTATGTGAGAATTTATTGTAAATATTTTATAGTCAAATTAATTTCTGGCATAACTCTGTTGCACAATTTGACATTGGAAAATGTTGTTTGCACAACAATAGGATATTTCGTATATTAATAATTTTGTTTGTTTGTACATTTGTCGGCATTTACTAAAATAATATTAAGATTAACAACTCCTCAGGTAAAATAGAAATTTCCAAATTTATTCAATTTATTATATTTAAATATCAAATGGTATTTGTTATACAATTCAATAAACTCGGAGCTTCGAAATAGATTTAATAGTTGATTGAGCATGGAAATTGGAAATTTTAATCCTTGGTTTATGATAATGTATCGTATAAATGTGAAGTACTCTTTTGGGTCATTAGTTTTAGAAGCAATTATTAGATGAAAAACCGAACTGTTTTCTCTTAATTTTGATGATTGAGATTTGTTCTTTAGTGATTGGGTGTTCTTCCTGCCTTTCTTCGGTTGATGTTTGTGAAAAAAAATCATCCTCATTGTTACTACTTGTGCTGCACGAAATATCAGACTTTATTTCTCAACGTGCTCATCTCTTTCTTGATCCTACGCCTTATTGTTGATTTTCCTTTTAGAGCTTGATGATATTGAACTTCTCCAGCCACAGGAGCCTAAACTGGGGGTGGAAGGCAGCAGTTAGCAGACTCTTATCTAGTTTCATTGGCATGATGCACTCAGAAAACAATGTTACCTTTAAATAACCTTCGGCACTTTACCTTTTGTTTGAAAACTCTTTATTTTTGATTTGAAATATTTTTTAAGTACACCCCAGTGCAAAAAAAAATAAATTCAATATTTTCATAAATTTTATTTGCCTTTCCAACAAGAAATTCAATGACATAAATCGACCTAGTTTTTCATAGGTTTTCGAATTTTTCACAACAATGAGTACTTCCTACATTTAAATTTAAAAAAAAAGGTCCTTAACTTCCCAATAGGGTATTATTATTTGGTATGAAGTTTACCTATGCCTGAGCCGAAATGCTTAATTTTGTGGTATAGGGTTATCGTGGCTGCAACTATTGGAGGTGAATGATTGCCGAAATCATGCTTTAGAGGAATAAATTGAAAAAAATTAATCACAATATTGAGTCATTAATATGCAATCACTACTATGAGTTCTTGGCCATAACTGGGTAGTATTAAAAGGTAGTATTAAATTTAATAAATCATAAATTATGATTTAGATTTTATAATTTATGATTAACCTCTTATAAATTTATAGTTCGTTATCATAATTTCGGACTAAAATTTCCAGTATTTCAAAATTTATTTTGACTAATTGGATTAAATTATACAAAATATAAATCATGAATTCAGATTAAAATTTTTTGTTTTTTGATTTACACATACAAAAATAAAAGAGCATACAAATTTTAACGCTCATTTCGGGTTCCACTCTTCGTTATATGAAACAGTTATTCCACTTTGAATCTTGTCTAGAAACCGGAGAATTTTGCTGTATCATCAGTACCTGCTAGTTTCGCGGATGGTGTTGAGTACCACTACAGAATCATAAGTGGAGTTCGACCTCATCATATAGTAGGGCTTCAAAATTAACATTATAACCAAAAATTGTACTTCCTTGATTAACTATCTACGGATTAACGATGTTGTGCCCAGCTTAGTTAAAATATATCATCAACATCTTTCGCAAACAAAATCGTCAAGTAAATCACTTTATTTAATTAACTTTTCCTGGCTTACCTATTGCCCAATATCCAAATAACTCCCTCCCTTCTATCAAGAAACTATTCGTACCGCAATTCAATTCAATTGCCTAATAAAAATAAAAATAAAACTAAAATTCCACATTCACATTACATGACAATCGAACACAAATTTATAAATGAATTTGTATCATTTAGGCTACTTCATGGTCCAGCAGAGAACAAACCAAATCGAATCTAAACAAAAATTCCATTTAAAGAAAATATCACAAAATTGGAAAAATATAAAAGAATAGAAATTCAAATAACCAAAAAAAAAACAAAAAACTAAATGAACAAAATGCAAATGGAGGCAACCAAAATTGTTATTCAAATTTGCTAAACAACAAAATCTCAATGTCATTTCCGGCTTCAATCAGTAAACGAACAAGTGAACACATATACATATACATACACAGGGACATATGTAAATACATGGAACATGCCAAATGCCAAGGGCACAAATCAAACATCTCTGAATGACCGCACTTAATATCCGGCTACGATATAAATTCCATTTACGAAAAATCCGAAAATCATACAAATGTCTTATTTTGCATACAAATGACATTTCCATAGAGCATAGAAAGATAGGAGGGGGAGTGTAAGAGTGAGAGAAGAAGCAGAGAGACAGTGATTTCCTATCGAATCGCATTGAAAATCGAAAAATACTGCAGTACGGTCGAATGTATGTGCAAGTACTTTAGAGCAACTATGTAGTTGCAACGATATTGCGGGTTCAAAACTTTGACCGTCCTGCGACAAACAATGTGCATATAAATTCTCGACTACAAACCCGAAAAGAAAATGTAAGGCTATCATATTGAGGACGTTCGTGATGCGTAGTATGATGATGATGCAGGCGATGGTGGAGTTTGGTGAAGTTTTGTGAAGTTTGTGGCATTGGTGCAATGACAATCTCCAGCCATTGACTAAAATATGCCAAAAATGTTTCCAAAAAGGTCAAATGACCAACGACCACACGACAATGACGACGACGACGATGAGGAAAAATGCAGACAGGAATTTTTTGGTTGGAAACAACTTAGAATGGACATTATTGATTGTTCATCGATAGAGGGGCGTGCAGGAAATTAAAGTTGAGGAAAGTGAGTGAGTGAGGAATTGGTTGTGAAAGGGCAAAAAGGAAGGCCCTAGGAGGTCACAACCCAGCCAACTACTGGAGGTTATAGGCAAAGGTCCGTGCAATGGGCCGTCAATGCAGTGAATCTTTTATTAAATTTCTCTTCTTGTCATTTCGTTTACTGGGTATTGACAAAAAGGTTAGGCATTTGCCAATAGAATTTAATTTATTTACTGCAGCTCAAAAATTTCACTTGTGAAAAGTTTCTTTTTATAAATAAGAGAAAAAGGAAAACAGAAATCGTTTGGTTTAGGGTTTCTGCTTACGTGGAAGTACACAGAAGGAAAATTGCTTTTTCATGTAAATTTTATTGGTCACTTGTTGGTTTTTTTCTTCTTCTTCTTCGAACTAAGGTTTTAAATAATTTTAATAGATGTGAGTTGTGTCCAAAAAAGGAAAAAAAAACTTTTTTGAGACATTGATTTAAATGGAATAAGAAGGTTTTAATTTCAGAAACAATTAGTAAGTTTTTGGTATCTATCAATTTAAAAAATTTTAATAAAAATTTAGTATTAATTTAGTAAAAGTCCAATAATAATTAAACAAAAATATAATGCCAAATTGCCAAATTAAATTAAATTTGTAGTACTTAAAAATTTATAAAAGTCCAGTACAAACAAATGTAGTAAATAGCTCTCCCAAAACCTGAGAAAAACTAGAGAAAGAACAATCTTCGGCTATACCGAAGTTGAAATACCCCCACACAATCCATTTCTAAAAATTTCCAATCAAATCCAAAAAAAAAAAAATGGTCTCAAGACCCCATTTAGTCAAAAATACGTTTCTAAACATTTCCAATCGAATACAACAATAAAAAAGACTTGAAAAATGTTTACCTTTTTTTCGGTGTATGGGAGCCACGCCCAGTTTTTATCCGATTTGGCTGATTCTCGAACTTGATCTCAGTATTCACGAGAAAAACATGTACCCAAAGTTTCCAGTCGATATCTCCAAAACTGCGACCGCTATCGTGCGGACGGACAGACGGACAGACGGACGGACAGACAGACGGACATCGCTAAATAGACTCAAGAGGTGATGCTGATCAAGAATATATATACTTTTCCATACCGGACACGCCTCCTTATGGGCGTTACAAACGCTGTGACAAATGCAAAATGGCGGTCAGAATAGCGGAGCTGGCCATCTATTGGACATAGTATACATCTGTTGGACACTGAAAAGAGCGCAGTTCAAGCATCTTATGATTCTCCACAATCTGTACCCGAAACCTTCTCCGAAATATCACAGCCCGAACACATGTGATGGCTAATAGGGCATCTCAGGGAAATAAAGTCGAAAAATGTTTAAGGCAAGACGAAGCTCAGTAAAAACAAGCAAAGGAGCTGCGAAAGTAGCAGGTTGAACTCAAAAATCGACATCACACTGAGGCAAATAGAAACAGTCGTCTCAGGAGAATTCCGGATTTTGTATAATTTGCGTGAAAAGAAGGAGGCGATTTTATTTCGGAGTAATGATACAAAATGGGACTTAGAACCTTACAGACAAAACCTCCGATGCCTTCAATTTCAATTTCAATTTATTTTATTTTTATTTATTCCAATTCCATTGCAGGAATCAAAGTAAAACTGATGTGCTTACTTCATTCTGTAATTTTGATAACAGTGTGTTTTAGGTGTCCAACAGATGGACACACATTTTCTGGGTGGTCGTTTTTGGAGCCTTCACCAAAGTGACTGTGAAAATTTTGTTTTTAAAAACGAAGTCATCTCTGTGATTTGCAACTAGAAGCTCGTTCAAATACCCTCGAGGGTCATAATGCCAAATATTCATTTTTTTTATATTGACAACAACTTAATTAAATATTTGCTCCCACCTATATTTTTAAATGAAAATTCTCACAATTTAATTTAGTAAGTACCTACCTACACGATTTTTCTATATTTTTCCACATATTCCCTCCCACCCAGACCACAAAACAATTTCGTGTACTTCTGTGTGCTCCTATCCAGCCAGGCTTCACATCCAGTCAGCTAGCCTGCAGTGTGAAACCCCAAAAATGTGTTTGTCCAACACCTCCAGTGCTGTGGTAGAGAGCATTTCTACATATCTCTCTTTCGCTCTCTCTCTCTTCATCACTGACTTTTTGCTTTGTTCATGTGCCTCATATTTGTGGTGTTTGGCATATGTTGGCTGCTGTTGACTTTGGTTTTGTCCTTACTCGAATGCTGGTGGTGGAGGTGACGAGGGAGCTGCTGTACGGCTCCTCTTGTTATTGTTGCTGTTACTGTGCTGTCAATGTCGCACATGTGTCTGACCCTTGTCTGACTTTACCGCTATTTTGCTTTTGTTGTTATTGTGTGCATCTTGCAGCTGGCAGTGAAATTGTTATGAAACCACACTGACTCGTTAGATTTTGTTATTGTTGGTTGTTTGGTAGATTCGGTTGCTGTTGGCATTGCAACATCTTGTTTCCAACTGTTAAAGTTTTCAATTTAATTATGTAAAGTTGGTGCGCTCCTATGAACTGAGGTGTGGGTTAAAGCGAATATGAATTATTGTTGGCAATTTTCTAATGAAATATGTTGGTCCAAAGAACTTTTGATTTTATTGGATTTTGCATTAAATCAAATGGTAATGGCAAGTGGTAAACAAAGTAGACCCAGAGGATAATAGAAATATGCACACAATGGCACTGCTTCCTGTGATACATCATCGTTCTTGTTGATGTCTATCTGCAGTTCAAAAAAGTTTTTTTACAACGTATAGAATGGAGCAGAGTCTGAAACAAACAAAAATTAAAACGAATGTCAAGTAAGATCAAATGTCAAGGTGATTTAGCATCGAAAGGTTTTTTCGATTAACCTTTTGCTGTGCACAGAAATGTTTTTTGTGTGCTTCACACACTCTTGCCCACCTTGTCGACAATGATGATGATGCAATGCCTGTGTCAATGAAATGACTTTTAGGCCTCATCTGGTGTGGAAATGGGAAAAATTTAGAGTATTTTTGGAAAGTGACTATGACAAACCATCATGGTGAAATGGATTTTTTTAGGCTTAAGAATCAAAAATTTAAAGGTTACAGAATAATACGAAAAAATACGATTTTCCATAGAAAGTTGGAAAATCACATGACCATCAACAGAATGGCATTCACCAGTATTCTAAAATTATGTTACAAAGTTGGATGTTTCGTCTGGCACGGAAGTGGAATGGAAATCTGAACAAATTGAATAGGGACTGAAATAACATGGAAATAGATTAAATTATAATGGAGCGGGAGCACTGAAAATAATTAATAAAAAAACAAATTGAAAAGTTATCAAAAAGATTTTAGAAAGATAAGGATTATTGATTGAAATGTTATAAAAACTAGAGAGTGAACTATCTTCGGCTGTACCGAAACTGAAATACCCCCACACAGAGGGAAGAAGTACCTCGAACATAAAATGTGGTCTCAAGACCCTATTTTGAGTCAATTATAGGTGGTTTTGGAGCCCAGACCATGTCCAAAATCCATTTCTAAAAATTTCCAATCAAATCCACAAAAAAAAAAAAATTGGCCTCAAGACCCCATTTAGACCCTTATATATGTGGCTTCGGAACCTCAGAACATGTCAAAAATACGTTTCTAAACATTTCCAATCGAATACAACAATAAAAAAGACTTGAAAAATGTTTAGCTTTTTTTCGGTGTATGGCCACGCCCAGTTTTTATCCGATTTGTCTGATTCTCGAACTTGATCTCAGTATCCACGAGAAAAATATGCGACCGCTATCGTGCGGACGGACAGAAGGACAGACAGACGGACATCGCTAAATTGACTCCGGCGGTGATGCTGATCAAGAATATATATACTTTTCCATACCGGACACGCCTCCTTATGGGCGTTACAAACGTTGTGACAAAGTTAGTATGCCCTGCCACAGTATAAAAATTATCGAAATGATTGTCAAAAATGTTATTGAACATTTTTTTAAACTTACTATAGGATAAACTATTGAGAAAGTTGTAGAAAAGTTATCGGGAAAAATATCGAACATTTATCGAAAAAATCAAAGAAAAGTTTTTGAAAATTTATTGCAAAAATATCAAAAATTTATCGAGAATGTTATCAATACACTTTTGAAAATGTTATCGAAAATATTGTCGAAAATGTTACAGAACATTTATTGAACTACTATTAGATACGCCATTGAGAAAGTTTTTGAAATTTCATCAGAAAAAATATCGAACATTTATCGAAAAAATTACCGAAAAGTTATCGAAAAAGTTTTTGAAAATTTATAGCAAAAAAAATATTGAAAAGATATCGAAAATGTTATCAAAAAAGTTTTTCAAAATGTATCACTTACTCTTTGTTTAGTTAATTAAAAATTCGTTAGGAAAAAGTAAAAAATTTATCGAAAAAATGTCCTCACGATTGCCAAAAAACTACCGAAAAGATATAGAACAGTTATCGAAAAAATTAAAAAAAAAAGTATCTATGACTAGGCTTTTAATAAATTTGTAATTCATTTCGAAAAAGTTATCGAAAAGCTATCGAAAAACGTTTCGGCAAATTAATCTGAAAAATGATAGCAAATCGAAAAGCTTTCGCATTGTTATCGAAAAATGCATCGATAAATTAATTGCAAACTCACATCACTTGAAATTATGTATTTATTTTGAAATCCCTTCCAACTGTCAAGAATTTGAATGATTTACATCAAAAGATTAACACAAGCTTCAGTTATTATTTTTCAGCGCCCACAAGTAGACAACAATAAATTTCTATCAACACCCAAAGTGCATTCAATGCAATTGCTGTCTGTTGTGTTGAAGGTTAAAGCAGCTGTTGCTGAATTTATTTTTGTTTCACCACACAGAATGTTTTTGTACGGCGATGATTGTTTATGTGTGTCTGTGTGTGTGTTTCGCTTTACCGTGCCATATTGTTGTTTATCACAGCGGGCCAACTATTAAGCAAACAAAACGTGCCAGCGTGATAACGTTTTTACAATATGCCAGCTGACTGACAATAAAAAAAGAACAAAAAAATTGAGTTTTTTAAAGGGAATATTGAAAGTCGAAATGCTCCACGCCGATTCGTGTGAGCCGAACCAAAAAAGGATTGTCCAACCAAAGTTGTAAACACCAGCTTGTCCAATATATTTTCCATTGCGCGGCATAAACAAAAATCACTCAAAAAGGTGTGGTGAAAAAGGGGAAGATGCAACGAAAAAACTGTACATTTTTTTTCGGTTGCTGCATGCAACACCAACAACAACAGAAGCGCACACGGCTATGCGCTACTCACAACACTGTGAAGGCGGCAAACAAACGAAGCACATACAGAAAATGAAAAAACCCCACACGCACTGGCCTTCCATAATGTTCGCGTCCATCATGGTCAGCCAAAGGCGCATACGTTCGTTTCATTTACAATACTTTTTTTCATTCTTTTATTTTTATTTTGTTTTTGGTTTTCTTGTTTCCTTTTTGGACATCACATACAACAAACAGTTTTTGCGCCTTTTCGGTATGCTATGGTTTTGCGTAATATTTCTTTTTTTTCCTGTGTACTGTCCTGAACCTATGTTAAATTTTTTTGACTGCAGTTTTTGTTTTTAGTTTTTTTTTGGGTCTCTTTTTTTTGCCTCAGATTTTACATTTCGGTTCGAGCCACTTTAATATGCTGCGTAATCCTGCATATGCTGTGGCCCAACGAATCCTGACAACTTGGTTTATGGCGAATTTTTTAACATTTTTTTTTTGTTGTTTTTCTGACATTCCTTGAAATTGTTTTGGGTGTAAGAAATGTTGCCACATTCACAGTGCTGCTCTGCCTACATTTGCATATGTCCTTGTGGTCCTCTCGCTCTCTATTTCACTGCTGGTTTGTTGTGCATTGGGAATTTCTGTTATATACATTTTTTTTTGTTGTTATGGGAAAATTCTTGTTAAAATGAAATATTTCCCAAGTGATTCATATTGCCTGCATTTCACTTTGGTTTTGTGTTGAGCTTCTTCCTTTTTTTTTTTTTTTGCCACTTCTCTTGTGGAAGTGATTGAGAGTATTTTGGAGTTATATGTGTGGAATTGGTTCATATATCTTAGTGTTGTTGGCAATTTATGTATATTTTTGGGCTTGTTTAGTGGAATACTTTACTGTAAAGAGAAAAATATAAGTGTTTTCTGGAACTAAATAGTAATTTCAGCACAAAAAAAAAATGTTCCTCTTCGTTTGTCCCGATTCTGTGTCTTTTATATGAAACCAACCGGCTACTTTAACATTGCGTTGGCATTGGAAGGTGTCAGTCGGCTAAAATCAAGGTGGCATTTCGACGGCATTCTGGTATCGTTTGCTTCTATTGTGTTTATTGTGGTCTAATAACGAAATGCAATTACACTGCGAGGCATTTAACAGCTTAAAAACCGGCGTAGTTTAGCCAACTGACCCCTTCCAATGACAACGCAATGTTAAAGTAGCCAATTGGTTTCATATAAAGGTGACAGAATTGGAACAGACTGTTTTTTTTCATGTAGGGTTCTTATAGATAGCGGAGTTGGGCTCTTTTGTAGGAGGTTTTAAGCCCATGGACCTTGTCCAAAATTCAAATCGAATTCAGTAATACAAAAATTTGGTCTCAGAACCGCACTTTGACCATTTTGTCCGATTTGGAACCTCAAATCTCGTTACTGAACATTTCCAATCAAATCCATAGGGATTTATGAAAATTGTTTTGAACCATTTTTGAACAACCATTGGTACGAAGAAATCGAAACCGAACAATGCCTATTGAAACGAACCATACCTGAAATTTTGTTGGTTTCCAACCCTTTTCCTACTTCGACACTTTTTCGGTGATTTTATGATAGCTCTTCGATCAGCTTCATCTTTATTCCTATTCCATTTCAAATGTTGTTCCATTTCCATTTTGTTTCGGTGGTCCATTTCATTCCCGTTTCATTCTCTTAGTTACTGGAATATAGTACCAATGTAAGGTGGTGGCGAATGAATAATTTCGCTTTAGTTTCCTATTCTGCAGTAGTTTCCTATTCTAAAACAATTTTTATTTTTTTTTTGTAGTGCTGCAGTTGATTTTTAGAAACCATAATAACAGTATACAAACCGTAATTTTATAAAAGAAAAATTAAATTTAAATTGAAGAGAAAATAAAGTGTACGAAATGCACTCAAAAGTCCCAAGGGCCTTTAGAACAATTGATTGAATTGAATGAAATGAAATTGAATTGAATGGGATTACATATGATTTCATGTTTCATATAAGTTTGAATTGATGAAATACTAACAGTTGGAGTTTGAACAAGCAAGCAGTAGCTACCTACAATGTGCAGCAATGACTGGAATAATTAAATATATTTTCCAAATTGTGTTATTACTATTGACAGTGACCAGAGGAAATCATGCTCTGGACAGTGGATCAACAAATAATTCGGATGTAAAATTAGTACTCGAACTAATCAACATTCGGAATGCTTCAACAGTGGTCTTGCTTTATCACAGTGATGCAGAAGATAATACCAATATGGAAGAGGTTCTTGGCGGCATAAATCGTATGGAAATCACCAGAATGATTTGTGATTTGAAAGTGATCGACTTGAATCAATTCAATTTGGAATTCTTCCTAGGCCAAAGGACATTCATTATACTCTATTTGCAATCATTCGACCAGAAGGACACTTTTTTGGTGAAGATCATCAAATTGCTGCTTGGACGTCGTCAATTGCCTACGGTTTTCATAGCCACACACTTAACCACAAACCTAACCAACGACACACGCTGGCAATTCTTTCGTTTCCTCTGGCTCAAGCAGTTCACTCATCCTTTGCTGCTGACACGCCATGGTTACTTTACATTGGATCCTTATCCCACACTGAAGGTACAAAATGTCACCAACAGCTTGGCTGGTGAAATGTTTCCTCCCCAAGTGGATCATGACTTCAAGGGCTATCACCTGACCGTGCCCATACAGTTGGATGTACCGCGCACATTTTGGTTTCGGAAGACTAATGGAAAACGGATTTTGGATGGCTATGGAGGCAGTCTATTCAGTCACTTCTGTCACTATTACAATTTGACCTTTTCATCGTTGAAAATGCAGAGCATTGCAATGAATATGGATACCATAATTCGCCTGATACGCAGTGATAAGACTGAAATGAGTCCACACTTCGATTTGACACACAACACCTCGATTGGTGTGGGCTCCACCTATCCGTATACGCGCAGTTCGCAGTGTTTGATGATACCACTGGAAAATCAGAAAGTGCCCAGATCACATTACCTCATGCGTCCGTTCAGGGTGGGTGTGTGGATTATTCTAGCCGCACTGCTGTTTGTGGTCACAATTGGCTTAACCCTAATGACATTCTTGATTGCTTATCCAGCAAAAGGATATAATTACAATGCAAGTAGAGGCTTCCTTTGTGCTTTGTGTTTGATTGTGAGCATTCCAATGCCCGTGCGAGGCTCATACTTTCGTCGTATATTCACATCCATGCCCTTGATGGCGCGATTTTTCTTCTTCTGTATGATGTTTGGCGGTTTCATTTTATCACAAACCTATATTACCACACTGGAGTCATTTCTGGCCACAACTTTGTTTAACAAACCCAAGGCCTCGATGGCCTCACTGATTGCCGAGAATCGCACAATTTTGGCGATTGCTTATAAAATGGAATTGATACGCGCCTCCGGTGAATATCCCGAGGAATTCTATAAACTCTTCAAGATCGTCGAACCCGAAGAGTTTAGCTATAATCGCGATACTTTCAACACGGACTATGTTTATCCCATCAGCCGGGATCGCTGGAGTTTCTTAAGTGCCCTGCAGGTCTATCGCAATCGGAGGCTCTTCTGGTACTCGGACATTTGCTTTGGCGTCTATCCCATACAGTTTCACATACAATACGATTCGCACTTGTACGAGCCCATGTATCGTTTTATTACCGAGGCCGTTGAAACGGGCGTGATATATCCCTGGATAGCGCTGAGTTATCGGCGTGCTATTAGCATGTCTCCATTTGATTTCGAAATGGATGTGAGCAGCAGTTATACGCCGTATACGCTGGAAATGGTGGCCATGGTCTTTAATTGCCTGATTGGTGGGTATGTTTTGTCGCTTCTGGTGTTTCTCTGTGAGATTATATACAAGAAAATCCAGAAGAAATGAATTGAGTGGATTTTAATAAAGTCTTAATGAAATGGTTTTAATTTAATGTCAAATTACAGTTAAAATTTTATTCAAATAAAGCACATGCACAGAAAAAAAAACGATTGGTTGAATATATGTCAGATGTCCTGATTGATAAAAAAAAAAAAGAGTCACCCTTTTCTCGATGGGCTCGATGGCAGGGGTACTAAACTAAATTTAATATGGCGGAGCTAGGCGACAATGACGCAGTTGTTTAAGGCTCTTCTGGTACTCGGACCTCTTCTGTGCCACCATCGGAAGGTAACGTGTTCAATCACTACCCGGGGCAAGCAACCTGTCGTAAGCATTGACAAACTTACGAGAGTATAACTTGCCATTCTCCGTTCGGATCCGGCATTCAACTGTAGGTCCCTGCACTTTGGATTGCACATAATCGTTGCAGCAAGAAGCATGTTAGGTCAGTTACTCTAACCCAACCTGTGGCAGATCTAGAGAAGGAGCTCGTGATATAATTTCGCAATCCAATATGTTACACGAATCGTTCTGAGGTATTATTGACCTCGAGTCATTGTGTTTCCCTACGACGTGCTTCAGTTATTTACCAGCCGACTTCTGTCGTCAACTAGCCTTGTCGGGGTATTTTGCCTCGGTTGACCTCTCGACCCCTAGACTCGTGCGAACTATATGGATACACTTCGTGTACAAGACCAGGTTGACCTGCCTGAAAATGTCAAACCAAACCATTTCCTTTTGGAATTTTCTACTAAAGCGCAAGGGTCTCCATAGTAAAGCTGAATCTTTGGATGGGGTCTCGCTCACTGGCAAGGATTAAGGTCCTTCTGACGTGGCAGACAGCAATCATACACGTTTCTAACGAATAGATGCTGCTGTAAACCTTCTTTTTTTCCCTACATTTTATTTTTTAGGCCAAAAGCAAAAAAGAAGAAAATTTAGGCAAGCATTTCCCCCGTGAGTCCATTTTACAAATTATGCTCGTATAAATTTAAACCTTTTTTTGTTCCTTTGCCCCATATAATTTTTCTACTTTTTCTGCTATTTTACGGCCTACTCCACATACATGAATTTATACTAGAGCAGGTTTTTTTCTTCTTCTTCTATTCCTTTTGCTACTTTTTCCTTCGTCTTCAGTGCATTCGAATGATGCTGATGATGATGTCTTCTCTGCAGCACTTTGCAACACACTTAAATATTTTTCGGGTCCACAACATATCGTATAGCAAGGATGTCTGTATATGTGTGTGAGTGTGTTTCTATTCGAGTGCGGCAAGTGTCTGTGCAAATCTGTTTGAATGTGTTGAAATGTTTGCATGAATTCAAGTGCAAAAACAAATTACCAAAAAAAAAAATAAGGGAACAAAAATAAAATGAAGGCAAACAGAAGAACGAATGAAGTTTTTGTGGAAGACTGTCTAAAACTAGAAGAAGAGATGACGCAGAAGAAGATGAGCGCTTAAAAAAAAAACGAAGAAAAAATGTTTTCTAACTGAAGTGGCCATTATGAAAGGAGAGCTGCTGCCTGGCTGCCATTTCGCTTGGGATAAGTGAGAGTGGCGGAGAATAGTTTGTATGTAGTTTATGTAGCATATTTTTAGGCTCTGTTTTCCTTCTAAAAAACAGGGGGGGTTAACGAATGAAAATTTGGAGCACTCAGTGTTGCTTTTGTTTATTCTTTTCATTTTTGAGCATTTTATTTGGTTATATTGTCTATGCTAAAGCATGTTCTTGCGCTTATTTGGTAAGTGTACAAGGGTTAGTGTATGAAAGAAAAATGTTTAGAAAATCTTTCCTTTCTTATTTTTGTTCTTTTTTTTGTGCAAATGGAAACGTATTCAGTTGTTGGTTGTCTCTCTTTTTCGTTCTGACAAATATCATACAAGTGGCATTAATGTGGCATTTGAAAGGATACGAGGAAATAGCAGTGTGCAGTAACCCTTGGAAACGAACAAATAAATAGAAAAGGAAGATAGCAAAACAATTCGGATTTCTAAAGATTCATTTTGCATAAATTTGATAAACATTTGAGGATTTCTTATAAAACTCAATGACAAGCAAACAAATAAATAAAAGAAGCACAAAAGATGGCTAATATACACTCAAAGAATGAATGTGTTTGAGGAGTATTTGCTGCAAATGTTGAATACTTTTAGGGAAAATACAGCTGTGTTGGTAGTGAGTGAAATCGTAGGCAACAAACGGTACTTCCGTTGATGGAAACATTTTTCATTTCATACAAATGTGAACCTCGTTTCTTTCAAATACAAACAATATTAATATGCTGACAATCAAAATAAAACAAAATTAACTTTGTTTGCCATAAACGAAATGTTGTTCTTCGAAACGAAGCTATATTTGAAAGAAACGGGGTTTTCTTTTGTAGGAAAAGAAAAATGTTTCCACCAAATTACTTTCCTTTGCTGTCTGCAATACATATACAATAATTGTATTTTCTCTTTATTCATTTGCAGTAAACACTCCCCACACACATCAATTCTCTGAGTGTAACCTTGGAAGAACCGATTTTTTTCCTTTCTCTTAAACTATGCCCACTATTTGGTATAATTTCCAATACGTTAACCCCAATTGCCTTGACTAGCTCTTTAAACACTTGATGAGGGAGAACTTTGTTAGCCGAAATACTCATGCAAAAAGAAATAACTGCAAACTGCAAAGCTTGCCTTCCCCAGCTTGGCTCATTAACAAGTCTCCAGAGCGAATGTATCCAAACACACATCCAAGTATATCCACATATTTGTGTGTCTGTGTATGTGTGTGAATTGTTCTTACTGTCAGTAGAGAATGTAGCAACAAGAAATCTTATAAATCTCAATGCAAAGGCGGGGATGAGAAGAGTACGAAACAGAAGAACACAATCGCTTGAATGTGAATTTGAGTTGGAATTTGTTAAACAATTTGCTGACGGAGGACTCATCGTTGATGCCGGGTGACCTTTAACGCATTCACAGGATATTCACAGGATGTTAAGACCAACGTATACATGCGAAGCGATACACCCACTCACCGCATGGTGCATCATTTGTAGTGGAAGTTGTTGCGTTTGTATGTGTTTTCTTTGTTTTCTTTTTTTATTTTTATTTTATTTTTTTTTTTATTTTTTTTTATTTTTTAATAAAATGTAAGTGAGTGTGTTTGTATGTGTGTGGTAATTTCAGTTGTAAGAATCGCACAAGTGCGGAAATTGTGTTTTCCCTTTTGGGCATATACAATATACAAAATACAAAATACAAACCGGAATAAGCATAAAGCTCATTGTATATTTCCCCTGTCCTGCCCCCGGTTTCCCGAGAAGTGCTGCAAAATACTTGAGAATTGCTCATCGCAAAAGTTGTTGTGTGCGGGGCAGTGCAGCTGGAATGGAAGCTGCATAAAGCAGAAAAGTTTCTTGTTGCTGATTCGGATTCTGCTGGTTTCAATGAGTTGGTTCTTTTTTTTTATAGCATTTTCCTCTGCGGGATTTCCCGCGGGAGTTTCAAACTTTACTTTACTTGAATTTTTTTTGTGTAATTTTTTTTTCTATTTTTTTTGCTGCATATTTTGGAAAATCTTTCACTTTAGAGTATTCTTTTTAGGGTGGAACTTGTATTTATTTATTTTTGCTTTGTTCTACAAGCAAACTAAAGGGAATCTTCATAAGTTGATTAATTCTATGTTTAATCTGGCTATTATATAAGTTGGATTGTAGAGAGTAAGTGAAATTAAATTTAGTACGGCATTAAATGGAAACTTGTGTTGAAAATCGACCAAAATCCATGAAATCTATACCATTTGAACCGGAAATAACTTATCAAGTTTAGCAATATTCTGTCTCGAGTCAAATTCCCTCATCTTTTTCCATCCTGTCTTAAACGATATACGAACAACTTGTAAATTAATTTACTTTTAATGAACTCAACTTGGGGACATCAAAATTTCAACAACCACAGAAAAAAAACACAAAAACCGAACCGAATGTCGCCCCGAGACACACACAAATTTGAATTCACATTAGCCCAAGTTCATTGTTTCGAAATCAATTTTAACCTAAACGAGCACAAAAACACAGACACCGAATACGAGAAGAGTACGGAGATAATGACAGGAACATGGACAATATGGAAGGATTCAAATGACAATAAAAAAAAACATCACAACAACAGACGCAACAAAATGAATGAATAAAGTGGAATCATCAGCCGAACAGAAACAACACAACCAGAAGCTTCAGTCAAATGATGGAACATTTTCTATACATTCATGCAGTTGCAGTGCAACGCACAAGTCCTTCGCACACACAAATCGAAATTTAATGACAACACATTTGTCATTGTCAATGTCAAAGTGTCAAGTGTTTGTGCGTTCATCGTTTCTGTGGTGATGTTGCTGGGAAGTGGCGGTGTTTGATGGCATTTGTGGTTTTTTCTTCTGAAATATATATTTGTTCACACTTTGTTTCTGGTTAAGTTTATGGGTAATGTAAATATTAAAATTTTATAAACAACAACAACCATAACTTCGACTTAATCTCTGCAACTACTTTACCTTGTTCGAAAATCACAAAAAATAACTTTCAAAAGGGAAAATAAAAAGTTTCTTTCAACTATGTAGCTACCTGCAGTCCACCTGCAGCACAGCTAATAAGAAAAACATGAAGGAATAAGCGAAAAAAGAAGAAAATTCACAGACAGTTCCCACTAAAGCCAAATAGAACAACAAAGTCGAGACACCCAGCCAAATGAAATACACTAAGTATTCACAGAAGAGATTCTTCTCTTCTCACTTTCGTTGGTTTCCTGGCCACTGTTTATCAAGTCAAACAAATTTCTTTTACATTAATTAACTTCCTCTTAGTTTATTTTTATTACAAGTATTTCGTAGCCACACTGCACACAAAGGGTTAAAATGTTCACCAAAACAAATATTAAACAAAAAATTTATCAAAAAATTACTGAAAAAATTATTGGAATTACTACAAAAATTTTAGAAAATTTAACGAAATTTTCGAAAATTTATACAAAAGTTGTCTTAAATTTATAAAAAGAATGTTATCGATAAACATAGTTTTTCAACAAAAATTCAAGGTAATGCAAATGTTGTTAAACAATTATCAAGAAAATTATCGAAAAGTCTTTGAAATAGTGGTCGAAATATAGTTTTATGAAAATAATAGAAATAGAAAAGGTAATCGATTGATACAAAGCCTAAAATGTTATCGAAAATGTAAGAATTATAGAATTAAAAAATTGTATCTTAAGTTTATATAGAAAATTATCGAGCTATACAAACTAGGTACCGTGAAATAACTCCCAAAATTATTTTGTATACTTATTTCACAACGGACTTATTTCACAACGATGGGGCTTAACTCCCAACGAAATTTTTGTTGGGAGTTATTTCATTTTTTTATACCATTGGGAGTTATTTCATTTTTGTTGGGAGCTATTTCATTTCACTCAAAAGTACACTCCAATGAATTCTTGTGTTTTTGTAGCGGTTCTTAAAAATAAAAAATGGCCGCCAATTTTATATTATTTTCGTTTATCTTGAGAAATACTTAACCGATTTGGATGCGGTTTTCTGCATTGGGTTGGAAATGAGGTCGGGAACGAAATGGGAATGACACCGTAACGAAATGGAATTGGACCGGAACAAAATGGAATTGGAACAAAATTTTTAAATGGATCAAGAAACTAAAATTATCGATAAATATTGGAAAATTATCGATAAATATTGGAAAATTATCGATAAAATATCGAAAAATTATCGATAAATTATAGAAAAATTATCGATAAAAAATCGAAAAATTATCGATAAAAAATCGAAAAATTATCGATTTGTATAAAATATGCATAAGCTCACACATAATAAAGAATTAAATGACATTCCATATTTTTGAATTGGGAGTTGTTTCAATTCCGTTGGGACTTATTTCATTGGGAGTTAATTCATTTTTGTTGGGACTTTTTTTTCCTTTACGAAATAACTACCAACTATTGGGACTTATTTCATTTTTCTCTTTGGGAGTTATTTCATTTTTGAAGTTGGAAGTTATCTCATTTTTGTTGGGCCTTATTTCATCGGGAGTTATTTCATTGGGACTTATTTCATTTGGGAGTTATTTCACGGTACCTACAAACTATGGGGTTATTGAAAAGTTATCGGAAATTTTTCAATGAGCAAAAAATTTTACTGTTAAGCTGTTATCTGAAAGATTATTTAAATACTATTGAAAATTTATAGGAAAAATGTTGGTTAAAGAAATCGAAAAATTACCAAAAATTCACATATAAAGTAGCTACCGATAAAGTTATCGCAAGCTATCGAAAAAGGATCGAAGATAAACTTAAAGAGCGTCGAAAGAGTAAGTAAATTTATGGAAATTAGTAATGGAAAAAGTATTGAATGGTTATCGAAAATTGAATGGTTATCCAAAACTTGTTTTATTAAGAAAGTTATCGATAAAGCTATCAAAAAGTTATTGATAAAGTCAGTGATATACATACAAGCCATTGAGAAATCAAATCGATAAAGTTCAATATTCCTTATTCTCATATCTCCGGTGGTCTCTGTAACCTATTTGGTTACAATCTTCTCACCTCTCCAGAATAGCTCTGGTCAATAGTCTAATTATTTTGGAAATGAATTTTCATTGGGTTTTGATGGGATTTGACACAAAATATCAAAAATGCAGAAAAGTGGATTTAATCAATTTTACTTCTGAATAGCTCATATCATGTTATCAAAAAGTTATCGGAATAGTTATCAATATATTCTTGAAAAATTGTTTGCAAAAGATATAAAAAATGTATCAAAAAGTTATCAAAAAATTTATTGAAAAATGCATGGGAAGAGTTATCGAGTGGTATTCACCAGTCTTGTTACTTTGTTAGTGGTTATTCAGTACTTTTTTTCATGATTTTTTTTTTATCTATTGTATTAACGAGTATTAGAGTACCAAATTGAGAGAGCTGACAGTTTTTCAACTTCCAAATTATAAACCTAACAAGTTCTGTAGGAACTCCACTAATATTGAATTGTGTATTAGGGTGGTGTGATGTACGTTGCTATCAAATTGTTCTCATAAAAACCTTTAAAATACAAAAAAAAAAATTTGTGAATATCACTCATACGCAGTGTATAACACAAGTCGGCAAGTGTCATACATGGCGTATGAGTAACTTTTTTCAGTTCTACTTTCAGAAAATATTGGAGACATTTGTGAGTGCATTCGAAACTTGAATTTTGTCAAGCTGTGTTCAGAATGGCACACGTGCATATTGTAATATAAATCACAGTCTAGACATACTCAAAGGTATGTGTTCAGTGTATTTTACCTTCAGTCTTACCGACTGTAATTCTCCGACTAGCTTTACTTTTTTCTGCTATTTTATTTTATTACTTTTTTTGCTTTCTTTAAGTGCAAATATGGCGTAAATAATGAAAATCTGATTTGCCGCTTAACTTTTTCGTTTTCAGCTTATTTTCGACATTTCTTCAAAAAGGAAAAACTAACTTTACTGTCTTCATTATTGTGTTTTTTTTTTCGGTTCCATGTCCTTTTACACCGAAATAATCAAGTAATGAAACTTTATTTTACTTTACTGTTTATCCCAAGTGAAGGAAAAGGAAAAGACCTTCAACAGCGAAGAAAAATGAGCAACTGCATTAACAGAAAATTCCATCATCGTCGTAAAACTTACAGCGTTCAGTTTTCGTTTGTTGGTTGGCATTAAGTACTTACTTACACCGAGGATAAACTTCCTGCATATACACACACATATATTCTGTGTCCAAAATGGTCCACGTTGCTACTGTGCAATCGTTGCTTGGATTGTGGTGTGGTTGCTTTTTGGGGGGCAATGCAGGACTCCGTAATGAAAATGAAAATCGTAGTTGGGAGAAAAACTTTTGCTTTCCTTGCTTTAAATTATTCGCGGTGTGGGTGAAGTGAAAGAAAGAAATTCAAAGAAAGGGAAAAACAAAAGTTTTTATTTTATTTTATTTTCCTTTTTTACACAATTTTGTGTGTAAATGTTATTGCAGCAAATAAATAAATCTAGTATAATGTGGACAAGAAGGATTTGTGATGGACTTGGTGATTTAAACTGGAATATTTAAGTATTTAGGTACATATGAGGATAGCTAAGCAAGGTTGGCACTTGGTAAGCAAACTTTTGAAGATTTCCTTTAATTTGTCAAAATTGTTCCTACTCCAAAACTTTCATTACAAAAAATGGCAATTCTCTATTGACTTCTGAAGTAAACATTAAAAAAAACCTCCACAGATAACCGTTATTCCTTTTCTAAAAATGTTTCAACCCTTTGTGTTTGTTTTCTCTCATACTTGCCTATATTTTGTTTATCTTTTGCATTAAGCTGTCACCATATCCTTCTGTCCGTCTGGCATTTTAACAATTTAGGCACTGACATTAGAGCAAATATGTGGCCACCATCGCACAGATAACCAGAGAGAGAGAGAGAGAGAGATCAGACATTGATGTAAATAAAGTTGGAAGCGGCAATTGTTGGTGGCGCTGTCAACACTTTGCTCCCACTAACAAACGACAATGGCGACAATTTGCGATAAATATCAGCAGAAACACTAAACACGAAATGTCCGGATGAGAAGCTCGCGCACTCATGCCCATTAGGCAAGGGAAGGAAGCCAGTTGGCTTTTGTTTGGTTACAAAAGGGCGCTTCGAATGGGAAATGTTAAAATGTTCGCTTTAATTTTTTTTTTTGGTATTTTTTGTGTGCATTTCTTTATTTGCTTATCAGTACAAGCAAAAGTAAATTGCATATTTGTTAAGTATCTTTTTTTTTTCGTAAATTTGTTTAGTGTCTGAATTTTTTGAATGCTGTTTGTTTTGGGTTGTTTATTTTTTTTTGACTTTTAAGAGCTTTACAGATTTAAATTCATTAGCTGGCGGACCAGTTTTTTTAGTTTTGAAACGATTTTTATGGTCCATAACAAAATGGAACTGCACCGAAATTATCGGAAAAAATATACCGAAAAAGGAATTCTACAGTTATAACTAGTATCGATCAAAGCTCTTTAGAGATGACATAGTTAGAGGGCTGATGAGCACTGACCAACCATGGGCTTCTTTAAGTCACAAATACACTCCCAATTTCAGAAAGCTTTCGTTTCTAACGCAAAACCTATGAGACGTAGGCAACACAAAGCGCAATAATGCAAAAGGTTCGTCGCTGGAAGACGCCAATCAGTGAAGGCTTCCTACGGGGAACTACAAATTATGTTACACAAGTGTTCAAGAGTATATTGTTTTTGTCAGTAGACGTGGTAGGTATAGAAATGTTTATATATACATGATCAGTATCATCTCCTAGCATTCCTATTCTTTTTGGTTCTTTTTGGATTTGGTATAAAATGGACCACATCTGAAGGCAACCATGCCCAACTACATTTATCGTGAGAAACACTGATTCTTTTTTTTTAAGTAATTTTTATACCCTTCACACTAGCGTCCAAAGGGTAGATCATTTTGGTTGGGAATGCTATATATATTGAAATGGAACCCCACTTTGATCCTCTTGCATACGCCTTGAACTCTCTTGGACACCCTTTGAACCGCTTTGAATCCCCTTTGGACCCCTTTGAACCTCTTTGGACCCCCTTAGGACCTCCTCTTGATCCCCTAAGACTCCATTATCGATCACCCTTGGTTCCCATTGGATCCCCCATGAACCCTTTTTGGACCCAACATTAAGTCTCACATTCATATTTTGAGCTACCACGCCTCCTTTTGTAAAAATATAAAATCTGAGTCGATCTCATAGAATACAAGTGTGAAATTGCAGCTTTCTAGGTCGACTAGTGTTTTCAGGAGAGCCTACTTTATCTGCCACGCCCCCTTTATGAAAAAAATCCTGCTCGAGCGTCTCAAGCCACGGATGCGTAGGACATATATGTGAAATTGACAGCTCTCCAGGTCCACTGGTGGCAACTGACATCCGGAGAGACAAAGAATGGGATTATATATTATATGATTGCCAAAAAATGGTTGCAGAAGGTTTCCGTTTCACCAGTCACTGAACAGTAGGTGAAGGTTAAGTCGCATGTACAGCAATTATTTATAATTTCCAACGGTCACTACGGCTTTTTCCACCATCCTTGTGAACTTACCTAACTAACCCTTATTACTCTCACTGCCACTCTCGCTCTGATCTTACGCTAATCTCTTTCAACTCCCATTATATTTTGTCTCTATCCATCTCTGCCCTTAATATGTAACTCAATTCATAGTTTCTGACTTTTAAACTTTCCACAATTAAATCAAAAATTCCCATTTTGGTTTTTTGTATTTATATTTTCAAACATGTCCAACGCTGGTTTGTTCTTCTTCCGGCTCTACCAGGATAACCACCATAAACCACACTTATAAACATATTTACGAGTCAACCAAAAAAGTGAAACAACAAAATTTGCAACAAAACTTTCCGTTTCTAAGCCCTTCAATGACAAACGAGCCGCAATTTGTATACAAGTCCTATCCCACAGTAAGTTGCTCACTCTCATCAGAGAGGAGAGAAAAGTTGCCTTTATGAGAACGAAAAAGTGACGAACAACAAAAAACTAATTTTATTATTTACAAATTTTGGTTCAACAAAAAAACAACAAAAAGCTGGTTTGTTGTTTTGGAGATATGCGGGCTTGGTTCGGATGAGTTGAGTAGGGATTTAAAGTTGCATGCGAGTTAAAAGTTATGACATATGCAATAACATAATAATTACCCACGAGACCACACAGAGAAATACAAACAGTGGCAGTGGAGAGCGCGGGGGGGGGGTTTGGTATGTAGGTACTATAAAGGAAGATATGATGTTTGTGTTTATGTTCATATGCGACTGAGAATTAATGCGACTGTGGGCACAAATAATTTTATTATAAAAGTTTTTTATTTGAGTTGAAGTTGATGCTACGAACAAGAGAGGGAAAGTGTCACCAGTGCGGAATTTACCAGAAGGCGGTACATGAAACCAGCTTAAATTTGATCTCGTCTCCAATCAAGAAATTCTGGAAGTTAGGCATGTTTCCTAATGAGCATAATACCTCAAAAAATACAATCTCACAGAATTAAAAAAAAGGTAAGGCATAATGTGTGAAGAAGTCAGTTGTTCTCCTACCAGTGCTGAAATCATATTTTCAATTTTTTGGGCGCCACATTTGACTGTGTCTTTACACCTAAGTCCGGCTCTGATATATGAAAGTGAGCGGAAACAGAAATTATATTAGTTTTTGGTACAATTTTTCGTAGCAGAAAGGGTAGTGGGTAACCAAGCTTTATGGGCTTTATTTTTGTTGGATACAAAAAAGAAAAAAGTTTTTTTTCCTGGTCGGATAAAAGCTTTTCGCATGAGCCTTTGTTTACTTATGCGTGAGTGTGTGTTTGGCCATAGGCTTAAGTGTGAAAAATTAGGTTTAGAAATATGAGCAGGATTAGTAGAAAAGTTTGAGACGAATGATAGCTGGCAAATTGCGGTTTGATGAGGATGCAAGAAGCTTTTAGTTTAATTGATAATTCAATCAAAGATAAACAGACTTTTATTAAATTTATGAAAAAAAACTGTTTAGTTGTGTTTACGCTATGACACACACAAATTTGTTTTTAAATTGATATCGAAATATCCTTTTTAATATGAAAATCTGATTAGGCCGTTATCCACACATAATTTTTTTCATTTTCATGCTCATTCAACCTTTCATGCCACCCCTTTCATCATAGAGACAATATTTTACTCACGCACACATCAAATATCAAATTTCACGCCCAAGAAAGCATAAAAAATACAAAATTCAATGACAAGGCAAGAACATTTTTGAAAGCACTGAAAAAAAAATCGAACTTTTTACTCATAATTAGAGAGAGGATATATATGCAAATGCATATTTTACTGGAACGTCGGATTGACTTCGGACCAAGATAAAAATGATTTTTTTTCAAAAATATGACCTCAATGTATTTTGCATAATTGCATATTTTTGCATATTTTGCATATTTTGCATATTTTGCATATTTTTGCATATTTTGCATACTTTGCATATTTCTTGTATATGTTTGCATTTTTCTTGCATATTTTTTGCATATTTCTTGCATTTGATTTTGCATATAAATCCGCTCTCTACTCATAATTTTAGCTAAAATTTTGTTATGGTCCGTCTGTCTGTTTTGTCTGACATCACACAAGACCACTCGACCTATTTTTCTCAAATTTAGCATGATCATTGATCATATTATAAGGTCCGAGAAGTAACTCGAATGTACAATCAGACGACCTGCAATTGAATTTTTAAAAATGCTACGATTTCTACTGAATATCAGATAATATTGCCTTGTCTTAACTGAAACAAATTTTTTCAGTGTATATTTTTACACCAAAAAAAAGAAGAAGAAAACCCTGAAAAGCCTTCATAAAAGAATTATGATCCTAATCGAAAGACAAGAGGAAAATCATAAACTATCAACAAGAAAATATCCTCCGAAAAAATAACACACAATCGAACTCGAAAACATGCTCCGCTTTGTTTTCAACACCAAAAAAGAAGAAGAAGAAAATATCCGAATATCATGACATACTTTACGAAACAAGCACGCTCACACACACTGGCAATGAAGGAAATGCGCAACAGACAATTCACAATTCAACTGATGCTGCCATGTACGTTGCAGGCATTTTCCGCTCATTGATTTGAAGATTTCTCCCATGACTGCTGCTGCTAACAACAACAACTACAGGCTTAAGAAAAAATCCTCGTAAAGCATATTCAAAATTCCTACTGTTTTTTTTTGTTGGTTGGGAACTTGAGCAACAATAACAAACAACAACAACAAGATGCACGTATGGCATCTTCTGTTCTTCATCTTCGCTGCGTATGTGTTCAGTTTCACACACGAACGCACTTAAGTAAGTGATTTTTCTTTCTTTGCTCGCAAGGGCTTCTGAAGAGTAGCGACGTATGCTTTTTTTGTGAGCAAGAAAATAATACATGTTGGAAAAGGGTTCAAATTACTGCTGGGCCGATACGCTTTTTTTATGATTTTTTAAAAAGTATTTTTTTGCTGTTTTTTTTTTTGGAAATTTTTCTAGCGCATGGAATAAAAGCATTTGTCGATTCAATTGTGTTTCATATTGTTTGTAAAAAATCAGTTTTATCATATTTTTTAGGGAGGGTTCCCAAAACGTTTCAATTATCGAAAGTTACTCGTGCTTAAATTTTTTATTCGGGTTTAGTATTTCATATTAATCAAGGGATGTTCTTAGTATGGAGTACCTACGGTTCAAGTAAGTTCAAGGTATGGATATATCATACAGTTGATATGATTCTGAATTTCACTTTCTTGGTAGTTTTTAGGTACATAATTTTCTATGTAAATTGATACAGATAAGAAAAAATACTTTCCTACAGTAGGAAGAAGTACCTCGAACATATAAAAATGTGGTCTCAAGACCCTATTTTGAGCCAATTATAGGTGATTTTGGAGCCCGGACCATGTCCAAAATCCATTTCTAAAAATTTCCAATTAAATCCCCAAAAAAAAAAAATTGGTCTCAAGACCCCATTTAGACCCTTATATATGTGGCTTCGGAACCTCGGACCATGTCAAAAATACGTTTCTAAACATTTCCAATCGAATACAACAATAAAAAATTTTTACCTTTTTTTTCGGTGTATGGGAGCCACGCCCAGTTTTTATCCGATTTGGCTGATTCTCGAACTTGATCTCAGTATTCACGAGAAAAACATGTACCCAAAGTTTCAAGTCGATATCTCCAAAACTGCGACCGCTATCGTGCGGACGGACAGACGGACAGACGGACATCGCTAAATCGACTCAGGAGGTGATACTGATCAAGAATATATATACTTTTCCATACCGGACACGCCTCCTTATGGGCGTTACAAACGTTGTGACAAAGTGAGTATACCCTGCCACAGTGAGTGTGGGGGTATAAAAAAAAATTTTACTAAGTACCTTTTATAAAATGCATTCATACCAAGTATGCATATATGACTCGTTTCAACGCCGCCATTTAATTGCTCTTGATCAGAGAAAATATACACTTACACACTTAAGTAAAAATTGAACAGAATTTTTCTGTTGTCACACCAACAAATTCAAACAGAAAGAGCTCCAAAGAAACTGTTAGTATTTAGAATTATATCCTTTTTTCTTAACAATTTTAGTGAAAATGTGCCACTTTCTTTGTCTTAAGATGCAGTCAATAGGTTCCTGGCCTGTTCTCTTGTGTAGTACATCGTTCAAAACACAATTTGGCCAGAAAACTAGCAGTATGATTCGAAGGCATCTATTTACAAACGTCTGCAGCTTGGTCGTTTTATCTCGTGTTGATAATGTTGCAACTATGTAGACAATCCAGAGAACCACCATAGCCTTCTCGATTCGGCAGTTAAAGTTTGCTTCGGTGCCAAGTAGACGAAACTGTCACCTCTGCTACTGTTCTAGCTGATGAAGATCCAAATGACATAATAAAACTGGTTCAATTGTAGTGATCCAATTGTAGTGTAAGAGCGAACCACTTTGAATAAGATTGAATAAGGGATAAAATTCAATGGAATGCAATGGAAGACAATGACACACCATATTTTTTTCAAGGGTTGTGCCAACAGATTTTTGACTAACTGAGTGTTACGTTTGTTGGATCATCTACTTCCATCTATTGCAGTGTATGCGTTCGGTTGACACAGCATCTACTCTCTGTTGTAGCAACATCAGCTGTTACAACTGCTATCAATACAGTTTTGTATTTGAATGTTGCGACAATAGAAAGTGATGCTGCGACATCGTGTTGTGGGTGTTGTGATGGCAGAGAGTGGATGTTGAGACAACAAAAAACGGATACTATATCGATGCTGATTGTGGATGCCGCAGCGACTGAAAGCTATTCTTTTCAGAGTAGCAAAACATACGAACATTCAATTCAAAAATTTCTCCTTCAAACTAGTTTTTACTTACATTTTTCCTTGGCTGTACGTTTAAAATGTTTCTATGGCCATTTGCGATTTTTCTCATACCCACGCAACACAATATAGTTTTTTTCTCCTACTCGTTTATAGCGGTAAAAATCGTTCAAAGCTCAAAAGAATATTTTGATAGAGCAAATAGTTGCAAAGCGAACGTGCAAAGCGGGGGGGGACTAACATTGGGGATAAAAGGAGATAAAGTGAAAGGATTACCGAGCAAAATACACACAGTAAATGTCGATAAAAACCTCAACTGCAAGCCGTTGAACCAACCTCAACCCCTGCCCTCCACACATTTTACTCCTGCCGCCACAGGTGTGTTTGTGTAACAGCGACGTGTGTATATGAGCTGCTCTATTGACCAAAAAGATGTCCGCTGCATAAAACGTACTTAACTTAGCTCGTGTTTCACTGGGCGCGCGCTTTAATGGCTTAAAATAGTCGCCATCATGGTCCATGTAGTCTCACCTTACCTCACCTCATCTGACAATTCTTTCCTTTGCGAAATTCCCTCATTGGCATTCCTTTGGCGCTGGTTGAGAGATGTTGATGTTGGCGCTGTTGTCTGGTCTCTGCACTCTTTTATTTACATGTGCAATTTAATCCCTTCTCGTTTGGTATTTAACGTAATTCCGTTTGGCGGCAGACTAACAAACAGTGTTGCATGTTGTTGGGCTTAGTTGGGGTGCTGTTACTGCTCTTGTTTGAAAAAATGTTCAAACAACAAATGCAGCCAGCCCTTCTCGTACAACTAATAACATTAAAATGTTATGTTGCGCTCAAAGGTTGTTGATTTGGTTGTTTTTTTTTTGTTGTTATTTTTGTTGTTTTAATTTCTCCTACAATTTCCGCATAAATGTTTTTCCATTCCTTTGTTTTTTAATGTTTTTCAAAGCTCTTTACAGTGGTGCGGATTTCGGTTGAAGTTTTGTTGTTTCTCTATATAGATGATTATGGTATTGTAGCCGTTGTTGGCTTTGTTTTTGGCTGTTGGTACTCTTGCTCTCTTGTTAATTACTTGTTTTAATAAATTCTTGGGGTAAATGAGTTAATTTCCGTTTGAGTGGCTTGTAAAGTGTTTTGGTTTTTTTCTATTACTTGGTAGAGGGAACTTCAAGTGGAATCTACAAATTGCTAGGATAAACTGTTTGAAGACATGATGTTCAGGAAACTAATTTTTTTAAGACAGGTGATAGTTTTATGGGGTAGTATAAATGCAACGAAAAAAGCAAATCAGGAATATGGGGAATTCATTTAATCGTTTCTTGCACATCGAGGCGTATACGTAATATTACAAGAGAAGTTTATACATGATCGCCAAAGGGACATTGCAATATATCAGGTAATGAAAAGGCAGATGAGATGGTCTGAGAAGGCTCTGCTATGGATATCAGTGCAGCAGATAATTCAATTCTGCAAACGATACACAACCAATACATGATTGACAGTATAGCATATAGAGCAACGAACTACAAATGGGACTATAGACAGGACTGTTAAACGTCTCAATCACTATGGCCTAGAGTGCACACGAAAATAACAGTGGAACTGCTATACCTGGACAGGAAATCTCTTAGTATACTGAAAGGGCTTACCACTGGACACTGTGTTGTAGGACTGACTATGGGGACAACAGATATATGAATTGGAAACTATACAAATTCTCCTCTGTCACTGTCCCTCTCTACAAACAAACCGTCAACGAACCCTTAGGATTCTGATTCTTTGAGAGCACAACAGAACTATTGTCTGACTTCTTAAATTCATTCGAAGCTCAATTTTCTAAATTATCTACACGCAATTTTCCTATGAAAAATTCGTTGAAATTGTTCAATTCAAAATCCTTCAATCATTTATTCAAATCACACTTCAAACTCACACAATACACTTTAAACCAATTGCGCCCCCCACTTTAAATTCATTGCATCAAAATAGCAAAATGAAAAACAAAATAATAATAAAATTATATTCTCCACTCACACGCAGCCAATGAAATTACCCCAAATTACTGCCACAATTTCCTAGTACAATTCTGCCTCAACTACGCAGATACGAGGACTAATTTGACAGAATGGTATAATAAAAAAAAAAATTCCCACAATTATTTGTTGTTTATTATTTTGCAACGCTCTATGATGGTAACATTGAAAATGTCAAAATGACATTAGAAACGTGCCACCGCAAATAGGGTGAAATGGCAACAAAGAAAAAATACAACAACAATGAGTACTAACAAAAAATATAATAATAATAATAATAATAATAAAAAGAAAACCAGTAGGTACACTGCCTCGCAAATGTATGGCAGAAATTTTCGTGTTTTAGAATTCTCAGCACGTCTCACTTCTGGCGAAAAGGCAAATTTTGCAGTTCTTGTCAGCGACAGAAGCGAACGTAGCGAACAAAAATTTAATTTCATTCTATGTCAATAATGTCAAATTTACTTGAGATGTGTTTGAGAAATGTTGATGATGGTGTGCCTCGACACTGATTAGATTAGACGCAAATTTTATTATTTCTTTGGGCGAAAATTTAGCCAAATTTGTATTAACATTTTGGAAGAGATACATTTTTATTTTCAACACAATGTCATTTTATTTTATTGAATTGAGATGGACAGTCGGTGAAGAAGACTGGTTTTTTGGAAAGTACACTGTGCAAAAATTGCTGTATCAGACTAGACATTTCATAAAAAATTAAAAATTTTTTTCTCAAAATTTTCACAGAATTTTCTACTATACGTTGTTAAAATGTTTTTTTTTAATTTGAAGCACACGAAAAGGAAAATAAAATAAATTTATAAATTTATGGTTTATCCGAACCATGAAATTCTTAATTTTGATAAAGATTCCTTTTGCATAGCAACTCTTCCCACGACGAATTCGCTTGAGCGAATTTCATCCGCCACTGAACTGGTAGACAACGAACGCAATGAATACGCTTAAATACAACAAGCTTATAATTAAATTTACAACGAAAAATCAGTAAAATTGTCAAAAACAGACCAGAAGAAAAAGAAATTCCCTAATTTGAGACAAAGCTCAGAACGAGACAGACAACTGCTTGAATGCGGACTGACAGTAAAACCGATTATAAATGCCAGACGAACAGCCATGAACAAAGGCGAGGGAGTGCACGAGTAAGAGACAGGAGAGCACACTGATTGAGCAGGACACAAACGAGTAATTCTTCCTCTTGCTTAATCCGCTTTCGTCTCTAATAATTCGCTTGCCAAAATAATTGTAAACCCATTTTCAGATTGTATTTAACATACAATATAATTTCATTTCCTTTTCTATATATTTTTCTGTGTGGGGAAAAAGTTTCACTCAGCGTGGAAAATAATAATGAAGTGTAGTTGACAAATTGCGCTTATCGCCTTGTCAAGGCAAGGACACAATGATGAAGACTACTGAGAACAAGTAGCAGAGGCAGTAACAGCAGCAGTCGAATAAATACATAGATTAGAAGTAGGAGTTGTCAACCTGTCAGTGTCAGTGAGCCTCGTGCCGATTAAATTAGCTTGTAACTCATTTCAATGCCAAAAACGTGATAGGTCCTTTTCGAAGGAGATATATAATAAAAGGAGAGTCACAGGAGTATGAACGACTGCAGGGACACAAAATACAAAAGGGGGACAAAATACAAAATACTCAAAAGATACTTAATACATTTGTGCTAATATGGTTTGTGTATCAAACCTCCTACGCTGTTCTCAGCCTTTCTCACCTTTGCGTAGGCAAAGCAAATGAAAATGTAAATATTTAATCAGGATAATAATGACGCCAATGCCGCCCCGGCAAATGATACTCTACTGTTCTGCAAATACCAATTCCGAATTCTTCTTCTTCTTCTTAAAATAAAACCCAGGACAAGGACGAGGAAGAGCCTTCAGGTTGAAAGGGCATAAAACAAACTCATTGGCCATCGAATGATTTTGGGCTTAAGTAAGTAGGCCTCATCGTCATCGTCATCGTCATCATCATCATCGATGAACTCTGGCCGAATGTGCGCCGCGTGCCAGGTTACTCATTTCACTTCACTTAGTTTAATTAATTTTGTTGCTGCGGGGCCAAAGGATTACGTATCGTTCTTGTCGCTGTTGTCGTTGCCTTTATGTGGAGGTTTCCAATTTTCTGTTTTTTTTTTTTTTTTCAATTCGTTTCGCTACACATTTGCACCTGTCACCTGATAACTATGCGCTGCTTTGATATTTGGGCCTGGCAACCTGATAAGCGCTCCGCAGTGGCCTGCTTGAAAGTCACGTTGATGTTGAGTTGAGTTGATGTTGAAGTCGACACTTTGACACTTGAAGTCGGGTCGCGTTGGTGTTGGTGTTGGTTTCCACCAAAGATGCCTTTGAGGCATTGCTTTACATACACAATATTATCGGGTGCAACCTTAATGGAATTTGACGCATATTGGAATGTGTGGAGAGTGCGTTAAACATTAATGGGAATGAGGGAGTGTGGAGAGGTGACGAGTTTATGGCGAATTGCAATATTAGTTTAAGGCTCTATGAGTCTTGCAAGGAGTTGAGTCAATATAGTTTTAACGAGTAGCTTGAGGATATTAATTGTTTGCGCGAATATATATGTAGGTACTTATTGACTTTTAGAGCTAGTTTAGACCTAATCAAAGAGACTGTAAAAATCGACCTATACGTACGTAGTGATTTTAGGCATTAAATTTTGGCTTATCATGTGTTAGGTTAGATTTTTCTGGTAAATGAGAAATCGACATCAAAGCTTAGAAAATGGATGGGCCAATGTATACCAGTTTAACCTACAGACCTAACCCTATACTATTTTAACATTCTTATGAACTAAAAAATTAATTTAAGAACAATCGTAGTCAAAAAATCTCAACCAAGGGCCTATCCGCTAACGCAATCCATTCACAGGCAACATTAAAAATATTTACTTCAAATTCTGGTTATCTGCAACTTCGGTATAGATCTCCAATATCGAATAGCTCAAGGCAAGCGCAATGTCTGTTGTCCCTCGAGTAACTGGGAATGTTTTCAATGTGTGCGATCCTTTGGCATAAGCATGATCTCCCTAAATGTCTTTCCAGGAGCTTGGATTTCGTATGCTAGTATTGTTTTCCATCATCATTTTGGCATGCCTCATCGTCGGCTGCACTGCGGATTGGTTTCCATACAAGGGATTGTCTACAATTCTCGTTCGGGGATCTTTACTTGATGTCAGTTGAAATTGGAATTTATTTACATTTCGCCTTAGGAATTAGTTGACGAATAGCTGGAGTTTGTTCGTTAGAAAGTCAATCATCAGTTAGATCTCACAGCATACAGCAGTACAGTTACATCTGCGAGAGTGTTCCCAGCAAAGTTAATGTGACCCGAGAGCCAACACAAAATAACAATGCAGCGGTTGGTGAAATCACATCAGCTGTTTTGCATTATAAAACCAATTCTCCTGAATTCTCCCGAATTCTCCTGAAGCTGAAAGAATCATTGTATAGGATGATCAGGTTCGTAGAGTGCCCGCTACAATGAACGGTGAGGAAACCCTCTAAAAGCTACAAACTGACTTTTACTTAGCCCGATATATTTTTTAAAATTATTCCTCATTTCATTTCCAAGTAGATATTTGGCCTGTTAGTAGCCCAGGAAGGGGGAATTCCATTATATCTAAGCATAAATATAATGTCCGACAAGACCTAGTATCCAGCAGAGACTAACCAAGCCGGTTCAGTTTCCAAAGACTTTTCCACACACACAGAGGAAAAACATGGTTGTCCGAATAAGATTACGATTAAACATGTTACGATTAAACCATCTTCAAAATACGTAAACTTTATATTCAAACCGATCATCATTTGATTGAATATCCAATCATATTATACTATTGCCTGTATCATATTTTGATCTCTGAAATCATTCGCTTTGTCACCCCAACCATCAATGATCGCTACAATCATAATATTATTGTAGCAAAGAAGGTATGATCTCTGCGATCATGCTTCAATCATATTTGTTCTGTTTCACTAGACCTCCGCTATTGATGTTAGAGTCTAAAGGTAAGATCTCAAGATTGGCACAAAGCGCTGATAATTGTGTTTAATTTCGGCATAGTGGGGCAATTGTCTAAGGTCCCACAATTAAGGCTTGAGCCGCCTGCTTGTTGGACAGAATATAATTTCTTTGCCTACTGTAATTCTATCAAGGACAGACAGAAAGATGTATAGGGAGTGTATATTTTACTTTGCTTTGCCTACAACATCTCTTTATGGGTAGAATGATCTAAGGTCACTCAGTGGACATGAATAATAAATAAGAATTATAAACTAAATTATGGCAGAGACTTATCCAAACAAGTCTACCTAATTACCTGAAAATATATTGTCTTCAGCCCATCCAATGCAATTTAAAGCTAATACACTGAACCACCTTCCAATAGCGCATGTTAAGTTTGCACATTCTACCATCAAAGGCTCATAAATCATATTTCCCAGACATATGTTTGGAATTTTCATGGACAACAAACTACAATGCGAAGAAGTTAAATTCCAAAAGGCACCTTCTCTCATCATTCATTCATTCATGCGAAGCTTCCTAGTCTCTCATAGCCTAACACATTACACGGTAATGGTCATTTATGATTTGTGCCCAGATAAGCGGCTTTGCGAACAAAGCAAGTGGACCAGAGTGAAGGCAAGGGAAAAGCAAAAGTACGCCACTCTTAAGACGGATTAAGTGTGCTTAAAAAATGAGAATAGCAACAGTTAAAAACCAGCAGACGAAAAGAGCACCATCACCAGCAGAATATAATGATCAAAATAGCTGCAAGACATACTAACAGACTCTTACCTAAGCCCAGTTAAGCTCATTTTGGCCAAAGCATCAATAGACGGGTGAGAAGTACACACAAAAAAAACAAAAAACGAAAAACCCAAATTGAAATAAATAAATAAAATGCCATCAGGTAAAATGAGTGGAAAATATAAAACGAAAATAAAGTTAAAAGCTTTTTTTTCATCTCCTCCGATTAAAAGTGTAACTTTCTGCCTCAGAAGGAGAGTTCAAAGCGGGTTAATGGTGAGTGCCAAGGGGGGTGGCATGGGGGCAGAAAGATAAATTTAAACGCTGACTAATTTAATAACGTTTGTTGGTGTTGTTGTTGTTGTTGTTGGTGGCTGGTTTGTTTATTTTGCCATATTTGCGCGCACAATTTGCAAAAGTTAATGAACTGAAAATTTCGCACATGTTGCAAATTGTATTCGCCATTTTGTATATTTACTCGGGTTTTTTTTTCTCGCTGAGGATTTATATTTTTAAATGAAAGCATTTCCAATTTGATATTTTTAGCAACTAAAACTGAAACAAAAACGACGACAGTTCATCAGCAACGTCAGTCAGTCAGTCAGTCAGCCGCATACTCGTGTCAGCGTGAATGTATGGCACATCAGCGCACTCATCATCATCAACAGTTTCATGATGTGATGTGATGATGATGATGATGATGATGATGACTGCTCAGTATATAGAGACGACAATGACATGAAAAATACATTTCACCCAAAAACCAGTTGTAAACTCTAGTGTGTGCGTTTATTAATGTGTGTGCGTGTGTGTGTGTGAATGTTTGTCTGCCTGTTATATTTACTACAAAATGTCGGGGGGGCGGACCAGGCATTTGCCGTAAAGTATTTTTACCAGCTGCTAGCCCAAGGGGCCATTTCGAATCTCCACTCACAACGTGTATGTATGTGTGTACAAAGAAGAAAATAACTTCACTGATTCCATGGAATTCATTCACTTCGAAAAAAAACTGAAATTTGATTGATTAACTTTTGGGTAACTCAGTTAACTTCATTCTACCCCTCCAACAAAACGTATAGACGAGTGAGTATATTGAAAGGACTCGCGCGACAACATCATGGCTTGATTTAAGGGTTGCAATGTACAATTTAATAGTTTTCTTTTTGGGTAAGTCACGTTTCAATCACAAATTTGATTTGAACTTTTCGTATTTTTTCTGCACTTATTTATTGTAAGTGAATAGTCAAAGGAACTCTACTACTCCTTCTCGTAAAGGTCCTAATCATATAAGGATGAGAGGAAAACTTTAATCAAAATATGTGAAAAAACAGAAAGGCATGTCAGCGTCCATGGTAGGCGAATACTCACAGTAAACTCTCTTTTATATATTTAAACAAAAATTAATTTATTTAAAAAAAAAACTTTTCCTTTTGTTTTTTTACTAGGGGATGCCCGAGGCTTCACTCACAACTTTTTCATTTCCAAGCATAGTCTATGAACAATTTCCTAGTAGATTACAGGTAGTAATATGTTCCCCCAAATGTTCTTTGATATCTTCTCCCATAAGTCCCCCCATTTGGTCTCCTATATTTTCCTCAATAAGTTAACCTACACATATTTTCCCTCATATGTTTCCTCAAAATGTTCCTCATAAAATAAATTAAAAAAAAAATGTCCACTGCAATCGTTAATCTTTTGTGTCAGTCTGATTCCGTGGTGGGTGATAGTACCTTAGGTTCCACGAACCATGCCCCTGTCAATTCGTCGTCTGAAATGCCTTACTTCGTGATGTGCTTCCTCAGTCAGCAGTGACCAGTGAGGAACCCCTATTGAAAACGAAGGCGGTTTTTGCTTAGCCCTATGCAAGCCGCAAACCTCTTCTTGTTACACTTGTCAAGCAGAGATTTGGCCTGTCGTAACCCAATAAGGTCGAATGAGTAATTATTTCTGTATGAGCCCCTACACCGCAGAATGGATCAGGCCCAATGAGAGGCATAGCTGCTTATTTTCTTACAAGCTCGTCTCTAGTCTCGTTCTCATCCACAACGACTTGTCCTGGAAGCCAGTAGTGCGTAGTTTTTCGTGGCAGTCCCCCACCTGATATATTCTAGCCAATTTATCCCATCCAAACCTCCCCTTCATATGTTATTCACGAATTGGCTTAACTCACTCGTCCGCAATATAACGAATTAATGAATCTCATTGGAAATTGTATAGGAGATACGCCAGTTCGTGAAATTAGTGAGGATATGTTGACAAAAATTCACAAAATTTCACACATTTTTTTTGATATAGGAAAGGCGGGCGTGGCCAATTGCCTATGTTCTTTCCAATGGAATAAATAACCATTTTATAGTACGCTGAAATCGGTTTACGTGTGTGTGAATTACTTCCTGGTAATTCCTTATCACTGAAAATGGCGTGGCACCACTCCAATCCCGTACACTTTGAAAGAGACTGTAGATAATTTTTCCACGGACCCATGAATCCAATTTCTTATATTTAGCAAGCATTCTTCCCTGACAGCCAGGTAATTAATACAGTGGGAGTGGCACCGCTAAAAATCCGTAGATATTTGCAATTGATGATAGAATAGATAGAGTAAGTCGTGGACCAAATTAGTTTATGATAGGCTCGTTCGGAACTGATTTATAACAACTTCCATTAGCCCAATCCCGTCGGTACGTGACATGAAACTGAGAGCAAATATTTAAAAGGAGGAAATATTGAATTGTTTGAGCGGTGTCAAGTCACATCCATTTATATCCCGGGCAACTTCTAGGACTCTGTAGTATAATTATACAAAATTTTTAGTAAAATCAGTTAGAAGTTTTAACATGAAGGCAGACCAAACAAACAGCTAGACGGACACTGAATGATATTAATATATAGAATTTATTATTTCGTACTTCACCATAAAATATCACCAATGTCAGCATAAATCATCCACACCCACTATTCGGTGCCAGAGAGACACACCATTGTAAATTTAATTAGTTCACTTGAGCAGACAAACAAATTTTCAAACTATGCGTGCGCCATTCCTGCATATGTTCGAGTGTATGCGCAAAAACCGCTGTCAATTGCATACGTCACACCATTCAGCGCTGCACGTATGACTCCACTGAAAATAAATGTCAATTTGTTTTAATCAAATGTCTTTGCGTTGGAGCAACTGTTTGTATTGTTGTTGTTGGCTTGCAGGCCGTCCATGAAACCTATGCCTGTCATGTCTGTCTGGCACTCCTTTCACCTTTCGTTCGTTCGTTCGTTGATTTACCATGTTTGTGGTATTTTTCGCTTTCGGCGGAGTTACGAAAACTGTACGACGGCCGCTTATATCGCTCGTCCACACCTTATGCTTGCAAACGTTCTTTGCTTCACTGTTACAATTTACACCGGAAGCTGTGCATAAATCAAACTAATTTCTCCGGGGAATTCCTCAAGCATTGCCACTACTCGAATGCAAGCAGCCATCCGTCCATCCAACTACGTACAAATGTATTTGTTTAGATGTTTGTGTGTCTGCGTATGCCTTTGAGTGCGTCCATTGAGGCATGATCTCCCTCTGCCACCACGACCATTTCGGTTGCCATGAATAGCTTCAAATTGAATTTCGATTGAAACAATTGTTCAAACGTTCTCCAGCTTCTAACTTCAATGTCTCCTGCTCATTATTCTATGTATGTGTGCGTGTGACTGTGTGTGTGTGCGAGCTTTCCACATATTTTCATGTGTTCAATTTGAGTTATTCAGGGAATTGCGCTGTAAGTGTGTCTATGTGCTTTGCGTCTTCGACATTTCTCAAATGCTTAATTTGGCTATGATGCAATTTCTCTAATTTATAATGAATTTCATATTCAATCTGGGACATTTTCGAACAATTCCAAACATTTGTATACACTTTCACTTAAAGTGAATTGGTCGCTTCTCTCCTTTTGTATTGTTCAACTCAAGTCTCAAGTGATTTTTCAAGATTTCACTTCATTCTTAATCACTTTACTGTCAGCATTTATTTGTCTTAGGTCCCGCTGTGGGTGGATTTCTTTTTTGTTCCTTCCCTCTTTATTTCAAAATCAACCACAACAATATAAAAATTTATTTACGCAAAACAAAACAAAATTAATGTCCTTCAGCTTGAAATGACAGTATGACTTAGAAGTGGATGCTAAAGTCTATTAAATTCAGTGGTTGCCATGAACGTTATATTTTTTATATTAAGTATTTTTTAATCATCTCCTGAGTGGATTTATTTGGTTGGAAATTATGTCGGGAACGGAATGGGAATTGAACTGGAACGAAATAGAATTGTACCGGAATAAAATGGAATTGGAACAAAATTTTGAAGTCGATCCGGAATAAAGTTGAAATGGAAACTATTTAAAATTATTGAAAAATTATCGATTATTATGGAAAAATTATCGATAATTAGGGAAAAATTATCGATGAAATATCGAAAAAAGGGCTAAAATCGATAGTATCGATAATTATGAAAAAATTATCGATTATTATATAAAAATGATCGATTATTATATAAAAATTATCGATTATTATATAAAAATTATCGATTATTATATAAAAATTATCGACTATTATATAAAAATTATCGATAATTATATAAAAATTATCGATATTTATATAAAAATTATCGATAATTATATTAAAATTATCGATAATTATATAAAAATTATCTTTAAATATATAAAAATTATCGATAATTATATAAAAATTATAAATAATTATATAAATTATGGTAATTATAAAAAAATTATCGATAATTATGGAAAAATTATCGATGAATTATCGAAAAAAATGGGCTAAAAACGTATCGTACTCTTTCCACTTTTTTTATACAAAAGTTTACTTGAGTTTTTAAAACTAATTTCAAATTCCATATTTCATCTAAATGGCAACCCTATCTCAACAAAATTTAATTAGGTTTCCTATTTCCTGCATCATTAGTCAAGTTGGACATTTATCTTAAGAGCGATGCGGCATTATGCGGTTGTATTTAGTTGAATCGGCGGAAAGGCAATTTGCTGCGGAAGTACACTAGAAGAAAAATAGCAATGAAAATGATAGAAAATTTTGTGAAAATTATGATTAATCGATTAAACATGAAGTTTGTTTCCAATAGTTTTTTTTATTTTATATTTGCTACATTCCATCTTCCTTTGTTGCAACTTGCCTTCAGCTCAAGTGTCTACTTAAACAATGTAACACAAAAAAACTTCAAATCTGCATAATATTCTCATAAGAATATTATTTTTGAGAGCAAATAAACTTTTCAATTGGTCCGAGGAAATACCTAAGGGATTGCAGCTTTTGTGAGGACTCTTCGGTACCCGCAACATTTAACAAAAATGAAATGCAATTATTTTGTGTCGATTATGCAGCAAAAGCATCCACAATCAATTGAAATCGATTTATTTCAGACAGACAGACTACCGAATTGAATTGAATGGACAGACAATCAGTCAGGTCAAATATAATCACCGACCAACGAGAACGAGAACGAGAACGAGAACGAGAGCACTTACCTCTTACCCATTCTATCCGCATAGAAAACAAACAGAATTAACATTAATGAAGCCACACCCTTTGCATACCAAAGCAAAAAATGCTTTATTATTTCAGCAAAAAAAAAAAAAGCAAAAATTGTTGCTGCAACATACTCAACGGCTGCTGCTTGTAATTTGTTTATTTCACTATTTTTGTTTAACTTTTTTTGTGTCAGTCTAAATTGGAAAATTGAAATCAACATAATGTTTGGCTATGCTGCCTGCTGCGTAAAGCATTTTGTGTGCCGTGCAGCTCAAGTACGGCGTACTATGCAAATAAGGCAAAAATAAACAAATTAAACGAAACTGAAACGCTACGACGCAAATGGAATAGAATGAAATTTCCGGCAGCGTCATGGAAATAATTTTTAATCATCATATCGACGAGGAATTGTATTTGCGAGGAATTGTATTTGATAGGACGTTCGGCAGAGGTGGCATCGACAGCTCTATGGTAACTCGCTTGTGCCTAATTGCGAAAAAAAAAAAATAGGCGCGTATAGCAAAGTTCCCACACAGTACCTTCTCACACTCCTCTGCTGTTCGGTGTATTTGCCTTGCGTATGTAAATATATACTTTATGTTATTTAAGCCCGGAAAATTTCTATTGCATACCAATTTCATTTGGCAAATTCAATAAAGCATTTTTTTTTCCTCCTACTTCTATTGGTATCTATTGTGTGTTGTGTTGTTTACCATATCACTAAGTGTATTAAATTGAGTTTTATCAAATTAAAGTAATTTCGGTTTTGTTGTTGAATATATCCAATGAATTCAATTAGCCAATAATTTTGTTATTGCCAATTTAACTCGTTTTAATTGTATCCGATTAAGTAATTCGTGCGTATAAACTTAAATGTTTTGATTAAAAAATGAGGATACAAAAATTTTAAATGGAAACAAAACAAAAGCGAAATGGCAAATGCAATTTGGATTTTTTTAATTAAATGCATTTTGCTTTGACTTTGGGGTTGAGATACAGATTGACCGTCCGTGATCTGATTAGCTTAATATCCAACACACACACACACAGGGAAATATATTAGGAGGCTTCAATAGTGGAAGCTTAATCAGAAGTTCACCCTAAATGCAATACAAGAGAACGCATAATTGAAGACTTAATTCAAATTCGGCTGCTCTTGGTGGTGCTACACTCACTTTTTCCTACGCTCACTCCTTTACAGATAGTTATAACACTGAGATCACCGCAATTACTTACGCTTACCACATAAGGTGACTTGAATGCCTTACATAATAGTGACCACCTTTCGCCACCGAAATTGAACTGCAAGAGCTTTTGGTCCAAATTCCAGAAAGATCTAGGACCTCGAAAAAAAAATCCAATGTGTGAACCGCTCAGCTTACTTCTAGTTCCTTCAAACGTACTTACCAAGCAGATGAACAGACATACGGAACCAAGGACCTCAAAAATTGTTGCATACTTTTAGTGGCAAAGAAACCAGAAAGTACCAACATTTTACTTTACGTCGATAGTTCAGTATTACTACATTATCGTCCGAAATGGCAGACAGATACACTTATTGTAGCGCCGACTAAAAATTTTGCAACTTTCTGATTTTCATGCAACAAATTTTTTATTAGCAACTAGCTTATTCCCACAGTTTCGCTCACAATAATTTTACATTTTCACATAAATGTCATTGCTCTGCCCATTCACTAATCAACACAAAATCCAAAGTATCACCGATATCCCTCGAATGGGGCCCGAGTTAAAGTTCTATACAATCACCCCTCTACCCATTCACCATTCACTACCCAGCAACAAATCGAAAAATACAACGAAATCCCTGGAAAAGTACCCGAGTTACAGAGCTTTAAAAATTTTAGGGCGGACAACAAATTTTTAGAATTTTTCATTACCCAAAACAGCATATGAAATTTCAGCGAAATCGATTGAATATTTGCAAAGCACACCTCGAACTCCCAAAGTTAATCAAAAGTCTTAAAGCCTATGTCGAGGTCAATGAAATTACCTACATTTTGATATGTGTTTCATTAAAATCGATCAAGCATTTATTGAGTTATAAGGGAACAAACATACATACAAACAAACTCACAAAGAATTTTATATAAGTAAAGAAAAGATAAAGTTAAAAATCCTTCCTTCTATCTGCCTTGGTGTCTATTCCGGGTTCACGCTCAAATCACTGAACCACTGCAATTTCGTATGGTCATGAGAATTAAACCGGGCTGCAATTGGACGGGCGTATTTGGACTGAGGCCACTCTCACCTTTTTACAAAATTGAGGCACGGGTAATAACATCTACCCGCTTCTGCAAAGTGAACTAGTTTGAGTCATTGCCACGCGCACTTTTGCCATAACGTATTACCTAGAAACGATGGGTATAGCAAAAATATACTTGAACAAAGCCATAAAAGAAACCAAAGTTAGTTTGCCGAAACAAATCTTTCTTGAGAAGGTTCAATGTGTATAAAAATTTAAATTTAAAAAAAAAATTAATAATAATAGATTTTTTTTAATTGCACGAACCCATAAGTTTCATTATTTGAGTAGTACGAATAAAATCGCATGCATAGTAGAGCAAATAAATTAATTTAAAGTGCCTTTCTCAGCTAGGTTCACAAAATGTCCTGCAATTGTTATGGAGGCAGGGCGAATTCTATTTTAAATATTTTCTCTTATTTTACAGAAGAATTTTTTTCAGCAAAATACGAGTTTTAAAGACGAACTGCTGCCATGCACGCATATATAAACTTTTTGCTAGCAAAAGCCAACATACGAAAGTGTTTACCACGCAATGGAGAAACAATAATGAAACAAAAAAATACACACACAAGCCAGTCAGCCAGCCAGCCAGCCAGCCATTGTCCGCCATATTTTTCGATCATAATTTGCGGTCGTTAAATTTGAAATGTGGCAAAATGCCACGGACGTGTACAACTCAACTCGAATGGCATTTATGCCAATTTATGAAAGCGGAATATTTGGCCATGAAAAAGGAAAAAATACAACAGCAAGTGGAGAAATGCACACAACACACATACATGTGTAAATGTTGGTTTCCTTTTGCCAGTGAGGGTAATTTCAATTTTATTACCACACGACTTTAACGTTAAGGACGAATGAACAACAACAACAACACACGCAGAATAAATAAAAATAAAATATTGAATTAAACTTTGATTTGTTGCCGAGGCATGCAGAATGTCAACCTCAACTCAGTCAATTTCCAGCGCCCACCACACACCCACTTCATTGCTGTAATGGATTTTAAATGTGACTTGGAGTTTATGGAGGATAAAGAAAATGTAAAAGGTAAAGGTAAAACAAAAAAAAGAAATACTTCAAATAATTTGTCAAAGTTTAGGGTAACGGAAAAACTTTCGTCAATTTGCAAATAAATCGCAACGAAAAAAAAAAAACGAAAATGGAATCAAAATTCACTCAAAAAAGTTTTTGGAGGCTTAACCTAGCCTCTACTTACTCTTACTTACACCTTACCACCCTCAACCAATTCGTTTTCGGTGTGAGGCGAAAACTTTTGCATTAATTTCAAACTCATGTAAAAAGTCTAGAAAACAAAATGGAGCAACAGAAAAAAATACACAACAACGTAAGAACTAAACAAAAACAAATCCCAATTATTCGACATAAATCCGCAAAAATGCCAACCAAAAAAAAAAAACATCTCCCGAAATCCTCGAATCAGAAAGGGCAAATTCGAAAATCCAATCGCGACAAAAATGTGTAACGAATAAAAAACGATAAGCAAAAAGGTGCTGCGGATTTTTCTGTAAAAAAATGTTTAGTCAATGTAAAAATGTAAAGGAAATGGTAGACAACTCTACACTGTAAGAGGACTTAGAAGTGGTTAGGGGGTGGCAGAGGCACACATACACTTTGAATAAAATTTATGAAAATGGAAAAAACAAATTCGACTTTAGCCAATACTTGCACTTTTATCTTTACGGTGTACTCATATATATTGCAATTAGTTGCTTAATATGGAATATTATCTCAAGTTATTAAGTAGACTACAGGAGAAAGCACATCCGGCTGGCCTTAATATCAACTGCATCAAAAACAAAAATAATGCACGCAGGACATATCATATCTCTGTGAGGCAAACGGTCTTTCAGGAGGACGAGTAGATGAAATACCTAAAAAGTTTTATATCTTTCAATGGCGACACTGACCTTGACGTCGCTAGCTGGATGAATAAACCTCGTAGTGCTTTTGGAATGCTCTCATCACTGTGGAACTCCAATCCGATAGCCGTGTGTACCACGCAGCAATTATACAAATCAAATGTGAAATCAGTGCAGTTATACGCCTGCAACACATGAAAAGTAACCTCAACCAACACAAGGAAGCTTTAAAAAACCATAAACGTCAAAAGCGGCCAACGGAAATGGCGTAGGAATTCGTCCAAAGTAGTAGATATCACTGTTAGAGTAGCAGATTTCAAGAAAGAGAGTATATATGATTTCGTGCATTGAACAGTAGGAATTCTACGAGAGTAGTAGAAATTTCTGTCAAGGTAGTAGATTTGTATAAAGAGTAGTAGTTTTGCATCGCATGCAAAATAACAGACAACATTTTTGGGAGTAGATTTCTTACAATAGTAGTAGAAAATACCCTTGAGGGGAGTAGAAAATTTACAACCGGAGTTGAGGAGTAGACATTTAAAAGTCAACCCGATAGTAGTAGATCTACTTCGATGGGAGTACAGTGAGAAAGATGGGCCATACACTACGGAAACCGAACAATAACCTAGCCAAACATACGTTCGAATGGAACCCGCAGGGCACACGTAGAGTTGGTAGACCTCAGAAAATATGGAAGTCAAGCGAACTCCCAAGATAAAACCTGACTCCAGCCAATGGCCTACACAAAGTTGAAGGGTCATAATGATAATGATTAAATAGAAACTGAAGCCGTTAACGTCGCGTTTACATTGCCCAAACTACCAAGCGAATTTTCATCCTTCTCGGACACCGTTCGATCTTTTGGTTTGAATCCAGTACGAATCTGTGTGGAAAGAGCATTAACCCTAGCTGAACAATGAAGATTTCTGCCCGTTCGGACAATTTTAACGCGACATAAGACCTGAGTTGAAGCCACCAAGTGCGTTTATGGCCAATTTTTGGGAGAATCGTGCCAATTATGATTAAAGCTGGGTCCTTGAATTTTTGGTTGACTGATATCAGATGGGAGTACAGCATATATCGATACCTTAAAGCACAACCATCCTATGTCTATTTTTTCTAAACTCTAGAAAATGCAAAACAAGTTTTCAAATTGGTGTTTTATATGGAAATGGATTTTAATTTCCCCATTTTTGAAATCACTTTCATTATGATTCCTATAAACCACTATAGCCTGTCTGATGCAGCTTCTTCTCAGGAATCCAAAAATGCCAAAAACACGATTTTCATGAAAACGGACATAGGACGATTGTGCTTTAAGGTATCGATATATTGAAGTGCAACCCTAACTGCCATTTTATCGAAGGCTTATACTATTTACACTTTATCGCTCATCTAAAGACGTTTACAGGCTGATTTAAGAAGCATTTTTGTTTATTAAAATACCGAAATCACTATGAGAAAAATTCCCAGTGTACATTTTCGAAATAAAATTGCTAAACCAAATCTGCTTTTTCATTTCGTAATCCGTCGAAATGTTGTTAGTTTAATTTTAAACCAAAAAAGAATCGAGTGCAAAAAAGTGATGCCCGGAACGGAAAACAGGAATAAAAAAAAACCCCCGAACGTAAAGTAAATCGCAAAATGTCGAAATGGAAAAAGTTTTTTGTCACATTGCATAAATTTCCGTTTTGTTGCCAGTTTGTAGAGTTTTAAAAAACTTTTTGCTCTTTTGTTGCCTTGCCGCTTTTTGTATTTTTTGGTTGTTGCTGTTTTTTTTTTGTGTTTTGGGCGATACTCGTATATATTTGATTTGCACTTTTGTTTTTGTACAGCTTCCCAATGGCTTTACAACTGTATTTCGGATGCATGAGTGTTTGTGTAAATGTGTGGGAAAGTACCTACAATAAATACTTTCAAGCACACACACACATACACTTCACTGAGAGCATCGATTTCCGTTTCCGTTCCATCGGTGTGCTTTATGTTTGAGTATGCGTGGCTGTGTGAAAGCACGTGACACGAATGAAAGGATCTTCTTAGTTGTGAAATTTTCTTATTTTCCTCAGTTGATTTTATATAAAATTAAATTTTTGCAACCTTCAATTTTATTGATTAATAAATGAAAGAAAGTTTCATTTTAAACTTAAAAATTTTTCACTTTACTTAACCCTGTTCCCCTTTAAGGCATATTAAATAATATTTTTCCTCTAAAAACCAAACATGCCAGACTCAACCCTCCACTTGAAATGCAAATTGAGCGTACCCAAGCGCATATTTTCATATTTCTCCCTCGGTCACCCACATAACCTCCCTGACCGCTTTCACGTCACATAAAGCAAAGAATTGTCAAACAAAAACCGTCAACGCGCAGCACATTTGACTGCAGCCGGAATTGCAGGCAACACATTTGAGAGGGAAATAATGAGAAGACAAGCATACGTCCAAATGGCAGATAAGAAAATCAACCACGCCACACAAACTGCGTCAAACTGTCATTTGCCAGTACCAACAGAGTGCAGAGTAAGGCAAACGAAAAAAAGGAAAGAAAGAAAAGATGATAGTAAAAAGAATGAAAAAAGGAAAGAATCAAACAGCCGGTGTTGAGCATTTCAACAATAAAAAAAAAAAAAAAAAAATTAAAATTGAAAAAAATATTCATGTTGGTAAAGACAAAGCCACCAACCAGCCTCGGCATAATTCACAAAGCATTAATGTCGGCCAACGCATCAGCATAAATCCATTAAACGAAATGCGTTCTGAACTTTTCTTCCACGAACCAAGTAATGAAATAAAATTAATGCGCTGCAATTAACCGTTGCCGCTAGACGCTGTTAAACCCTGTGCCCATTCCACAAATTAAACATTTTCAATGCGAAACTCGTCGAAGCATAAATAAATCAGGATATATTAAAAACCATTAAAAGGAACTCACACACACGCATACACATTCAGAAGCAAATGTGTACATTCGCCACACTTGCTCGTGCCACACTTGCCCAAGCAAACAGACAGTCTTACGCATATTCTCGCCTCGCCTCGCCTTGCCTCTGCTCATAGTTAGTGTATATCACTTTGTTCGCCGCAACACGCGTTTCCGTTTTCAGTTCCTGTACGTTTTTATTTGTACCTTTTTGTTATATTTTTTTTTTGCATGTCTTCTTCTTCCTTTTTTTTGGTTGGCATATACGCTCCAACAGCAAGTGGTAAGTGACTACCATGGCACACTCGCCAGTACGTGTTCTTCTATTGAGTATTCCTCATTTTTATCGCTATTTTTTCATTCAAATTTTTATATGAAAGTTTTGGAAGAGAGTTGCCAACTGTCATGTTTTATAATTTATTAATTTATAATTAATGAAAGCAAAATTAATTTTAATAAAAATTTAGATTAAAGAATGAATCAATTTTGAAGTGAGTATTTAAGACAAAATCTTAAATGCAACTCTGCCTATCAGGTCCCTAATTCGATTTAATAGATTCAGGAAGCTGTCAATGATCGGCCCTGTAATCTTCACATAATTATTGTATTCTACGTAGAAAAGAAAAGAAGGCATCTTGCCCCGCCGAATCTCTGAAGGAATCTCTGAGGTTTGCCAATGCTTCCGAGAGGTGGCGGTCTAACAGAAAAATGGTTTGCTGTAACTTTTCCCCGGGTAGGTATTGAACCTGATATCTAACGAACGTGACACAGAAGAGGGTAACTGCTTAACCAACTGCGCCACAGTCCCCACCATGAACATAGTTATGACTCGTTCAATTTGATTTCATAAGCACTTAATTATGATAATTAATTAATAGATAACTAATTATTTTAGATTTCACTCTAAGTAATTGATTGATCGAATAATCTATATTTTCTACTAAATTAGATATATAAAAATTTTTAATAATTTTTTTAAAAATAATAATTAATTAAATTTTTCCAATTAATCGTGTACAAAAAAAAAATATAAAATCAAAGAAAGGTTGTCTAAATATAAAAAAATACATGGCAATACTGCATAACAATAACAACGCTCCCAGCGACTAATTACCCCACAAGATGTTACAAGACTCGAACTAGAGTCCTTTGTGCAGACCAGCCAACGACCGACCATCGAACCACAATACGAACTTCAGGGTATTTTTTTGTTGGTTCTTTATCAACTTGATATTAGACCATTCCCTGGCTTTCGTCAGTCTCTCCAATGCCTTTGTATCATAATTTACGTTTTTCGTATATACATTTTGCTATTAATTCATCTAATTATGGTATGGCAAATTAATGAATGTGCTGGGAACGTGAGACATGATGGCATAGTGGTGGCAGACGTGTGCCTCACGTGCTCCAAACTAATTGAGCAATAATGGGCAAAAAATATAACCAAAAATCCCTGCAGTGAAATGAAATGATTTCGATAGCAGTAAGGAGTTGGTTGAGCAACTTCACTAATATTTAACTGAATTCGAGAAGTAAAGGAAGGCAAGAGTACACTTTTAAGTAGTAAATTTAAATTACATTTAATTTATTATGGTTGAAGACATTTGTCAAAAACAGTAGCCAACAGATATACACATACACACGCGTATATTACACAGAAAAAAGGATTAACAACAATTTGTATTGTTTTCTGGGTTGGCAAAGCTCCTGGGATTGACACAGCTGAAATCAGTATCGCAAAACCAAAAAATAACAAATCAAATGAGATGTTCTTGGTTGTTGTAGCTGTAGTATTTGTTGTTGTTCTGCTTACAAGGGATTTGAAAGTCTTAAATTCAGTGGGTGAACAAAAAAAAACAATAGTAGAGAATGGCAGGGCACCCAAACCAAAGTAATATGTGAATATGTCCTTTGATCCCTTTTACCAGTCTTTTCCGTGTGTGTGTCTGCTTATATGCCGTACTTTATAGTGTAGATACGTTTTGCTCTTATACCTCACAAAGTATATCTCACACACACATACACACCAACTATAAACGAAGACTGAAAGTAGAAAAAAGTTCTTAAAATAAATCCAAACAAATAAATCAGACGTGAAGCAAATCGAAAGGACATTGATTTAGTTGTTGTGTTTTTTGACCAAATAAATTTGCAACGATTTGGTTTGGTTAGTGTTTAGGTTGGGGTTTGCGATTGGGTTTCACGTTGGGTGTAACAAAAAAAGACTATTAATGTGAGGTCCTTTTTAGAGCGGAACGTGACAGTGGACAAAAAGGATTTACAGTTGTTAAAGCAATTAGGACTATTGTGTTCGGTACTTAAATGACTAAATGACTTAGAGCTTAAAAATCCTTTTTGTATTTACAAATCCTTTTAAAAAAAAACCCTCAAAACCCCTCAATTTCTCTGTAAATTAAATTGCCCAGATTCGGCTTGTGGTTTTTTTTTCTAAATCAATTTCCAAACAATTTTTTTCCCTATTTTACAATTTTCATCCCAGTGTATTTTTCTATACAATTTTTCTATTATATCCTTTAGCTTATATTTCGTTCATGTCTCTGTGTGTATGCTGGACGAAAAATCGAAATTAAATTTATTTTCTAATTTAAATATGCCGGAGGCTAATAGAAAAAATATGACAACAATGCAATAGGAACAGCCACATCGACGAGTAGGGTTTGCTACACATTATTCAACCATGGCTGCTACTAGACATTGTGTAGATGGCAAGGAGAGTATAGCAAAATGAAAAAGGACACAATATTTTTATAAATTTCTATATTACACAAATGAAGCAACATTCTAAACTGCACACCCACATCTATTCGTTTCTTCTAAACCACAGAAATGGTAACGAAAAATGTTTTTTTTATTATATATTTTTTTCAATAAATTTTTCATAAATTTTACTTCAAAATGTGGTTCTTTTTTTCGCACTACCATTACACAATATTGATGAGCTTTTTGTTGTTGTTGCAATTGCTGGTATAGACTCAGACGTTCCTTCTTGCTTATGAAAAATTGCCACAATTTTATTATTGCGTAGAAAATGAAGTTGTTTTCATTTTTTGTTTACCATGCTGCTGCTCTACGTCGTCGTGTCCTTCTGTATATTGTTCAGTCTATCATTCAATTTGGTCGCAGTTGTTGTTGAACATGTACTTTCTTTGGAGAATTTATATATTTTTCGCATATCATTATTTAATTTTGTTCGGTTTTAGCACAGTGTGCTGCCAAATTTCTGTGAAGGATCTTAAGAATTTAGAATTGTTTCCATTGGTCATACGATAAGAATATTTTTACAAATTCGTCACACTGTGCAATATAAAATTCAACTAATATAAAGAACATTGTTCGAACTTCGAGGGCTTTATTTTGAATTGGTCTGCAGACTGATTTGTGAGAAAAGTGCATACTTGAATGGTCGATTATGCAGATATATAAGGCCAAAGGTAACATTTCTGTTTATTTTTATAAAACTCTTCGTGAGTATGTAGCTAAGGTACGACGATTAACCCAATACATATGGTTTGTCATTCGGTCTCTTTGGTTGGTGCCAGAGTGGCAGAATATAGTCTGCTCAATTGACTTCATATGATTGGATTCAGATTTCTTTGAAATTGCGTATAATTTCTGCGCATTGTTGCAATCGTGATACCTTAGCTTATGTGTGTTTGTTCCCTTATAACTCCAGAGATACTTAGCCTATTTGAATGACTGACATATCAAAATGTTGGTAATGTCATTTGCCAGGATGTTCAAAGTGGCCGCTTGAGGTGGGCGTGGCTATAATGCTATAATTCATGTTGTAATTCATGCTCTGTTTTGCTGAATTTTTTTATATGGTATTGGTTTCATTGTGAAAATATACCTGGCCCGCCTTCTGCTATGTCCCTAACTTTTTTAAAGCTCAAAAACTCTGATCCCATTAAAGACGTGAAAATACAAAATTATTGCAAGCGAAACCGTGGGTATAAGCTAAAAATATTATATGATTCAAGTATCTGCTTAATCTGTCTGAGATAAAATCTTGTATTTTCTGAGGTGTGTCATAAGCTTACAATCATAAGCTCTGTATCATATGTCATAACATACCTAAACCCACTAATTACTAAAGTGACTTATAAATTTTCTGAATGTCTCCTACCCGAGTTGGTGTATTTTCCAAAAAAACTATTACGCTAATTCTGTCAGTACAATTTAGCAAATAAATTGTATAATTCCTCTGCTCGTAAGAATAAAATCCAACCAACTTGAAGGTTCCACCCACCATTATGCAAATGCACTCATGAGTGAAACTGAACAAATTAAATTCACATGCATCTTCGCACTCAACTTGATACTACCGCCCCCCCATATACGCGCTTGCCATCTTACACACACAAAACCTCAGCATAATATCTTTTAAACCATTTGAGCTACGACCAACTAACAGAGGTTGGTGTGCCACACAAACACACACACAAATACACAGAGAGAGAGAGATAGAATTAAAAGAGAAGTAAAAGAGAAGACATCACGATTTACCTACCAACGTCTTCGTTTTGGTTTTCCTTGGTTGGCAGTTTTTCTTGTGGGTTTTCTTGTTGTAATGCCCTTACCATTGCACTGTGTTGAAGATGATCTTGCACCCACCAAAACTATCAAAAGACCCACTTTAGGTGTGTTCATGGTCTGGTGAGTTCGAAATAAGTTTATTTCCTTCTTAGTCGTCGTTTTGCTTTGCCCTTTGGATGATTGTGGTAAAATTCAGTAAATTGCATGAAAACTCCAAAAGGTTACCTACTTGCATAATTGTGAGCATAATTTGAGTGGTTTTTGTGAAGATTCTCAACGAGATTTTCTGTAAAATGTAATAAGCTGATTACATGTGAAGCGAATGCCCCAAAAGTATGCAAATTTAATTGAATTTATTGAATTGCCAGTATGAGTAACTTGGAATTGTGTTTGAGGCTAAGAATCAGGATGAACTATGGACAATTTTTGGCATTATTTTGTCGCTAAAAGTATGCAATGAAATTCGTATCCTGATAATAACTTACTTTCCTCTAGGGCTATGAGATTAAATGAAGCAAAGTAATTTTGGTTTCATGTGATTCATCATCAACGTTTTAAGGCTTTTTCATTTCTCACTTTCTCTCTCAAGTAAGTAATGAAAAATTATTTTAAAAAATCCCTAAATCCGCGCTTTCTTTTTAATAAATCACTTTACATTAAACCCAAAGCGCTTAGGCACATCAACGAACTCATGTGGGTAGTTTATGACAAGCCACAACTGTGGAAGCCAGTGAACAAGTAAATTGCTTTTGTCCTTTAACGCCTACTAAAGTTATTGTACTCCGGTTGTGCATGATGTGGTTGGGGAGTTTAATTTTACTTTTGTTGTGTGGATTTTCAAAGAATTTTCACTGAATTTCCTCCACAGGGCTTACAAGGATTTCATGCCAAAATATCACAAATTAACATATGAAAATAAATAATTTAAAAGTAAGCTGCTGGTACCATATACACAAATACAGACTCAAATACAGTATTGTTGTTGTTAAATTATTTAATTTTCTAATATTTCAGCCACTGACCAACAATAGCTGTGCCACCTCACCTGCCCGTTTCATATAAAATAATAGAAAAATATGGCAGACATTTGGCTTTTGTTTGTATCTTTTATTTTTGTCTGTCTGCTTGTACGTCCGTCCGTCCGTCCGTCCGTCCGTCCGTCCATGTGTGCTTGTTTGTTTGCTTTTTGTAATATCCTTTTAGTAATGTTTACCAACAAACATCGACTGGCTGGCTCTATAAGCCTGCTATTATGACACTTAAATAATACTTTGTGCTAAGATGGTTTCTTATGCCCGCACGTGCATGTGTAGTCCATAGGAGACTACAGTCTAGACAGCAGGGATTTTCTAGTAAATTGCTCTCTTTTGTTATGCTTGTAATGGCCAAACATGTTGATAGGAAAATAAAAAATAATAATTTGTGTTATTGCAGGTAAATTGAATTATAAAAAAAAGCAAACAAACAAGAAAGAAGCTTCACAGACTAGTGGCCTTTTATAGCTTTTGTATGGCAGAACATTCTTCGGGAGAGACCTGTAAAAATGTCAAAACATAAAATATAAACCTCAAATCGTCCTTAGTAACGCTATGGCGCAGTAAATATCATTCAGACTCCCAGTAAGAAACATTTTTTAATCTCAAATATTCGTACACTTTGACTATTCTACCAATTAGTCATTTATATTATTCCTCTTAAAACTATTCATACGACGTGTAGGTACATTTTACACAATCATTAGAAGCTTACTTCAAGGCATAGATAGCAACTCCTTGGTGCAATTAAACCCTTGCTGACTACTATGAGTAAGCATATCATTTTCAAATATTTTAACTACAAGCTTAAAAGCACAAATATTCAAATGCTTATATAAGCATACATCAGCCTAAAAAGTAATTAATAATAAATGCAGGATATGCTAACAGGACAGAATAATTTAGAGAGAATATTTACAGAAACATGAAAAGGATATATTATGTGTGTGTGTGTGTGTTTGTGTGGTGGCAAAAGTGTCTAAGACTAAAATGGCAGTTCAAGTAGTTAAATTTCTGAGTTGGTAAATCCTTTGCAGATAAACGTTGACGTAGACGATGACTATGACTAGGAAATTTATGCTCAACAAAGACGTTGTCCTTTAGATGAAGTATCGTTTCTCGTAAACACAAAATAAACTTTGGGCTTAATTTTGAAAAAATTTGTAAACCCTACACACAAAGTCTGCAACGGTATATTGATTTTCTCACACTCTTTGGGAATGCCCAAAAGAAGGTGTGGCAGGTATATGGATCAGAAAATGAAAATTATCGATAAATATTGATAAAATATCGATAAATTATCGGAAAATTATTGATAAAAAATCAATAAATTTTCGAAAAATTATCGAATAATTATCGATAAATTTTCGAAAAATTGTCCGTTAAATATCGAAAAATGGTCGATTTTCGGTCAGCCCGAATTCTCTTACTAGTTTTTATGTTTTGTATTTTATTGAAGACTGAACGGATTTTCTAACCTATGGAAAAATTATCAAAAATTTATCGAATTATAATTAAAAAATATCGAAAAAAATAAAAAATATCGAAAAAATTGAACAATTATCGAAAACATGAGAAAAATTAATCGAAAATCAATCGAAAGTTTATCGAAAAATCATAGAAATATAATTGCAAAAAAATTTTGAAGCAACCAAAGAACTATTGAAAAACTATCGAAAACTATCGAATATTATAAAAAAATTATCGAAAAATTATTTAAAAAATGATTGTGATAATATAAAAAATTATCGAAAATTAATCGGTATAGGTATCGAAAAATTATCGAAATAATATTGCAAAAAATATATCAAAACAATCTAACAATTATGGAAAACTATCGAAAAATTATCAAATAGTTATCGAAAAGCAATTGTAAAACTATCAAAAAATATCGATAAAAATTTTAAAATTATCGAAAAAATTAGGAAAATTAATCGATAAATAAGAAGAAGAACTATCGAAAAAGTATCGATATAAAATTGTAAAAAAATATCAAAATTTTTTAAAAATGTTGGTTAAACTATCATAAATTAAACAATTATCGAAAAACGATTGTAAAACTTTCAAAAAATATCAATAAAATATAGAAAAATTTTCGAAGTAGGTATTAGACTAGTACGTGTAGGGTATGATAGCTTCATTCTGACCGAACACCAAACACTGAAGATATTTCTCTTTCTAGTTTTAATATTATTTATGTTCTATTTTCTATTTTACTTAGATCCCAAGGCTATCATGAACAAGAAACTACCATTTGTGATGTGTATAAGTAATTTAAGTGGAAAATTTTCATCATACATATGTTTGTATGGCGACCAGACCTTTTCTTCTACTTGACCAAGCCACACAAAGTTTTTGCTTCATGCTCCAGACTCCTTACCAAATTATGGTAATAAATCTTATTATCTTGAATATATTTCCACTTGATTGGACAAACGAATTCGTTGAGCGGCTTCTGGAAATTTATTGAAGCTTGAACTACTTTGCATGTTTCACTACACCACTCATGGCCAGTAATTTATGAAAATCTTTTTAACTAATTTTTCAAATGAAAACTAAATGAATTCAAGCAGTCCATGTCCATTAAATCACAGAAAACATTTACCCAAAATCAAACGAAAATTCATGTCAACCACACAAAATGCAAGTAGTCACACGCCCAAACCAGAAACTACCACCGCGCACATGCATGTAAGCTCGTGTATGTTATATAACATATCATGTATGGTCTCCTAAAATTTCCGAAGTTAAATACAAAGTCTATTTCGCCCCAAAATGCAATATTTGCGAAATGTTTTGCATACATGATGAACGGACAGACGGAGTGGAAGCGAAGCGAAAACGAACGTTTCCACAATTGTCAAATATTTCAGGAACATTATTCATGACCTGAAAATTTGTGAATTTTCAAATGATTACAACGTAGACAGAGGGACAGACAGAGGAAACAGTGATACAATATACACACACACACACACACATACATATGTATATTCCACATACAATATTCAACTACTACGAATCTAATTAAAATACCATGACTCTTTGCTTATTCTATGACTAGGCTGTGTGGTATCAGTGACAGAGAATTGGACAGAAGCTGGTAGCATGTAATGCATATAACAAACAGTATCATATATGCAGACTGCCTATGTGTGTGTGTGTGAATGTGTTTAGCATCTGCTGTAAGTATGTTTGCATGGATTCAGTTCGTCCAACCGTTCATTCCAGCGTAAAATTATATGCAAATATATGCGAATTTGTGGTGGTGTTGGCGGTGGTGATGATGATAATGATGATAAAGGTGGCCAAGTCCAACTTCACTCACAGTCAAACACTTGACAATTGTATGTGCGCGTGGGTGTGTCTAATAGGGCGTGTGAATAATTTAGGCTCACTGGGCGTAACATTTCCAGCGAGTGTATGTGTGTGTATGTGTTGATATTGTTACTTATAGGATGGTATGCATAAGTGTTTGTGCATGTGTACATTTGTCAACTATTGACGGTTACCGTTTATATGTATAAACAGTTTCCGTATTAACATTCTATTTGCTGTTACTGCTTAACTCCAACAGGAGACACAATGAGGTCATGTCTCCTCCACGGTATTCTCTTTTCCCTATCTATTCTTCACTTTTGCATTTGCATCTAAAATGGAAAATTGATTTGCCCACTCAAATGTCTAATATTCTGTGTAATTTGGATATTATTGTGCAAATTTAGTTTTGATTTTCAACCGAAGCTCTAGTAGGCACTCAGCATTTATGGAATTGCATTTCTGGTTGCTCTCTTAGGGTTTCCATTTGAGTGAATTCATTTTCAGTGAATTAGAATGTATTTGTCCACAAAATGATCCAATGCTCTAAAACGATGTTAAATTAACTAAAAGTAAGTACCTCGTTATACTTATGATACCTTAAAGCGCAATCGTAATATGTCCGTTTTCATGAAAATCGAGTTTTTGGCATTTTTGGATTCCTGAGAAGAAGCTGCATCAGACAGGCTATAGTGGTTTGTGGGAATCGTAATAAAAGTAATTGAAAAAGAAGGAAATAAAAACCCATTTCCATACAAAACATACCAATTTGAAAACTTGTTTTTCATTTTCTAGAGTTTTAAAAAAATGGAAAAAAAGCAGCACAGTGGAACATTTTTATTTTACTTGGATTGGAGAAAGTTTCCAGTCAAATCGACCGTGGGATTTGAGCTCATTTTTTGCAAATGACCTTCTCAATTTTTGGTTACTAACCCGCCCACTCGTACTGATAGGATCTTACTGTCTTTCGAAAAATTCCTTTAAGTAGTTAAGCGTTCAATAAAACCAATTTCATGAACAAACTATATGTCAAACTCCCTATTGGTTAATGTTTTGAAGCAAACTACATAAATCACCCAACTGGGCGTATGAGTGACATTTTTTTATTCATATAAAGAACCACCGTTCATCTGGGATCTTTGGTTCGTTCAAAATGATCGGGCAGTGTTCCGACGGTTGTTCTGAAAAAAATATTCAGGCAGTGTAAGCGGTTGTACGAATGCAATTTCCTTTGCTCCAAGACAGTAACTAGGATTGACTTCTTGGTAGCGGTGGATTTACCTATAGGCACAGTAGGCACTTGCCTTACTAGAGGCGCTACGAATTTTAACAAAAATGTGAAGTTAAGAAAACATAGCTGCCGTAGTGGTCAGTGTCGAAAAAGACCCATAAATGACGATTCGACTGACTTGGGCATCGACAGAGAGTCAACCAGGCTTACTTTGCGGTTGGATTTGGGCCTACATTCATATAAAATTTTAATGACGCAAGAATTGAAGGCGAAGGACCATAAACAACGCCATGAGTTTACTAATTGGATGCAGGAAATGTTGGCCGGAAATATGGATTTTGGCCAAAACCTAATCTTCCCGGACAAGGCACATTTTTGGTTATTGGAGCAACCACAATCCACAAGTGTTTGACCAGTCCAATCAATGCATCCACAAAGATTGACTCTTTAGTGCGCCTTTCCATACATAATGGCATGAATGTGGCTTCAAAATAAAGCCAGAACCTATTTGATTTCTCACGCTATTGTTGTTTTATTTAAATTTTTTTCTGGTCACCCTATAGTAATGTTGTTTCCATATTCTACTTGCTTGTACCCTAAACGATTGTTCTTTCCTGAATGCTTCAGAGTTGAATTTCGACTGAATGCTTGGCTAGAACATAATTAGGATTAGTAGACGCTTTACCTATCCAATTCATCAACTGAATCGTAGCCTGGTATTTTAGTCATTTCTTCACTTCGAACTGTAACCCATAAGTCGTTAAAGGGTTTACGAAAAAAGCAACCGAAATAAATTTATTCACAAAACTGATAAGACAAAATATGTACGTAAGCAGTTTTTTTGCAAACCACATATTAATTAGGGTCAACTGAAATGATATCAAATAAATTATAAACCAAATCAAAGAAGAAGAAACTCAAATTCACATCACACACAAAGAATGCCTTTGAGGCGATTTGTCAAGCAATAAGAAGACTCCTTCAAACAAGTACCTACCCATAAAAACACCTACCAACAACAACAACGAAAAATCTGGTTCTGTCAGCACAAAACTTATTTATCACATTTTCAATTTTTACTCCACACATATCTTGGGGGTTCGTTTTGGTTTGTTGTTCTTCGAGTTTTTGCTGTTGTTGTTGTACCATTTTGGCACTAACACAAATCTTGGCACATTCCAAATGGTTTTTCAAAGGCAATGAATCAAATACAAGCACAAGAAACAACAAAAACAACACGAAGCAGAAGATTTCGAAGAGGACAATATCCTTCTGGGGATAAATATAAGTGGACAAAATGATTTATTGCATGTGAGAATGTTGGAGACTTGATTTTTTCTTATCCATTTTTTGTTTTCTCTTGTCCTCCCTTCTCTTGTATAGAACGAATCAAGGCAATTGAAAGAAATGTCATCTAGCATTCCGAAGTGATAAAGAGAAAAATGAAATAGTTGCAAACAAGAAGAAGAAAATGAATGACGAAAAAAAATCTCAACATCAACCACAAGCAGCAAATTGTTAACAAGACAGAACAACATTAAATTGACAGTGATAAAGGGGAAGGATCTGATTCCGCAAAAGGGCATCAGTTGAGAAAGATACAAACACGATATTGAATTAAGTTTAAAAGTTAATTTTCTAAGGTTCATAGTTCAAATTAATTCTATTATTCACTCACTTGCATTTTTTTTTCTCTGCCTCTCCTTGCCAGCTGTCACCTATGGAAATTCACCTAAATTAAATAATTTGATTAGGAATTTTCCAACAACGTCTGTGAGTTTCGAAAACTTTCTTCTTCTAACATAGGTTCCTGACTGCCTAATCTAATTGTTGAGTGGCATAGGTTGAGCTATAGTGTGCAGCTTCATTGTAAAAGTGTCACAGTTGCACACAAAACTCAAGTCTGTGCCACACATTGGCTGGGCTGTGAAGGTGTGAAATGTTTCCACCTGTAACTTTTCATAATTTTTCAAATTAAAATATTATCAACTTTGTTTGCTGGTGCGGAAAATTGGCTTGTCAGCAATTAGTGTATGAATATTTTAAGATTTTTTTTTTTAAATACAAGAACATTTTTAATAAATTCAGGAAAATGTCAAACTCAAATGTTACGATTTAATGAGACAATGAAACATGATAACTGTGGTGGAAGCAATACGAATTCCAGGTTTTCCAGATAAATTTCTTTGAATTTAATGGTTTTGTATTAAAATCACTCATACGCCATGTATGGCAATGTTCAAAAAAATAAATTTTCGACTGGTTTCTGACTCAATATTGTAATGGGAAAATATTATGTTTTCAGGTGATGCAAATAACCATTGACAAACTAACGGAACATGAAGAACGTTCGGATATATGATTTTTTTTAGAAAACAATGATTTTTCGATATCTTGTATTCAGAGACCTACATTTTTTGTAATTGAATACTCTAATTAAAGGAGAGATGAACGTGAGTCTTGATTAAAAATGCAGTAATCATCAATACCTTTTCAATCGGACATAAAATGAAAAAAAGCGATTTCGCAGTTTTTTGCGAAAACTAGTGTGATTATTATCGTTAACCTCACGAGGTAAGCTTTCAGTATAGGGGCGGACTTTGCCAAATTTTTTTTTCTTGACCCGCCTTTTACGTAATACTTTTATAATCATTTAACTGGTTAAATTTCGAAAGTATATTTCTACCCCCACACTCAGTGTGGCAGGGTATACTAACTTTGACACAACGTTTGTAAGCCGATAAGGTGGCGTGTCCGGTATGGAAAGGTATATATATTCTTGATCAGCATCACCCATTTAGCCGATTTAGCCCATGTCCGTCTGTCTGTCCGCATGATAGCGGTCGTAGTTTTGGAGATATCGACTTGAAACTTTGGGAACATGTTTGTCACTTCAAAAGTAAGAGCAAGTAAGAGAATCAGCCAAATCGGATAAACACTAGGGTGAGCTCCCATATAAGACAAATAAAAATAACAATTTTCACGCTTTTTTTGTTGTTGTTTTCGATAGAAATGTTTAGAAATAGATTTTCGACATGGTCCGAGCTTCCAAAACCACAAGTAGGTCAAAATGGGGTCTTGAGAACAAATTTTGTTTTTGGTGGATTTGATTGAAAATTTTTAGAAACGGATTTTCTACTTGGTACGAAGCTCCACTCCTATTAATGGCTCAAAATGGAGTCTTAAGACCAATTTTTATGTTGAGGTATTTTCAAATTTCTACTCTGTGGGGGTATTTCAGCTTCGGTATTACCGAAGATAGTCCACTCTCTAGTTTTTTACTAATACGTGTGTATTTCTTGGTAGAATGTGATTTTCCGGCGGCACTTAATGAATAAAAAGGCTTAAAATATGAGTGTTGGCTAACTCTTTTATGATATTTATGCCTAAATCCATAGAAAATTATTATTTTACTAAATAATAGTACATTGGCATACACTGCGTATGAGTAACCAAAATAGCATCACACCATTCGAGCCCTCCCCGCGAAATGGTCATAAGCGCCAAAGAGTAAATTTTGAGATAGTTTTTTTACATTTTCTTTTATGTATTTATGAAGTTAACTGTCGCTTAAAAAAAAATTAAACTCTCTATATCTCTCCCCTGCAATGCCAAAACACATTATAGAAAAAATTATGTTTTCGAGAAAAATTAGTATGAATTTCTAAGCAAACTCATTTTTCTATGAAGTAGCATGAATGTCATACGATATTTCATTTTATATTTTCCCGATGGTAACTGATTTTAAAAAAGTTTTGATGCAGAATTATTAAATGGACATTGAAGATTCAGAAATAATACATCCAAAGGAAAAACACATTATATGACTAAGACCATTTTGCGGGAGAGGCTCCATATTGCAATTAAAAAAATTTATACACACGAATCGGTAGATCTAACCGAAAAAGAGGGTTAAAAACGCTCCAACCCTCCAATGTCGGTGAGTTGAACCGATGAGAGATGGAAAATTTATTGCACCATTTTTTTCTCGGTTAAGTTGTAAATTTAAATGTGAAAAATTCACATTTAACCAACAATTGAGGTAAAAGAACTTACAATAACAACAACTTTTTCGATTATTTGAACTATTTTATGTTGAATTTTAAAGATTTATTTTACCATTTTTTTTTCGGTTAAATTTACCGACATTTTTTTTTTTCTGTGTACAATTTGTTCTAGAAAAAAGTAAAACGACCCCGATTGTTTATTGATTTAATAGGTAACCCCGGTCTATAGACCCTATTCATTATATCAGCAAATTGCGCTTATATTCTTCCAGTGTATTGATGTGTAAGGAGTTTTTTGCATATAGATCACGGCGTTCGTGGTCGCTTTGCGTCCTTTATACAGAGTTTAATGGTATTGCGATGAAATCTTTAAATTTTTGGTCCCCATATTGAATTTTGAATGATTCAACATCAAATTCCAAATCCCCGAAAAACCTCTGATACCTTTCATACTATTGCGATATTCTCAAATATCCAGAGAACGAGTGCTTAAAATAAAATATTTTTTCGTTTTTATAGATAGCGTATTCATGTTTAATGTGTTGAGTAGCAACTCAAATAAGGTATCAACTCAAATAAACTTTTTCAATAAATACTACTTCAAAACGAAATTACTTGAAATTTCTTAAATAGTTTCTTATGTCACATGTTTTCTCTACTCATACCTTAGATTAGATTTCCTTAGAAGAATTCTTCAAGTGTCCTTTGTCTGTCGTCTGTTGGTGGACTCTACTCAGACAAGTGTCCACTTAAGTGTGAATTTGATAACACTTGAACATTTTTATTATATCAATTAAACTTGTGCGCTGCTCATAACCCACACGCAATGTGAACTTAGTAGACATAAGGTGGTTTCTTTTTTCATTTTAATTTTCAGTGCAAAACACCACCACTCACCGAGACTTTGACAAGTGTGCATGGAACGCAAACTTTTGCCTTGCACAGACTGAAGATTTATAGCAAAAATCCTTTGCCAGACAGACAAACTAATTACGCACTTGATTGCGAATATGCAAGCAGGGGTGAATCGTTGGAAACTTTACCAAGACATACACCATGAAAAACAAAAAGAAAAAGAAGAAGAAGAGTAAGTAGATAAAACTTGGAGGATAAATGTGAAAACGTGAATTTGCGAATGTTATAAAATGAAATTAGTTAAATTTGTTATACGTAAAGAAGCAATGTGCAAACTTTTCTCAAATCTCGTCTAGATAATTGCCCACCCGTCAGAACTTAAGCCCGTGTCAATTAAAGAGATCATGTGGCCAGCATATCTCAAATGTAATATTTATGATGTGTTTATGTGCGGCCAGGACAACCAACAAACCAATCTAAAACGCAAAACCATCAAAAATACGACCAACACGCTTGCAAGCAATTTATGCAAAACTCTTTTGGAACTCCTCCCAAAGCGACTGCTCATTGCAACACGTTTGTCTCCTTACAAAGCCTTACATTGACACGGCAAAGTGACATTTGTGATGGCCAACGCATGCCATCGAATGTTGCACAGAAGCTTCACTATTTTGAGATATTTTCATAAGCAGGACAGGACAAAACACAGCAGCCACAACAATAACAACAACAACAACAACAAGCGAAGTAAGAGTGAAGCAAGAGAGTGTAACAAATGGACATGATTGTCCTTACATTGAATGGTGGCTGGTTCGTTGGATGGACAATCGAGCAGCAAGTCCCTGAGGTAGGTAGGGGGCACGAAAAGTGTCGTGTCCAGGCAAGTGTCATAAATTTTGGAAACATTTCATTCATTTGCGTAGACATTGTGTTTAGAACAAAAACAACAACACCAATGACAACAACCATAGCAATAGCAAATGTAAACAATTTGAAAGGTGAAATGTGCCTAAAGTGAAGTTTTACTTAGGCTTTTTGTGGTGGTGTGTGCTTTTGTTGTTGTAGTTGCTATTGGACTTGGAATTTGTCGTTAGGGCTAGATTTAAAAATTCTCGAAATTCCCTTCTGCAACATTTGACATTTGATTTGATCGCTATTCCCAGTTTGGAAATATTAATTGTTTGTTTCGAATTCATTTCAAATGAAAGGAATTGCAATTATTATAAGCCAATCTCAACGTCAATGGCATTCTGAAAGGGTTAAGGTTACAAAAATGTTTGTATATACTTTCGTCCTTTGCTTCAATCTTGATTTGAAAAAACATATAAAGTGTTAATACGGCTCCGTGAAAAATCAACCTAACAATCAAATGAAAAAGCACAAAAAAAAAGGTTCAATAAAATAAAAAGCTGCAACCCAACTAAGGGCTATAACCAGTGCAGGACTATAGACACTGAAGGCACTTGCCTCAAGCGCTGTCCTCAGAGGGGGGTACAATGTCCAAATGATTTAGAAGTTTTTACTTTCTATGTACTAAAAATACAATGATTTATGCACAAAGTTTTTTATTACTAAGCAGAAAAATTTTAAAAAATTTAAATTTTTCGTATACATTGATTCAAAGTAAAAATTGATCTGTAATAGAGAATCCTCTAAAATTCTTTACATTCCACTTGAAAAACCCCAAGTGATTATAGTGTTTAAAATCTAGCATTTAAGTCTCAATATAAAATTGATTTCTAATAGCTCCCATATGATAGGTTAACATTACATATGCCACTACAGCCGTACCGAGTTGCTTTGGTGACACAAGAGTGGTTAGCAAGTGGCAAAACATGAATGTTAAATTTTGGATCTGCACGGAGAGAAATGTTGGCTCATGATTTACGATTATGGAGTCCATAAAATTATTGTTACTTAATTACTAACTATAATCATTAATTGTGAATATTAGTCACAAATGATGCGAATTCGTACATAAACTATTTATTTTATTATTCTTGAAGAATAATTGATGATGAAACTGCACGTGTTATCATGAATTATGAGTAACTGGGTTGATTGTCATGAATTGCTGAGCAATATACAATACATTTAGACGCTTTTACAATAATGCCAGGGTAGCCGAATCGGTTAGGCGTCCGGACTGGAGAGGATGATGTCGGTTCGAATTCCGGGAAAACTGAATTTGTGAAAAAGTTATTACAAATTATTCTAAGCAAGTTGGCAAATAAAAAAGTAAAATTAAATAAATAATTAAGTAAAAAATTAGCAAATAAAAAAAATTTTAATTTATTTAATTGCAAATATGTGCTCAAATTATTATTACGAATGATTCATTTATTCTCACTTAAGCCTAAAATTATGAATTTTTAATCATAATTTATGATTTTTGTTTGCACAATTTATTCCATCTGGTCATTGATTATGTCAAAAGGGAAAATAACAATTCATATTTAAGTGGAATAAGTCAAGCAAACAAAAATCACAAACTATGATTTTCACTTTTAACAGTTCTTATGATTAAGAATTCTTGATTATTGACTTCTAATTAATGGATCAATATCGTGACTAATTTTTACTTAATTGATTCCTATAAGGCATGATTTCAGCAAGCATTTCCCTCCGTGTACATGTTCCATGCCACATTATTGCAAAGTTCTCGACAATTGCTGTGTTATGTTGTTTGGTCAGTCATTACTTTTTAGGAAATGTGCATTAGAATTAAGTTTATGGTATCAGCATTTCTTTTTGGGATTGAAATTCACGATCTAAAATTCTATTAGCGATAAACTTTTACAAATTTCTAGATTATTTATTTGGATTGAGCGTCAGAATTTCAAGGGCGTAGCATCACAATTTCAAAACAAATCTAGATTCATTTACAGAACTAGAATATGAGTACACAAGAACCTGAAGTCATATGGCAAATAGATTGCAGCCACTAAAAGTGCTCCTAAATGGCTGCTTGGGTACAGGCTTTAATTCGATTTAAAATTTTTGGCACACACAATGTGATTCTGCCTAGAGCGCTACACCCGGCCTATGGTCAGAGCCTAACCTTTTGATGTTTCCGGGTAATGTACTTCTGAACTTATAAGCTGAGATGGGAGGTGAAAGAAACTCAATAATAATAAAATTAAAAAATTTTAATTATTTCATAATATACCAATAATTTTGGGACTTTTTTCATTTATTTTTTTTTTGGGAATTATTTAATTTTTTTTGGTTAGGAGTTTTTTTTAAAGTGTTGAACTTTGGAAATTTTTAATTTACAATTAGAATTTTTTTAAGGTGTCTTTTTCGTTATGTCGAGTTTTGTTGGGCAATTATTATTCTGTTTCCAATTTTTCAAAAATCAAAAAAAAAGATAAATGAAAAATACTAAAATATTTTTGATCTATGAGTAAATGAAAATAGTAAACGCAGAAAACTTGTTTAATTGATAGACGAAAATGTAAATAAAAAACACATATTGAAATATTTTATTGAAAAATTCACAGAAATAACAAACGTATTTAGTTTATCACTAAAAGGAAATCCACAAATATTTCACATTTAAAATATTTTCATTAGCAATTTAGCAAACAATATTTCTCGCTACAAGCCTCGTGTTAATCGATTATTTTTTTTATATATGACAAAATTGCTTAAATGCATTAAAAGCAAAATTCCCAACACAAAAAAAAAAATATACGAAAAAATCCATCAGAATGTGATTGCACACGTTACTGATGTGAATTACGTGATTGAAATAAAAATTTGGTTCACTTTTTCATTTTATGTGATATTTTCGTTCTTTTGTCTTCGTCAATATTTTTTGGACCATAAATTTAATAAAATTGGAAAAAATATTAAACCAAAAAATATACAAATAACAAAGCACAGAGCGGAAACTGAAATTGTTGAAATAACTGTGTGATTTTTGTTGATTGAGCAAATTATATTTATCACAAATAACAGAAAATGACAATTTATTTTATTTTTTAATCACAATTTATATTAATTTAATTTGACAAAAAATTTTGTTTTTTTGTTGTCCACAAAAAATATTTTTCCCCATTGATTTCCCTTAGTGTAAGCCTAACCACATTTAATTTATTAAAAAATATTTTTAAATATGTGAAAAAATCCACTATTCACACAGACTGATGTGCACTAGTGCTGAATGCATTCATCACTGTCAGTAATTTTTTTAGCGACATAGACATGTTCGTTATTATGTTCGTATAATTCGCCTAAAAGCCAACATGTAACTCTAAACACACACACCCCGTTCAGAGCGAGTTATGTGAGTTATCAGTCTTCCTGTCTGCATCCGATATCATGATGATGATGATGGCTTTCAAATGAAACAACATAATTTCCCTTATAGATACTAGATAGGTACCCATGTGACAGTCATACGAATAGAAAAAAAATTTTTAAAAACCAAGCAACAACTCGAACCATTCACTCTACGTCATACCCCCAAACACACTTCGTCAATGTTCACCCTTTCTGTGCTGTGTCCGGAAAAAATATCATCAGTATGATATGCCATCTTGCTAATGCTTACATTGATATAAAGCTACTAAATTAACTCCGCATTAGTGCTGTGATTAGCATTGTATGTGTGTGTATGTGTGTCAAATGCCTGCTCCACTGCATGTTCTTCTGTTTATACACGCATTTGGCAGTTAATGTCACACACCTGTCAGATAATGTTTGTTGGCATCAATGTTGAACCCTCCTGCGAATGTGTTGAGTTATGCAAATTGTTAAATGTAAATTTAGTTTGTGCTTGTGAGTGTCTGAGACTAGGGGAGGTTTTATTCAGATATACATGACTGTTTGAGGAGTGATGTGTTCAGAAGCCGGTCAACTTCGAATTAAAATCCTAAATTTATAAAAAAATGTTTTCATTTCAAATTATTTTGCAAGTTAATACGAAGTAATCCAAAGTTGATAGTAGTCAAAATTATCGAATTCCCTTAAGATTTCGTGACATATAAGTGGTATATAGGTGAATTATGACATCATCTCTCAAAAACTAATTCTTAAAAGCTGCCATAAAAGCCAGATCTGCCTGCCTGTCTTTTTGCTTAAGTTTTTATATAAATGAACGGATTTGGGCATGAGCGAAGCTATGCAAATAATCTAGTAATTAAGTAGGTAACCAATAAGCTTCTTGGCGGCCGTGGTGCAGTGGTTAAGACCTCTGCTTTAGGATCGGAAGGTATCGGGTTCGACTCCCACCTGGGGCAAGGCAGAAATTTGTTTTCTGTTTTTTTGTGTAGACCGCCACTCTCTCGCCAAGTTCTGGCAATCTTGCGAGAGTAACTTGCCATGAAAAAGCTTCTTCTTTGGGAGTCCCGCCGTTCGGAACCGGCAATAAACTATTGGTCCACAATTATCATATACACTTGCCCATGATAATTGCATTAATAAGCACGGCCAAAATCCCTCGAGGGTTGTAGCGCCAAAATATGTATGTATAAGCTTCTTGGCAGGTCCAGAAAAGTATTCTTGATGTGATGATGCCTCCATGTCCGAATGTCTGTAGTTGTTGAGCTATAGACACATTTTTTGTGACGGACACCCCCAAAAGGGGTTGAAAATGTATGTAGTGCATACATGTGTTTTAAAATCACAAACATAAAGAGAAAAAAATATTATCATATTTTGGATGGGGTATTATCCATTTAGGGCAGTTTTTCCATGTAATGGTAAAATTTTTAATTTTTCTATTTCCAACTGCCGCACATTTAAAACGTTCCCAAATCAAATTTGGGACCAATCGGATAATGGGTACATTGTTATAAATTGTTGACTGAAATTGGGAGTGATTTCCCACTGCTGGGAGTGATTTCCGAAGCAGCTGATGGCAGAGGTCAAGCCTTTGGGTACCTTTAGCTCACTGTTTAGTATTCACAGTTTTGATTAATAATGATACGATTAACTGCTGTTTAAATCACACACTAACTGATGGTAAAATGTGAGCAATTGTTGAGAATTGAGAATGGAACTGGATGACTTGCTGGGGTATAAGTTAAATAAGAGCAGTGAATTGTGCTCTAAGTGTATTACCTGGAGTAGTTGGATAATTTCATTGAACCATGACAATTGGATAAAAGAGTGTTGCTGTCTACCACCGAATAAAAGATATTTAGGAAAAAATTAAACTGAGTTAGAGGAAAAAGAAGAATTCTTCCAAGGGAACAAATTTTACTTTCAATCCCTTTGGTCTATAATATTTCATTCCAAATTTAGTATTTTTTTTCCATTTTTTTAATCAATCCTACTACCTCCTCCCTTTTAAATTCTCCAACAAAAATGCGAAAAGTCCTCCTTCTCATTTCTGTCTCCAACTAATCAGTCTCGTTTCCTTTAATATCACCGTTCTGTCGACTTGTCAATCAAAAAAGTATTTCCGACCGAGAACAGATTAACAGATTATGACAGACATAAGAAGAGTAACAATAGTAACAACAAAGAAAAAAAAAAGCAACATCATTAGCAACATGTGTCTAGCAGGGGGCTTCTAACATGGCAACAGTAATAAAAAAAAAAATTGTAGACATACAACAAAAATTCCCAGACTACTTTTAGGCTTTCTACGAACTGATGTGACTGATAGAAAAAAGGGCTTTTCCAATACCACATTGAAAGAGAAAGAGACTCGAAACAAAACTGAAACAACTCAAAATCCCTTTTCATTATCTTCATCATGTCTAGGTAGGAAAGTGCAGAGTGGTCTTTAGTTACCAAAAAAAAAAAAAAAATTGTGACAGATTGATGTGGTAATGGAAAGCCTACAACGTGTGCTGGAAAAAAAGCACTAGGACGCACTATTCTGAAAAAAAAGGAAAGAGAAAAAAAAGTAATTGAATTTGTCTACAAATTTGTGTTGTTGTTGTTGTTACTTCTTAATGATATTATCTCTGACAGTTGCTCACAAGTGATAACAAAAAAAAAACACCTAGTCAATTCTTGCAACGGGGCATGACAAAAAAAACAACAACAAAAACCAATATTGTCATTTATTATACTGTCTCTGGTTTTTTTCTTTTTTTTTCAATTACTTGAAAAGCTTTTGTGGCGTAGGTGTACAATGTACGTAACCTCACTTTTTAAAATGTCATTATTTTTCATTGTCACAGAAATACGTCCTTAATACAAGCTAACAACAAATAAGGCCCGCATCTCCAACATCCCCTTTCTCCATTTACTCCCCCCTTAGTCACCCTCATTCCTTTCCTTCTTCTATTCATTCTCTCATCGACTTCATCAATTTAATTTGTGCCTCTTCGTTCACATTTTGGCACAATTGTTTGTTTTGATTTGTAAGTGACATTTATCTTTATTTTTCTCCACTCATTCACTGTCATTTGGCATTTCAATTTGATTTGAGAGTTTCCGCTGTGCGTTTCGTGTGATGTGTGTGTGTTTGTGTGGCTATCAAAAGTTCAAGTGACGTATCACAAAATTTCTCTTTTGTTCAAATTTTTATACATTTTTATTCTTCTTCTTCTCAGTCTTCTTCTTCTGATTCATGTTCCTTTTTCAATTCCTTTGATTGTAAATCATTTTGTTCAATTTTATCGCATGTCTTTTGCTCTGTTGACCATCACATTAGTTGTACTTGCTGCTGTTGAATGTGAATTGTTGTTGTAGTTATTGTTGTTGTAGTTGTTGTTGGGTCAACAACTACTTTTCTTGCTTTTGTCACTTCAGTGTCCCTTCTGTTCACGTGTGCTCCTGATACCTCCCCTCTTTTGACATCATATATCATTGCCACCTTTTGCCATTCATGCAGTGATGAATTGTTTGCTGGCCTTTGGAGTTTCATTTATTTGCTTTCGTTTCGTAAAATGATAGCATATTAAAAAAAAAATATGTCTGACATGACATTTGACAGGTTATATTATATTTGTATTATTTGTTCGTGTGTGTGTGTTGTGAAGAGGGAAGGATTGAAATTGTGACTGTGTAAGGACCAACAAGAAATTAATGTTGATCTTGATTTTTTTCCCCCCTCTTTCCGTACAACTAAAATGTGGCACTTTTTCTGATTTCACTTCCATTGAAAAAGTAAATAAATGAGTGGATTTTAATTCGGCGATATGAGCAGCGATTGGAAGATCTATACATCGATTGTTTGTATTTTTAGTATATATTTTAATAAAAAAATGTTAATGGATTTTTTTTTAAATCATCGGTGATAATGTATCATTTTAATTGCAAAATTATGCGTTGCTATTTTATTACTCATACGCAGGGTATGCCAAACAAAAAACTTTTTCCTTGATTTTAAGTCTAAATATTATAAAAGAGTGTTGGTTAACATATATTGTAAGCGTCAAGTGTTACATGGGGTATGCCGTCTTTCAGAACAAATAATGAAGGATGTGATTCCTTGAGTCAAAACAGTTGAAAGGATGACATAAAATGGCATTCAAACGTGTCATCACGTTTTAAGCCATACATAAGCTAGGAAACCACCCTTGGACGTTTTGGAAAGGAAATTAAAAAACAAAAAAAACAACAGTTAAGAAAAAAAATCCGATCAACATAAATAGTGTTAACTGATCATGGAAAATAATAAATTGTGTTTTTCCTCACAACTTTTTTATTAAACCAAATTTTTCTTAAAAAAAGGTGTTATTATTTGTTTTTATGGATTATGCATTTTTGATCCTTGGAAAATTCTCTACAAAATAGATTTTCTTAATTTTTTCTCTCCGATCAATAGCTTTTCCTACAAATCCGATGTTGTCAACATGTTACTGATTTTTCTCGTACTGTACTGAAGAGCGGTACACGAATGAGGTGTCGATACAAATTATATGGGAAGGAAAGGGCGGAGGGTGTCAATCTGATCCCAGTTAGGATCTACAGAAGAAAGTATGTCGAGTATAGGCATTCTGAGGTGTCTTCAAACTTTAAGCCATAAATATTGAACAAGTGCAGCTAAAAGGTTGTTCTTGAGCGTGTTAGAAGAAAAAAAGAAAGGTAATTGAATGACAAATAAAAATCTGAGCAAAGACAAATATTTTGTTCACAACCTTTTTATTAAATTCAATTTTTCCTACAAAATACCTCATAATAATTTGTGCTCTAAAATCTTCCTAATCAGCAATTTGGCGAACTCTTCTCTGGTTTTCTTAACCGAACAACTTTTTTGTCGAATTTTTTGGCCGACAATCTTAAAATTTGTTCATCTGTTTCAAGTTGAGTTATATTTTGTTCCGTTCTCATTCCGTTCCCTTTTATTTTCTTTCGTTTACGTTTGTTCTTTTTCCTATGTTGTTCCTATCGATTTCCAGTTGGTTTCAGTTTCCTGTATATTTTCATTTCACATCAATTACATAACCAAGTTTGTTCAATTGCATTTCGTTCCGTTTCATGTTTTTTAATTCCAATTCATTCCGGTAACATTGTTGTGGTTGCATTTATTATCAAGTTTGTATAATTCCATTTCTTCTGATCTATTGCCATTTCGTTTCTTTCCAATTCCATTCTCATTGCGATCGCATTTCCAACTACATGTTTGAAAATATGGAAGTAGGCATGGTTCTTAGCCCTTGAATTTTCCAAAATTATTATGAAATATTTCAAATTTCTCAAAATTTTTGAAAACGCTTAACGAGTTTAAATTTACACATAAATGAGGTATGTTTATAAACTAAAATTAATCTTTTTTTTCACTTGAAATTATTCAAAAATCATATTTTTTTTAATTTTCCACGATATTAAAAAACACCAATTAAAATAATAAATTTCTCCTCCCAGAATAAACAAAATAAATTTGTAAAACCTAAAAAAAAAAAAGTAAAACAATCCACAAAGCCTGTTCAATTGCAATCTTGATTCACTGGCTTTTAAATCCCTTTTATGAATTTAATTCACACCCTCATCCTCATTTAAATTGTAGCCAATTGTCACATGAGACAATGGCTGGACTTTTTATACATATATCTTTTTTTTTGTTATCAGCTCCCTTAACAATTCACCATTTTTTCCACTGACAATTGCCATAAGTTCTCTTTTTGTGCACACACACAAACACACACTGGTACTCGTGTGTACATGTTGACCTCCCTCGTTGCATTGTTATCGCTACACAAATGCCTATTAAAATACTCATTCTCACATTTTTGCTATAATAACATTTGGTTTCGTTTAATTGTCCTTTCAAATCGTTCAGTGCAGTAAACGAGCGCTGTGTGTGTGTGTGTGTGTATGGGTCTCTCTATGTGGCAAGTGTCACTGCAGGCAGACAAAATGGTGGCAAAATGGAAAAAAATTCCTGCTGAAACAGAAAATGAAATGAAATATCAGACTGTGATGTCATTGTCATCATTGTCATCTTTATTTATGGTCTGGCGGTGAGTGCTTCAGAATTTTATAATTGGACATTTGTTTAGTACCTACCTTCAGGGGGAAATTCTCTTTTTTTTCATTTCTCTATTTTTGATTTAGATTCAACATGTTTTTGATGGCAGAAATTTAAACGGTTTGCAGAAAATCAATTTCAACAGAATTTGATCATATAAATGTGGAAAAAGGTACACTGTCGCTGTCGAAATCAATGCAATAGCTTCAATATGTAAAATATATTATTATAGGCAGACTCTAAACTTTCATAGTCAGTGCTCTGCCCATTCCATCTGCCCAACACAACATACAAAATTTCCGCGAATTCAGCAATAGATAAGGGCTATTGTATTCACTTTAATTGTTGTCTAAAATTTGGCACAATTTTTCTTGATAAGCACTTATAGCCCCAGTCATATTAGTGTGCACCAACAAGAGATCAAAATGCTATCGCCGAATATTATTTAAAAGTGCAAAAACCATTCACAAATCCAGTTTCAATTCAAGTCTTGTGCGTGTCAGACAGCAATTAAATCACTTCAAGAGAATTTAATTCCATTGAAATGATCAACAAGTACACATTCCTGCTGCTAGTGGTTATATCCATGGTTTTGGTTCATGTAAGTATAATTATGAAAATTTTACGGAATCAGTCATTCAATAAATTATTTCACTAGGAAGCCAAAAAACTACCAAATGCACCCACCAGTGACGAAGCTGAGAGCTCCCGTGAGGAGGGTGACAGAATTAGGCAAAACAAATTAGATGAAGCTCATACTATCCTGACCAAGGTGGTTGTGAGCAAAGGTAAAATACTTGCCGAAAAACAATTGGAATATTTGAATGCTAGGAGCATCAGGCATACTAAATCATTCAAAAAACAAAAAAGGCGTTTATCAAAATTTGTTCAGCATGTGAATGACAACATCGATACCGAGCGTTTGGCTACTGACTTTGTCCGAATTGTCAATGACTACAGTATCAATACCCATGAACATGGTTGGGAGCAATTCGAAGCCGATCTAGCAGGGCCAACGCAGCAATTTTTGACTACGTTCCGTAAATTAGTGATCGAGTTTGATTCTACCATCGACTCTAGGGAGCGAGCTTTTCAACAAAATCGCAACAGAGTGTACATGACGATGGGCCTTAGCAAAGAGTCAGTTTTAGTGCAACTCTCTACAATATTTTCATAAATAATACAAATCAAATAGATTCAAAAAAATGAATTTATAATTATTAATTGAAATGTTAATTGGAATTGTCTTAATATGCTATAGTGTTCAGCATACCATAATTATGCAAGATTAAGCTTCATCTCTGTTGAACTATTCAATAAATTTAGTTAGGAATACATTTCTCAATGACACATAGATGGGAAAAGTTTTTATGCAACTCCGAACAGGGATTTGTCTGGGGACAAAAATAGTAAAGTTGAATTGTCCTAATAAGGAAATATTGACAAACAAACACAGACACACAATCAGATTTATAATAAACATATAGAAAACGTATATATGGATGTATATATGTTTTGCTTTGGTGACGTGAAATTCGATTTCAAAAACATGAATCAAAATGCTAGCACCAAATATAATTTGCAAGCTCAAAAGTCATTGCCGAATTCGGTTTCACATAGAATCTTTTGCTACTTCAATTCAAAGGGGTTCCATTGCATCCGTCACACACATTATCTCCGATTACCTAAACGAAAAGACCCAAAACGACATATAAAATATATAATACTAGCAGGTCCGCTTTGCTGGCCCTAAAAAAGTTGTTTTTGCCTTTGGTCATAATAAATGAACGAAAACAATTTTCAAATATTTTTATTGGAAGCCCAAGTGTAGCATTTTGAAATATTGAATTGTAAGAAAAGTGCCACGCCCGCTGTCCAATTCCGACCATATGTAACATTGAACTTAGAATTTAAAGCATAAAAACATGTGAAACCATGAAGCCATGTGCCAAATTTCGTTGGAAAACATTGTGTGGGAGCGCTAGTACAGCATTTTCCAATATTGACTTGTATGGGCGGTGCCACGCCCCATTATCTATTCCCGTCCATTTGTAGCCCAGATTATGGCTGGGGTCTTATAGTATGTTCATGGCAAATTCCTTTTTCTTGTGATCAAAAACGTCTGAGATATAGCAGTTTTTACTAACTTATAGGCGGTGAGAATCGGTGCTGCAGTTTTCGCGTCTACTGGTGACAAACATACACGTCTCTTTTATATATATATATTAATGTCAAGAGTCAAATGTTATATAAAATCGCTAGAATCATTGCCAAATTCAGTTTCTCTTATAATCTCATGGAAGTCATATTACAGTCAAATTGCTATCAAGAATATTTAAAATCTATTTTCATTGAAATGATGAAGAAGTACCCAATTCTGCTTTATACAGTTTCATTTCGAATCTGGGGCTAGTCGGATTGCAAGTAATGTTTATGAGGAATATTTTACTTCAGGTTATGATCAAGTCATCTTCTCGACATCGAACAGGCATCCATGACAAAGATATTTATTTATGAATGACACTTCGCGCAAATTCCAATGCCAGATCGTTAAAAAGTAGTCGCCCGGGATTCTAGGTCTGGACATTCACATTGTAGGCCTGGACATTCTCAGAGAAAGTGGTAGGCATTCTCCTCTGCAGCTTTACACGTCGTTATGGGTAATACCAAGTCTTCCAAGTACAATTGGCTCCTAAGATGTTGTGTGACCCGTTGGTATGCCAATGATCATAAGGATTTCTTGTTTATCTGTACTAGCTTGTCCATATGTCCTTCGTTGTAGTGTGACCAAAGTTTATGTGACATGGCACAGATTGAGAATTGTCTCCATTTAAGTACATATCTTTCGTTATAATTGGGGGATCAGATTCCATGTATGAAAAAGGCTATGATTGACCTGCTCTAATGAAATAAGCAATCAATTTTTATTTGTTAATTTTTTGATATCGGTTGTGAAGTCCATTTGACAAATTTTCAAATATATCATGTGTATAACTCAAAAAGCTGCACTAAAACGGGCTTCTTTTTAAACTCATTAAAACGTTCAAGATTTCCGAAATTGCGGTTAATAGCCTTCTCCTTATCGCTGAGCGTTGGCAAAAACTCGGTGAGTTGCTTTTCTACCTTATCCAAATATTCATTCAAAGGCTTGGCTACAACCTTTTCGAATGCGCCTAAACCAAGTGTCTCCAACAACTCAATAACGATCAAATCGTCTGCTGAGGGATTCTCTTTGTAGTCGTTTCTGTAGCCAGCGACAATATTGATAAAGTCAACAGTCAAAAGTGTGGGATCGTTGTGATCATTCACTTTCTGGACAAATTGTGAGAATCGCTCTTTATGCTCTGTGAATTTTTCTGGTTGCTCCACGCTCAGATTGCTCAAATGTTGTAAAACATGGCCGGAAAACAGTTTACCTTTTTCCACAATAAACTCATCCAACGGGATTCGATCTTCCAGCCATTGTTCTGTGAGATTTAAATGACGCCTGTCCAGGGCGGCCTTCATTATTTCATATTCCTCAGCATCGTCATTGATGGGTGCATTTGTTTTGGCTTCCTAGTAAAATAATTAATTGAACGATTGATTGATTAAAATGTAGGGAAATATACTCACTTCAGCCAAAATCACACATATGCCCACTAGTAGAAGTAGGAATGTGTACTTGTTAATCATTTCAATGAAGTAAAATATTCCTTATAAGAATTAATTGCAATCTGATTCGCACAAGATGCGAATTGAAACTGAATTTGTAAATGATTTTTGCGCTTTTAAATAATATTTGGCGATAGCATTTTGATCTTTTGGGGGGAGGTGCACTACTAATATGCCAGGGTTAATTAGCGCTAATGTGTGTGTTCACTTTGGTAGGAAGTTTGTAACGCCAATCTTTCAAACTTGGTATGTGGGAGCCTTTGGGGTCGCTGATTTCGAATTTGATGTGGAAATTTCCAAATTCAAGATTGTGGATCCAATAAGGCGTAGTAGGTGTAGGGTATATATGAGCCGGCTTTGGCCGACTGAAATTTAATCAGTTGTTTACAAATTTGAGTGCCTCGAGAATTACAATTTGATACTTTGTCATGTTATGATACTTTGTGATGGCTTTTTTTTAAACAATTTAATAGTGATTAATATCGTTTGAGTATTTGACATTGATATATAAAAATATCGCATGAACCAGCAAAAGATCAAAAAGCTATCGCCGAATATTATTTTAAAGCGCGAAAACCATTCACAAATTCACAAATTCAGTTTCTATTTGAGTCTTGCGCGAGTCAGACAGCAATTAATTCACTTGAAGAACACAAACAACTCAACATTTTTTTTAATTGAAATGATCAACAAGTACATATTCCTGCTACTAGTGGTTATATCCACGATTTTGGCGCAAGTGAGTATACTTACAAACACTTTAATCAATCAATCAATGCATTTTTTTTACTAGGAAGCCCACACTCAACCGAATTCACCCACCAATGACAAAGCTAAGGAGCATGAAATGAAAGAACAATGGCTGGAAGAACGAATCCCCCTGGCTGAGTTTATTGTGGAAAAAGGTAAACTGTTTTCCGGCCATGTTTTACAACATTTAAACGCTCTCAGCTTGGAGCACCCGGGAAAATTCAAAGAGCATAAAGAGCGATTCTCACAATTTGTCCAGAAATGAATGATCACATCGATCCCATACGTTTGACTGACGACTTTGTCAATATTGTCGATGGCTATAGAACCGATGCCAAAGAGAATCCCTCAGCAGACGATTTGATCGTTATTGAGTTGTTGCAGAAACTGGGTTTGGACGAATGCGAAACGGTTGTAGCCAAGCCTTTGAATGAATTTTTGGATAAGGTACAAAAGCAAATCACCGAGTTTTTGTCGACGCTCAGCGATAAGGAGAAGGCAATCGCCGGTAATTTCGGAAATCTTGAAGGTTTTAATGAGTTCAGAAAGGAGCCCGTTCTAATGCAGCTTTTGAAGATGTACACATAATATATTTGAAGATTTGTCAAATTGACTCCATGTTAAATGCAGAATCAATATTAAATAATTAAAAAATTTAAATAGTTTGCATATTGTTTGCATATTGTATTGTTGGTACATAGACATATAATTGCGACACCATCAAATGACTCTTGTTATACCCTACACCTCATGAAGTATGGGTATATTCACTTTGGTCTGATGTTTGTATCACCAAGAAGGAGACGTGTCCGGTATGGAAAAGTATATATATTCTTGATCAGCGTCACCTCCTGAGTTGATGTAACCGCATTCGTTTGTCAGTCTGCTTTTCTTGTAAACACAATTGCAGAAGTTGTTATTGCAAATAAGCGAAATCGATCAACTGCCACGCTTAGTTCCATATAAGTGAACATCTTTTTTGTAAAATATGTAGCCTAATTCAGCTGAAATAGTTCCAAACTTGAGATATGGGAGTCTTTGGGGTAGCTGATTTTGAATTTGATGCTGAAATTTCCAAATAGATCCAATAAATCATAGTAGGTGTAGGGTATTTATGAGTCGCCTTTGACCGACTGAAATTTAATCACTTGTTTACAAATTTGAGTGCCTTGAGAATTACAATTTGATACTTTGACATGTTATGATACTTTGTTATGATCATTTTTTTTAAAATAAATTCAAAAGTGATTAATATCAGTTGAGTATTTGACATGGACTTATAGAAATATCGTAGCGAACCAGCAAAAGATCAAAAAGCTATCGCAAAATATTATTTGAAAGTGCAAAAATCATTTACAAATTCAGTTTCAATTCGAATCTTGTGCGAGTCAGAAAGCAATTAATTCACTTAAAGAACATTTTTTTAATTGAAATGATCAACAAGTACACATTCCTGCTACTAGTGGTTACATCCACGATTTTGGCGCAAGTGAGTATACTGGCGAATATTTCAATTCATCATTCAATGAATTGAACGACGCCCTGGTCAAGTGTCGTTCAATTCACGTAAAACAATTGCTGGAAGAACGAACTCCATTGGCAAAGTTCATTGTGAATAAAAGTAGAAGATTTGCTGGAAACGTTTTAAAAGATTTGAACGCTATGAGCTTAGAGCACCCCGAAAAATTCAAAGAGCATAAAGAGCGTTTCTCGCAATTTCTCCAGAAAGTGAATGATCACAACGATCCCATATGTTCGGCTAAAGACTTTATCAAGATTGTCGAGGATTACAGAACCGAGGCAAAGGGCAATCCCTCAGCAGATGATTTGATTGTTATTGAGTTGTTGCAGAGACATGACTTAGATAAGTTCGAAACGATTGTGGCCGTGCCTTTGAATGAATATATGGATAAGGCACATAAGTAAGTCATTGTGTTTTGATCTACTCTCAGTGCTAAGGAGAAAACAATTGACGGCGGTGGGTCAGATCCTGAATATTTTAATGAGATCGGAAAGATGCCAGTTTTATTGCTACTATCTAATATATTTAAAAAAACCGATATTAAATAGATTCATATTATACAATATAAATTCTAATTAGTTTTTGGCTTTCATTTCATTTGAAATAAATATCTTAATAACGCTTTTTTAACCCTACAGACTCTGTCCACAACCAGTTCCTTTACTCTCCCAATCGAAGGCAGTTCAATTGTTCTGAAAACGAACGAATTTGAATGGCCATTAAAAACACTACCACAAAAGGCCAGCCAAAGCGTATATGTGTGCTTGTGTGTGTGTGTGTGTGTGTGCGTTTGCGTAATTAAAGGGACATTTTAAGCCATAGACGAACATTGAACAATTACAAATGCCTGCACGGTTAAAAAATATCCAAAAAAAAATACGCCAAAAAAGTGAATTGTTTCAAAGGATTTCACGCTGGGCGGTAATTTATTGTGGCAATGACATTGTAAAGGACTACAAAAAAAAATGCAACAAAAAATGATCAGAAATAAGTAAGAGAGAATTTATATAGGTGCGAGCAATGTGAACAATGTCGGGGCCCAGAGTTGTCGGAGCTATACAATTTCAACACCATTTCGAAGGCAACACTGGCACAGCAGCAGCAGCAGAGGTTTATGAGGATATTTCGAATGGTTGTATGTATTGTAACTGTTATTGTTATGCCCTGCTGCCAGTGGCGGTCAATCACAGTTGGTGGTATTCCAAGTGTACAATACAACAATAACAATTAAAACAACAACAAATGCAAAAATTGCATGAAAATCGCCAACAATAAGTGGTTAAGGGCAAATTATATGAAGTTGTCAAAGGGGGAGATACAAAAAAAAATTGGGCAGAGTGTAATTGTAATTAAAGGGCAAGGACACAAGGGCAGACGAAAAAACAAACTTAATGGAATGGCAATATATAAAATTTGAACGATTTTTAATTTCCGTAGCAGAAAAACAAAAACAAAAAAAAAAAAATAAAAAAATTATTTTTAAATGGAAATAAAAAAAAAAATTCCGAAAATTAACTGAACTGAAATCCTTTTCTTTTTATTGTATGAATGGCTGTGGGTGGGCTTGTGTGTGTCTGAAATGTACATTGTTTAACGCTCAATTGCATTGAATAATTTATGGGCTTGAAACATTTCAATACCAAAATACGAATGTAAAATGCATTTTTTTAAATATTCTTCTTTTTTATTTTTAGTGAAAAATTTTAGTACAAATTAAGTAAATGTAAAAAAATTAAACAAAAATTTATCATATTTCAAAACCACTTTAATTGCATTTGAAATATTTTTCATTACCACACTCCATACCACCGCATTTCCTGCCATACACACACAAAAGCACAAAAGGCAATTATCGAATTTATGCAGTCAAACGGGCAATTTTCGCCCTCTTGTTTCTACATGCGTCTCGTTCATTCTCTAATTTACCATAGCTGCTCGCAGTTCCAAATTGTCAATACGTTTTGTTCCCAAGCTACTAGATACTATTCATATACATACAAGTAGTATAAACAGCAAATTAAACTGAAGCGTGGGGAAATTGTATGAAATTAAATATAAAATGTCCTGCTGTTGCAATTTTTGTTGTTGTTGTTCGTTGATGTTTTTTGTTCTTTCATTTCCCACCAACATTGGCCATTGACCACCAAAAGTTCATTAAATGTTTCGCTTGTACACCATATTGGTCAATGTTAAATTGAAAATTATGTATCAGGTGTACACTGAAAAAAAAGAAATAATTGAAAATTTTCGTTAATGATATTTGTTAAAAAAAATGTAGGTAAAGCCTGAAAGTATGCAATATTTTGGATAGATTAGGGAAATATGTAGTGTAAATAGTGGGAAATTTATAAAGTATAAAAACAAGTGAGTAAGTTTAAATAGGTCACCTACAACTACTGCTCCATATTGGATCAGCCATATTTGAATTTTGAAATTTCCACTTCAAACTCGAAATCAGCAACGCCCAAAACCCCCTTTAAAAAAATACATGAAATCTCAAATTTTTGGCAACCATATTGGATTTCCTATATTGAATGTTTAAATTTTGGCATACAATTCGAAATCAGCGACTCCAAAAACCCCCATATAGCAGGTTTGGTACTATATCAGCGAAAATAGGTTACATATTTTACAAAACACGATTTCCAATTATATATATATTATAATACACATTTTTCGATAATTTTAAGAACATTTTATGATATTGTTTCGATAATTTGGCGATAATTTATCGATTATTTTTCGATAGTCTCTTTTTTCACTTTATATTACATTTCCAGTTGGGCGTGGTTCTTACCTGATGTTGCCCATTTTCTATGACGAAGAGTGCGCGGATTGCGATCGAACCATTGAGGTTCACACCTAAAACTTACCGATCTTTATCCCAGAAAACGATTTTGGTAAATCGAAAATCCACCACAAACATCTCTAACACAATGTCCTCTGTAAATGAACTGGCTTTAGGAGAAACTCATTTACAAGGACCGCCAAGAACCGGTTCTGGAACCGGAACCGTTTTCATTCATGGAACCGAAACCGGAAGCGACATTCGGTTGGGTTCCAGTCCCTGCTGATTTATACTTACAACCGTCTTAAAATATTAAACAAAAAAATAAAAAATGTATACCCTAGAATTGGTAGAAGGGAAATGGTAATTACCTAAAATCCCGAAGAGAATGTACAAATAATATATCCTTTGTATGAAATCTTGCTCACCAAAAGCAAATTGATTTAACGATGAACACCCCATATAAGTTTACAAGACTCTACAGAAGTTGTCGAAGTAGAATGCCACCAAATTAGATCTCCATTGGTGGAAGATCTATGGTCAGTAATAAGAATAGGTGCCCTTCAGTACTGTTAACTTTCTTCTCTTTAAGCCTGCGAATAGCTTATAGAACCGAGCCACTTACTGTGAGATCTATCAGACTAATAATAGCAGTAGGTTATACACAAAATGTTCATACTGTAATCAATAACTTTTTGAACCACTGTCATACAGTTATACTTACAGCTATAACTGATATACAAAATTCAATACAATATAATGAGACCTATGAAATGAAACTTGTGGAGAATATATTCCCACCGGTGTACTATAAAGTGGCAGTGCCAATAAACTTCCATTTAAACAACACTAGGCACCAAAGGATGTTCAATTCAGTTGGGTATTTACATTTGAATTTCATTTGACAATGGCCCAATCGAGTAAAAACTAATGGACTCACTCATGGTGGTGATGATAATGACAATAAATGAGTGGCGGTTTTGCTAGTGGTCACATTTAAATGGGCATATGGTAGATATGCACTTTACCATAATTAATATTATATAAAAAACGTTAGTACAAGCGAAAAAACAAATGAATATTAATTTGTGTAATGAAATTCAATTCCAGCCAATTCAAAATAATATTTCCACAAAAAGGGGTCTAGAACAGAGAAAACAGCATCATCAAAGTGAAATAAAATATAATTTCCGCAAAAGGATAATTATTACAATTTCAATTAAGTTGAGTTGAGATGAAACCACAAAGTATTCTTATTTCAGGTTTTTATTTTATTTTATTTCCTTCTTCTTTTTTTTTGCAACTTTTTGTCGTAATCTTTGAAGTGTCCGTTTCCATGTTCTTCTTGTTATTTTTTATTTATTTTTTTCTTTCAGTAGAAATACTTATTTTTCATTTCCCATTTTTTAACAGAAAAGTTTCATTTTTCATTTCGCCCTCGAAAAACACCCAAAAAAGATACGAACAACACGAAAAGTAGTATAAAATGAAAGGCTGGCTGATGCCTGCAATTCATTTGACACAAATGGTAGAGGAGCGAGACATGCTACACAGGAAATGCGACACGGTGAAGTTCATTTAACCGTTTCCGGTTACTACAGAAATTAATTTCATTAATGCCACCGCGTCTGATGGCATGCTTTTTCTACTTCTACTTCTTCCTCTTCTTTTTCTTCTTCTCTCATTTCGTTTTATTTTATTTTATTTCATTTAATTTTTTTCGCAATCAACAAGAAATAAAAAACGAATTTCAAAGGATATTTCGAGTAATGTGCGGCTGTGGAAAGCAAAACATGAAATAGATTTGCTTCAACGTTATAATAAACTCAAAGTAAACTTCTATAAATGATGCACCTAAAGAATTTGTTAAAATTTGTTCGATTGGAATGGTAAAAGGAATTTATTTCGAATTTATTTCTGCATCTTTCTCTTATTTAGTTTAATAATATTTTTCTTTGATTGCAGATAATTTGATTTATGGCATATATTACTTGACATTTGATATCAAAATAAAAATTGCAAAAAGGTTCTTGCTTTCAGTTGTCACTACAAAGGTGCGTGGTCAACTTAGCATAACAAAAAGCTGAGAATCATTTCCAAAAAATGAAATGATGTTAGCAACATTATTGCAACCACTCAGGGCTGGCAGAAGCCACTCAAAGACCTACTAGGTCCTTAGTTTAACTATATTTAGCGGAAGTATTCATCAATTAAATTGCATAAGAAAATTCAAGCTAAGCCTGGAAACTTCTCACCAGCCCATAAACATTGAAGCTCCAAAGTGTTTAAAGCGGATTTTCGAGAATGCGGTACAGGAACAAAGGAGGTGCTCCAAGGTTTCCCTTTTGTCATCTTCCTTTCATTGCCTGCACCAGTCATTGTCCATAAGTTTTCGTCAGTACACCCAATATTGTTCTGCAGTTCCTGCAATCGAGCGATATAATAGTTTTGGTGTAACCAACCTTCACTGTACGCTTAGGTAGTTAGGTTTTCCCACCTCGTTCTTGGCCTTCTCCACTTGTATTCTTCCAGATGTCTGTTGATCTCCTCTAGAGGCATCAGTACATCCCTAATTTGATCTACTGGTAGACTACTGTCTCGTATACAATATATGGGCAATTTGTTGTTTCTGCACTCATCAATTTTGTACACATTTTCCTATTTGGAAATGCTGGGATCCAAAACAACAAAAATTCTTGAACTATACACCATTTTTGAGGATTTTCGGCTAAGCTAGTTAGGGTGTTTGAAAATGAGTTTTAAGGATTCAAAGGTTCTGCCATTCGACACATTACTAAAAAAAAATGTATCGATATTAACGGAAATGGTAGTTAAATATTATGTTATCGATAAGTTAAAAAAATATATTTTTAAATTTATCGATAAATAATCGAAAAGTTTATAGAGTATTGACAAATCTATCGAAATGTAACCAAAATAAATCGCAAAATTTATCGAAAAGTTATCAAAAATTTATCGAAAATTTCCAAAAAAATATCGAAAATGTACACTTTATCGAAACGGTATTGACAAATCTATCGAAAAATTTATTGAAAAATAAATCATTTGAAAAGTAATCAAAAATGTATCGGAAAGTTTATCGATAAATTAATCGAAAATGCCGTCGAATATTTCAACAATTTATTTAATGTTATCAAAAAGTCAATGAAAAATGGATCGAGAAGATCCATCCGGTAAAGCTATCAAAAAATAATCGATAAATTTAACGAAAATCTGAGAAAATAGTATTAAAAATGTATCGAAAAAAAAATAATGAATTAAGCTGTGTTAATAATGGACACTTTCGAACCAAAGCGCATACGTATTTCAATAAATTCAAACAATATTTTTGAAAAAAAAAACCCATTTGCATTAGCTAATTGTTATTTTATTGCATTTCATTTAATTGCTAATTTCCTAAAATTTCTTCTTCAATTTACTTAATTCGGTTAAAAACTCATCACGCTCTGCACGTCTCTCCGTTAATTTCTCACGCGGCACCATCTCATCACATTGTCTGGCAATATCCATAAACGTGTCACCATTCTCCATTTTCGGAGTAGGGCCATACGTTTCACTTACGGAATATATTTCACCACCAAAACGTTCAAAATAATCAGCCACACCATTGGCATTCAAATGGGCCGTTTCCAGGGGACCCAACAAGGCATAGCGCAAACCCAAACCATTGGTCATTACACTATCCACATCAGCCACACTCAAGATGCCGTCCGCTATCAAACGCCAGACTTCATTCAAAATGGCATACTGTATACGATTAGTGGCGAAACCTTCAATTTCGCGGGACAATTTCACAGGCTTCTGGCCAATTTCCAACATCAGCGTGTGAGTTTTGGCAATCACTTCGGGCTTGGTCCAAGGAGCGGGCACTATTTCCACTAAGGGTATGAAGTAGGGTGGATTGAGCGGATGGGAAACAAGCATCTATAAAACAATTTTAAATTAAAATATATTTAAATTTTTTTCTAATTTTTTTTCTAATTTTTTTCTAATTTTTTCTTTAATATTTTCTAATTATGACTCACATTTCCTCTATGGTTGAGCGCCTCGGTAAAGCGCGATGGCATAAAAGTGCTCGTCGAACTGGAAATTATTGTCTCCTCTTCAACGATAGCATCTAACTGAATGTACAACGATTGCTTCCAATCGATACGCTCTGGGATGCACTCTTGTATGAACATGGCATTGCGTACCAGTTCTTTGATGTCGGTGGTCGTGGAAATGCACTCGAACTGTTCGCTGGCTTTCAGCGTAGCCCCACGTAGTGTGCCCTTTTCTTCCAATTGCTGGAGTTCCTTTTCGATTTCTTCCAGTGCAGCGGAGAGCTGTTCGGGCAGGATATCGTATAGCATTACTTGATAGCCAACCGAGGCGAATAGCATGGACCAGGCACGTCCGATGAGGCCGCTTTTTGGGGGGGGGGGAAATAGAGAAAATATGAATGTTAATTGAAGACAAAAATAATCAACAAAATTACATTAAAATTAAAAAAAAAATAAAAAAATTAAAATTAAAAAAAAAAATTTTGTTTTAATTTCTTATTTGAAATAATTTGTTTGCTTACCTGCCCACAATACCAATTTTTTCGGTTCTCATATTTTTAGATTTAATTTAATTTTAAAATTTAATTTTTTTAATTCAATTCACTTTATCCTTCAGAGGTTTCACTTAACGAACCAACCATCCAACTGAACACTTCTTATTATATTTTTATTTTACTTAATTTAATTCCATTTTAATCGCACACAATTAAATAGCAATTATCATATTATGGTATATACAATACACGCGTACATATAAATACACATAATCGCTTATAAAATACATTATTTCAATTTTTAATTGCTTTATCGCTCATTCGAACATTTTCAACTCCACAATTCGTTTCATTGCTTATTTTTTATGAGCGACAATTCAGTTTTTTTTTATTGAATTTTATTATCGTTCGCAGTTCGTTGGGGGTCAATTGTAAACAAGCCATAAAACTTCATGCTTTCATCTGTCATTCTGTGATGATGTCGTTTATATTTTATTTTGACAGTCGAGATGGGGTAAGGGTCGCTTTTGTAAATTAAATGTGGCAACAACAGCAACAAAGTGTTTGTTTATGGCAATCATAATTGAATTTTGATTTTGTACTTTGATTACTTTGATTACTTTGAAACGGATATTCATGAGATGATGATAGCGGCATAATTGTATAAATATTTTGAACACAAAGGCAAATTTGTATTGTGAACTAAGAATTTTTTTTAAACCTTTAAGGTAATTAGAATTTTTGATAGCAAATGAGTAGTATCCTTTTTGGTTGTAATTCGATTATTTCTCTAATGAAAAATCCTTTCCTATCAAATGAAAAATTTTCTGATAAATCGATTACACTGTGCTTAGAAAATGTAGGGGCTCCCACATGTGGAAGTATTTGGTTTGATTTCAAAACAAGTTTTGTTGTTAAATCAAATTTGAAGATGTCTTGTCAAAGGTAGGTACTTTCAATTGCACTATTGCTTAGGAATTAAATTCATTTGGCTATCACAGATTTGAAAAATATTGTAGTCACATGTAAATTACCAGTGACTTCGCAGGTATATGAATAGATCTACCACCTCTTGGATCCCAATTGACTTGGACTGCCCTCATTCAATAACTTCCTTATAGACAATATTTCATATTCCAAGGCCCACTGATGGCTTTAAAATAGCCTTCGTTAATTTACGTGCTCATATCTGGAACTGCAACGCCCCCTTTCTGAAAAATCTAAAGTCCATCTTGAGAATCTCCAGCATGGCATCACAGAATATATATGTATAAAATTGCAGCTCTCAAAGTCCACTGGTGGCTTCAGGAGAGCTTACTAGCCACGCCCCCTTTTGGAAAAACCAAAGTCGGGCTCAAGAATCTCTAGTCATGGTCTCACAGAATATATATGTGCAATTGCAGCTTCCTAGGTCCGCAGGTGGCATCAGGAGAGCTACTATATATGTCACGCCCATTTTTATGAACTGCCACGCCCCCTTTTGGAAAATCAAAAATCCGGCTCGAGAGTCTCAAGCCATGGGTGCATAGGACATATGTGTGAAATTTCAGCTCTCCAGGTCCATTGGTGTCCTCTGGAAGGTGAGGACAGACATCCGGACAGACAAACAATGGGATTTTATATATAGTAATAATGATTTTCAACCAAGAATTGATTTTGATTAATACAAAAAAATATTTAACATATTGATAATTTAAAGCACAATCGTACTATGTCCCTTTTCATGAAAATCGAGTTTTTGACATTTTTTTGATTCCTCAGAAGAAGCTGAATCAGATAGGCTACAGTGGTTTGTGGGAATCGGAAAGAGAGTAATTGAAAAGTGAGGCAATAAAAATCAATTTCCATACAAAATATACTAATTTGAAAACTTGCTTTAAATTTTCTAGTGTTTTCTATATTTAGGCAACACAGTGTTTTGAGTAACGCAGTTGTATGCCTTCAACAAGTCTATACAGACAATCGCTTAATCGTTTTTTTTCGCTCCGAGCAATACTTCAACCGATAAACCCGATTTTATGAACAGGCCTCTGTATGTATTCATAGAAAAATCTATTCTTGAATTACTTGGATTTTTTTCGTCATGCTTTGTTTTATTTAATTTATTTAATTAAATTGCCCAATAACCTAGGCCTAAATAAGAATTTCTTAGTTGATCAAAGTAATAAAAATAGCCGAAATGATGGACCTCTTACAGTTATTCTGCATTCGATGGAAGAGGCTTTGATCCAGACCTCAATTCCATATGGGTTTGCCTATACTTTTGTATATTTTGCCATTATATGAGAGCTCTAGCCTTGGCTTCCTTGTGAGCAGCCAATTCAGTTACACTTAATTAAATTTAATCTCAGGAATTTTACGTGGTAAAGGTTGGCTAGCAGCTTTCGATAGAAGATATCACATGTATGTAATAAAATTTTCCAAAACAAAACAAATTAAACGATTTTCTGAACTCAATTCAACTTTACAAATAGTCACCATCACAACATACACTAGAGTGAACTCCTTCCTATCTACCGTTTCCATTTTCCAATCAGTACATCATTCTTTACTTCATTCTTTACCATTTTGAGATTGTTTATAATTTATAACAAACTTCAGCGGACAGCAGCAGAAGCAACATTAAAAAAACAACATCACTAGCAACAAAACTGAAAAGTAAAAAACATTATCTTTATTTACAACGATTTCGCGCAAATACTTTGCCAAGGTTTACCAGCGTCGTTGAGGAGAACTCACTGATGATAACAAGAAGAAAAAAAATAGTAAACACACAATATGCAAAAATCGAGTTGAGTAACTGAGAGTATCGATTTTGCCCAGAGCTAAACATTACTTACGAACGAATGCACTTTAACAAGCAAATACCGAACATAGCGAACGGAACTGATTGCAAGTAGCAGCAAAATTTTCAACATGTAAATGTGAAAAAGATGTAGATGCAACTGGAGAGAAAATAAAGATGAAAGAACTTTTTAAGCAAGGAGAAAAAAAAAGATTTTGAAAAATTGTAAAAAAATAATAATGGGGAAAAAATGCTCAAAACAAACTTTCCAAGTTATAAACATAACATTAAAATAAAGTCCAATAGCATCATTTGGAAAGATAACAATCCAAAAGATACAGTAACTAGTGGGAAAGTATAGCAAACAGGGAATTGTAAAGGGGTGCAAACAAAAGGGAATAGAAAAGGGAGTGAAAATGTGAACTTAAATGGAAGTTATCAGTTAACATTAATCAATGAATATATAAGGGAAATTGTTGTACAAAAAGGAGTAGACAAAAATGTATTATTAAAAAATTATTTGTTTCAGAAAAAGTAGTAGCGGAATAATTAGTAGTAGCAATACAAACAGTAGTAAAAATCCTATTAAAATTGATAGCAGCACTCTATTAAATCTTCGAACAGAATGTCTGATTGAAGGGCGTGTCCGTGTGTCCTGCGATAATTTGTTTCCTTCAACAAACTAAACTCATTAACACAAAATAATTGCCAAACCGGGAACGAAACTAAAATTTCAATTTTCCCCTCTCTTTGCATTGGATTTACTTTCCTCCCTTCATTTGTTTGCTTTACTCGGCTTGAGTGTGGGGGTTTGGGGGTATTAAAATCGTAAAATCCGGCAAAAGGAAAATTTCATGAAGTGAATGGCAAACGCCCAACACGTATTTGCTTAACAGCAAATTTAATCAGCATATCAAAGTGGCAACACTGAATAAAACCCCACTCAGAATACAAAAAAAAACATAGAAAAAATAACAGAATGTACAAATTTACCAATTTTATCCTAAATTGTATATTCTGGTGGTAGAGCTTCTATGTGACACGCCCACACTTGAATGGCATGCCCTTACCAAGCTTACTACCCCACCACAAAGTGACACTAAACAAAAAATTAAATTTGGTACAAGAAGCGAATGAAAGTAGCCCCAGCTAAGTAAAAAAAAAACCTTGAAAAAAGGGAAATTCGTACTTCAGTACTGAAATGCACGTGACGGGAATAAAATTCGTTTGGAGTAGGTATATACTTCGAAGTTGGTTATCTCTCTTGCATTGGTTTTGCATTTCTAGTTGGATTCTCGGGCGTTTTGTGTGTTCGGCTTTGGCTTTGACATTGGCGTGTTTGCCCACCCTGGCTAACAGTTAAGCGTGTGCGAGGCTGGGCGTTTTACTGCCCGCATATTGTGCGAAATAAATAAGTTGAAATTATTTCATTTAATTTTTTCGTTTCTTTTTTTTTTGGCAAACTCTAATTGGATTAGATTTTAGTTGAGTTCATATGCCAATGTGTAACGTTATTTCAATTGAGGGTAAGTATTTTTGGCAGGCAATATTTTGAGAAGAAAATAATTTAAAAGAGAATAAAAATAAAATCAATAAAAAAAAAATAAAATATAGAATAGAAAAGGTAGTGGAAAAAATAGTAGGAAAGGTAGTAAAAAAATAGTACTTGAATTACCAAAAAAAGAATAGAATAGAAAATTAGAAAAAGTAGGTACCAGAAAAGGTAGTAGAAAAAGTAGTATGAAAAAGTAGGCAATATTTTGGCAGGCAATATTTTGAGAAGAAAATAATTTAAAAGAGAATAAAAATAAAATCAATAAAAAAAAAATAAAATATAGAATAGAAAAGGTAGTGGAAAAAATAGTAGGAAAGGTAGTAAAAAAATAGTACTTGAAAGTAGTATAAAAAAGTAGTAGAAAAATATATATTTTTTTAAAATTTTGTTTTGTTGCCACATAATGTTATTTAACAAACTCTTTTAATTTTTTTTTCTGGTAATTATTATTTGGAAGTTTAGCGATCTATGATACGAACTGTAACAGTTTGTGGTACCTTACAATTGCATCTAAATAAGAGAGACAGACCAGAATAAAAGTACCTTTCACTTGCTAATTTAAATAATAAGTTGGTATATGTTACAACAGGTTAACAACAAATGTTTTACATTCGTTCACTTTGAGAGTTTTGGCAAATCAAACATCCCAAATATCTGTCAAAAAAGCAAATATCAATTTTAAAAAAATGTTAATAAAAAAAAATATATCAAACCTCAAATGGGTTTTTCTTCAATAGTTTTCTTGTTGTATTTATTTACTTGAATTTTCATTTGAATCTATTGTGTACGATTTCTAAATGAAACATTCTACGGAGTGCAAAGCATTCGCCATTGCAATAGGAAACAACAATTGAATTTGCGGTTTTTCATTATTCTTTGTTTGGCATTTTTCGTATTTTCTTTTCATTCCTATTCTTCTCTTTTATTATATTTATTTCATTTTTTATATGTATTATTTTTCATAGTTTTTCCCTCTCTCTCTCTCTAACCACAAAACAGGAAGTGCATACACTTCTGCCTGCCGAAGCCGTCAGGTAGCCTTTTGTGAAGGTCTTTCCAACCGAAAGGGAAACCAAAGGGACGTTACTTTCGTTCCATTCTCAGTAAACATTTTTGAATTTTTTGTTGTTGATTTTTGCTTTTTCCATTTTTGGTATTTTATTTTTAGATTATATTTTCTATTTTTGTTCCCCATTCGCTTCCCTCTACTTTGTTTGATGCAATTTAATTTATTTTAACTTGAAAAGTCAAGTGGTATTGTACATTTTGACAAGAGCTTTATTGCATTGGCTGAAACACGTTCGATGCTGCAAGCCATACACAACTGCAGGTACCTACTCTTGAACACACACACACCGCAACGCCACGCTACACACCCAAAGCTAACCTATTCACATTCGAATTGGACGTATGCGGCTAAGCAAATAATGGCTTACAAAAAAATAGTTTGTTGGTGGGAGTGGAAAAAATACATTGTTGTTGTTGTTTTTATTTTATTGGTGCAATTGTTGTGCAACACTGGTCAGGTGAAAACTACAATCATAGAAAAATAGGAAGCCATAAAAGAAAAAATGAAAAGGATAAACTAAAGTAATACCAATCGAATGCCAAATGTGGTTTGTGGCGAAACTGGAGAGTGGAATCCGAAATCTGACAATGAAATCAATTAGTTTTTTTTTATTGTCTACCATTGAGTGCTTTTAAGCACATTTTTCCCAGTTTCAAGAGATAGCCACTTTAGCGAGTTTCCGGTTTCATTTTTTGTAATCTTCTTGTATTGATTTGATTTAAATTTTAATAATAATTTCGTATTTTCAGTAACTTTTGTACTTTATTAGTACTACCTTTTTTACTACTATTTCTAGTACCATATTTTAGTACATACATTTCATATTTCATAAACATTTGGCCGTCAAAAAAATAAATTTTTAAGTAACTTTTCTACTTCTTTACTACCTTTTTTTACTACTATTTCTACTACCATTTTTTATTGCATACATTCCATATTTCATGAACATTTGGCCATCAAAAAAATTATTTTAAATAACTTTTCCACTTTTTTATTACTACTTTTTGTTACTACTATTTCTACTACCATTTTTTACATACATACATTCCATATTTCATGAACATTTGGACGTCAAAAAAATTAATTTTTAAGTAACTTTTCTACTTTTTTACTACCTTTTTTTACTACTATTTCTGCTACCATTTTATATTACATACATTCCATATTTCATGAACATTTGGCCGTCAAAAAAAATGTCTTCTCCCTTGGACACCGCATAATTTAACAATCGCTCCAAAAAAGTCTCGTGTCGATTGGTTCAAAGAAATATTTAAAAAATTCGATTGAGGTTCTTCAAAAGACGCCTGTCGCCCGTCACGAAGATGATGAATATTAGTAAATACTTACCTTTTTAAGACGACACAGTTAGTTTTCTAATCGATAAGCAGGATCCCCCTCTGTAGCCCACAACCTATATGATTTGCCAAGCCAATTGTGTTGTGTGTTGTGTCATTTGTAAGCTGTTTTCGAGTCCACAGAAGTAATGAATCAAATCCATGTATATTTTCGATATTTTTATTTAAAAAAATTATAATTTATATTTATTTACTTTGTTGTTTTCACTTTCAAATCAATTTTTTTGTCATTGTCTTTAGTAAGTGCTCTTTGCACTCTTATCTCATGTTGCTATATATAGTGTCTTGATTTGTATTCAAATGATTTCCAGTCACTTTCAAGAATAAGCTCATAAGACTTGAGATTATGGAGACTATATTGTGGCCCAGTGACTTCCTCTCCGTAGTGTGTTCATCACTTTCCATATAGCTGTGCGTTGATTGCTCTACTTCTTCTTCCACCTCCTCAGATTGTTCTTTCTTACTCAAATCTTCTTCGACTTCAATGTTAATTGAAAATAATTTCAAAATATTCACTAGGGGCGATAAGGCATCAATTTTAACATTTTCCATACTATTTGACTCTTTCTCGACTTTGTGGACTTTTTCGTCTGTCAGCCCCTTAAGTAGATTTAGTAAAAGTTCACCAGTCTTAACAAGGAAAGCATCCTTCTGAGTACTACTTTCTTCATTTTCCCAAGCCTTGACAGTATAAGGTGAATCGGTGGCACTGATATATTTACTATGACCAATGGCGGCATTTATGATTAGTAAAACTATAATTGTTTTGAAATCCATTTGTGATGAGTTTATTCTTCAAGCTGGAAAAAATATTTAAAAAATTAAATACAATTTTTAAATTTAAAATCAAGACGAACTCACTTGTCTTTACTATCTTCCCCTGTTTACTATTGACGACTATGCTGCTGACGAACATATGCCTGGCAATTTATATTCAATTGTGAATATTTCAATAACGTATGCAGTAAGTACAGAAATCTATTTGCGTAACATATAACATTGCCGTTTTTCCTTAACATATTTAATGTTTTTTTGAATTTATTTTTAATATAAGTAAGTATTAATTCAATTGTAATTCTTCATTGATTACATTTCAGGTCGCTTCCATATTATAATAAAAATTTAAGTGTTTTTTTTTTTTTTTTGTTGTAGTAGATTTTTGCAAACTAAAAATAGAAGTTCTTATCTCTGAAAAAAGTCATTGCATTAAATGGAATTTAATTGAATTAAATTATTTAAAACGCAATGAGGCTCGATACTCTTCATAAAAATGGCATTGGCGATCTTATAGATTTCGATTTCGATCTCATTTAATTTTTTATACAATTTTTCAATAGTAGGCTGCGAAGGCCTCATTAATAAAATAACTAATGTAAAGTTATTAAGTAGGTACTACTCAATATATAAATAAAGAAAAGTGCACTTAATTTCTACAACATGTGAACATTTCACTATACTACACTCGCCTGAATCCTATGCTGAATACATCATAGTACCTAATCCAAAAGAAAAAGGGCGCAACTTTTAATGGAAAAATGTTATTCCACACCGGCAACATCAAATGTGCTCGCAATGCATTTGTTAAAAGAGCCTCTGTCAGTATGTCTTCCCATCTCCTGATGCCTGCCTCCCTCATGGCCGGGAGTGTTACGCAAATTGCTGCAGGTTTCAAATGTTGTTTCATTTCTAGTCTTCCCTTTTCCTACTTTTACTTTTGCTTTTTCCATTCTATATTCCATTTTTATTTTATATTTTTCTGTTTGTCGCTTGTTGTAGCCAAGGTGTTCGAGCACAACTTCCGTACCGGAAGTTGTAATGTAACACGTGATCGCTCATACCAGACAAATTCATCTTCATTTTGTTGCCGCTATTGTGCTTGTTGGCCGTTGGCTGTTGTATGTTGTATATGTAGTTGCTTGCAGCAAATGTAATGAAATGTATTTTTCCTGTTCCGTCGTCGTCATCGTCGTCGCCGCCGCCGCCGCCAATGTCTGGTCGGGTTTGGTCTGTTGGTATCTTGATAGAAATTAACAGTTGCTGGTGTTTGCGGTGGTGGTGGTGATGGTGATGGTGATGGTGATGGTGATGGTGATGGTGATGGTGATGGTGATGGTGGTGATGGCAACGACAATGACGTTGCAAGTTTTTCGGCAGCAGTTGGTGCTGCTCTGCCTCTACCGGAGCGCCACCACGGCGAAACATACTCGTACGTTGTCTGCATACTAAGTGGATCTGATTGGGTAGTAGTTTCTATATTCATTAAAAGCCAAAGTAGTTATTTAAAAGCATTAGGAAAATGCATAATTTAGAGTATTTTTGATGCTAGAAAAATTGAAATTGAAGCATGAATATGATATGAATATGATATGAATATGATATGAATATGATATGAATATGATATGAATATGATATGAATATGATATGAATATGATATGAATATGATATGAATATGATATGAATATGATATGAATATGATATGAATATGATATGAATATGATATGAATATGATATGAATATGATATGAATATGATATGAATATGATATGAATATGATATGAATATGATATGAATATGATATGAATATGATATGAATATGATATGAATATGATATGAATATGATATGAATATGATATGAATATGATATGAATATGATATGAATATGATATGAATATGATATGAATATGATATGAATATGATATGAATATGATATGAATATGATATGAATATGATATGAATATGATATGAATATGATATGAATATGATATGAATATGATATGAATATCATATGAATATGATATGAATATGATATGAATATCATATGAAAAACTTTTTTTGCGTCTGAGCCGAAGCCTCTAATTAGAATGCTTGTCTGGAAAAAATACCAATCAAGAGAACCAAAGAACAATCGGGGAAAACTCAACAAGGAATATAGATTAAAAATTTGTTGAATCGAAATGCAAAGAACAAACACTTCTCTTCCCGGCATAAGAATACCAAGAACTGTTCCACACCCTACTCATATACAGAAAAATCATTCCAAAAGTCAACAAATTATTGCCAAAAATCCACTGAACTGCTCTTTGCTTTGGTTGCCTGCGAATTAAACCGAGTTACCTTGAAATTCTGAACGATTCACTAACAGAGCAGTTGGCTCAGGCCAAAGAGCAATGATCAAATCGTCAAATCATTTTCACTATGCAACAATGAGAAGTCATTGTCGTCATCAAAAATTCCATTCAAACACAATTTTTGTTTTGCAAATTGCAGCCAACAAAACTCAATTTTCCTGTACGTACGTTGCAGAAGTCAAGTCAAGCCCATTTGTATATGTGAAGTGAATGCGAAACGGAAACAGGAAACACTGAACATGCCAGCACACACACCGAAACACACGTATGCACACATTGTCTCATATGTCGCTTGCATTCCATTCGCATACAAACGCAGTCAAACGCCTCACGTGTGTCACGCATCCCATTTCTCATCGCAGTCAGGTCGTTCCACCGACCAACTTCGTCGTTCGTCTCGCAAATTATGAGGTTTCACATGCCGGATAGTCTTGCGTTTGATGGCTTTTGTCTGCTCTGCCGTTCGCAAATGCTCGCATCGTCGTTATGAATTGTTGACGCTGAAATTCTTTGACTCTCGAAACATATTGCATCGGCGAAATAATGCAAAAGCATATTTTGCTGAAATGTCTTGTTGGTGTTGTTGCTCTTTTTGATATTGCCAGCAGATGAGCAGCGAAATGTTAGTAAGAGCAATATTCTAGTGTAGGAAAATGTTTAAAGAATTTGATAAAAAATTGAGGAAACAATGAAGAAAATGAAACGGAAAATGGGTATTCAACCGACCATAGCCTTTATATATTGCCTTCAAAATGCAATATTATTGCGAGCAAAGCCGTGGTAGTATAATAAATCAATTTCCAAGAGTCTTTTTGCACCCTCCAGCCACTTTGCATACCAAATAACGAATGGAAAAAATCCCTCTAAATCAATCTGCTTCTACAGCATTCCACTTCGTTCACAGAGAAATATTTCTGAGTAAAGTGACAATACCCTTAACCCTTAAGCAGCTCTACGTAAATCACACACAAACTGCAACTCTGTTGTGGACAAAAATGTTTCCCAGTAGCCCGTTCCAAACTTCTCAGAATTATGTACTACAAAAAAGCAGAGCATAACTCAGGGGGCATATTTTTTTTTTGCTTGACTAATTTCGCACGAGCGAAAGAAGTGCAAATGAAATGGGGCGACGACAACAGTGTCAACAAACAAATAACAGGAACAGCTGCAAAAATATTACAAGAAATGTGGACAAATAGTACGTATATGTTTTAAAGTAAACATAAAAACAATGTGAACAAGAAAAAAAAACTGTACAGCTTTTGTTGTTGTTGCTGTGGGTTTTCGTAGTTTCAATAAAAAAAAAAACATTTTTAATATACACTTTTTTTGTTTAATATTTCAACAACGAAATGTTTGTAAAATATTCTCTGTCTTTTTTTTTTTATGTTGTGTTGCATGCATATTTTACAACAGCGACCCACAGCAGCAACAACAAAAGTGCAACAACATACTCTATAAATTATGGATAACCAGTATAACATGCAAACACACACACTTACACACATGCTCACAGTTGCATATCCCTGCAACTTGTATATGTCTCACGGATGTATGCAGTATATGAACGTAACGCTTACCACATTAATCATCCGCCCATTTTGACAAGGCGTTGCGCTTGCACTTCCGTAATGCACACACACATATACACACACACACACACACACACACACACATACCCATCAATACTCATGCATACACGTATGTAGAACTCTGCTTGGGTTTCACACACATTCAATTTGGTTGATGGTTTTCCGTGGCGTAGACTCGCCTCTGGTCAGTGGCGCGAAATTCCATTTCATTTTCTTTCCGTTACAATTTCCAAAACGGAAATTCTTTCTGATTTTATTATTGCATATTTATGTGAGCTGGCCAACACAAACCAACAACCATGCCATAAATATTTCACACACAAATTAATTCATTTCCATAACTTGATTAAGATCGGTGGCATGGGCTGAATGGGTGGCATCAGCAAAGAGGCGAATAGGCGATTTATAGTGACATGAGTGCAAGGAGTGTGTAAAACTTACTGGTTCACTGGCAGCCAAAATAATTCTGGTATTATGACAGTGTCTTAAAGGTCAATGCGTTTTGCTCTAGAAAATATTTCTAGGAAAAAAAGACATGCATTTTGGAAAATTATTTCATTAATCCAAAGTAACAAAATATTTCCTTAGCAAATGGTTTTAAAATTGTCTTCTATGTACTTACTTGCAATAAAGTAACAATGATTTATTGCATTTGTGCTTTAAACTTTATTCTTACCGTAGACTTCAATTCATTTCACTTTTTTTTCATCGTTAATATCGGAAACATCTGTTAGCAGCGTTGGCCTTTGCTTGGCGGCATATGCAAAGTATTTTTGAAAAAGAAATTTTATGGGATTTTTTTGTATTGCTTGGGAAAAAGCAATCAATAAAGTTTCTTTTGCCTTGTTTTATTCAACTTTCTTTGTTGTCACGTGACAACTTTTGTATTTCTTCATAAAAGGAAAAATAATAAAACATATTTTACATATTTTAAAGTAGCTTCTTCGACAAGCGTGCGAGGGGAAGAAATGAATCTAGTATCTAGATGATATACGACTTTACAAGTTTGAAATGAAACCTCAAGGGAAACTTTTCAGATTTTCACTTTGAAGTACTAGGGCACTCAATAAATACACCTTGCTGCAGCCATTAGCTAGAATATGTATACAACATATCAATCAAAGAAGCGCATAAAAGTATGCCATTTATTTTCATCATATTTTGATAATGATGACTTGGTACGTCTTGAGGATTTAGAAATGGTTTTTATTGCTTTTGTATTAATCGTTCTTCTAATATATAAAATAGCCCTGATCTTTTCATTAACTGGCTCGAGTAGTTCTCAACAATTCGTTGAAATTCTAGTGAATATATATGAGATTAATGATAGAGTCTTCGCCAACAGCAAAGTTATGGAAACATTAAGCTATCATTGCACTAAAGACTTCAAAAATTATTCTACTCTATATGTATGTAGAACAAAAATTTCAGAAGTGAAGAGAATACTTCGCTGATTTTAATAAAAATATGGCAGGAGATGCAAATTCATCGATTGCATGACGTCCATCATTCTCGACTGGATACGAAATTGTGCAAATTTATTTTCCTCACAACAAAATGGAACGAAATCAAATGGAACTACTAGAAACTAGGAAAGTGAATAGAATGAGAATGGAGAAAAATGGACTGAAAGCAACTAGGAAGGGAACAGTAAAATCACAAAAAAAGGCGGGAATTTGTATAAAAATGTATCGAATGCTTAGATATACAGTCTTGAGTGAGGCGGAATATATGTCGCCTACTACCAAGGCAGATTGCTAAAAATCAAACAAGCGACAATTTCGTATTTAAAAAGGAGACGTGGAAGGTATAGAAAAATAACAGATATGTATATTCTTGAACAGCATCATCTCCTGAGTCGATCTAGCGATGTCCGTCTATCCGTCTATCCGTCTGTGCGTCCGACATTTCGCACGATTATTGCCGCAGTTATTGAGCTATGGACTCTGGCATTCCACTTCTTCTGTTGCTTCACATGGGATAAAAACAATTCCTACACTCAGAAAACTACACATCCCAAAAACAAAGAAAAAGTTTCCTCAAAAAAATTTCTCTCGTTTGAATAAAAATTTCTCTGGTTTGAATAAATTTTCCTTGAAATGAGTAAACATTTTCTCATTACTTGCAACCATGGTGATCAATTTGAAGATACCTTTTTCTTCAATGTAGGGAAATTTGAATTTATCAGTCGACTCGCAAAACATTTCAAAATTAGTGAGGAAACGAATTCTGAAGTGGTTTATACTTTGATATACATAATGTATACAAAAACTACCAAATAAAAGTATGTAATACTAATAAAAATGTATGACATATAATATATAATATTATGGACCTGGTACATTTTAGTAGTATACTACTATAGTAGTAGAATTAGTAGTAGTACTAGTTATTCTTGTATGAAAAAACCATAGTTTTAATAAAAAAAAAAGCATTTCCAAATTGAAGAAATATTTCCTAAATTTATGGAAAAATTTTCTCCTTTCAGAGAATATTTTCCTTAAAACAAAAGCAAACATTTTCCGAATTTTCCGAAAATTATAGAAAAATTTCCTAAAATTGTGGAAAAATTCTTCCTTTCATAGATTTTTTTCTCTAAAACAAATAAAAAAAGTTCCTTAAATTAAAGAAATTTCTTCACTCAAATGATGAAAATTTTCTATGGCTAAAAATCAATCCCATTTTTCCTCAATGATAGCCGTTTTTCCTCAATCGAGGTAAGTATTTCTCTGGGTGTAACTTTGATATAAAAGGTAGCGAAATCTTGAGAACAACTGAACCGATTTGGTTGTTGAAATTTTAATGATGTCATGAACAAAATGGAATTGGAACAATAGTTTTTAAATGGATCGAGAATGAAGTGGAAATAGAAATGGAAATTATCGATAAAATATCGAAAAATTTTGGGATCTATTGTGCCTACTCACATATGGAAGGTATTTTAGCTTCGGTCAAACCGTTCAAAAAAATTCACTAAATTCGTTAAATAGCTACTCGTTGAAAATCTTAAATTCAAACATAACCTAACTTTAAAAAAAAATTAATATCAGAAAATTTCTCATTATGAATCATCAAAACGACAAGGTATGCTTTGCACCAAAAATGTCTAAATTACATAAAATTTAAATATATATAACACTCACACGGCCACGTGTATGGGAAAATTATGTAAATTTGTTAACCCTTCCAAAGTTAATTTGCCAACATTTTATGCTTTGTTGCGCGTGCAAAGGCAACCTTGCACATATACAAACGAATAACGAAAAACCGCAAGTAATAATTTTTCAGCCAGCAATTTTCTACGAAGGCGCAAAAGCGAAAACTTTTCATACGCATAAAATTATTGCTCCTTGGGGTGAAGTTAATAAATAAAAAAATAAAAACAAAAAACAAAAAAAAACAAGAAATAACCAAAAATAGCCAAACTTTGACTTCTGCTAAAGCGGCAGCGAACAGCGTTTTGCATTTACAGCAAATTTGATAAAACAAAAAAAAAAGAGAAAGGCGAAGCAAATAGAGGAGAAAGAAGAGTCAGTAGGGCCAAGTTTTCTGAAATTGATATGCCACACATCATTTCGCGCCAATATTGCAAACAACAACAACCACATAAAACCACCAACAACAAGTTTTCTATATCATTTTACAGTTGAGGGAAAAAAAACTGCTGATTTTGGAATTCTTTGGCATTTGGCCTGTTGAGAGGACGTAAATAAATTTGATTTGGTTTCCCTCTTGTTGTTGTTGTTTTTTTTTAAATATGTTTTTCGGCTCATGTCCAGTTTTATGGCCTTTTGAGCGGCCTTTGATAAAAACAAAAATCGAACCAAATTGCCGCTTTCGAAACCACTCATTTCTTGTGGTTGTTGTTGTTGTTATTTAAATCAACATATTCCGCACGCACTTTGGCAACCCTTAACAGCACACATTTCCCTTGAACCCTTTCCTATAATTTTTTTATTTTCATTTTTGGCTGTTGCTTGCAGCTACTGAACCCCAAATGTGCTTGTAAAACAAAAAAAAATTGTGAAAAAAATAAACAAAAAATAAATAAAAAAAAATAAAAACTTTCTTCCTTCTTTTCCTTTTTTATTCCTAACAGTGCTTTCGTTTTTTTATAGACACCAACCGGCATGCTTCATTTTGTGCGAAACTGTGAATTGCTCCCTTGCCACTGCCAATTTCTACGACTACAATTTCCCCACACCAACTCCCCTCGCTTTTCCCAAAGTGAGTTTCTCATATTTCTGGGCAAGAAGAGGGTAGAGCAGAAGCGACTGGGTAGAATCATTGGTAAAAGTCCTGCTGTGTGTGCGTATGCCTTTGTTGTTGTGTGAAATTATATAATAGCATCTCAATTTCAGCTGCTCATTATTTAAATGGGCGCTGACAGTTAGAACCGGAAACGCTCGCTGAGCGGAAGTTTCACGGCGTTGTTGTTATTTGCTTTAAAGAAAAAATAAATAATATTCAAAAAAAGAAAAAAAAAACAAAAAGGAAGTAAAGTAAAGTATGTAATGGAGCTGAAGTTTCTTACACAAGCAGCAGCAAATCCCCCTCTGCATCACTTCCGGAATCAATCAAAGTATTCAATTTCAATTTCGTTTCTATTTTATGTTTGCTCGGCAGCATGTCCTTTTTGTATTTGTTGTTTTATTTATTGCTTATTGTGTGCTCCGCTGAGGTGAGCTCCTTTTACTTGAAATTAATTTTGTGCTTCACGTAATTAAAGGATTTGATTTATTGTTTGCTCTTGTATAATTTTTGGGTGATAGGACAATGAACCGAAGAAGAAGACACACAAAAGGTGGGCTATTGCGTTCAAGAAGAGTAATTAGTAGAAATGTGAGAAGAAGGAGAAAATTATCAGCTGGGGAATTTGTGTAAATTTTAACTTATTTTGAATCGAATTAAATTTAATTATTTATATATTAAAAAACTCTTTAAAATAAATCACTTGCCTGTCTTCTTTTCCTTCTCCACTTAAACTTTTGAAATGAAATTTAAACCAATTGAATCCACATAAAATTAAAACATTCAACAAAGATAAAATGCATTTCTCCACAAAGACAGAGAAAGAAAATTCATAAATTTTTATTAGCATCAGACAAGAGTCCAACATCATAATCATTATCATATAGCAACTGCAGCCATTGCTACCACCACACTACAGCCAACACGGCACAATCTTATTATAATTTGTCTGCTGAAGGTTTTCCACTTTGATTTCTCAAATAGAAAATTTCTCCGTTTTTTTTCTGCTTTTCGTGCAGTCAAAGAAGCTTTTAAATTTAATTGGTTTTCACATAAAAAATATAACAATCACAACAACAATAATAATAACAGTAATAGTAATAAAAACAACAACTCAAGTGGCTTTAAATTTTCCAAGAGAGCCAGAGAAAAACCAACTGTTGTGTTTGTTTGAGTTGTTGTTGTTTTTGTTTTTGTTTTTGTTATTTTATTTCTTTTTTGCATTACCATCGTCAGACAGACGCCAAACGCATTTTCATATTTCATAAGCTGTGCCATAAGACGCGACTTAAGGCAATTTTCTGCTTTTGCAGGTGACAAAGTAATAAATGCAATTTTTGCTACTAAAAGGTTGGACAGCAAGAAGTAGTGTTGGTAATGGTGTGACAAATGGACGAATGAGAAGAAAAAAAAATGTAAATGAAATTTAATATTCAACGTAAATTTAGTGGCAAAAAAAAATAGATGAAAAACTACGAATGGAAAGGAGGTGGCAAAAATGAAAAACTTAAAATATTGCTGGGAGATTATATTCCATATTCGGATTGTGCGACTGAAGAGCGAACTGTTATGGTAATGCGAGGAGCTTGGCAACATCGTCTCAAGAAAAAAAACGGGAGAGCCTCTCTGGATAAACAAGTAGCTCTTGCTAATATTCGAACTGAGGAACACAGTCAATAGCTGAAGATATATTTTTGTGTCTCTCCTTGGTATAGTTGGAATAAATGTAGCAGGCTTCAGAAAGCCTAAGCATTTGGTTCTAAAGGAGATCACGTTGGTTTGACATACCCAGAACATCAAAAGCGGTCGGCTCTGAAATATCTACAACATCGATTTGAATATTGAAAGACCAAGAATAACCGAAACCCGCTCGTGAGTATTGGGTTTTTGTAGCGCTAACTCCATCTCAATTGGAGATTTTTTAAAGTCATAATTTGCCTTTTACACTTACTTCCAGTGAGAGTTACTCACACTCAGGAAGAGTGTGGGAGATAGGACTGAGTCTTGGGTACACCAGTATTTAAGGAGTGTTCATTCGAGACAATCCCGTCGATTGCCCCACAAATATAACGACCGCTGAGAACACACTCTCAGTGGTCATTTTGGTACATAAATGTGATATATTGTAAAATTTTTGGTATCTTCATAAAAACAGCAGACTTTTCGGTATATTTTTAATACCATAAGGTATACAATTGAATTTTGGTCCAAAAAATGTACGATTTTTTGAATAATTTTTCCTATTTATGCTATAAGTAGTACATATTTTATACAATTTTGTATACATTTTGTATCAAAATGCAAATGCCCACTGAGCGTATAGGAAAAAAGGAATAAATATAGATATACATGTACATATATACACATAAACACAGTTTTTTGTTGAATAATATCAGCGAAATTTTCTCATATCAAAATTACATTTTCTCATATTAAAATTACATTTTCTCATATTAAAATTACATTTTCTCATATTAAAATTACATTTTCTCATATTAAAATAACATCCGTACACATCAATTCTATATTTTCCTATAACTTCATGATATGACAAGATATCAATATTGCGTTGATTTCATGTTGGCAATTATGTTGGTGTCGCATCATTTGAACATTTTCACATATAAAAACTAATTGATATTTATCAATACTACATTTATTTTACAAAGAAATTTTAAGCCATGTCAAACTGATATTGTAACCATATCAAATTATATATGTTTCACTATCGGTCGAAAATTTTAAATTAAAAATGCACTTACATTTCACGAGGTTTTTGTTCTCTATTTTATTTCGGTTCGGTGTAGAAAGGGATAAATCATTGAAAGTTTACCATACACAGAAAAGAAACGAGCAGAAGTACTCTGAACTTTTTTAATCAAGTTGATTTCAAATAAAATCTTTAAATGACGAGGACATTTCCGGGTCAGTAATATTGATATCATTTTTTTTAGTTTTGTTTAATAAAAATTTTGTTCATTAACTTTACCTTTACATGTGTCACACCGAGCGAAATCGAATTCCGCAAGCCATCATCAATGCCAACAACTTCTTCGGCCACACTTTGACATCAAGCCCGCTCATTTCAATCCAAAACTTCACAGGCGACTTTGACTGAAAATTGCAATTTAGATAAGGCAAAAGTGTCCGGCAAGTGGGCAGACACACACACACACAAACACACAAGAGCACCACCAAAAATTGGCATACACACAAATTCTAAATCACAAGAATCTCTAACCGAAAAAGAATCTAAAAAAAAATATTCCCCAAAAAAATGGTCAAGAAAATGTTTTCGGCCACTTCACTTGAGTCGAAAGAATATTAAAAAAAATTTATATAAAATAAAATACCAACTTTTGCGTAAGAAATCAAATGAATTCAATTGAAATTTTTTTTTCATTTTTTTTCATTTCTCCCGCCAAAAGTTATTTACCACCAGAAGAACACCAAACAGTAGAAGAAGAAAAACAACAAAAAAAAGAACAACCGGAAGACGCCTTAGAACTTCAAAGAATTGCCGTCCTCCTGCGTTGAATTGGACAATTTTCGGGATTTTGCACTTTTGACTTACGAGAGTAAATGCAAGTTTCCTCTATTTCTTTGGGGATAGTGAGGGCCAAACGAAAAATTGTCGTAAAGTATGAATTTTTGTCCCACCCACTTCATCCTACATGTTCCTGTTATGCTCCTTTTTGTGTGTTAAACTTGGTTTGCCATTGCCAAGAAAGTAAAATAAAAGAAAATCAAATAAAAAGAAGTAAAATCAAAGCAAAACCAATCGGAAAAAAAACGCAACCGGAAGTGCAGGCGGAAGCGCCATTTGAAAACTATTAAATTGGGCTGCAAGCCAGCCAGCAGAAATGTATTTGGAAAAGTCAATTTTCGGTTTGGATTTGCCATCGGTTTGTGATTCTGTATATATGTGTGTGTGTAATATTATGTATGGTGTGTGTGTGTGTGTGCGTGTGATGCGATAACGTTACTTGCGTCATGCTTAATTTTTTAAGTTCCCTGTTGACGTGGACATTTTGCAGGCAAGTCTTTTCGATTCGCCGTTTTATTTTATTTTATTTGAATTTTTTCTTTTTCCGTTTATTTTCGTACCACAAAAGTGCGCTGAAAGCTTTGACAGGCGATAAGAAAAGTTGGAAGTAAACTTGCATTTTTTTTCTGTGTTTTTTCTTCCTTTATTTCAGTTTGGTTTGGTTTGATTTGCCATAAGTCAATTACAAAAAAAGTTTCTAACATTTCAGTATGAACAGTTTTGCAATTAAAAATGGTTTTGGAAATTAAAATTACGTATACGCAAGAGTGGTCAACTTGGTATTGTACAAAGTGATTGGTTCAATTTTGACCCAAGTTACACAGCAGGGTTAAGTAAGAAGAGTATTTTTTTATCTCAAAAGAATTTTAACTTCTTTTTGTCGAAAATTGTTTGATATACAAATTTTTCCAATAAAATTACGTATACGCCAAGGTGGTCAGTTATGCTTGCAGAAAAATTTCAACCATGTAATTGGGTTCAAAAAGACTCAATTTTTTTGTCACTTTTCGTGTTAATTTTTAGACCTTTTAATCGATGCTTTTGAATGAAACTGGCACAACTGTGAGTAAAAGTGAAAATAACATGTAGGGTTAAATGGAAATTTCCGGTTCGTTTTTCTGTTAAACTTTCTAAAAGCCTTTCAGACTTTCTTTTAGCCAGTCTATCAGCCTTTATATCAATTATTCTTAGAGTCTCTTTTTTCTTACCCTTCTCAATTCTTCTGTTTATGAATAGAATCAATACGACAAGGCTTTAATTATATTCCATGGAATTTGTATGTTTTATTATGATTTCGAGAGCATTATGTTTCAATTTCGAGGCCCCATGTGTATACAAGATATCCGCTTAACCACTTCAGCGCAACCGCTAATAGTACGAAAAAATATTTTATTTTTTCTCCTCATCATCGTTCTTCTTATACATATGTACGTATATTTTTTAATAAATAAATCTCTTGGCAGCATTTAACAGTGTGAAGGAAATCCGCTTTTCAATGCCATGACACCCAACACATTTACTAACCAAATGAAACATGCAACTGTTGCCTACAATGAATCTAGTAACAAAAGAAAAAAAATCTTTAACCAAATGAGTATGAGCATGAGAACGACAGTTGGCCAGAAACCGGGCTTTATTAAAAAAATGAAAAATGCTCAGAATGTGGCAGTAGCTATAGCAGCAAGCATCCCAAAAAAAAAAATAAAGGGATTCTACCAAATTGCCAATGTTAAAACGCACAGTTAAGCGTTTCCTTTCGCTCTTCTTGGAATGTCTATGGAACATTTTTATAAACGTACGTATATACGTTTGTAGGAAAAGAAAAGAAAGCAAATAGAATATCTCCCAAAGAAATTTAAAAAAGGAAGCGAAAAGTATAATTTTCTTTGCGATCTTAATAAATATTTTTTTTGGTATTTTTCTGTTTGCTTCTCTTGTGAAGCGAAACCACACACATACGAAAATCTCCCTCCTTTCTTTTGCCTCTTCTTCATTGTACTAACGCTTAATGCAGATTTATGGCTTTAATATTTTAAATATTCCCAAGCATCACAACAGAGTGGAAAAAAAGAACACAAAAAATAATAAGAAGAAATAAAAAGGCAGGTTATATATTTCGCCTGTGCCTTGCGCTTGAGTGTGTATGTGTGTGTGTGTTGAAATAGGATTAAGTGGTGTGGCCCTATCACTGAATTTTTGTAATATATTTTGTGTTTTTTTTGTTTGTGTAAACCACCCACAGACACACACAAATCTGTTGAGTGCGAGGATTTTACACGCGTTTACATATATTAAAAGAAAATTGTTTTTTTTTTGTGGCGCGTATTTTTTTTTAATAATTTTTATATTTATTTTTCAGCTTAGTCTACTCTTGCTGGGTGTTATTAATTAAGTAAGTTAACGCTTTCGTGCATTTAGTTGGGGTTTTTTTTTTATTATTTTTTCATGTTAAATTAAAAAATTATTTAGTGGCGTAAACCTTTTGCCTTATTTGCCTGGCCACAGATGAGTCCTTTGTTTTAATCAGGCAAATTCTTCATTGCCGTTGGTAATTTATGAATTGCACAGTTCGTAGGTTGTGGAGCTGAATTAAGCGTGAACCTGTGCTGGTGAATGCTTTGCTGTTAGGCTGTGGCCTATTTAAGTAATTGATTGTGGCAAAATTAGCTCAATGTTATGTTAAATTTTGTTAAGTAATGTTTATAAAATGTTTTAAAAATTAAATAAAAATTAATATAAAATCGAAAATCCATAATTTCACTGCAACATTCATTCTTTAATGCAAATGAAGCCAGTTAAATTCATAATATTTATGAGACATTTTAAGATGTTCTCTACACACTCACACACTAACACACTTTCGCCTACCAAACACTCAAGCGGTAGAGCTATTTTGATAAACTGCCAACAACCGAGACTTTGCATGCTAAAATAGCATTAGAAGAGATGCAATCTTATAGCAAGATTCTGGTTAAATGTGTGAGTGTATTTGCTTGTTTATGCATACATGTGTGAGTGTGCATATTTATGAGTTTCTGTACATGCTCGTTGTAGAGCGAATGGCATGTGAGACAGGAAGCCACTGCATTTGTGTGAAATTCCAACCAAGACACATCCATTTGATACTCAACAGCAACTGACAAATTGCAGAGTATACCAACAACAACAACAAACAGCTTCAAATGGCATCAACGGAAGTGTTGCAGTCACAAACAAGCGTTCACCGCACCTCATGACACTGTCTTCGCACTCATATTTGTGAGAAAATGTGTGCTTTTATTTGCTTTTGTTATTATTGGTTCGTATTTCCAGATACTGTGACCGTGTTGAGTGTTTGGTGGAAATTTATAATATAATAAGGCGATTCATGTAAAGACGGAAACCCATCGGAAACCTACATTTGCAGATGTGCAGTGAATACGTTTGAATGTGGCAAGGTTGAGAAAAGCACATGAACGGACGAGGTTATGTAATTTTGGTTGTCAACTCACACACCGTTGCATGAAGTTGACAAGTGGTGATAATCTATCATTTTTATTTAATCAAATTAGTCAATTTCAAGTTGGGCCTGTGGCATTTTCTGCAATTTTAATACAATTAAAATGTTTTCTTCCTTCAATTTTTATTTACTTAAAATTCATTCTATGCCGCTTACAACCTCCACCACAGTTAACCGTTTTATGATCCTTTCAATCCTCCCGGTGGCATTTTGTTTGATGATTTTATTTATTTTTGTCATTCGCCTTATTGATTTGTCCTCCCCCATTTGCTGCTGCTTCACAAGCCCATGCAAACAATGATTGCATTCATTCGCCCCTGCATGTCTCTTCTGCTTGGACGAACCATCCGATTATGTTATTTTAGTGTTTGGAAATTTATTTACTTGTTGCCTGAGGTCTATTATTTCTATTAAAATAATAAGCTCCTCTGGGCCGCCGAGACTCTGTGCTCTGTGTGTGTGTGTGCGCCTTCGGGGGGCCAATGTTAACATGGTTTTCGTGGGCAGGCAGGAACTTTCGGTTGGCCTGCTCGAGTTTTTGGCCTTCATTTTGTGGCTTTACCACAGCCATTTTGTTGGTGGTTTTTTTGTTTTTATTTTTGTTTTTGCTTTTTGTTTTTGTTTTATATTCTTCTTCTTCTTCATTTTTGTTTATTTATTTACTTAACGTTCGAAAATGATGCAGCGGCCTTCGGTCTTAATTTGGATTTGACTTTTATATTGTTGATGTTGGGAGTTAGTTGGCTGCTTGGTCGCTCGGTTGCTTGGCAATGGATCCATGAGGTGAAATTGTTCTACTTATTCTTCTTCGCTCTTTTCTTTTTCTGTTGGTCTTTGTTCTTATCTCTTCTATCAATATTTATTTGGCAATTTGGCGTTTATTACTTCAATAAGTGGTAATGCATTTTTCTGTATTGGTATCGTTTCAATTGTTTATTAAACACTCCAGAAGAGAATCGTTTGGCGAATTGCGAATTAAATTAAAAGAATTTTATTCTTGGGGGGGAGCACTTAGGTCAAAATAGACCCACTGTAATGGCCAAGAAATTAGCGCAAAATGTATCTAAGAATTAAAGTTTCGGAGGGTACTTAGGTTCGGTCTGATTGAAAATCACAAGAGAGTAAATATGACCGATATCGATCACAGAAGAGTCGAATCACTCGGACAAAAGGAAATTTGCGAGTTAAAATTATTAAATTGTGACCATGACCGCCTGCATAACTACGTCCGTACTATATATATACCCTGCACGCTGTTAATTTTTTTACTGTCGAACCCGCTTAACTGAAACACGAATTTGTCAGCCATTTTGTTTCAGTTATGCGGGTTTTTCACTATAGCGGATTCGAATAACTGGAAAATTTTTCATGGGTATTCAATTTTGATCTCTTTTAATAGGGGTTTTCGCATAAGCGGATTTCGCTTAAGCGGGCTCGACTGTATTTGGTTATAAATGATGTTGGAAACGGAATGGGCATGGTACTGGAACGGAATGGAATTGGATCGGAACAAAATGTAATTGGAATCAAATTTTGAACTGGATCAAAAATGAAGTTGAAATTAAAATTTTTGAAAACTTTTTATAAATATCAAAAAATATCGATAACATATCGAAAAGATATCGATAAATTATAAATAAAATATCGATAAATTATTAATAAAATATCGAAGTTACAGATAAAATATCAAAAAATTATCGATAATTATCGAAAATTTACCAATAAATTTACGAATAATTATCGATAAACTTTCCCAAAAGTTATCGAAAAATTATAGAAAACATTTTTTTTTTTAACTTTAATTCTTTGCTCATAAAATATTTAATTTCATACATTTTCCCTCAAAAATTTTAGGTTCAAAACGCTACTAGATAAACAGTATTTTTATACCCCCACACTCACTGTGGCAGGGTATACTAACTTTGTCACAACGTTTGTAACGCCCATAAGGAGGCGTGTCCGGTATGGAAAAGTATATATATTCTTGATCAGCATCACCGCCGGAGTCAATTTAGCGATGTCCGTCTGTCTGACCGTCCGCACGATAGCGGTCGTAGTTTTGGAGATATCGACTTGAAACTTTGGGTACATGTTTTTCTCGTAAATACTGAGATCAAGTTCGAGAATCAGCCAAATCGGATAAAATCGGCTCCCATACACCGAAAAAAAAGGTTAACATTTTTCATGTCTTTTTTATTGTTGTATTCGATTGGAAATGCTTAGAAACGTATTTTTGACATGGTCCGAGGTTCCGAAGCCACATATATAAGGGTCTAAATGGGGTCTTGAGACCAATTTTTTTTTTGGGGATTTGATTGGAAATTTTTAGAAATGGATTTTGGACATGGTCCGGGCTCCAAAACCACCTATAATTGGCTCAAAACAGGGTCTTGAGACCACATTTTTTTATGTTCGAGGTACTTCTTCCTACTGTGTGGGGGTATTTAAGCTTCGGTATAGCCGAAGATAGTCCACTCTCTAGTTTTTAATATACTCTTAGTAACAAAATGCAAAGTACCTTCATAATACGTTCAAAAAAAACATGTTCCCATTAAAAAAAGGAACAAGTTGCAATTTTCATATACAACATTGACTACACTCATGCTTTACAGCACATCAATCAATTCAGATTTGCTTTACCCCTTGTGCTCACGGTACTTATTTAACATGTTCCCGTTTTTTTTTTAATGAAACAAAATAAGCTCATAATCATAAAACCATTCAAACAGATTTAAACTTTTAATAGATTGTGTTCGTGTGTGTGTGTAAAAAAATAGCACAATCTGCTTCTTGCTCGTTTGCAGACTCGTGCGCTTCATTTAACAACCAACAACAACAACAACAATGCAAAAAAATCACATATGACAAAATATGAAAAAAAAATCTTCATAGCGAAATGGTTTAGGATAATAACACCGAAATTGAGGGGGAGTCAAAATGGATAATCGCTCGTTCATCGTCATTGTCGTCATCATCAGTAGCAGTAACGGCAGCAGCAGCCAAAAACGTTATGCCACAAGGCAATGACTTCGTTGGCTGGTTGGCACCAACACCAGTGAGGCCCTCGATTGCCACCCGGCATTCAGCTTCTTACTGCCTTACCGAAACATTCAACTTGAACTTCTGGCGCTCGCTCACTGGCGCCAGTTACTTAACTTTATCGATATTTTAGATACTGCCTGGCAAAACAGCAATGTCGCAGCAGTAGCAGCATTTCAGATAATTTGCCTAACGACTTTCGTATTCTTTGTATTCTTTCGAAGGGGAAGTTAGTTTTGGATGATGGGCTGCGCTGCTCTGCCTTGTATCCAAAGTTGATTTCAAATTGATGAGGTTTTTAACTAGAAATGGTAAAAGACAAGCGAAGTGAAGTGAAGTTTTACTAGGCAACTTACAATGTAGTTGGCTTTGTGCAGTTTACGTATTGAAATATTAAAAATATATTAAACATGAGTTTTCCATTTTATTTGCATATTTATGTTGTGGCCGAATCCCTGCTTTTCAAGTCACATTTTAGAGACTAGGCAAGAAAGTCTTCGGAGAGGGGATGCTCTAAAAATATAATTTCCGAAGATTTTTTGAGAAGTAACGAAAGTAATGAGAAACTAATTTGGACAAGGATCTCGTGGGAAATAGATTTAATAAAATTTTAGTTTGTATCCTGAAAGAAAATTCTTGTCCTTCACCAAATTATTCCATTACACTCACCCCATACTTTCACATAAGTTTTGAGAACATTCCTCTCCCTACTATAAAAAAGAAGACATTTCCTACCACTTAACCAAATGAATAAATTCCCATTTCGCTCATATAAAAGTCACAAACATATGGCAACGCTTAGCGAACAATTTGGCAAAAACTTGTATTCTGATGATTTTTTTCCCATTTTTAATACTTACATTTTCCTCCAGCACTGTAAGAACGAAGGAGGACAAGGTATGAGTATGTTCATATAAAAAGTTTAATTATTGTTTAATGCTCTGCTATGTCTTTGTGTGGAAGGCTGGCACACACATAGAATGGCATCGGCCAAAATGTGCGAATATGTGGCGAAAAGTTTTCCTGAGCACATTATTTAAAATGTTCCAACAATTAATAAAGTTGGGAAAAGATTTTTGTCTGGCATGAAGGAAAAATGTAAAAAAAATGGCATGAAATGAGATCTTAAATCTTTCAACTTTACTACGATAGTCATTATCATGTTATGAAAGGGGGAAAGTCTTGTTTGATGATATATTAACGAGAAAGAAAAATGGCAACACTGGTCGCTTATAATGGCCACGATGAAGTACCTACACGGAGAATAATTAAATATAAAATTGTTTATATTTGCCCGAAAGCAAAATCTCGGTCGGTGTCTAACAAAAAACATTTTTGAACCTTCTTGTTGATTTTGAGAAATTTTTTTAAAATAATGAGATATGAGATTTTTTTGTAATTTCTAAATTTCGTTTTTTTATGTGGTTTCTAAATTTTTTTAAAGTATTTTTACAAGCAAGAGATTTTTGACCAGGATTTTTTTTCAAAGGAGGCGTGGCAATTTTAAATATTAGTAAAAGGTGGATTGCAGAAAGTAGAATGTCCTGAAGCCACAAGTGGACTTTGAGAGCTGGAAATTCGCTCTATACCATGGCTAGAGACACTGGGATTTTTCAAAATGGGGCGTGGCAGTTATAAATATTGGTCTCCTGTGACCACCAATTTGTCCAGGCAGGTCTAATTAAACATTTTTATTCAGTATGGGCTATACATTCTGAAGTTGTTTTAAGAATGTTTTCCAAAAGAGGGCGTGGCAGCTCAAAATGTCAATTAAGTAGGCTTTCCTGTAGCCACAAGTGGACCTATGAAGCTGTAATTGCACATATGCATATATGCATATTCTGTGATAGAGATTCTCGATCAGGATTTTTAATTTTGAAAGAGGGCGTGGCAATGCAAAAAGGGGTATTTTCGCAAAAATTACCTGGTCCATTATCATATTCTTTCCGTGCATTTAAATTATAATCATTTTGTTACACAGTGTAATTTATTTCAGTGTAAAGTTTTCATAATTTTACAATATAAAACATTCAGTCACGTTTTTCTTTCCATTTCAAATAGTCTCCGAGTGAAATTAGTTGCTTGGCCTTATAGCCATATGAGAGTATTTGTTGGAGTAGTAATCACCACGCCACTGAAACCAGTGAATGCCCCTTTCGTAGTTACCACTATTCTGAGGTAATTCCCCGCGAAGATATTCGCCATTCAAGTGACTGAAATAGGAAACGTCATTAGAAATAATTTCAACCGAATGTCATATAATTTTTTTTCTTACCCGTAATTGCAACCCTTAAACCACCAACCGCCCCTACGTGTCTGAGCGCAACCAAGATGATTTATGTCGTTATCCAAATCTTTTGTACTAAATTTCGAACCACGATGGAAAGTCAGCGCATCGCCCGCATCACCACTATATACGCCCAACTGGGTCATATTGTAATACGATGATTCAGGGCCAATCTGCAATTGGCTGTACTTGGCAGTTTTTATAGCGCCTTCCCAGTCTGCCAATTGGATCCATAGCTGTTGCGGTTTCAGCTGATTTGTCAAAGCGTATAAGAATTTCAATCCCAGGAAAAACTCGCCCCTCAAGTTACCAAATCCAAGCTTGTAATCCGCCCAGTTACGATAAAAATCCACCGAGCCATCTTGACGTCGCTGGACAACGGTCCAGGCGGGACCATTCTCCGGATCCTTCAAGCAGTACACATCGAACGGCTCTAGACCGGAAAAGGGTAGCTGCAATGTGTAGACGCCACTATCTGCGCCATTCTGGAGGGCCTCCACGCAACTGGTATACAATTTTGGTACGTTTCGTAAACTAACGCCGAGTTTTGCGGGCAAAATCGTTCCTTTAGCGCCGACCAATGCTAATAATAGTATTGGCAAAACTTTTACGAAAATTGATTCCATCTTCCGTGGCACTGAGTACTGAGTTTAAAATAGAACTGTTTCGGAATTCGGAACTCTTTGCAGTTTTTATAAAGCCCCGGAGAAAGGCAATACGTTATCTGCTACTGAATTTCTTACTATAAATCTTTCGTGATAACGTAGGCCAATATAAATTTCACTACAATGGTTTTAGTATTTCCGTAGAGAAAAAATTAAAGATAATAGTTTATTGTCCAAATTTGTATTTGATTGAGTATTGATTTGATATTAATATATGAATTGTGAATCAGTTCGTTTTGCAGTGAAAAGTCTTCATTGGGCACAAAATCGTTAATTCGAAGGTAATTTTTTGTTTAACTTTCTTTAGAATTGAAAATTATAAAAGTACGTAAGAACGTAAGTACATAAGTACTTGCAAAAATTAAAAAAGAAAAAGTCCAAAAAAAGAATTGTGGAAGATAAATTATATCTAATTAAATGTAAACTTTAAATTCGATATCAGGGCGAATACAGGATTACCCAAAGTTTTGAAATTTTGTTATTAGTCACGGGTTTGTAAAAAAAGATTTTTAGTAGAACAAGGTTAATTTCTTGATAAATGATGCCCACCTATGATTATTTCAATTGTGAGCGATAAGTTGGTTATACAAATTTTGCTCAATGAAAAACCCCCCGAAATATAATGAAAAATATACCAAATTAAGAAAGGTTCATAAATACAAAACTAGAACTTAGGAATTTTTTGGAAAAGGGGGAAATTAAAATTTTTTGAAACTGAAGGAAGGAACAAAAGATTATATGGATTGTTAGTTTTATGTATTTCCCCTTTCGAAGAGTTACCAAAATTAGGAGAATTATCTTCGGTCTGCACATTATTCGATCATTTTTCGGGTAATGTTTTTTGATTATTTTAGCTATTTTTGATATTTTATCGATAGTTTTTCTATATTTTATCGAACAATTTTTGACGATTTTCCATATTTTATCAGCATACATCATTTGAGCAGGCTTTTAAAGAAGCAATCAACTCATTGTAGGGTAAACAAAATTCAATGCAACTCAAGTCAGTCGAAAATTAAATGGTGGGCTTGAATTTGTAGATAATTTCTGCAGCTCTCTGTTATATGCGTACGCTTTAGTTCAGTGTAGCATTTCCGCTTTTATGGGCAACAGGATGATAACTTGATGCTTTTGTGGTAATATAGCATGAAAATAACAGAAACTACAACAACTACTTCTACTACTACAACAACTACAACAACTATGTACTTGAATAACCGCCATGCATGCGTGAACTTATACATGTCCATGCATAATCCTAGTGCATAAAATACAACAACAAGAAGGAGTGCACTCCTCTATACTAACAACAACAACAACAACAATGGCCACAATAGCTCAGCACATCAAAGTTGCCTCATAAATCCTTCAAGTATTTTAAAATGAATTTATTTATGCCCTTTGCCAATGGAAATTTCTATTCAGTTTGGTGTTGGCCATCCGTCTGTCTCGACATATTTTTACAGGGTTCTCGCCTGGCTTAAGATTGTTAAATTATATCCTTAACCTTCCATAAACTTATATAACGCCATCCTGGACAACATATTTGGTGAAGTGGGTTTCTTGGGTGTTCTCTTCATTCACATGTTAATGCACATTTATCACAATAAATGAACAGTTTGGAGCTTCATGAGTTAGCGACACAGCACATTTAAATTGCATGAAACGTGCCCTTGAATCATATTCAAAGTGTTGGTCAAGATATGTGTAAAAGCTCATATAGTCAAAATACAGTGAGGTAGTCAAATCAGAGTATTACCGTCATAAATAGTAAATACCGAAGAAAATTTACTATGAATTGCGTCATATAATACAAGATGCCGCCTTTATAAATCATCTAAGTCTGTCCAGAACTTTAAAGCTTTGGAATTCTATAACAGCTATCGAGCAAAGCTCTTTGGTCCCGCGAGAATAGAACTGATGAACACAGCTTTAACGCAATAGCGGGATATCTTTGCTCCGTAATCATACGGAATTGTGATATTTTCGAAAAAAAATACGGATTTTCATACAAATTTTTTGAAAAAATGGACTTTTTGAAAAAAATTTGTCAGTACTTTTGCTCATTGTTCTTGTACACTGTAGATTTGTTCAAAAATTCTGGCAGCACTGATTGACAGTTGTCACCAAAGTTCTCAACCGTTTTTGGTTCAGGTCTATGCTGTAACGAATTTTGAAATTAGAAGGAAAAGTGGTGACTCTTTTACTTTTTGTGAGGAAACGAATAAATTAAATTTCATTCAATTGGCAACACTAAATGTCATTTTTGTAGAAGAAGAAAACAGCTGACCGAGACGAATACAAAAAGTTATTTTTTTTTAAATTTTTTACTGTATCAATAAATCTTTACTTACTTACTACTTACTGTAGGAATATTTTTCAAATTTAATAAAAAAGAAATGGTAAATTTCAAGGCGATATTTATTTTAATGATGGGTAACTAAACCTCAATTATTGACCCTCTTCTATAATCATTAATTATTCACAACATCCACAGCTATGAATGCCGCCACAGGCTCACTGGCCGACTTCGTTGGACTTCAAACCATTTTCAGCGTCATAGCGGACTATCTGGGGCCCAAAGTGATGACACCCGAAGAACTGGGTCAGTCTCGCGGCCAGTGCACTTACAATTTCGTCGACTATGTGGGGCAAAGCGACAAACAAGAATGCGCCCTTCATGACCGCTCCATTTTGCATCTATTGCCGCAGCGGGTCAGTGAGGGCAATCGAAAGCCACCCATAATGGTGAAATGCCTGGAAATGGAGCCCACGGACAACGTCACCGGCACCAACGAACTGATAATGCTGAAGAGTGTCAAGGAGATTGTGGCGCTTCTCAAGCCCATCGGAAATGCCACAAAACGCCATGAGCCTGGCAGCTGTGTGCTGATATTTTTCTACACCGAATCCTGTCAGAGCTGTGCCCATGTGGCGCCCTATGTCAACTTGCTGCCGCGCGGCTTTCCCACGCTGCGCATTGCGGCGGTCGATGCATTCGAGCTGCCCAGCTTTAATACAGAAGTTGGCATCGTGGGCCTGCCCACAATGCTTCTGTTCCATCAAGGAAGGTCCGTTGTCAAGTACTATAGCGATTCGGGCAGTTTTCTTACCTTTGTGACGCGCCACACGGGCATTAAGCACACTGAACCGCCCGCTGGCACAGTCGGCTCAGTTTATGGGCCGCTGCCCGGAAAATACAGACCCCAAAATGATTATATACTTTTGCTGGCGTGGACCTTCATACTAGTCGTATTGGGTAATTATTTCTCCAAGTCGCGGTTGTGTTTGCAAATTGTCGAAATGATTAAGCGCAATTGGCGGGAATCGGAGGCGCAGTTGGAACACAATTGAGGCGGGGGAATAGGTTTTATTTTATGTAGGTTTTAGTTCAGATTTGGCTTTTATCAGTATGTTTTAATTAAGCTGGAGTATGTTTTGTAAACACGATTGGACGAAGTATTAAATAAAAAGTGACGAAATTCAACAAATTTGTGGAATTTTTCATTTATAATCAGTGGCAGATGGAAAATCAAGACTCAATCATTCAAAGAAGACTCTATCGTAGACAGAAGCCGAGCATATACAGATATCAGTAGTACTTAAAAAATGCCAACCATTTTGCTAGATATTACTAGAGACTTTCTTCTTCTATTAGACGTCTTCTGATTATAACTGTACTCTCAGAACGTTTTAGGCCGTACCTGATTTGCATGGAGCTGATGGTTCTGGGATAACTGGATTATTCGTCTGACGTTACCGGTTTGGAGCACTTGTTTCGGATATCAAAGGATATCTTGTTGTTATCCTTGTCGTTAATCATGTCCTTATCGTTTCCCCTCAATGCATTGAAAACCTTCCGTAGTTCTTCTGAGCAATGTTTGGATCGACCCATTCTTAAACTGCTATTATTGTGAACAGCACTTTTCACTGATCCGAAAATAAATTATCCTGTAACTTATAAATCTTAATGTATGCGCATTTGAAAGATTACCGTTATGTATATGAATACCGTTAGATGTACAAAAAAATGAGTTTATGGAGAAAAAATGATTAAGCCGAAGAATAGCGAACCGATCGCAAAAACCAAAATTGCGCTGCTAATTTTGCAGAATACAAACAATTTTGCTTCTAAAAATGTTTGATTTTTGTACTGTACTTGCACTGATTTTGTTCTTTTCAATAAAAATTTGCGGAAGTTTCCAGTTATACGATTTGAGTCATAATTTTTGAACACAATAAGGGAGTTCACAAAGGTCTCATATTGGTCATAAAGTCATATTGTTGTATAAGTATACAATAGTCATAAAAATGCTGTTGCTTTTTTCGATACAAACAATTTTAGGACCAATACAACTCAGCAAGCCGCGTTTTTCGACTCTCATACTCACTATTCCTCTCATTTTAAAGTTGTTGTCAAACAAATTGTAGGAATTTGTGAAAATTGGGCTTTGGGACCATTTTTAATGCATAAAACGTGCACGACTTGCCGAAAATATTGCAACAAAGATCGTGGAGACCACCAAAACTCTTCCGACCATCAACTTTGGCCAGATGGCCACTTGCACTTACGGGCAGACGAATGCCTGGCCCAGGGGTTTCCGGAAGCATTTTGAATGCATTAAACGTGCGCGACTTGTTGAAAATATTGAATCGAAGCACAGGTGAACCGCAATATTTCTTTCGATCCTTGATTTGGGCTGCATCAGCACCTCCGCGAATGATGGCACGCATCCCGTGACGAACGAATTTAGGTTAGGTTCGACATTTGTAATGTAAGAGAGTTTTTTTTGAAACTATCGTATTTTTTTCCAATATGATTATATGATTACTTGTGAACTCTTTTAATAGCACATTTGAGCCGTTTTACATTATGCAAATGTGAAGTTTTTTTTTCGAATTCCATCAATTTTTTATTGTGTCTCTCCAACGCCATCATTTTTCTTCCATCTGACTACTCCACTAACAGTAAATGAAAGAGCACCAAGTTAATTTCAAATTTTCAAATTTTTATTCATGAACATTTCCATGTATTTTTTTTTTCTTTAAGTTTTACGAATTGGGAATGACAATGATGATGAATATTGAATAGTTTCTTAATTATAAAATACTCGTCATCACCATCAGCAAAGACAAAAATTATACATACCTACTCCTAACTGTATACAATTAAAGCAATTCTAGTACATTTTCTTTTTGTTTTGTTTACTCCAGAGAAATTCATTAAAATGTTCTTTTTTTTTTGGTTGTTTATTTGTAATTGGGGGAATTCGATGAAATCGTTGAAATGAGGACATTTTAAAATCGTTGAGTGGAAGAAAATTTGAAATATTTTTGCAACTTAAAAAAAACAAAAGGAAAGTCTATAAAATAAGTAAATAATAAGTAATAAAAAAAAATTCAAATGTTTTTTTGTTGTTGTTATAAAGTACATTTAAATGGAAAACTTGGTGTAAGGCAGGAAAGTAAATGTAAGTAAGTGAATAAAATATATTTAATTATTTTTTATTATTGGGCGTTTACGAAAAAAATACGTTTAGATCGAATGATGTAGTATGATGTACATGTATTTCCTTTAGAGTAGAAACTTACCAATTTAAGGCAATTATAAATACAAAATGGTACAAGAAAAATTCAAATTTTCACCCTCGTGTACATGTGGTTCTCTCGTTCGCTGCCTTACACAAAACTGTTGAAAATATAAATTCTTTGCTTGAATACTTTTCGCACAAAATTCACATTTTAATAATGAATTTTTTTTGTTGTTTTGACATTAATTAATAATAATAATTATGCATACTAGTGATAATAATTTTAATTAATTTTCTTTTTTTTTTTTGTTTTTAAATGTATTAGAAAAAAAATGTTGGGATCAAAAGGTTGGGGGGTACGCGCTTTTGAACAATCTCGCCCACTTGGGAGTTTCTTCATCATTTCAATTCCCAAAAACTTAGCCCATTTCCCGAACCAGTGCAGCCGCGCGCGCGCTCTCCATATCATCATTCATACTATCAATTAAATTTTGAGGTTAAATCTTATTTGAATTTAAATGTTATTATTATTTTGTTATGTTTGATTTCGGTAATCAGTTTTATAAGTAATTGTTTTTGTTTTTGTTTTTGTATTGTATCAGATATATATATTGTATGTATATAGATTTTTTTTTCCGTAGTAGATTCAGGGAGCATCTTAATATTTCAACAAGATCTGATTTGTTTGGGGTGTTTTTTTTTGTCAAACATTATTTAAATATTGTTGTCATCCTGATGTGATGTGGTTGTTGTGGCTGCAGCCGAGGCTTGGGTATGTGATGGTTGCTGCTGCTGCTGGTGTTGCTGCTGCTGCTGTTGTTGTTGATGATGTTTGTTATGCTTGGAACGATGATTGCGTCGTGCTGCTGCCGCATTGTAAGGATGTGGATGGACGCTGTAAAAATTGCAAAATTATTTTCAATTAATGATGGGAAATCATGTATTTGTCGTAATTAAATTGAAATATTTGGTAATATCACAACGGAAAAAAAATTATTTTAAAAAATAATAAAAAATTAATTTAAAATTTGGTGGTGGTGGGTAAATGACTGATTGGTTCATAAATGCATTAAAAAAAATAATGACTTCATATGAAAATTATAAAAATAAATAAATTTAATGAGAATGTGCAGTCGAACATTTTTTACAATTTCCCTGACAATCCATGATGATATGTTAGTCAAAAGCTGAGTGTATGAATTGATTATGTTGATGATAATCTTGACACTAACATGATTTATTTTTATTTTCGATTTCATTCAATAGATACTCATGCAAAATTAAATTTCCCTCTTTTTGCCAATTATCAGTGTTAAAAAAATGATTGAATATGCTGAGATTGTGATGACACCAAATGAGACGGAAATTCTTCTGTGTGTAACTTCAAATGATATTAGTCTTAAAAAACCATTTCGCAATTTTACAACACTATGACTGCCTTTTGAAAGTTAGTAGATCCATTTAAACAAAAAATGTAACACATTTGACAAAAAAAAAAAAGAATACCTGAAAAAAATAACTTTCCTTTTATCGTCACAAAAGCGCTTTATGAAACCGGGAGCCTACGATTTATGGCTGTCCCAAATTTGTGTAGAAAAACGTTATAACTAATTCAGATAGTAATCACGATTGTTTGGGAATCTGGGGGGGTGCAATCGTATATCACGAAGCATGTTTTTGCGATAATTAAAAACGATCCGCCGACTTTAGAAATTTCCACATGATAACTTTGAACAACAAGTGATATGCGATTGCACCTCTGTAGGGCAAGGTCCATTTAGAACAGGTCACGCAATGTGTGCTGCAAAAATTGACTCTCTCTGCGTATGTCGTCACAAGGTGAATTGTTGCCGTATTTTTCATTTAAAACGAATGCCTTATGACGTCACAAAACTCATCAACAAATATCTGTGATTGGCTAATTGTCAAGAGAGAGCTAAGAAAAAAAGTAACGGACCTGCTCATTGCGTGACCTGTTATGTATGGACATTGACCTGTTATGTATAGCATAACATTTTGCGCACCCCTACTGTAGGCCGTCGATTTCGATCGAGAGGCACAATTGCACCCTTGATCGCTGTGGGAATCAGAACTGATTGATCTTTTTGATTAATGCCGAATACGAGCGGTGAAGTTTGTCATACAGGTGTATAAAAACTGTTTAAAATATTAGGGGTTTTCACGAGGCCCTGTGTAACTAAGTAAATGAATAAAGTGTAAAATAAAAAAATTAAGTAAGGGAGTGTCGGGTAATTTGGAACGTCGGGTAAAGTGGCAGTATAGCTTTTCTCCATGTTGTTGTTGGAATTTTTTAAAACTGTAAATGAAGAAAGTTGTTGTTTTACTCAAGCTTTACTTTCTGTAAAAATCGACTCGATCGCACGTGTTTGTACCAATGCAACACAATTTTGTGAAAAAAAATATTTAAAAAGTTTAAATTCAGCTATTGTGTTAATTTCGGTAAAAGTGGTGTTATTTGAGTTATTGGAACTATCTTTAATAACATTAGGTAGGTTTTCAAATTTACTTTGCGGTGATATCAATTACTCCAACGAAAACAACAACAAAATATATGTTTTTTAATCAATACATTTACCCACTGTCGGGTAATTTGGCACTTTTTTGTTGGCTAAATTGGCACTATTTTAACAGACAAAATACCCGATACTCCCCTACTTCTTTCAACTTTAAAGTTTTGAGATCCTTTTGAAAAAAAAGTGAAGCGGAGGTTGGAGTTTCAATGTTCTGTATGTATCTAAGTTAATTAAAACTTCCACTAAACGATAAACACAAAAAAATTACATTTTTTCTTTGAAGTGTTTATCACTCACTTAAAGGTGTTAATTTAGCTATAACATACATTTCAATTAACACCCCTGGTGACACATTTTTTACAATATTTTTTTTTCTGATAATATGAAATCCAACCATATTTCATACCTAAATGCGAAGCAATTGTAAATTGTGAGTGACTTATACGAAAAAATGTTTATTAAATAAAAACAAAAGCAACAAAAAAATAACGCTGTTGTATTCAAATTGTGCGCCATAAAAAGCCAAAAAAGTAAATATAAAAAAAAGCTGCTCTTGGTATTCTCTAAAAAAAAACGCGCGCTTTAAAATATGGCAAATGCAAAACAAATGCTACGCGTTGAAAGGCGGCCGCAATCAACAACAACAACAACAACAACTGCAACAATACATATAACAGTGATGTTGAACTCAAGCGCGCGCTGATTGATTTCAGACTCATTAGAGTGCTCCTCACCATGGAAAAAATGTATTGACCGAGCGACGAGCTGATTGAAACGTTTTTGAAATATATATAGGCTGGATGGATACTAGCAGTTGGAGAGTGTATAACGGAGAACGTAGTGAATATAGGCGTGGTGGTAACCGTAGGAAGTTGACGAAAGACGGAGGACGTAGAAAACATAGCCGTGGTATGAACCGTAGGAGAATGGCGTAGCAAAAATGGGTAGCCGTGGTAGTAGCCGTAGGAAGGTCGACGAAAGACGGACGAATCGGAAGCGCAGACCACGAAGATATTATTGAGCGATGTAGACGATGGCGGGGAGGTAATTTGTATTTTTATTTTAAAGTTCCCTCAGATTAAAAGCACGTAGGCAAAGCATTTCACAGTGAAACGTTGAACGAATGCGTAAATTAATTTTTAATTGGCTTTTTTTTTTGTGGATAATTTCTAGACTTTGATAGTAAACAAAATATGCTTGTATACTTTGTATAAACAACTGCGGTGGCGAAGGCAGTAGCGTTGGCTTTTTTCTTTTTTTTTTATAAAAATTCAGTGGCAGTGACAGTAGCAGAGGCATTGTTTTTTTTTTTTTTTTTTTTTTTTATAGAAATTCAAATGCTGATAAAAACCAAACGTTGTGGGAAAATTTTGAACATTTTTTTTTTGGTTCTTCATAATTTTGATAAAACAACGAAATTAGAAATTATGCACTTTTTGGTTGATATATGTATAAAAAGTAAATATAAAAATATTCAATGGACTTAACACAACAAAAAAAAGAAGATAAACCAAATGGGCTCATAACAACAATATACTTATGCAGACAATTAACGTTTAACAAAAGTGTGGTAGTAGAAATATATTTGGATTGAAGCAATGCTATATATTGTATTTGTAGATGTACATATTATGTAGTAGTAGATAGTAGTTATATTCTTACACGTCGTAGGTGGGCGGTGGAGATAAGACGATCGGATCGAGACGTTGCGATGCAGCGTGTAAAGTAGTTAATCAATCAAAAATCAAAATCGATTGGTTAGTGGTGGTAGTAGGTGCCTGCTAAGGTGGTGTAGGTCGACGCTTGCTATTGCTCGGGCTGATGGGACAGGACAGACGATCGAACACCCTTTTTTTTGGCGTAGAGTAGAGTTCGTCGTTCGCCTTTCGCTTATTCAATCATTTCATTCATTCATATATTTTCGTAGTTTCAGGATGAGTGGTGTTTTGGTAATTTTGATAGGTGCATATGAATGTATGTTGGTTGGTTTTGGTACTTTTTTCTTTTCTTTTCTATAATTATTTATTTTAGGTATATCGTTTTGTTTTTCTAATTAAAGGTGTTTATTTGTTGATTTTATTATGTTTGCTTTACTTGCGATAGAATCGTGGATTATACAAACGCCAATCTCTATATTGAAATAGTAGGTATAGAGGATATTTAGTTAATGCGTTATATACTCTTGTTTCATTAGATTACATGTGATTAGTTGTGAAGTAGATTTTTTAACAAAAAAAAAAGGTAGTAAAAATTTGGAATTTTGTATTTACTAAAAATTTTTCTAGGATTAATTTGAAGCAGCCAAAGGTTAATTATTTGTTAGATGTTTGAAATTTTGAGCATTTCTATAATTTCTGTGAAATGTTTGTCCGAAATTAAAGTCATTCTAGTTGTATATCAGTCGAATTTGATGAGGGAATATAAAAACTTTATACATTAACACTAATCATCTAATTGCTCTATGTGAGACTATGTTGGCCTATTTTCAGCCACGCTTCTCTATTGATAGTCTATCAGATTAAAACTTTATGCATATCTATTCTAAATAAAATAAGTTTTTACACACATTTTCCACCTTTTCCCCCGGTGTAATAGGAAAAATGTTTTCATACAAAAACAAAATTAATAGTGGCTGCAAAAAGTATTATTTATGATTTTTCCAATATGATAACATTGGAGAAATTCTATCAGCAAAAATATAAGGTACCCTGTCCAGTTGTTGGACATGTTGTCGTTTAAAACCATTACTTATTTTACGAAGCCAATAGCACGATTAAAAGCTAAGGACAATAGCTTACTATTACATCATGCGAGATTTTCAAATTCCCAAAATACTCTGCCCTCCTGTTGGACACCTGAAACACACATACAGTCGAACTTCCCTATAATAAATTCGAATGGGACCAGAAATATTATATTGAAGTGATCGACTGCATATCAAAATTTTCCCAAAAACAACCCAAAACAATGTCTGCCCTCTTGTTGGACACCTAAAAAAACCCCGTGTCAAGCTTCGAAATTGAAGTTAACACATTTGTTTTAGAAAGTTTATCAAATGCTTTTTCTTGCAGTGAAACTAAAACATGGGATTTAAAAAACATTAATTAAATTAAATTGAATTCCTGAAAATCGGGTTTTTATCCTAAGTCCAGTTTTTTGGCACTATGTGACTCACCGAATTCTGTTTTGTTTCGCAATAAACTCAGAAGGGGATTGGGCAGGTTTATTTTGAAAGGTTTGATGTTTACTGGAATCATAAAAATTACTATTGGATGTTCGAACTGCACTATACCCAGTGTCCAACAGCTAGGCCGCTTCGTTCTTCCAACATAAAGCTGAGCGAAAAAAAATTCTAGTTTTTCTCGTTCCCGCAGGGCTTGAGCAGCAAAAGAGTTAATCACTAACAGAGATCATACAACAAGATGATACGTTGACGATACAAACATTGTGGTTCTGACCACGAAACATGTCAGAACTGTCACTGTCCAACAGCTGGGCAGACTCCCTTACATCGAGCACCAGCATATTTTACCTGGTCATAGGCACGACAGAGCATTTCTTGTGTGGAATATAAAACGTTATCAGAGATCTGCAGCTCTGATACTCGAGTATGCGAGAGAGCCGTACGAACAACGATTGCTTTACTTGCACCGTTTTTTTATAAGTATACCGCAAGATAGAAAAATACCCTCGCTTGCAGTTCTCTGGTCGCTATGGGAAAGAATAAATCCAGAAAATAGATTAGCAATCAAATTTTTCTTTAATGATTTTCCCCACATTTGCTGTGAGATGCTGGCGCTAGAATTAGGTGAGGCTTGTTGACAATTTGTGGTTTTTTTTGAAGGACGTAAGGACGTAAAAACGTTAGTTTATGGTTTTATGGACGCTATCGATTTTGGTTTTTACAAGGTCCTTGAGAAGCGGTTGTACTAAAATTCCTTTCGTTTGCAATCCATTACGATATCATGAATTAGCATGGATCGCATATACTGGTGTGATTAAATGCTTCTTAACCTTCCAACTTATAATCCATAAAGTGCAGCTTCTTTTTTTCTAAACCTTATCTACTTTTCTATAAAACGACAATCAATCATTTTGGGTAACTATCGCGGACATGAGCGTTTACCACTAAAAAAATTAGAATAAATAAAAAAATTTGAAACGGCTTTCACTATTTCGAAATTTCAATATGCGGTCCGTCGTAGTTGTGTCGTTCGAAGTGTGGAAAGTGTATAAAATATGTAAAATTTGCGTGCGCATTTCGTTGAAGAAGTAGAAGAAATGCAGATATGGCAATATCTGCAGAATATTCTTCTTCTGTCCTTTGTCGAATATTTTATTTAAAAACTATTAGGTTTTTTTTTGTATATTTTTACTTGTTTTGTTTTTTGCACAAACCTTGGCGATGTCGCTGTAATGTGACTGTGATTCGTCGGTGTAGTTGCTAGCGGCGATGAGGATGGGGTGCGCAGGGGTCTACGTGGTGTGGCAAGGTGGCTGCGATAAGCGCGTCTTGGTGTGGTGCTCAAGTAGTTGTTGTTGTTGTTGTTGTTGCTGTAATTATTGGCATTGGTAGCACTTGCATTTGCACGTAGCGATGCCGTAGAAGTCATCGTAGTTGGCGTGGTCGAGGAGGACGTAGTATATTTCGGCGACGACGACGACGTTGAGCTGACGAAGTGAAGTCGGAAAAATTCATTCAAATCATTTCATTTCATGTGACGTAATAAATTGGGTATTTTGAAATATTTTGGCAAATATGTAGTATGAATATTTGTAAAAAAAAAAAGTATATATTAAAAGTAGTTGGTAGTAGTTTTGGTAGTAGAAATGCGTAGTATTTGCAACTTTTCTTTTATTTGTGTTACGTTTCTGATTACATTTTCCAAACAAAAGTTCGATGTGAAAATGCAATTTTTTTTGTTGGCTTGGCGATGATGAATGGATGAATTTTGATTGTTTTTTTTGTATTTATTTCTCTTTTAGCTAAAGTGAAAACGATGATGAAGATTTCAACAAAATCAAATGTGGTGGCACGAGTGAAGGGGAGCACAACAACTAAATGAATAAAAATATACAATTACAGAATAATACCTAAGAGTGAATCAACAAAATCTTCGGAGGAATAACCTAAAAATTGCAATAAATACCAAATCAACTCAAGGCAAATTATTGAAATGAAAAAATAATTCAATTTGATTACCAAAAATATTTACAAAAAAATTAATTTTTGTTTTGCATTGCCTACCTCAAATGAGTTCTTTAGTTATTTTGCTAGTTAGTAGGTAGTGGTGGTGGAGTGAATTTATTTAATTTTGCATTAGTTTTTTTCTTTTTTTTTTTTGTTTGTTTTGGTTCATAATTTGGTTTAGCAAGTTTTAAGCTAGTTTGGTATTCTTGGTTTTTCTTTTTCTTTTCTGTGTTTTTTTTTGTAGGGAGATGGTAGCTGACTTAAATCAATCCTCACTTTACTATGATTAGTATTTTAATAATTATTATATCTGCAATAAAGATACAAATATTTTTATTTTAAGTTAAATGTGAGTGAGAGCATTTTGCAGTTATCATTAAAAAGTTATTAACAAAGAATGTTCAAATGATGGTTGAAAAGGAAAAATTCAATAGAAAACGCAAAAGGGAAAGAAAACTAAATTAAAACTAAATAGAAGAATCGATCCAGTAATTGTACAGTAAAACGTAATGGTTGAGTGGGTACAGAGATGGAAAAAAATAGGTATTAATAGGGTGTTTTAAGTTTACTTACATATATAATGAAAGGTGGAAGGAAAAAATAAAAGTAATCACAAACAATAGCCAAACCCTTTACTACAAAAAAAAAAAAACAAAAATGTTAAAAAAAATTCCAAACATCGGAAATTAATGCCAAACAATTATGCCTACCTAGTAAAAAAAAAATTACAAATAATTTACACAATAAATACAAAGTTTAGCAAAAACAAAAAATGTTTAAATAAAAAAAAAATATATATATTTTTTTACTTAAAAAAGTTTAAATTTTTTTTCCAACTTGGAAAAAATTTATTTTTGGTAAAATTATAATTAAAAACCGATCTAATTTGATAATTTTTATTTTCCTACAGTTTTTAATTTTTTTTCTTAGTCTAAAACCTAGACAATAGTTTTGAGACCATTTGTTATTAATATCTTGAACACTACAGTGAAACCCGCTTAACATTCGTATAACTGTTCCCTCTTGAATGTCTGACTCACTTATGGTAAACCTCATTTTTCGAAAAGTTATCGATAAAATATTGAAAAATCATCTATAATCAAAAAACTATCGATAAAATATCGAAAAATTATCGATAATATATAAAAAAATCATCGATAAAATATCGAAAAATCATCTATAACTAATCGAAAAAGTATTGGTTATATATCGAAAAATCATCGATAAAATATAAGGAAATCATCGATAAAATATCAAAAAATCCTCGATAAAATATAAAAAAAATCATCGATAAAATATCGAAAAACTATCGATAAAATATTAAAAATCATCGATAAAGTATAAAAACAATTGTCGATAAAATATCGAAAAATTATCTATAACTAATCGAAAAATTATCGGTTATACATCGAATAATCGTCGATAAAATATCGAAAAATCATATATATAATATATAACTAATTGAAAAAAATCATCGATAAAATATCGAAAAACTATCGGTATAATATTGAAAAATCATCGATAACATATTGAAAAATCGTCAATAAAATATAAAAACAATTATCGAAAAATTATCTATAACTAATCGAAAAATTTGTTGATACATACTTTTTTTTATTTAAGCCCCAAAAAAAAAATGTTTTGGTTATTAGTCTCAGAGGAGCCGGACCCCTAGAATTGGATAATTATGGCTATTTTCAAGTATTTTTCTGGTTCTAAAACGAACTTTTAATTCATTAATTTTTTTGCTTATGCGATGCTCTGTGGGCAAACTGAAGATAAGTTTTCATTATATTTCCGTTGATCAGCGAAAAAATTAGTTTTTCGACCCAGCCTAATTTTCACATCCCCAATACATTGCCAATTAATGGTATGTATAATTTTTTAAATTTTACAGGATACGATTTTTTTAGAATTCAATAGGAAACTGTTTGATAGAAAACATATTTTACAAACAATATTCAAATAACTTCGACTTCAAATTAAATTAAATTAAACGCAATACATAATACAAAATTTACAAATGCACCAATAAATTCAATTTTCTAGTGAACTGATGCTCTGAAAAAAAAATACTCAAATGACATCAGTTTACAAAATGATAAAAGCCGCATCAAACCCATTCTTTTATATGTACCAACGAAAACAAATAATTCAACTCTGCATTCACTCTTAACACTTAACAACAATAACTTACCTATTATTCTGCTGAGTCGGAGGAGCGGGCAAGGCAGGCAGCTGACGACGTGGCGGCATCAATTGCCTATGATGACGAGGACGCTCATCGTCATCCTCATCATCGGCCGGTTCAATGGTCAACATTTGCTGGGGAGCACGTGCAATGCCACGTCTAGCCTTCGTGGTGAACTCACGATCGAAATCTTCGGCTTCTTCCTCCTCCAAATTGATGAACTCCTGACGTTCCTCCAACTGGCCCGAACGTAAATCCTGCTCCTTTTCGATAATGTGAGCACGTTCGCCAATATGATGGCCAATGGCCATTTTCTTCATGCCCACACTGGAGTCCTGAACGGTTTTGCGGGTCTCACGTATGCCACCGGGGCCGGTCTTTGTGCTGCTAGTGGCCTGATAGATTTGCGGACGTCCATCGGGTCCGGAGGACATGGAAATAACCGAGCTGGAACAGTAGGAGGCGCCTTGGGGCGCGCCAATATCTAGAAGAGAGGAGAAAATATTATTAAAAATTTATAAGTTAAAAGGTTTTTCAATTTGAGTTTACCTGCACTGAGCAAACGATTTATATTTGGCATTGCTGGGAAACCGAAAAGACCACCCATGGGCGGTCCAACCGGGCCACGTTCCATAATGGCATTCTGATGGAATCCTGGATCGAATGGAGTCAACATATTGAAGGGATCAGGCATTAGAGAGGTCATCAGGCGATTCATTGAACGCATTTGCATGTTCATGGCATTCATATGATTTCTGGAATAAAAAAAAAATTTTATTAATAAAAGTAGGTTTTTTTCTAGATTTTTCGTATAAAAGGAAATGTAATGGTTTTCTTTACATACGACAACAATTTTGATTTGTGGTTTTTAATCCTTTTCTGCGAAGGCATTTTTTTTATTAACAATTTTTTGTTAGTTTTTTTAACTCAAAATTTAAATTTAATAGGAAATAAGGGAAATTACAATAACAAAAAAAATGAAAATGTTTTGATTGGAAAATCTGTGGAAACTATTTTGCTATTTCATTAATATACAATTTTGATATGTCCTTGTTGTATTTTTGATTAGACACGTAGCTAATGTGCTTTAAAGTATCGATTTGTCATGTCTTTTTAAAAAATTTTTTATATATATTTTTTTAAGCTATTTTGAACCATAAAAATTCCCAAAAAAATTAATCATAATTTTGTTGCACCGCAAACCCTTAGCCACAAGTCCAAATTATCAGAAAACGTATAAAATAAAATTATGATTGCAAAATAATTGCACAATTCCAGGCAATTACTTTTTGTAGCATTTATGTAGGTTAATTGCTATATTTCCCTTCTTTTTTTGTACACAATTTTTTCCACCGTCCCCTCCTCGTCCTTGAATAAACTGCAATCGATAATCCAGTTAAATTGTACTTAATTTAATTAAATTATAGAAATCTCCCGAAGATTCCCGAATTTTCCAAACACCATCAACGAATGCAAATGAAAATAAAATTGAACCAAAACAAACGCATGAAATTATCGATTTCTGTTTTCTACTTCATTTCGTTTCGCTCGATTATGAAAAGAAAAAATACATATTGCAGTAGTTACGTCGACCGCACAATTGTTGACCAAGCAAAGCAGCAGCAGCAGCACGCTGCGAACATCCCCCTTTTGTCCCCTCCCCCCCTCCAAAGACGACACACAATACACACCATACCACTTTCGGATGAGATGAAAAATACGTCACTACCGTAATTTACACTTAGATTTTCACAATTTACAAATTTAATTTTCCGTGAAAAATCCACAAATCCCCGCCCCAAAATTCACAATTTCTTACCCCATAAAAAGATCGTCATCGAAGTCGCCCATCATTCCCATCGATCCAAACATTTTGAACGTTTGAAATTGTTATTTCTTGTGGTCTCAATTCTCAATAATTTTCACCAAAAAATTAATATTTTTTCGCTGCTGTTTAACAATATACAAACTGGTTTTTCCTCGTTCGCTTTTCGAAGTCAAATGAAAATTCTACAAATTTCTTTTATACTTCGGAAAAACACCAACGAGACTCGTTCGTACAGGGTTGCATTTGGTTGTTGCTACTTTTTTTTTTATTTATTTATGTATCCGATTTTGTACTAACAATAGATTTCGTCGAAATTGCTCTTCAAGTAAATTTTTACCATCAAATTGTGTGTGGAATTGTTGGTGTCCCAGTCCAGTTCCTACGCTAGTGTAGGTCGTGAAAATTAGATAGAAAATCAAACAACAACCCTTAAATCTTGTGTCTTTTTATTTTTTATCAAAACGTGAATTTAAAAAAAATTGCATAAGCAAAACATTAAAATTGCAATTTTTCAATATTCTCTCCGCAAAAAACAAATATCGGACTTGTGGAACCCATTGGAAGAATTTTCCCCCAGTGCCATGCCAAGATTGTTAAAGGATTGAAGAACGAGTTGTAAAGAACGCAATAACTAAAACTGTACTATATAAATAATTATTAGGTACATTATCGTGAAATAGCAACCCCGTTGTGTAGGTTTTTGGTTATCGAGTCTCGCCAAATTGTTTCAATAAATTTAATAGCGTTTGATATGCGTTGCCAACTACACAAAGATGTGTAAATACAAAGCATTGACAACTATTTTTCAAATTGATACATAATGACATACATACACAGCATTGTTGCTGGGAATCCCGGGATCCCGAATCATATAAAAACTGTCAATTCAAAATTGTTATTTATTTACAAAATGAAAATTTCGGCATGCTTAGACCAGTGTAAATTCTAAAAACGGCATTTCCATGCGGCATAAACATGATACTGTACAAAATTTTTATTTTGAAATTTAATAAATTCAAATCGCAGTAGGCCGTGTTTTTTATAGTCAATCATTTGTGGCACAACGAAAGTGGGCGTTTAAGAATATGAAAAAATGTAGTTTATGAGAGCTCAAAAGTTAACTTATTAACTGTTTACAATACTGTAAATTTAAATATTTGAGATCAGTAAACAGCAGCTGCTTATTATCTAGGAAAGCTTACCTTAACAATTTAACAAAAAACCAAGGCCTCGTTAAGGACCAGGAGAAGTTTTGCGGGGAATAGTTGCTAACTTAACCCAAAGCTGGTTGTATACGGCAATCATGAACAGGATAAACTAAACAAACAACAAAGTATAGACTGTGTTTGTACTACAAGAGCAATGTGAACCACTTGTACAGCATCTCTTGAAACCTTACTTGATCTACCCCTACTGTATTTGTTCATTAAAATAGAAATAATATGCATAATAAGTGCCATTCCGCATGACTCTTTAAATTTAGTTGAGAATTGAATCTGCAAGAAATGTATATATATGTAAGAAGCTGTAACAGTTCCCTTTTTTGTTCTTGTGTTTTTGGAAATCAAAAACAAATCTGTCAATGTTTTTTTGCAGAATGATGTGCAAAGGCGTGGTCTACCAATCGATGGATAAATTGTAAATATGGGCAAATAAGTAAAGTGGTCGAAATTAGGCACTATGACGGAATTCGGTACACTTTCGTTATATAGATTTACTTACTTCTTCCTGCAAAGAATACAAATGAAGGGGAAACGCCTCTTCATTATTTCAAAGTCACTGCACTTCATGATGTGACATTTGCGCATATGGCTGAGCAGGGAAGACTGTTTTTTAAACGTGATGAAGCAGTGTTCGCATTTTTTTTTAATTTGCCTATGCGATAATTCATGCCTTTGTAAGTCTCCTGGTGTGTGGAATCTGAAAGGAAAATTTTTTAATTAAATCCATATATATGTATCTACATTAAGGCTGATACTTACTCCTCATCGCATGTTTTGCAGATCACAGTTGACAATGGTGGCAAGAAATTGTAATCTTTCGTAAGATGTTGTGATCGTTGGTGTTTCCGGATACCATCCAACCTTGTATATGTTCCATTGCACACTATACCATTGTCAACGATGGCGCAGGAATACTTCGTTTTGTGCTGCACTGGTGACTTCGGAAAGAAGTCGTTGTCTTGTATGTATGAGTCCATATCCTGTAAATTACATTGCTTAGTGACGTCTTTGTCCAAATCCGCTGTATCTGCTGCTGCTGCTGCCGCAGATGTTGTGGGTGTTGGTGACTTAGTGTCAATTTTGCTCTCTGCTTCTTTGCGTGTTTGGTGAAATTTGGTTTTCTTCGCCGGTTGATTGCATTTTTCGTCTGCAAGACGTTTGCGAGGCGATCGTGTTCCACAGAGAAGAGGAGTGGGCTGCAGCAGATCGTGTTCCAACTCCGGATGAGTTAGGATATGCTCGCATTCCATTGCAAACAGGCCTTCATCTTGTGAAATATGCCATACCTTGTCGGAGCTGCAACATAAACCATTAACTTAAAATTCATTGCAATAAAATTGAAACACAAAATACTTACTTCTCTGTATCCATTAATGACTTCAGAAATGAAATTGCAGTTTCCATTTTTGAGCTTTCGGGATTTTTTTCATGAAAAAAAATTCGAAATAACTATTTCCTGCAGTGACAAAGAACTTTTGAATAAACATATTTGGTATTTGGTATTTGGTATTGTTTTGGGTATTTGACAACCAGGGTTCTCACTTTTTGTTACTGCGTAGCAGGGATATGAAATGTTTTTTTAATGTACCTAAATGACATGAAAAATTGTACTTTTCCCAGGGAATTGTACCTAAATTCACAAATATTGGTTACATTTTTTTTCCAATCCAATATATAAAAAAAATTCCAAGAATTGAAAAAATACATAAAAATTTCCCTATTCCGATCATTAACCAGCAAACACAGTCTCAAAGGTTTGAGAAAAACACTATTTCTCGAGTCGATAACTAATGTGATTCTCGACTCGTTTTCAAAAGTTACTTCAACAAATAAAAAAGTGAAACGTTTATAATATTATTTTTGAATTATATCTGTGCACTGAGAGGAAAATGTTTTAAAATTAAACAGAAATGTTTTAAAATTGAACGATATTGTTTTTAAAATAGAGCTTTGTACAGATTTGTTCACTTTTAAAACACGTGTGCTAAAAACAAATTTTAAAACGCAAATGTTCAATTTATAAAATTTTTTTTTCCTTTAGTGTACCTTTTATTTTGTTTAGTTTCAAAGAGCCTATTTACACAGTCATTCCCATGACGCATGGGCATGCCGTTTTTAGAATTTACACTGACATGGGCATGACGAAATTTTACAGTTTTTATATGAAAATGTAAACAAACAAAGCATGGAGTTGCCACCTTTTAGGTTTTTTATATGGAATTTCGGTTCAAAATGTTCTATCCCGTTTTCACTACCGCAGTTCTTATTAGCTCTTTGTCAGATTTTTCGTCATGGAAATGATAGTGTAAATAGTCTCAAAAAAATGGTCTCTACCAGAGATCCTCACTGAAAGACACTGTTTCATGAAACACAGTAAAAATTCATTGCCTTTCTTCGAGCCTATTTACACTATCAGTTCCATGACGCATGGGCATGCCGTTTTTAGAATTTACACTGACATGGGCATGATGAAATTTGAAAGTTTTTATATGAAAATGTAAACAAACAAAGCATGGACTTGCCACCTTTTATGTTTTTTGTATGGAATTTCGGTGCAAAATTGTCTATCCCGTTTTCACTACCGCAGTTCTTATTAGTTCTTTATCTGATTTTTCGTCATGGAACTGATAGTGTAAATAGGCTCTTCAAGTTCAGACACATTCCCATTCACAACTTTGAATCTGAACAGACATTCGCGCACAGCGCACAAAGGCAACGAGCAACAGTGAATATTCACCAAACGCAGTGAATATACACTAAAGGCAGTGAATATTCATTGCCTTTCTGATGTCTCGTTGCCTTTGAACGAATTTGATGAATGACACTTTAAGTAACCAATATTTGGAATAATATACAAACAAATTACAACTTTTTTATCATACAAAAATTCAGTCATAAAATGCTTAATTAAAAAAGTTTAAATTCATGTATGATAATTTTAGTGGGTATTTTTTGTTGTCCGTTGAGGGAAAAAAGGTTTTATTTTGTGGGAAATTCCGAGCGAAGTCCATGGCATCACTGCCGAGAAGTGATGCAAATGCATTACTGCGTAGTATTGCAGTATAAAATTACAAGAGTCCGCCTTCATGATTTTTGCAGTTGTTGTTAAAAATCATATTATCGCTATTGTGTAATCAAATTAACAAACATATAAATATTTGATAATTAAACTGAGGTCATTCGTATTTAAATTTTCGTAATCCGCTTCTTTCTGGCAGAAAAAAGTAAACAAAAAACAAGAAGTCTTCAGTGACGTCACGATAAAGTCACTGTTCACACGAAGGCGGTGGAATCTTAGTGTATAACCATTTTTGACGCATCAGGTGTGTAGCCTTGAAGTATGTGAAGTATTCTATGCCTGGGGGCTCTATAGTCCAACCGCGGCCTGTTAAAGTACATTTAGATGCGAACTGTGAAACTCGATTTGACATTTAAGCACAATTTAAATGGGAAATGCCATTTAATTGACGACTGTGAAACCGAACCTTAAAGTTTTATTCATCAAATCTCCAATGCAACACTGAGTGAAAATCTTTCTTGAAGCAACGAGCAACGTGCGACGAACAACGAATAATTCTCTTGAGTTCGTTGCTTTCATTCAAAGGTAATGAAACATCAAAAAGGCAATGAATATTCATTGCCTTTGGTGTATATTCACTGCCTTTGGTGAATATTATGAATATATGTTTCTGGTGAGAGTGAACTTCGGAAGCATTCGCGTTGATGAGCCTAGTGCTTGCTTGCCTTTTCGGTATGTATGCGTAAGGCACATTCTCATTCATTTTTTGATAGTGTGGCTCAAAACTAGAAAAGTGAGCATTCATGCCGTTCACTGATACACACCAATTTTTTTTGGCCCAGGGACGAAGAAATCAGAATAAAAGGACTTAGTTAATTCTGATTGACAAACATTTTACTTTTTTGAAGAAATTGCAAATCATTCGTCTAAAAATGGTCGGATTGGAATGTTTTTGGGCTCATTGCATAGAGGAGCTAGTCTTTGATAAATCGCAAAAAAGATTTTAAAATCTAGCCCCAGGGATGAAGAAATAAAACCAAAACAAAGTGGACTTAGAGATTTTTGACTGAGTAACAATTTTAAAAATTTTTTAAATTTTTTTTACTGGACTAGGGATATGCAGGACTATTATCACAGATTGTAGAATTACTATAGAGTATAATTGTGGAGTATCTCGTTTTTGGAAAAAATGGACTTAGTGATTTCTGTTACAATGACGACGATAGTATAAGGCTTACGTACAAGTTAGTACAATTCAAAAATTGACATGGATTAAATTGATAAAAATTATACTATAGAATATGCTCGACCCTTAAGAAAAGTATAATGTTTCAATTGCCTTACGAAAATTATTATGTTTCAATATTCCGAGAAAACTATTACGATTCAACTTGTTTGTCGAAAATTATTATATTTCGAGTTTTCCCGAGAAAACTATTACGATTCACAGTTTTGCCACGAAGACTATAACATTTCAATTTTTCTTACGAAAAGTAATATATTTCTGGCTAAAAAAACTTTGACATGTCAGTTTAAAAAAAAAAATTTTCAAAAAATGTATGTTTTGGGATTGATATGAAGGCGAAAATGTGTCTTAGGGAGCATGTTTGGAAATATGATGGTCAACAGTACATGACCAGGACCGAAATGTGTGTGTGTGTGTGTGTGTGTGTGTGCCTGAGTGGAGGTGAAGTGATACAAGATCTAATTACATATATTACTGTGAATCCTTTGGAGCTTTCATCCCGCACTTGGATTTAGAGATATCAGCAAAAAATTTCCCCCGTACTACCTTAGTAAATATTGCATATTATTACGAAAATAGAAATATAGAAAATGCAGTGGTTCAATTTGGCTTAAACGGCGTAAAATATCAAAACATATCTTCCATATCAAAACAATCAATTATATTAGTTTTTGTCCAAGTGAAACATAATACTCTTCTGTGTAATAGGCGAAATATCATAGTTTTCGACAAAACTTATTGAAATATAATATTCTTCGTCCCAAAAAACAAAACATATTACTTTTCCATGCAAAAAAAAAAAACATAATATTTTTCGTAAGGCAAATGAAACATTATACTTTTCTTAAGGGGCATCGATATCGTCTAAAGGGATCTAAAAAAAATTTTCATAAAATCATAAAAAATATTTAAAAAGTCTTCAAAAAAATAAAATATTTAAATTTAAAAAATTATTTTTTTTTTTAAAGAAAAGCTGGATTTAACTTTGTATCAATTTTCTTTTGTTTCCACGAACGAGTTATCTTCCTATTACATTCGATATGCTGATGAAAATTGTAAAGTTTTTTCTCTTATCAGTCATTTCAATAAACCCTTGATATTCTAACGAGCCTGCCCCTCTTGATTTATGGCTGTTAAATTTTATCAGATGTTTCATTCATAATTCTACTATCAATCTACTATCAACATTTCAAAAGTTATAAATACGCACAACTCAGACTATATCGGATAAAGGCAAAAAAAAATTACTTGCCAAAATTTCAAAGAAAATTATTATCTTAACGTTTTTTCCAACACCAAATGCAAAAAAAATCCAAATAAAAATCAATCAAAGACAAGCAACAAACCACAATCGAAATAGAAACCACTTCAATCGCTTAAATGTTAAACGAAGTTATCTTAAACGAAGTTATCTTAAACGACTTCAGACCATTTCAGACTGACATATTGTGTCAAAATTTAAATATAATCAAGGAAATTAGCAATACAGATAAATATTAGCTAGTAGGTTTAAAGCAGCCTAGTGTGGGCACGTCTGAAAGCAGATAAGTTCTAATTTAAGGAAAACGATAAACTTTGACATGATAAGGCTAATCAATGAAACTTATTATTTCTTTCTTCATTGTCGTATTATATTTACTTCATATGTATACAGGTACACAGCAAGAGGTGCATAATAGTGAAGAATACTTCTTAATTTATTCTTTTATAAATTGGTGAAACTTTATAATAACATATTTATACATTCATGATTGATTGATTATAGGATGTGATTACTTTACAAATATATTTTTTTAATTTATTTGATGACTTTATCCAATCTTACAGACATTTTTTAAATTCAGTTTATTTGCTTTATGGATATGGAGAATGGATGCACCTACTTGACTAATCTAGTATGTAACAAACACGTACAGATTAAAAGTTAAATTGCAACAAAGAATACCGTTTAAATCAGTAAAAGTTGTCATAAAATTAAAATTCATTAATCATACGCCCCGTTAACCACCTTGAAGTCTGTAAAGAATAATTGTGATTCTACAAAGCAGAAAATATTTGTCAATAGATGGTAAAGTAAGTTAATTTCCATTTAATTTTCACTATGAAGACTATTCTGAAATCCACTAAAATCCACTGAAAACCACCAATTTTCCAAAAAAAAAAAAAGGAAAATTACTGAATGGAAAGTGAATCATTCGAGATGTCAATGCATGTTTGTTGAAGTGACCCTACTCTACTCTTGTTAGATTGTTGTAGTTTGAAATAACCGGTATTCGTCCTAACATTATTAAGCTCTCATCCATGCGAAAGTAAATTTTACTAGAAAATAATTGCTCATACGCCCCATGGTACCTTTCGGGCAATTAGTTCATTGAACAAATAAATTTGAACACCTTTAATTTATATACTTTTTATTCAAATGTAATTCAACATTTCAGTGTGTTCTCAAACAGAGCCAGCAGCGCTGATAACCCACGAGCGGAGAGCAGCCACATCGGAATAGACGCCAGGATAGTTGGCATAAGCGCAGCCATAGCCCCAGGAGACAACACCTACCAGCTTACCACCGGACACCAATGGGCCGCCAGAATCCCCTTGGCAGGCATCCTTGCCAGAAGCAGCAGCACAAATCATGCTCGACCTGACTTCACTGCCATAACCATAAGTTGACGAGCTGCACTGAGAGCGTCCAACAATTTTCACATTCACATACTGCAAAGTGGTAGGTATGGAGGATGCGCCCGACCTGAGAGTGCCCCAGCCAGAGACCGAAGCAACAGCACCATTAGCGGGAGCAGTCGCAGCCAAAGCGATTGTCTTAATTGAAGAGCTGGTGCCGAGGGCCGAGCTCAAACGGATGACAGCAATATCGTTGACCATTGTGTTGGCATTGTAACCCTCGTGGTTCTTGAAGGCAGCAACGGAAACGAGAACACCACCAGTGTTCCAGGTGGTGGAACCAGCACGTACCTTCAACGATGAAGCCGACACAGATTGCAAGCAATGGGCAGCGGTGACGATGATTTTGCTGCTGTAGATGGAACCACCGCAAGAGTGAGAGCCACCACGTTGCAGTGAGATTTGCCAGGGGTATGAACTGATGGTGGTGGCTTCACCGCCCACAATGCGTCCATCCAACTGAGGCAGCATACCATCGGGTATGGAAGCACCCAGAGCACAGGCAAGAGCCGACAATACAAATACAAACTTCAACATTTTGCTTTCACAATGATGACAATTGGTGGGTGCTTCGTGCTTTTATAATGAAAATGTTTACCAAATGCAATTGCAGGTAATTACACTGTATTACCATTACAAACACTAAGTCGAAGCTTTACATTTATCATTCCAATTGGCTTTTACTTTGCCTTATCAATTTATTGGGCCATAAACTATTGAAAAACTGGGATTTTATTTAAGTTAGTATTTCCCAATGTTAATACCTTCCACACTTCACATTCAAAAGTTTGGAAAAAAAACATTGCAACGTTCGACTCATTGTGGAAAAAAATTTGGCTGTGCTCCTGGTATTTGGTTGAAGCGTTCATTCAGATTTCATAATTTCAGTGTATGTAGTAAAATTTTGTATCATTTATTAATTGCAAATACAAACTAAAAAGCAATCAGTTACACAAATTAATCCAAATATTTAACTAAAATTAATCATGAATCTCACATCTTTTCTTTGTTTGCCAAACTGATTCCTCATAGCTGATCCTCAAACTCAAATCAAATGCAATCAATTGTAAATTTTTATAAAGAAGATTTTATTACAAAATTTGTATCAAAATATAATGTTTGCTCTTGAAAAGCATTAGTTGGAATTGTTGATGACCCACGATCTCAACACTGCAACATCGGCATAGACTCCAGGGTAATTGGGATGGGCGCAACCGATACCCCAGGAGACAACACCAACCAGCACTCCACCAGACACCAATGGACCACCAGAGTCGCCTTGGCAGGCATCCTTACCGGGAGAAGCAGCACAAATCATCGTAGCCTCAACTCCGCCACCATAACCATAGGCATTGGAGCCGCAAATAGCCAAACTGACAATGTTCACATTGACCGACTGCAATTGATTGGGCAAGCCTTGAGCGCCTGAGTAGAGTGCACCCCATCCAGAGACTACAGCAGCAGCACCGTCCGCTGGAGTATAGTTGGCCAAAGCAATGGGCCTAATGGTGGAACTGAAGCTCAGCGGCGAACTCAAACGGACGATAGCAATATCGTTGATCATCGAGTTGGGATTGTAGTTCTCGTGATTCTTGAATGAGGCCACGGATCTGACGATACCACCCGTATACCAATAGGTGGCTCCAGCACGTATTGACAATATCGAAGCGGACACCTCCTGCAGGCAATGAGCTGCAGTCACAATGATAGTACTAGTGTAGATGGAACCACCGCAGGAGTGACCGCCATAACGTTGGAGTGAAATTTGCCAGGGGAAGGAGCCGATGACGGCATTCTCGCCACCCACGATGCGTCCATCCAACTGCGGGAGCATGCCCGTGGGCACTGCAGCTCCAAGAGCGCACCCAATAGCCGACAATAGAATTACAAACTTCAACATATTGCTTTCACAATGATGTACCGTTGACGGTAGGTCGTGCTTTTATAGTAAAATTGCTGGTCAAAATATAAGGTAAATCATGAGACAATAAAATCCTTATTGACTTAATATTAACTAAATAAATACTGTAAACTGTTATAGTTGCTAATTAACTTGCCTTATCAACTGTTAGTTTTTATAGAAAATAAGAAGCATGTATTTGATTGGGGTAGCTCGGTGGCCACCTTATCAACTAGGTCAACAGACCCTAAGCAATTCAGCACAAGTTGACAACAAAGTCAACCACTGGATCGTAAATGCGAACTCGTAAGTTGCCCACACATCACGTTTTTGGTTCACATTTTTCTTTTGTTTGTTGAAGCTTTGGCAAAAGTCCAGATGGCGAATTCTGGAGTGGCTTGTGCAAAGGATTAACACTTGTTTATTTGAATAGTTTATAACCCCAAAAAAATATCCGATAAGGCGACTTAAAAACCATTTCGGAAAAACTTATTCAGTCAATTTACAACAAAGTATAACAAAGTGTCATTATCATCAAAATAATAGTTTATTATAATATTATTTTGTGGGAATTTTCATAAATAATTTTATATAAAAGCATGACCTACCACCAACTTATTATCATTGTTAAAGCAAAATGTTGAAGTTTGTAATTCTATTGTCCGCTACTGCCTGTGCGCTAGGCGCAGCCATACCAGAGAGTTTGCTGCCTCAATTGGACGGACGCATTGTTGGTGGTGAGGATACCACCATCCAGTCATTCCCATGGCAAATCTCACTGCAGCGTGGTAGCTATCATTCCTGCGGCGGATCCATCTACTCGCCCGACATTCGGGTGGTGTTACCATACCGGTTGCTGCCTATGTAATTCATGAAGATTACAGTCGCGGCACCATGGTCAACGATATTGCCCTTCTTCGCTTAAGCTCCCCTCTCACCTACAGTTCTAGCATACAAAATATCGCTTTGGCCTCTGCGCCCCCTCCAGATGGTGCTGCTGCAGCAGTCTCGGGCTGGGGCACACTTGAATCTGGTGGTGCAGGTATCCCCACTATTTTGCAGTCGGTTGATGTGAGTATTGTCAGCCGGTCTGTGTGCGCTTCCAAGGCTTACAGCTACGGTGGTAGCATCAGGGCCACTATGATCAGTGCTGCTGCTACTGCCGGCAAGGATGCCTGCCAAGGGGATTCCGGTGGCCCCTTGGTCTCCGGTGGCGTACTGGTTGGCGTCGTCTCATGGGGTATCGGTTGCGCTCGTCCCAACTACCCCGGTGTGTATGCCGATGTGGCCGATTTGAATTCGTGGGTTGTGGAGAACGCAAATACTATTAGAAAAGCAAATTAAAATTATTTGTTGTACAAAAATATGTTCAAGGATATTTTTTAAATAAAATGTTTTTACGATTTTTATAATTATTATTTTTTTTATTATTTTTCGGAAACTCAAATTACGATGTTAGATTTATGTATTTTCCATTTATTGCATTCATATACTTGCCACAAAAGTCCTTAAATACTAGGACTAAAATGTATTGAATAAAAACCAAATAGAAATCGGAATAGATTTGGGTATTGAATCGTAAGTTCCCGGCAGGATAATAGCATTTTAAAAATGTCGTGTTATGGTCGATATGTCTAGGCAAACTCTTTCGTTTTTTAAAGGTATGTTTTTTCCCTATAAAATGCGTATTTAATATTTAAAATCCAATCAAAACTGTATTTTTGGAGAATTATTATGTACATGAGAAAAATGCAAAATGCATAAATGCGATTTAAATGGTTTTAAGATTTGATCTAGAAAAACTGGGAGCTTTGTTGAACGGTGTTATATTTCAAGGCTGTTACTTACTTCTGTGGCAACCATACAACTATGTATGGCATTTGATAGAAGCAACATCAATCAGCATTGGAGTTTTTATTGGCATTTGTATGTACTTACATATGGCCAGCATTGTTACTGATAACAACTATTGTTTTAAAGATAAATTATTATTAACCATAATTGATTCAAGGCATCAACTCAATAAGTCCAACGATATTCTAAAAGAGTTTTATTACAAGAACAAATTTTGAAAAAATGTACTTTTATTCATGCCCCAAACTATGTTTAACTTTGTGGACTATAGAGGACTCAAAACACAAGTTATTGTGCAGAAAAGAGATGTAGTGATGGCACTAGGTACAAGTGATTTGTGGTTCTGGTTCCGTAAGAGTTGGCTGACGTAAACACTTTTCAAATGCTCCACTAGGAAACATAAGATTCAAAAACCCAAATCGTCACTTGCATATTTAAAACTGTGTTATCAACTGTTGCTTTGGTAGGTACTTAGGTACTTCCAATTTAAGATCCTTCTCATGAGAGTCTATGCTCCGAAAATGTCACTAATCCAAGCTACACAATTCTTTGGCACAACTTATCGCCTGACCTCAACCTACTCTTATGTTATGATAGTTCTTGTATTTTCTATGGTTAGGTCTATATGAAGATGGCTATCAATAGGCATTAACTGAGCTTATGATGCAATTGAACCATAAAAAAAGTAAACATGTGACCAACATTATTATTGCCAGTCGCTACCACATCACGTTTTTGGAGTATTACATATTATTCATAATTTATTGGAGGCATGTCCGAAGTGGTAATAACTTGTTTATTTACTTACGTGGAATCCTTTTATTTTATTTGAATACCATATAATATTTGATAAGGCTCTTGATTCGCCAAGAGAATCGTTTAGCATGTTTATTTAGTTGTTATTCCGTCAATAAACCAATTTATTGTGGTGTTATTCACCTAGTTTTTGTCCAACCGTAACAACAACCGTAACAACAGACAGCTGTTTTACTATAAAAGCAAGACCTACCGCTTACTGGTCATCATTGTGAAAGCAATATGTTGAAGTTTGTAATTCTATTGTCGGCTATTGGGTGCGCTCTTGGAGCTGCAGTTCCCAAGGGCATGCTCCCGCAGTTGGATGGACGCATCGTTGGTGGTTCGAATGCCGTCATCAGCTCAATTTCCCTGGCAAATTTCGCTCCAACGTAGTGGCGGTCACTCGTGCGGTGGTTCCATCTACACTAGCACCATCATTGTGACTGCTGCTCATTGCCTGCCATACGCATCTGCTTCAGGGCTGCAAGTGCGTGCTGGAGCCACCTATTGGTATACCGGTGGTGCCATCCGATCCGTAGCCTCATTCAAGAATCACGAGAACTACAATCCCAATACAATGGTCAACGATATTGCCGTCATACGTTTGAGTTCGCCTCTGATCTACAGTTCGACCATCAGGAATATTGGTTTGGCCTATTATACTCCTGCAAACGGTGCTGCTGCTGTAGTCTCTGGCTGGGGGGCGCTCTACTCCGGCGCTCAAGGCTTGCCCAATCAATTGCAGTCGGTTAATGTGAACATTGTCAGTTTGGCTATTTGTGGTTCGAATGCCTATAGTTATGGTTACGATGTTGGGCCGTCAATGATTTGTGCAGCTTCTCCTGGTAAGGATGCCTGCCAAGGTGACTCTGGTGGCCCATTGGTCTCTGGTGGAGTGCTGGTAGGTGTTGTCTCCTGGGGCTATGGCTGCGCTGATCCCAATTATCCAGGAGTCTATGCCGATGTTGCCGTTTTGAGGTCGTGGATTATCAACAATGCCAAGGCTATTTAAGTGCAAATCTTGAATTTTGTATACAAATTTTGTAATAAATAAATTTTTTTAAAATGTGTAATTGATTGCATTTCATTTGAATTTGAGGAACCGATTTTGTAAATTAGAAAAGGATTTTTTGATTGTTGATGAATATCAGGTCATTCAGTCCGGACTGAACACATTGGAATAATTAAGTCATTGATTGAGAGACTTCTCCATCGGCGATCAACAAAATTCTTCTTCTTCTTGGTGTTATTAAAACGATCTTGGAACCAAACAAAATTTAAAAAGCATGGGGAAAAATGGTTTACTGCTTGTTAGTCTGTTAGTGGCTTCCAGTTAACCACAAGAGCTAGAAGGTTGAGTGAGGCTGCATGAGCTAGGCCTACAGTCGATTACTGTATACTTAAAAAAGTGGGAGTGTATCCCGCCCCTTCAATAGGATGTGTTCGTCTCTTCGCGACTAGTTATAAGATTGAAATTTGACATAAGACTTGCTGCGATGAACCTAACAATGAGACCAGTAATACTAGATCATGAATCCTCCTCGTCATCACTTTACAGTCGTCGCCCCTTCATTTGTCCCTCATCATCGTAGTCATCGCTTCATCGTCATTACTTTTGCAATCGTCGCATCTGGATCCTGCATCATCAATCGCAGTCTTCGATTCTTCATATTTGCTGCTTCGGTTCACATACAAAACATCAGGGGGACTCAAACCCCTTTATTTTAAACATGGCATAACTTCCAATTCCTTCAAGCTACAATGATGAAATTTAGTAGGTGAGTTCTTATTGACAAAATGAAATTTTGTACCCTTTGGAAAGGGGGGTGTGGGGGCAAAGGGGAGCGGGATGGAGCTAATTTAAAGTTCTAACTTTCGTATTTTGTAAGCTACAAGGCTGAAATTTTTTACTTAGGTTCGCATTCGGGAAAAAGGGTAAAAAAAGGGGAAAAAAGGGAGGAAAAGGGGGGAGGCAAAAATTTTTGTAAAAAAACAAAACAAAAAGGAAAATAAAAAAAGAGTAAAAAACAAGTTTTTTAAAATATAACCATTTAACCGACTAAAAAGTAGAAAATAAATTTCCTTTAAATTAATTTCAGCAATTTCGATTTAAAATTAAGTGTTTTTGGCGACTTTAAAATCTGCAATAATATTCGGAGGAAAGTACCCAAAAACCCTTAATTTTAAATCGAAATTTTTTTCTGCTTTTTAGTCGGTTAAAGGGTTATATTTTAAAAAACTAGTTTTTTACTCTTTTTTTATTATTCTTTATTTCATTAAATTATTATATCATTAAATCAACTTTCGAAACATTCCAATAAAACACAATCAAAAGCAGTTTTTTTTTTTGCAAAATATCTTTATTAGAAAAGTAATATTAACACTTAGAAAGCATTGATATTGCTGACAACCCATGATCCCAACACGGAAACATCGGCATAGACTCCGGGATAATTGGGACTGGCGCAGCCGATACCCCACGACACAACACCAACCAGCACACCACCAGACACCAATGGGCCACCAGAGTCACCCTGGCAGGCATCCTTGCCCGGAGAAGCAGCACAAATCATTGTAGGTCTAACTCCGCCGCCATAACTATATTCACCGGAACGACAAACTTCCAAGCTGACAATGTTCACATTGACCGACTGCAATTGATTGGGAATGCCCTCAGCGCCCGAGTAGAGAGTACCCCAGCCAGAAACGACAGCGGCAGCACCATTCGGAGGAGCCGCCGAAGCCAAAGGAATACTCCGGATGTTGGCATTATAGCTTAGAGGCGAAGCCAAACGAACGATAGCAATATCGTTGATCATCGAGTTGGGATTGTAATTCTCGTGATTCTGGAATGAGGCCACGGGGTGGACGGCACCACCGAAAAACCAGTAGGAAGATCCAGCACGTATTGACAATATCGAAGCGGACACCTCCTGCAGGCAATGAGCAGCCGTCACAATGATGGTGCTAGTGTAGATGGAACCACCGCACGAGTGACCGCCACTACGTTGGAGCGAAATTTGCCACGGAAATGAGCCGATGTTGGCATTCTCGCCGCCCACGATGCGTCCATCCAACTGCGGGAGCATGCCCTTGGGAACTGCAGCTCCAAGAGCGCACCCAATAGCCGACAATAGAATTACAAACTTCAACATATTGCTTTCACAAAGATGACCAGTAAGCGATGGGTCTTGCTTTTATAGTAAAACAGCTGTCTGTTGTTACGGTTGTTATTGGACAAAAACTAGGTGAATAACACCACAATAAATTGGTTTATTGACTGAATAACAACTAAATAAACATGCTAAACGATTCTCTTGGCGAATCAAGAGCCTTATCAAATATTATATGGTATTCAAATAAAATAAAAGGATTCCACGTAAGTAAATAAACAAGTTATTAACACTTCGGACATGCCTCCAATAAATTATGAATACAAATATGTAATACTCCAAAAACGTGATGTGGTAGCGACTGGCAATAATAATGTTGGTCACATGTTTACTTTTTTTATGGTTCAATTGCATCATAAGCTCAGTTAATGCCTATTGATAGCCATCTTCATATAGACCTAACCATAGAAAATACAAGAACTATCATAACATAAGAGTAGGTTGAGGTCAGGCGATAAGTTGTGCCAAAGAATTGAGTAGCTTGGATTAGTGACATTTTCGGAGCATAGACTCTCATGAGAAGGATCTTAAATTGGAAGTACCTAAGTACCTACTTAAGCAACAGTTGATAACACAGTTTTAAATATGCAAGTGACGATTTGGGTTTTTGAATCTTGGGTTTCCTGGTGGAGCATTTGAAAAGTGTTTACGTCAGCCAACTCTTATGGAACCAGACCCACAAATCACTTGTACCTAGTGTCATCACTACATCTGCACATGAGAAAAATGCAAAATGCATAAATGCGATTTAAATGGTTTCAAGAATTGATTTAGAAAAACTGGGAGACACGGGTACTTTTTTTTAACCCCCTCTAACAGAATCTGCCAGTTCCCATCATGTGGGTTTTTTAGTGTCGAACGGATAAATAAACACTCAAGCCATGCTTGAATATAAACAGAATAATAATAAAATAATTTTAATGCAGTTGTTTCTTTTAAAAATAAACACTTAGTCAAGTTGAACACTAACACAAACGAACAGAATGGACATTGCTATATCGGTTAAGTTCTCCAGTTGTCCCTGCCACTGTAGAACGTGCTGGAGATGATGTTATTTTGTTTTAGGTCTGTTATTGGACAATTCTGTTGATCGAGTATGGATAAAAACGAATCTTCTGATCTCCCTTCATTCGAACCGGTGGCTTCTACCACTTACGCTTTTTGGGCTTTTATTGAAACATAAATATTTCATTTAAATTTATTAACAAAATAGTTCTTTCTCATGTCTCACATTTCCTTCGAGCTCTTATGTATCTAGCAGACGATTTCCTTTAACGGTATAAAATTACAGAAAAAACGAATTTTTTAATTGGAAATCTGACCAAAAAGGCGACTAGACCTAATAATTTCGTTCCGCGGCATAGTGATTCGAGATCCGAAAGTTATCCTGCCGGGATCTTACGATTCAATACCCAAATCTATTCCGATTTATATTTGGTTTTTACTCAATACATTTGATTCCTAGTTTTTAAGGACTTTTGCAGCAACTATTCGAATGCAATATAATGAAAATACATAAAACTAACAATCCCCATCGTAATTTGAGTTTTCGAACTCTGACGAATATTAAAAATTAGACAAGATCAATTGAAAAAAATAATAATTATAAAAATCGTAAAAACATTTTATTTAAAAAATATCCTTGAACATATTTTTGTACAACAAATAATTTTAATTTGCTTTTCTAATAGTATTTGCGTTCTCCACAACCCACGAATTTAAATCGGCCACATCGGCATACACACCGGGGTAGTTGGGACGAGCGCAACCAATACCCCATGAGACGACGCCAACCAGTACGCCACCGGAGACCAAGGGGCCACCGGAATCGCCTTGGCAGGCATCCTTGCCGGCAGCAGCTGCACAGATCATGGTGGCCCTGATGCTACCACCGTAGCTGTAAGCCTTGGAAGCGCACACAGACCGGCTGACAATACTCACATCAACCGACTGCAAAATAGTGGGGATACCTGCACCACCAGATTCAAGTGTGCCCCAGCCCGAGACTGCTGCAGCAGCACCACCTGGAGGGGGCACACAGGCCAACGCGATATTTTGTATGCTAGAACTGTAGGTGAGAGGGGAGCTTAAGCTTATCGTTGACCATGGTGCCGCGACTGTAACCCTCATGAATTACATAGGCAGCAACGGGTATGGTAACACCACCCGAATTCCAAGTGGTGGAACCAGCGCGTATACGCAATGCTGAAACCGTTGCGCCCGACACACAATGAGCCGCAGTTACAATAATATCGGGCGAGTAGATGGATCCGCCGCAGGAATGATAGCTACCACGCTGCAGTGAGATTTGCCATGGAAATGACTGGATGGTGGTATCCTCACCACCAACAATGCGTCCGTCCAATTGAGGCAGCAAACCCTCTGGTATGGCTGCGCCTAGCGCACAGGCAGTAGCGGACAATAGAATTACAAACTTCAACATTTTGCTTTAACAATGATAATAAGTTGGTGGTAGGTCATGCTTTTATATAAAATTATTTATGAAAATTCCCACAAAATAATATTATAATAAACTATTATTTTGATGATAATGACACTTTGTTATACTTTGTTGTAAATTGACTGAATAAGTTTTTCCAAAATGATTTTTAAGTCGCCTTATCGGATATTTTTTTGGGGTTATAAACTATTCAAATAAACAAGTGTTAATCCTTTGCACAAGCCACTCCAGAATTCGCAATCTGGACTTTTGCCAAAGCTTCAACAAACAAAAGAAAAATGTGAACCAAAAACGTGATGTGTGGGCAACTCACAAGTTCGCATTTACGATCCAGTGTCTGACTTTGTTGTCAACTTGTGCTGAATTGCTTAGGGTCTGTTGACCTAGTTGATAAGGTGACCACCGAGCTACCCCAATCAAATATATGCTTCTTATTTTCTATAAAAACTAACAGTTGATAAGGCAAATTAGCAAATAGTTTACCGTATTTATTTAGTTAATATTAAGTCAATAAGGATTTTATTGTCTCATGATTTACCTTTTATTTTGACCAGCCATTTTACTATAAAAGCACGACCTACCGTCAACGGTACATCATTGTGAAAGCAATATGTTGAAGTTTGTAATTCTATTGTCGGCTATTGGGTGCGCTCTTGGAGCTGCAGTGCCCACGGGCATGCTCCCGCAGTTGGATGGACGCATCGTGGGTGGCGAGAATGCAGTCATTGGCTCCTTCCCCTGGCAAATTTCACTCCAACGTTATGGCGGTCACTCCTGCGGTGGTTCCATCTACACTAGTACTATCATTGTGACTGCAGCTCATTGCCTGCAGGAGGTGTCCGCTTCGATATTGTCAATACGTGCTGGAGCCACCTATTGGTATACGGGTGGTATCGCCAGATCCGTGGCCTCATTCAAGAATCACGAGAATTACAATCCCAACTCGATGATCAACGATATTGCTATCGTCCGTTTGAGTTCGCCGCTGAGCTTCAGTTCCACCATTAGGCCCATTGCTTTGGCCAATTATACTCCAGCGAACGGTGCTGCTGCTGTAGTCTCTGGATGGGGTGCACTCTACTCAGGCGCTCAAGGCTTGCCCAATCAATTGCAGTCGGTCAATGTGAACATTGTCAGTTTGGCTATTTGCGGCTCTAATGCCTATGGTTATGGTGGCGGAGTTGAGGCCACGATGATTTGTGCTGCTTCTCCCGGTAAGGATGCCTGCCAAGGCGACTCTGGTGGCCCATTGGTGTCTGGTGGAGTGCTTGTTGGTGTTGTCTCCTGGGGTATCGGTTGCGCCCATCCCAATTATCCTGGAGTCTATGCCGATGTTGCAGTGTTGAGATCGTGGGTCATCAACAATTCCAACTAATGCTTTTCAAGAGCAAACATTATATTTTGATACAAAATTTTTTAATAAAATCTTTTTTTTAAAAATATTTACAATCTGTGAATTGAATTTTATTTGAATTTTAGGATCAGTTAGAAGGAACCAATTTAGCGGACTAAAGGTTACTAGGAGGGTTAATGAATCTCGCGTCATTCGGTCCCGACTGAACACATTCGGAAAATTAAGTAGTTTACTGTGGTACTTTTTGCGCTCAACAAAGTCCTTCCTTCTGTGCAATAAAGTGGTACAGACATGATCTGTAAAATGTCAGATTGGTTTGTGCAAATAGGGCTATGATTTTTCGTTGCCTATTGAGCCGAAGTGGTGTTTTGAATCATTTCGAAATTTATGGTATTTTATTTTAAGAATTAAGTTTAATTAAGAATTAATTTGGAAATCTAATTCAGTTTGCTTGGGTGAATTACCAAGGCATATATACAAAGGTTTGGTTTGGCAAATGGTTCATCTAAGTATGCTACGATTTATTTAATTAAATTTACAATTACCATGGACGGTAACACTCTGTGCTGCATGAGTTTATTTTAATCAATTGGTGTGAACAAACCAGGAGACCAGAACATTGAAATTTGCAAAATGTTTTTACTTCTACAATCTTTGGAATTGCAAAAATTGTCTTTTATTGGCTGGTATTAACTCATGGTATTACTCACTTTTACAAAATCCCAGTCGTCCAATAGTTTATGGCCCCATAAATTTATTGATAAAGTGATTTAAAAAGCCAAATGTAACATATTCATTTGCACTATGAATAACAACTCCTATTACTATTATTTCCTACATTTCCCGAGAATTCCTTTTTATACACAAACTTACTATAAAAGCTCCAACCACCATCAACTAGTCATCATTGTGAAAGCAAAATGTTAAAGTTTGTCATTCTATTGTCGGCTATTGGGTGCGCTGTTGGAGCTACAGTGCCCATGGGCATGCTCCCGCAGTTGGATGGACGCATTGTGGGCGGCTCAGCAACCAATATTGCCTCTTATCCATGGCAAATTTCGCTGCAACGTAGTGGCTCTCACTCTTGCGGTGGTTCCATCTACAGCAACCGGATCATTGTCACCGCTGCCCATTGCTTGCAATCGGTTTCCGCGTCTGCGTTGAGAATTCGTGCTGGTTCTACTTACTGGAATTCCGGTGGTGTTATCATCTCTGTGGCTGCTTTCAAGAATCACGAGGGCTATAATCCCAACACCATGGTCAACGATATTGCGGTCATACGTTTAAGTTCTTCCCTCACCACCAGCTCGTCGATCAAGAGCATCGCTTTGGCTTCGACTGCTCCGGCTAATGGTGCAGTTGCTGTCGTATCTGGCTGGGGTACCATCGATTATGGCTCCAATTCCATTCCCACACAATTGCAGTCCACTAACGTTCAGATCGTTGGACGCACTGAGTGCGCTTCGTCCACCTACGGTTATGGCACAACCATCAGTGGCTCCATGATCTGTGCTTACACTGTCGGTAAGGACGCTTGCCAGGGGGATTCCGGTGGCCCATTGGTGTCGAGCGGTGTCTTGGTTGGTGTTGTCTCCTGGGGCTATGGCTGCGCCTATGCCAATTATCCCGGTGTATATGCCAATGTTGCTGACTTGAGATCGTGGGTAGTCAGTGCGGCCAACTCTGTTTAAATTTACTATTGTTAATGTAACTGAAGTTTGAATAAAATATTTCGCTGGATTAGAAAAGAATTCCACTTTTAACTTTATATTTTTAGGTAGGTTTCAATGGAAAAATGTGTGACTCAGACATTAAAGAAAGACAAATCGTGTAGAATGCCAACGAACAAGGATTTTATTGCTTTCCTTTTAATACAAAAAAAAAACACTTCTCTAAACACTTGACGAAGCGTTGACGGCCCAAGAACGAAGTGTCGCCACATCCGAATACACCCCAGGATACTCGGCATCCGCACAATCCACACCCCATGAGACAATACCCACCAGAACTCCGCCAGAGACCAAAGGGCCGCCCGAATCGCCTTGGCAGGCATCCTTGCCATCATCGGCCGCACAAATCATGGTCGGCTTGATTTTACTACCAAAACCATAAGTCTCCGAAGAGCATTGAGATCTCCCCACTATTGTGACATTAACCGACTGCAGAGAAGTGGGACTAGTAGTGGCGCCTGAGTAGGTAGTACCCCAACCCGAAACCGACGCAGGTGCTCCATTAGCTGGAGTAGAGCTTGCCAACGAGATGTTCTGAATGTTGGCACTATACATCAGCGGCGAGCTCAAACGAATGACAGCAATGTCATTCACATACGTTGAACTCTCGAAATTCTCATTTATCTTGAAGGCGGCCACCGGTATGAGAACACCACCGGAATTCCACTTGGTGGAGCCAGCTCGAATTTTCAACACCCAACCACTGGCGTTTATCAGACAGTGAGCGGCCGTAATAATAATGTACGTACTGTAGATGGAGCCGCCACAGTAATGTAAGCCATTACGCTGCAGTGAGATTTGCCAGGGAGCCGAGCTGACCGGTATTGTAGTGCCTCCAACAATTAGAGGGCGCAGAATCTGAGGATTAGCCAGGACCAGAGAACAATGCAACGATGAGAATAATATGAGTAGCTTAACAATCATGATGTTTGCTGGAATCAACTGTGTAATGGGTCAAGTGGCTTCAAATGTGGGCTTTTTTATACCCAAGTGCTGTCTTGTAATTGTCGGGAAAACACGTTTTAGATTTTAACTGGATTTTGAACGTGACTTTACTTAACATTCTCACGATTCACATGAGCGTTTTTAACGAAATTTTTTACTGCATTGTAGGATTTTCCTATGCCCTACAGCTTATGAGGTAACAAATAAACAGTAAAAAATTTAAAATAATTTTTAAAAAGAGAAAACAATAGAAAAGCAACCAAAACTATTGGTTCCACTTGAAACGAAATGGGAATGAAACTGAAATGAAAAGGAATTGGACCGGAACAAAATGTAATTGGAACATAATTTTAAAATGTATTCGAAATGTAAAATTATCGATTAAATATTGAAAATTTGCAGATAAAATATCGAAAAATTATCGATTAAATATCGCAGAATTATCAATAAAATATCGATTAAATATCGAAAAATTATCAATAAAATATCGATAAAATATCGAAAAATTATCAATAAAATATCGATAAAATATCGAAAAAATATCGAAAAATTATCAATAAAATATCGATAAAATACCGAAAAATTGTCGATAAAATTACAGAAAAATGGTCTAAAGCTACGGTTAGATTAGGCAAATATTTGCCCACAAAACTGGAAAAATCCATTCAGAAAAATAAAAAAATGATTCAATCACATACGATTTTAGTTGATTTTAAAAATATCTGAGTGTATTTGAACGTAGCTTTAGAACATATCGTACTTTCATGTGCACTGTATTTAAGTTAAAATTTCTCAACTGGCGAATATGGCGAATATATGACAATCTAAAACTTAAAGATTATAATTTCATTTTGTTCCGTTTCTTTCTTTCTTTTGAGTAATAAACAAAATACATTTTTGTGCCGTATTTTTATTTATTAATTTACATTTAATCAAGCACTTCTTTAAACGGTGGTTGCAGCCATCTCTGCCCACGTACGAAGTGCCGCCACATCAGAATAGACACCAGGGTACGAGGCATTGGCACAGCCATAACCCCAGGAGACAATACCAACCAGCTTACCACCGGATGCTAATGGTCCCCCGGAATCACCCTGGCACGCATCCTTGCCATCATCGGCCGCACAAATCATAGTCTTCATAACTTTATTGCCATAACCATAAGCCGGAGACGAGCACTCAGTCAGACCAATTATTGTGACATTGGCATACTGTAGATTAGATGGAATAGTGTTGGCTCCAGAGATAGTAGTGCCCCAACCAGAAACAGAAGCGCGCTCCCCATTAGAAGGAGCAGTGGAAGCCAACGTAATATTTTGAATGCCAGAGCCATAAGTCAACGGTGATTCCAAACGTAATACGGCAATATCATTGATCAGTGTGTCAATATCAAAATGCTCATGCGCTTTGTAGGCAGCCACCGAGATCACAACACCGCCTGAATTCACATGGGTGGAACCAGCGCGTACCGTCAATGGTTTCTCTTTTAAAAGCCGACAAATTGTACCAAGTATGGGTAACTTAGTACACTCATAGGACGGTTGCAAGCAGTGAGCAGCAGTCACAATTATTTTGTCACTATAGATGGAGCCAGCGCAATAATGGCTTCCACCACGTTGCAATGAGATTTGCCATGGGTACTGGCTGATTTCAGCAGGAGCACCGCCAACAATTAGGGGCTTCAAATGTTGCGGGCTTGCAGCGGCCCGAGCGCAGGCCAGAGTTGAGCAAAGAATTAACAACTTGTTCATTGTAATAGAAAATATAGCTATGGAATGGTGTGGCTGCCCTGAATGCGACATTATTTATACCTAAAATTCCATTTAATGTATAGCACGTTTTGGTTGTAAAATGTAAAATTTAGATAATAATTTTTACTAATTAAATTAAATTAAAAAGTGAAAATATGAAACTGAATGCAAAATTTGCGAAAAGGCTTAAGTCAATTTTCATGGATTCCTTTACATTATTAATTTTAGTCCTTTCAAATTCAGACCAACAAGGCTCATGTTAGCCATTTCAAATCAAACCCAAGAAAACTTCTATACTTTTTTTTTAATTTAGAATAAAATTTAAACGGAACCAGCAGCGCTGATGACCCAAGAGCGAAGATCAGCAACATCAGCATAGACACCGGGATAGTTGGCATAGGCGCAACCATAGCCCCAGGAGACAACACCAACCAAGACACCACCGGACACCAATGGGCCACCGGAATCACCCTGGCAGGCATCTCTACCAACAGAGGCAGCGCATATCATGGATGCACTGATGATTGAGCCATAACCGTAGGTGGAGGAAGCGCACTGAGTGCGTCCAACGATCTGCACGTTAGTGAACTGCAATTGAGTGGGAATCGAGGTGGATTCATAAGAGGTGGTACCCCAGCCAGAGACGACAGCAGAAGCACCATTAGTCGGCGCAGAGAAAGCCAAAGCGATAGTCTTGATTGTACTGCTGATTAGCAGGGAAGTGCTCAAACGGATGACAGCAATGTCGTTGACCATGGTGTTGGTATTGTAACCCTCGTGAGTCTTGAAGGCAGCTACGTCAACCAGAACGCCACCGCTGCTCCAGGACGAAGAACCAGCACGAACCTTCAATGCTGAAGCAGAAAAAACAGACTGCAAGCAATGGGCAGCGGTCACGATGATCTTGGAGCTGTAGATGGTGCCACCGCAAGAGTGATAACCGCCACGCTGGATCGATGTTTGCCATGGATAAGTGGCAATGTTGGCAACTGCGCCGCCCACAATGCGACCATCCAACTGAGGGAGCAAACCATCGGGTATGGAAGCGCCCAAAGCGCAGGCCAGAGCCGACAAAACGATCACAAATTTCAACATGCTGATTTTTCGGTAAGTAAACAACTACTAATATGTTTGGGGCATTCTAGAGTCTTTTATAGGGGGACATTCTATGTTTTGGTCTAAACTAATATGGTATCGAATGATACATTTCTTGTAGATAAGGTTTGTCGGGGGTTTTCTTAATATGTGTACTAAAAGCATTTGTCATGGGAATATATTTATTGATTTTTTTTATCTGTTGGGATTATGTTAAATTATGGCAATTATATATAGCTCTGATGAGCTCTGCTCGAAAGCTATGATTACACTGCCCTTCAATTTCGTCATTATAATGACACATTGACATCAAAACTATGTCGCAGTTTTGTGAATAAATCGTCGTGATCGTAGTTTGTGGGACATTAAATAATAATCATGTTATCACCCCGTTAATGGCAGTGTATTTATACAAAATGTTATACAAAATAAAAGCTTAAGTGTGTAAACATAGCTTAACACTGCGGTCATACTATAAAGCATTATCCGGACTCATGAGTCATGACAATAGAAAATACATATAACTTTCCAAAAGACTGAGTGTGACTGGAAATCATTGTATGGCCCAAATTCTTCCCAACTGATTTCGCTATTGTCTTGACAATTAAAAAGTATATCTGTGACAATTGCTCTCTAAGACTTCAACGCTTTAGATTTCCTTTAAGATTGGTCTTACACAAATACAAATCCATTTATAGCTTATCGAACTTGTTCAACCTGACTGTCAATTTAAAGAGAATTCTACAAATCGAGTACATACTTAAAATTTGACCAAGTAACTCTTGATAAGATTATTTATAGCTTCTATTCTAGGAAATGTATTTGATCTTATAAGGAAGTACAAATTCAATGAAATGAATTCAGTCTAGAAATAAAAAAAAGGGTTTTCTGCGGACAAGTTAGTTAAAGGTGTATTCCTAAAGACACCCTTGAACTTTGAGAGCTGCAATTACATGAGATATATTGTGAGATTATGATTGGAGACTGGACTTTTGATTTTCCGAAAGAGATCGAGGCAGTAATAAAAATTGGCATGTCATTTAAAGTAGTGTCTCAGGCAGCCACCATTTGACCATATGACTAGAGATTCTCAAACATTATTTTGAATTTGTTTATCACTACACTGAGGGAAAAATATAGTGAAATCAAATGAAAACGTATTTAAATCAAATATAAACGTATTTGATAGTGCTTCTAAGCTGTTTTTATTTAAATCAAATATGCGCGTATTTAAAATTGTATTAAATATGGAAATATTAGAACTAAATATGGAAATATTAAATTTTTTTATTTATTTAAATTGCAAAAAAAAAATGTTTTCCTTTTTCATTTATTTGCATTTTTTTTTTAACTTATTTATTTTTTACTTTAATTTTTTTATTTGCCAATTTCCTTAGAATGATTTGTAACAACTTTTCCACAAATTCAGTTTTGCCGGAATTCGAACCGGGAACCTCTGGGGTTTGGAGTGCGCTCTAACCGACTCATCTATTTCCGGCATTATTCACAAGCGTCTAAATGTTTGTATATTGCTCAGCAAGTCTTATAAATTGAAATTTTCAAATCGAAATTTCAATTATAGATTGCTAAGCAAGCGTTGATTTTTTTTCTTCTAAAAATGTAAACTGAAGTTTTTGAATCTAAAAATAGAAACTCCTAAAAAAAAACGTGGTTTTTTTTTCTACTTCATATATATTTGAGTAGGTTCAAGACTGGCTGGCGCCAATGAAGTTTTTTATTTATACAAAACATTTAAATACGCGCATATTGAATTTCTATATGAGATACTGATTTCCAAATATTAAACTATTCAAATCACATTTAAATAAATAATATTTAATTCGACTATGCGTTTGTTCGCTCAGTGTAATTTTTAATTACTAGTTTGCCTATTTAAAAACCATTACTAATGTATATTAAATTGGTACTTTTTCTTTTCACGCCTCGAAAAAAAAGTACCTCTTGCCTTTAAGGCAATATATTTTCGGTTAATCATTTCTTAACTTTTTTATAATTCAGTTTATTTTACAGCACCTGTCACTGATATGGAGCTGAACCTCTTCAGATAATGAACGGAATTTAATTGGATTTACTATTTTAGACGCCACCACACAAAAGTGAACTTCGGAAATTATTAATATCGAAAAATTTGATAGTGAAATCTTGTCTACGTCCGGTTTCACCACTCGAATGGTATAAATAGTGTATGAAATTGATGATAACCGTTAGTTGTAGTATTCCCATTTATTGAAAATGTTGAAGTTTGTGATTCTGTCAATGGCTGTGGCCAGCGCCTTGGGCGCTTCCATACCCGAGGGTATGCAACCGCAATTGGACGGACGCATTGTTGGGGGCTCGGCCACCACAATCACTTCCTACCCCTGGCAAGTGTCAATACAGCGCAGTGGCTCTCACTCTTGTGGCGGCTCCATTTACAGCAATAACATGATCATTACCGCTGCCCACTGCCTGCAAGGCGTCACCACTTCAATGTTGACCGTACGAGTTGGTTCAGACTATTGGAATACGGGCGGAGCCATACATTATGTGAGTGATTTCAAGATTCACGAGGGCTACAGCACCAATACAATGGAAAATGACATTGCTGTTGTACGTTTGAACTCCAATATGTTCTACAGCTCTACAATCAAGAACATTGCATTGGCGTCTATAGCTCCTGCTAACAATGCTGCTGCTGTGGTCACTGGCTGGGGTACTGCGGCCTTCGGTTCGAACTCTCTGGTCAGTCAATTGCAATATGTCAATGTGAATATCGTAAGCCCTGCGGTTTGTGGATCGTCGACGTATGGTTATGGCAACGAAATCAAAAAATCAATGATCTGTGCAGCCTCTACTGGCAAAGATGCTTGCCAGGGTGATTCCGGTGGCCCATTGGTGTCGGGTGGTGTCTTGGTTGGTGTTGTCTCCTGGGGCTATGGTTGCGCCTTTGCCAACTATCCGGGCGTGTATGCCAATGTGGCTGAACTCAGGTCTTGGATTATCAATGCTGCATACAATACATAAGTTCAAGAAAACAGCCTCCTAGACAGTTTTAAGGAGTGCAAAAACCGACTGTTTGTTATGCATTTCTATTTAAAAAAATAAAATGTTGTTTTCATTAAAATTCTAAGATATTTTTCAGCCAATTTCTGTATTAATTTATTTAATTTTAAGGAAAATAAAAAAACAATTCAAAGAAAAGATAAAAGATGGACAGCTACTCCGTCGTGTATTTTACCGAAACCAATCGGGAAAAACCAATTGATAAGAGTTTCTATATTTACTCAATATTCGTTGCGAATTATTCGCACACGCGCTCCAGATAATGAGGAATAATTGAAATTAACTAACTAACCAGTAGCGACTTCAATGAAAACGAATGGAAAATTACATTTATATCTTCATTTGATAGAGAAGCGAGCTTTTGACCACATCCGCTGTGGCATTTCAACCACCAAATATCGTATAAATAGCCCTAGGAAATTTTGATTGCCCTCAGTCTTTTCAAACTTATCAACCATGTTGAAGTTCGTCATTCTCTTATCAGCGTTAAGCTGTGCCCTTGGCGCCTCTATACCGGCCGGTATGCTGCCGCAATTGGATGGCCGAATAGTGGGCGGTTCGGCAACCACCATCAGCTCTTATCCTTGGCAAATCTCACTTCAGCGCAGTGGTTCGCATTCCTGCGGTGGTTCGATTTACAGTACCAACATCATTGTCACGGCCGCTCACTGTTTGCAATCTGTGTCCACATCCATACTGAGAGTACGTGCTGGTTCCAGTTATTGGACTTCGGGTGGTGTTCTGTATTCGGTGGCTGCCTTCGAAAATCACGATGGTTACAATCCCGCTACCATGGTCAATGATATTGCTGTCATACGTTTGAGTTCCAATCTGGTGTATAGTTCGACCATCAAGAACATTGGTCTGGCTACTACTGCTCCGGCTAATAATGCTGCCGCTGTTGTCACTGGCTGGGGTACTACTTCTTATGGATCTTCTTCGATACCCACTCAATTGCAGTATGTCAATGTGAATATTGTGAGCCGCACCAGTTGCGCGTCTTCGACTTATGAATATGGCATCGAGATCAAGGCGACCATGATTTGCGCTGCCTCTACTGGAAAAGATTCCTGCCAGGGTGACTCAGGTGGACCATTGGTGTCTGGTGGCGTTCTGGTTGGTGTTGTCTCCTGGGGCTATGGTTGCGCCTTTGCCAACTATCCGGGCGTCTATGCTGATGTTGCTGCTCTCAATAGCTGGGTTGTGGAAGCGGCCTTCTATGTTTAAGGATACCTACTTACAAAAGAATATAATTTATTAATAAAAAACATGTGTACAGTGCAGATTGATCATATCAAGTCCAGGTCGTCTTTAAAGGATTTTTTCACATACAAAATAAAATCTTATGTGCTTATATGCAATGGAGACACAATGTGGAGCTATAGGCGCTAATAAGTGAAAAGCGAAGAAATGTTTACTGAAATAAACCCTTAAATCAGTGGTCGGCACTCCATAGCCTCGCGATGCCGAAGGCTATGGAGTCATATTTTTCACATAGACACGTTCGGCAATTCACAAGCATGCGAAAGCTGTTTGATCAAAGCATGCTTTAACTGCAGTCAGACTCAGCTTGACCACACACAAGCACATAATATTTTGTGTGCATTGCTTTAAATCAAAAGTGGTGCCACAAAAGGATACACACCGTGTTCAATATTACGAACTCGGGTAGATTGTGGGAGTTAAGCCAGATCGTGATATTGACTACAATGTGGATTGGACTACTTTTCCTTTAAAGTTTGAACGCCTCAATTTTAATACAAATTGATTGCTTTAGTGAAATTTTAACAGTTAAATAGTTGAAGAAAAAACACAGCTTTAGTATAAGATTTTTATCGTATCGTCATTTATTCAAATTTTGAAGAATTTAAACGGAACCAGCAGCGCTGACGACCCAAGAGCGGAGATCAGCAACATCAGCATAGACACCGGGATAGTTGACATAAGCGCAACCCATGCCCCAGGAGACAACACCAGCCAGGACACCGCCGGAGACCAATGGGCCACCGGAGTCACCTTGGCAAGCGTCCTTACCGACAGTGTAGGCGCAGATCATGGAGGCCCTGATCTGAGAACCATAACCATAGGTGGAGGAAGCGCACTGAGTGCGTCCAACGATCTGCACGTTAACATACTGCAATTGAGTGGGCAGGGAGGAGGAGCCGTAAGAGGTGGTACCCCAGCCAGAGACGACAGCAGCAGCACCGTTAGCGGGAGCGGTCGAAGCCAAAGCGATGGTCTTGATCGAAGAGCTCATGGTGAGGGAAGAACTCAAACGGATGACGGCAATATCGTTGACCATGGTGTTGGAATTGTAACCCTCGTGGTTTTTGAAGGCAGCAACGTTGACGAGAACGCCACCGGAGTTCCAGTATGTAGAACCGGCACGAACCTTCAAGACGGAAGCGGAGACGGATTGCAAGCAATGAGCAGCGGTCACAACAATATTGGCGCTGTAGACGGAGCCACCGCAAGAGTGAGAGCCACTACGCTGGAGGGAGATTTGCCATGGGTAGGAGGCAATGGTGGTGGTGGTGCCGCCAACAATGCGACCATCCAACTGAGGGAGCATACCCTCGGGAATGGCAGCGCCCAAAGCGCAGGCAAGAACCGACAAAAGGATCACAAACTTGAACATGTTGATATATTGAATAATAAACAACAACTGGCTAATACACGCCAAATGGGCCACTTTTATAGTGATTAATTTGGATTTGAAAATTTCAGATTATACTCGATTAATAATGTCTTTGTTCACTCGAACGATAATACCTACTTGAAATGATGCGTGTTTGGGAAAAACATAAGATAAGATTCCGTGAGTACATTCGTCGGAATAACCCTTTCAAAAAGTGCAAAAGTTCAAAAAGTTTTTTTTTAAATATCAATAACTTTTTTTGGAATATAATATTGCATACATTGCATTTAGTTTCTGCTCGTACACCTTTCTTTTAATGGAGTCTATTAAACTCGTTTCGAATTCAAATTTAAAAATAAACATTTTTTTTTTTCCCTGGTAGTTATACATTTTTATACCTCCACACACACTGTGGCAGGGTATACTAACTTTGTGACAACGTTTGTAACGCCCATGAGAAGGGGTTTGGAAAAGTATATATATTCTTGATCATTATCGAAAACTGAATCGATATAGCCATGTCCGTCCGTCCATCGGTCTGTCCATCGCTCTGTCCGTCTGTCTACACGATTGCGGTCGCAGTTTTGAAGATATCGACTTGAAATTTTGGTAACATGTTTTTTACTTCAAAAGTAAGAATATGAGCCCAATCGGACAAAAACTAGGCTCCCATATAAAAAAAAAGGATTTTTTTCAACTTTTTTTTTATTGTTGTATTCGATTGGAAATGTTTAGAAACGTATTTTTGACATGGTCCGAAACCACATGTATAAGGATCAAAATGGGGTCTTGAGTACATTTTTTTTTATTGTTGTGTTCGATTGGAAATGTTTAGAAATAGATTTTGGACATGGTCCGAGGCTCCAAAACCACCTATAAATGGCTCAAAATGGGGTATTGAGACCAAATTTGTTTATTTTCGAGGTACTTCTAAATTCCTACTGTGGGGGGGTATTTCAGCTTCGGCATAGCCGAAGATAGTCCGCTCTCTAGTATTTAATACAAAACGTTTAATTGGTGATAAAAAATTGTCCTATTTTTGGGGAATTTTGTAATATTTCAATATTGATTTTTGAAAAATTCACCCTAGACCTCCCTGATTTTGATAAAATTTGTAAGGTAGATAAATAACAGCGAAAAAAAATGTTTGTTTGTCAAAATACAAATTGTTTGGGTCTTTAACTTTTAATGGCTATACCTCGTCGCTGCAGCAAAATGGAGCAACGATTGCAAGAATCTTTTCGATTTGGCTTTTTTTCCAAAAGTGCTTTGACCTATTACCTAAGTGCTTGCAAAATTTGGCGGTATGCTTTTTCGATATAATGAAGAAGTATTTTTCGGAAGATATCCTTCTGAATATTATTATTCCTACACTCGCCATATGAAGTCGTCATACTTATAAAGCTATGCAGTTACTCACAGACACATTTTATAGTATCGATTAATACCTTTAGAATAAATATTAGGACGCCTTAACCCGTTATGTACCATCATAATATAGTTTCAAAAACCGGCAAAGTTGTTATTATTGTTATTTCTTTTACCGCAATTTTTGTTTATATTACAAATGTTCACACATTTACTGCAACATTTATAACATAAACATGAAAAAAATTAAAAAGTTTAATAAATTTAGTACGGGTAAATGTAAGTACTAAATTGAAAGGTTGGAGCGTTTTTAAATGTCGTTTTCGGTTAAATTTACCTACTTTTTTTGTGTGTGGTCTGATATTTTTAATCAAAAGTTTGAATTGATTCATACTTGAAATGCTAATTATTTATGATATTGATTCCCAGTAAATAACTAAAATTTTTGAGAATAGCGCATAACTCTAAAATTTAATCTTGGCTCCAAAACATTTATTTGCTATTTGTGAATTAATTGGAAATAGTTAAATTCATAGTTGAAGAAAAAACACAATTTTTTAGTTAGTATATTTTTATCGTATCGTCATTTATTCAAATTCATTTTTAACGAATTTAAACGGAACCAGCAGCGCTGATGACCCAAGAGCGGAGAGCAGCAACATCAGCATAGACACCGGGGTAGTTGGTGTAAGCGCAGCCATTGCCCCAGGAGACAACACCAACCAGGACACCGCCGGAGACCATTGGGCCACCGGAATCACCTTGGCAAGCGTCCTTACCGACAGTGTAGGCGCAGATCATGGAGGCCTTGATGGATGCACCATAGCCGTAGGTGGAGGAAGCGCACTGGGTGCGGCCAACAACCTTCAAGTTAACATACTGCAATTGGGTGGGGATGGAGGAGGAGCCGAAAGAGGTGGTACCCCAGCCAGAGACGACAGCAGCAGCACCGTTAGCGGGAGCAGTCGAAGCCAAACCGATGGTCTTGATCGAAGCGCTGGTGGCCAAGGCAGAGCTCAAACGGATGACGGCAATATCGTTGACCATGGTGTTGGCATTGTATCCTTCGTGGTTCTTGAAGGCAGCGACGGCGACGAGAACGCCACCGGAGTTCCAGTACGAAGAACCGGCACGGACCTTCAAGGCAGAAGCGGAGACGGATTGCAAGCAGTGAGCAGCAGTCACGATGATCTTGGTGCTGTAGATGGTGCCACCGCAGGAGTGAGAGCCACTACGCTGGAGGGAGATTTGCCATGGGTAGGAGGCAATGGTGGTGGTGGTGCCGCCAACAATGCGACCATCCAACTGAGGGAGCATACCCTCGGGAATGGCAGCGCCCAAAGCGCAGGCAAGAACCGACAAAAGGATCACAAACTTGAACATGTTGATATATTGAATAATAAACAACTACTGGCTAATGCTCGCCAAATGGGACACTTTTATAGTGATTAGTTTGGATTTCAAATTTCTGATTATTCTCTATTAATAATGTGTCTTACGATTATCGAACGATAATACCAACTTGACATGACGCGTGTTATGGGAAAAAATAAGATAAGATTCCGTGAGTATATTCGGCGGAATAACCCTTTCAAAAAGTGTAAAATTTCAAAAAGTTTTTTTAAATACCAATAACCCGAAGAATGATAACACTGTGCACGAAAAGTGAACTTTTTTGGAACAGATTGCGCTGCGGATGGGTTAAACCGAATCGAGTATGATGAGAGTAATGCCATTTGATCATTTTGTCTTTAAAATAGCTACATAAATCTTTAATATTGGAAACACCAAGGAAATAAAAAAAGCTATTTTGTTGTTATTGCAAAACAATTTTTAAAAGTTTTTTTCAAAAATTATGGAATTTTTTGTCTAAAAACTTTTTTTGGATGTTTGGACCCTCTACGAAGTGTATTCATAAAATTAGAGAATAAATAAAAAAAACAAGCATCCCTCGTTTGTGTCAATTTGACACAATTTTCGAATTTAAAATGTTATTGTGCGTTTGTTTTTGTGAGCAAGAAAGAGAATAGCACAATTACGAAAGAGTCGTTCGTGTGTCAATTTGACACATATGGAAAAAGCACGCACTATTTTTTTACGCGTCAGTTGTGTTTCGTTTGCTGAAGTGAGTCGTTGTTTTTGCAGTTGTATGTCATCGCGACAAAAAGCTGCATTTTTTTAGTTGCTTTAGTGAAACATTACAAATTATGGATTCGACATGGCATAATGAATTGTTGGATGATGAAGATTTTGATGGAAGTGATGATGAAGATAGTGACTATGTACCAAATGAAAATGAGGTGGATGTGGATGATAGTTACATAAGCAGTGAGAGTGATGTTGACTTCATTGAAGAGGAAATCAAGCGGAACGTGGTAGCAGAACCTAATATTGCATTGTTGTCGAAAGACAAGACCATAAATTATTGTTTGGAAGAACCGAACTGTATACGCCAAAAAGTCTCTTCATTTCGGATGACTTCAGGTAGCATATTTTGTGTCGTCCACTTTGGCTATATATACGTAAATTTATTGTTTTTATGGTTGTTTAGGTCCGACTGTGTTTGCGGCATCACGCAGCATCGACCCTTTGACTGCATTTCTTTTGTTCATCGAGCCCATTGAACAAACTATCGTTGATATGACCAACTTATACGGCTCACGTAAATATGGAAGTAGCTGGAAGAAGGTTGATATTCGTACTATGCGTGCTTACTATGGGATTTCGCTGCTTGCTGGTGTATACCGGTCACATGGTGAATGTGTTACTGAGTTGTGGAATGAAAAAACTGGACGACCAATATTCGCAGCGACAATGTCACTAGAGCGATATAAAGATATTACTCGATGTCTGCGCTTTGATGATCGTGAAGAAAGAGTAAGTTCGCGTGATCGCGATAAATTAGCTCCGATTCGTACTATATTTGATAAATGGGCTAACCGGCTAAAATTGGCATATACACCATGTGCTAATGTGACTGTTGGTGAGCAATTGTTGCCTTATCGTGGCCGCTGTCCATTCACCCAATACATTCCATCGAAGCCGGGTAAATATGGCATCAAACATTGGGTGCTCTGTGATGCTGCAACATATTACGTTTATGCCATTGAGGTTTACATTGGTCGAAACCGTAATTGTACTCCCGAGGTAAACCTGGCTGAACGGGTTGTTTTGCAGCTCACAGAAGGGCTGAATGGAAGGAATGTGACCTGCGACAATTTCTTCACATCCCAAGGCCTTGCAGTGAAATTGAAGCAACGGCAAATGACCATCGTCGGCACAATACGGAAAAATCGAAAGGAACTACCTCCACTATTACTCGACATGAAAGAAAAACCACTGTACCATTCGGAGTTCGCATTCAACCACAGTATTGGTGCCACTTTGGTTTCTTATGTGACCAAGAGACGCCGCTTTGTAACTTTGCTGAGCACTATGCAAAAGACAAAGCAAGTGAATGAGAACGACATTCAAAAGAAACCAGAGGTAATCAACTTCTATAATGCAACAATATGTAGCGTGGACATCATGGACGAGATGGTGGGGACCTATCGCTGCAAGCGCAAAGTGAATCGATGGCCTGTTGCAGTCTTTTCTAATATGCTCGACATCTCGGCGTTGAATGCATTTCTGGTATTCATCGATTTGAATCCACTTTGGAATTATACCAAAAAGAGCTTTCGCAGACGCCTGTTTTTGCTTGAACTTGGCCATTCGCTTGTGGGACCGCAGGTGGAGCAGCGGGAACACACACCGAGAAGTGAGTCTTCCTTGTCGGTGGTAAATCAAATTCGTGGCACCCCAACACTACCAAAGCAGCTCCCGAAAACACCTGGACCATACCGGCATCGCTTGGTGCATCATACGCCGTCGAAGAAGCGCGCAAGGTGCCACATATGCCCGCAAGTGCGGAATGCCAATATTCATTCTGTGGAATGCGACAAATGCAAAAAGAAAGTTTGTCCAGAGCACCGTTTCATTATATGTGAAACGTGTGAAGCGCAATGATTTCTTTATATCTACTCAGTTCTGATTTAATTTTTTTCCACTGTATCCACAAAAATGTGTCAAATTGACACATGAGCGACTCTTTCGTAACTTTTTGGAAATGACGGATGCGTGCTAAAATATAACCCTTAAACCGACTAAAAATCAGAAAATAAATTTCCTTTAAATAATTTTCCGCAATTTCGATTTAAAATCTCTACAAAGTGTATTCATAAAATTAAAAAATAATTTTTAAAATTAAAAAATAATTTTTTGGTGTTTTTTGGTAAAGATTGCATGAGTTAGGACGCGATAGGTATGGAAAACTATATATATTCTTGATCAGCATCACCTCCTGAGTTGAATTATCCCTATCCGTCTGTCCGTACTTGTAAACACGATTGCAGGAGCTAGAATAAAGCTAGGGGACCCAAACTTTGGATCTATATTTTTTGGCCCTAGAAGGAGTTGGTATTGAAAACTTGCACACTTGTTATTATTATTAATATTGTAAATGCTGGAATATTTTTGGTCGCATACACCTGAAACTTTGGGTCAAGTCTTTCTCCACCAAACTGAAATCAAGTTCAAAAATCGGACAAGGCCAAGTTTTTTTAAAATTTTTATATTGCTGGATTCGATTTGAATTGTTCTAAAACATATAACCCAAACGCTAGCAAATTTTTCCCTAATCTGATTTGTACTGACATAGTAAAATTAATGTAGGCAAAACACAAGATTTATGTAAGATTTTTATCGTATCGTCATTTATTCAAATTCATTTTTAACGAATTTAAACGGAACCAGCAGCGCTGATGACCCAAGAGCGGAGAGCAGCAACATCAGCATAGACACCGGGGTAGTTGGTGTAAGCGCAGCCATTGCCCCAGGAGACAACACCAACCAGGACACCGCCGGAGACCATTGGGCCACCGGAATCACCTTGGCAAGCGTCCTTACCGACAGTGTAGGCGCAGATCATGGAGGCCTTGATCTGAGTACCATAACCGTAGGTGGAGGAAGCGCACTGGGTGCGGCCAACAACCTTCAAGTTAACATACTGCAATTGAGTGGGGATGGAGGAGGAGCCGAAAGAGGTGGTACCCCAGCCAGAGACGACAGCAGCAGCACCGTTAGCGGGAGCAGTCGAAGCCAAACCGATGGTCTTGATCGAAGCGCTGGTGGCCAAGGTAGAGCTCAAACGGATGACGGCAATATCGTTGACCATGGTGTTGGCATTGTATCCTTCGTGGTTCTTGAAGGCAGCGACGGCGACGAGAACGCCACCGGAGTTCCAGTACGAAGAACCGGCACGGACCTTCAAGGCAGAAGCGGAGACGGATTGCAAGCAGTGAGCAGCAGTCACGATGATCTTGGTGCTGTAGATGGTGCCACCGCAGGAGTGAGAGCCACTACGCTGGAGGGAGATTTGCCATGGGTAGGAGGCAATGGTGGTGGTGGTGCCGCCAACAATGCGACCATCCAACTGAGGGAGCATACCCTCGGGAATGGCAGCGCCCAAAGCGCAGGCAAGAACCGACAAAAGGATCACAAACTTGAACATGTTGATATATTGAATAATAAACAACTACTGGCTAATGCTCGCCAAATGGGACACTTTTATAGTGATTAGTTTGGATTTCAAAACTTAAGATTATTCTCGATTAATATTGTGGCTTACGAAGAAATCAGTTTTTTTCACTCGAGTGATAGTGGCTACTTGAAATGACGCGTGTTAGGGAAAAACATAAGATAAGATTTGGCTAATTTGATTTGAACGATTGATGTGGAACGTTATATTCGTTCAAAGTTACTTGCAAATATTGTCAAAACAATAGATTCTGATAGCTATCAGACGAAGTGTGTTTTGAATCAATTGAAATTGTTATTTTGCGACGTCAAATGGGTTTTTCTACAAAGTTCATATAAGGTACTACTTCTACATAGATTGCGTAATGTTTGACAACAGTTAAGATATGTGTCTATATAATCCAGTAGAGAAATCTACTTTTCACGTGCCGAAGAATTCCAAAGCCTACTCTTTGTTTGGGCATTGTTTTTGTCCTGTTTGGAAATGGGCTTCAGATGGGCCGCATCCACAATGTCCCTGTTTATAAACAAGTTGTTGAAAATACTGAATTCATGGAAATTCATTTTTCCTCACTTGAATTCATCGTAACTTTTTGTGGTATTCACCGCCCTCAATTTGGCCTCGTTCCTCAGAGTGTACAATTCGCCCGCTCGTATCCTTTCCATACACTCTTCCCGCAGCTGAAGTAGTTCATCAACGGTTATTTTATCTGTCGATTGAGTCGATGACATTTTTCTTTTTATATTTGTAGTATTTTTTTTTAAAAGAATTTTAATGAATGAATTGATAGGTTCCGTTTAGTTTTCTTATTTGTTTACATTAGCACATTCAAGTTGTTATTGGTTCGATATTATGAAACTTAAGTACCAATAAAGGTTGCTTAGTTACGCCTTAGTTCAGCCAGCCGTTCGGTGGAGTCGACTTCGGTTTGTTGGCCATCGGCGTCTGCATCGTCTTCGCTTCGCTGTCTTGCCAACTCTCTCCTGGCCTTTTTCTTCAGATTTTCGTACTTGTAGGTATTATTAATGGTAATTAATTATTATAAAAATTCAAAATTCATCGATCAATTTTGGTGGTGTTTGAACCCTGCCCAAAATCTATGAAGTAATAGAAAAATGTAGGGAATTGTTATGAAATTAAACCGAATTTGAGAGATACTGGAAAAATTCCAGTTCTAGCATTCGTTATTAAGCTTCGAATATCACGAATATTACATCAAACTGAAACAGCTTGTGAAAGGTTATACATAGCTATTCGAAATTTTTTGTGAATCAAATGGAAGTGTTTTTAAAATGAAAGCAGGGACGTACCCAAGAAGGGGAGGGTGTTTGGAGAGCTTAAGGGTGCCGAAACCCCCCCGAAATATATGAACACAATACGTCGATTTTAGAATAAGTCCTTTTTTCATAAACTCCCCTTCGGGTTTTTTTCCAAATTTTTTTTTTTTTTAATCTACCTTTTTTTTATAAAAAATCAAAATTTTATGAATTTTGAAATTTTTTCCTGGTTACGTCCCTGGTAATCTAAATTTATTGGGGCCCATTGTTTGTCAGTCCCGAACTTCCAGATGTCACCAGTGGTTATTACTTTAATTTCATATAAACATATTATGTCCTAAGCTCCCTTGACTTAAGACAGTCCAGCCAAAATATTTATTTTAAAAAAGGCCGCTCAAAAAGTGGGCGTGATCACTATAAACTCGTGCAGCTGGGGTTTTTCTTTAAAATGTTTTATAGTCGATCTATGAAAAATATTTTGGCTTAACTTTGAAATGGATAGTTATTTTTATTTGAAAGCCTACGAGTTTCTCTGTGTTTCAACGTAAAAACAAATACAAATTATACAAAATAACACATTTTTTAAACTACAGTTACGTTTTTATTTTCCAGGAGAATTTAATTTGTCCACTTTTAATACTGTGTAACATCGTCTTTTGGTTTACCAACTGCTTCTATTGCCTTTTTCATTGATTATATGAGATACATATATATGAGTACTAAACAGACTTGCTGTTTTTTTATAACCGAAATCTCATGAGGTGTCGATTTAGCAATATCCATCTGACCATCAGTTTGTCCATCCTATATATTGGTAAACACAGGTGACACAATACAAGTGAAATTGAGTTTAATTTCGAAATTCAAGATTTCATCGAAATAACGTGAAACTTGATATCGGGAGGGTTTTAGAGTCGTTGGAGACTGAAGAATAAGAAGACCTTTAGTATAGCTTAAGGAGAATTGTTTTTATTATCGCTCTACCGATCTAATTGTTTTTCTTTGCGCCAGTGAATTTTGCATTTCAGTACAAATTATAAAAGCAAAAATAAAGTTAAACGCCCCCCAGGTGGAATCGAACCACTTCGACGCTAATCGACTACAGTTTTGAAGACTGCACCCCGGACCACCGAAGATCAGTGAGGCAAACAACTTCTGATTTGACTTTATATTTATACCAACCATGTACGGAAAGATTTATTGAGAACTATAGCAACCAGTAAAAAAATTACTTTAAAATAGAAACAAGAACGATTGCTGAACGAATATGAGCAAAACAAAAACAAAAGTTAAAGCGGCACCGTCATACACAAAATGAAAGCCAAAACAAAAACAAAACAATTCAGGGTTGTTTTCCAGACTACGAAATCCACAATGAAAGGCGTCTCTTTTTGAGAGTATTCAAAACTTCATTTTTTTTATTGATAAAAATTAAAATAAGAATAAAGAAAAATTAAAAAAAAATGTAATTGGAATGAAATATGCTCATTCAAGAGTTTACAAGAAATAGCTAAAAAAAATAATATTCATTTGCTTTTGGGAAAAACAATTTATAAATTCATAAGTAGTTTCAAAATAATAATAAAAGAAAAAAGTGAGGTTAAATTTAGTTTGCAAATAAAGTTTAAAATAAAAACTGGTTAGTGAAAAGTAAAGTAAAATAAGTGGTACATATTACAGCGGCTGTTGCATTTAAAACCAAAAAGAAAAACTTTCGTTTTCATTTCATTTCAGAGGGAATGTTTTTTGCTGCTGTTTGTGACGAGATCCACCAGTATCAGCTCATTTGCGTGGCTGTTGGATGTGGATTTGGGGCTTTTGCGACACATGGGCTGGCGGTTTTGGCAAGTGAGCGACCTGCGCTGCCTGGGGCGTATAATCGATGTTACCCTTGACCGGAGCACCACTAACCAATTGAGCATTTACGTTGACGGGTTGCTGGGTGGTGAAGAGAGAGAGAAGATACATTAGGGAGATTGGTTTATTACGAATTTTTCATTCATTTTGAGATTATTTACCGTCAATCCAGTGCAATCCTCAGCATCCTTGGGTGCACGCTCGGGATTTGGTAGCTTGTGCTGTACGATACGCATACCACCAGCTTTGACTGCAAGGAAATTGAAAATGTACAATAATGTAACGGTAATAAAGTATCAATTAACAAGATTTTTTTAATCTTTTTATCACAAAATGATATTCTTGTGTTTGGGGCTCCGACCAAACACTTGTTGCTTCTTTCTGGTGAATTACAAATTGGGAATTGACTAACAGCAGAAGGGTCGATTTTTTTAAGGTCAAGGCAAGCATTTGGCTCTTCTTCATTCTACATAATGTAAAAAAATCTCATAGCACTGAAATTTGATTTTACTAATTAAACCGTTAGTTGTGATGGGGTTAAATTACAAATTACAGTAACTCACTTCCCAATGTCACGAAAGGTCGTAAGTTATTACATGCTTAGTTGAAGGAGAATATAACACGAAGCATTTTAGCAATTTTCGATAATTTTTCAAAGAACAAACGATGGCCAAGAAGGAATCGAGGGTGTATACCGTGACCGTACGTAAAAAAAAACAAAAACATAAAAACGCAATAAAAATAAACTTATCAGCAGAAATCATATCAATTACCGTAATGGAAGATGGTATCAGTTTGATATAGTATAGAATTTCATCACAAGATAATTTTCAATGCAGACGCTATCGAATTAGGGCACAACTGCGTAGTAGTTTGTGAGAAAAAAAAAGATTGCAATTTTACCTTTAAATTCCATTGCGAAATTGGAAAAACATATTCGTGTCGTCATTAAATGCGCAAATACAAACACAATACACAACCCCCCTCCCCTTTCATACTTAAAAAGCCAATAAATAAACTTACCCGCTGCAGGGTGTCCAGCAACAAGACTCGGTTCGTCAGCCATTTTTAATTTTTCAGCTTTTTGATGATGTTCTTCTGTTTTAACTTTTACTTTCAATTTGGGTACTAGAATATTTTGAAATGGCCAATGAATTATTTATATTTGAAAATATTTCTTAAAATTTCAAATCAAAATAGATTTAATAGTAAGTACGCACCTTCCTTTGCAAGATTTTCGATTTACTTTTGGAATAAACTTTGTTCTTCTACGATTCTGTACTCTGGTGCTGTGTGGCTACTTCGCTTCTATATGGCTATATGGCGTTGGTTGTTGAATTTGACTGACACGACTACAGTTTCCTTTAAAGTTTTCGTTCGTCGCAAATTGTTGTTTTTTATATTGGTTTGTTTTTGTTTTATTTCGCGTTCTGTTGAAATTCTTTGTTGTTCGTTTGCTGGTGTCGGCTTTTTTGCATGTTCCGCTTTGTTCGGCTTTTCGTTGCGCGTCAAATGCGTTCTACGAAAAGTGAAAATAAAAACAGAAATGGTGGAAGTAGCAAAAATCTGATAACCTGTTTGAAAGCTTTTTGTTATATTTTTAGAAATTATTCTACGCCGCGTTTACATTGCACGAACGAGCGAAGTAACCTTCGTTCATTCGGTGAGCCAGTGTTTATCACTATCATTCCGGAGCATTAGAATTCTACAACTTATATCGCTCGAATCGATCAAAGCTCTTTTTACCCGCGGGTATAGGTTTGATGGACACTGGTTTCAACATTTCTTCGAATGAGTCTTGATTCGCTACCGAATGCTCGATCAGAATGTTCGAGCGGTGTAAGTTCCATTTGCATTTCGAAAAGGAGCTATCGTCGAAAACCTTTTTTCGGTTTGAACCAATTTTAAATAAATTATGTGCAATAGACCTATGACTGTTAAAACAGCTTTTTCTGGAAACACAATATTTTATGGACTTCGCTACCTGGTTATGCCAAATCAAACGTTGCCATATAAATATTTCACAAAAAATATTACAATCTTATACAAAATGTATCATTTCAAGTGAGATAATATCTCACAGCAATTAGAAATTCTCACAAAAATCTCATTTCTCAAAAGCTAACCGTGGCCATGTCCACACAATTATGTCGAATACAATAGGTTGCGATCACTGAAAAAGTTGCATATGGAAAATACAACCATGAAAAAGCTTTATTCCACACAAAGCTCTACAAGTGCACCTCTACGAATGCCGGTCAAAAACAAAAACTACGATTAAAGTTTTTCAAGTTTTCTTTTTATTGCCGAAAGCATTGCATGTTGATAGAAGTTAATGGAAGAATAATTGGAGCACGACAAACACGCAAAGGCGAAAGTTGACAAAAAGTCGGAAAGGGAAAAAATATATATTAAAAGGAATTAAGTGCAATACCGCAGAAGAAGGCAATATGAAAGACGCAAAGGTAGGAGAAAAGTGAACTGAAATATGAAATATTCAATTAAAGCACTTACATCACACTTTTTAATTTAAATTGACATAATCATTCAATTAAAACAATTGTAAAATGTTTGCCAATTGTTACTTGACATTATTGCTGTTGGCAAGCAATGAGTGTCCGCAAATTCAAAGTAAAGTGCAAGTCATACTTAATCGTGGATTGGTGAAAAACAAAATTTGTTTCTTTTGTGAAATGTTCTACTAATTAAATTTGTTTCAATGGCTTCCAGAATTTTCCACCCATGAAAAATGACAATTTACTGCGTGCGGCACGCGGCGAAGAAGTGGATCGTGTGCCCGTTTGGGTGATGCGACAAGCGGGACGTTATTTGCCCGAATTCCAGGAAGTGCGCAAAGTGCACGACTTCTTTACCGTCTGTCGTACACCGGAACTGGCCTGCGAGGTAACCATGCAGCCTCTGCGTCGCTTCGATTTGGATGCCTCGATTATCTTCTCAGATATTCTGGTGATTCCACAGGCGCTGGGCATGACTGTGGAAATGCATCCGGGCGTGGTGAGTGTGGGAAAATGTACAAGCTTGTATTTTTTTTTAAATACATTTTATATTTTACAGGGTCCCGTTTTCCCCGAGCCTTTACAGACACCTGCCGATTTGGCTAAACTCACTCCGGAGGGAGCAGTCAGCAGGTTGACATATGTGGGCGATGCCATCACCATGATGCGACACATGCTGGACGGACGTGTGCCTTTAATTGGATTCACGGGTGCTCCTGTATGTGGAAATTTCGAATTTAATGAAATTTAATTTATTGAAATTCTATTAATTTTCAGTGGACCCTCATGGGCTACATGATCGAGGGCGGTGGCAGTAAAACCATGTCGAAGGCCAAAGCCTGGCTCACCGACTACCCCGCCGATGCAAAGAAGTTGCTGGAAATGTTGACCTCTTCGATTGTGGACTACTTGGAGATGCAGGTCAAGGCAGGCGCCCAAATGTTGCAAGTTTTCGAATCATCTGCCGAGCATTTATCGAAGGAAGACTTCCTTACTGTGGCTGTGCCTTATTTGAAGGAAATACATGACAAACTGACTGAACGCCTGACCAGTCAATCGATACCACTAGTGCCCATGGTAAATTTGCACCTTCATTTGATTATTTTATTGAATTTTTTTAATTAAATTTGAAAAAATTATTTTTTTTGCAGACCCTTTTTGCCAAGGGTGCCGGTCACTCGTTAAAGGAACAGGCTGCCTTAGGCTATGACATCATTGCCCTAGACTGGACAGTCGATCCACTGGCAGCACGCAAGGAGGTGGGTCCCAACATAACGCTTATGGGTAATCTGGATCCTCAGGATTTATACAAAACGCCCGAAGAGGTACGCACGCTAACCACTGAGATGGTGCGTAAGTTTGGCAAGACACGTTACATTGCAAACTTGGGGCATGGCATTACACCGCAAACGCCCATTGTGAGCATGGAAGTGCTGGTGGATGCAGTGCACAAGGCTTTGTAGTGGGATTTTTGATAGATTTTGGCATTGAATGAATAAAAATGGTTTTTAGGCACTAAATTTGAGAAGCTACTTTTATTTTGACCGAAACTGCCCTTCTGTGAATTCCATCTCAATTGAGGGCTGCTGGTCGTGTAACATTTTGTCATAAATCATCAATGAACTGCCCAGACACACCAGAATTGTGCCAATTATTACTTCTGTAATACAAATGAAGAAAATTAAAAAATATTTGGGGTAAAGCCTCTAGCACATACTTTTTCCCGGTATCTTCTCGCCCAGCAAATAGCCCGTGATCGCTGTGAAAACAAAACTTAAAGAATTGGCCACGGGCACTGCTGCCGTTATACTAGTGCTTTGCAGAGTCCACACATACAGAACACTGCCCGCTTGATTCAGCAAAAATGGTATCCAATAACGTAGGCGACTGCCAATTGTACGCACTTCTAGAAGCAAATTTTTCCATTTGGATCCGGTGTCAATCTGTTCGATTCCATGACTGCCCAGGCGTATAAAGGGATTTGTGGCACCCCATAGCAAACCGACACCAAGTAGGGACACTGTAATTAAGGTTTATTACATTTATTTATTTTTTTTTGTTTTTAAGTTACTCCGTAACCCTTTTGCCTTGGAAAGGATAGGAGGGGGTCTCTCGAAAGAGAATTATTTGGCCAGTTTCCTATAACGCCATAACAAATTATGTTCCTTTTTTTTAGGAATAGTTCTTCAAAGGCTTGACTACTGCTTACAACGTATATGCGATAAAACGCATTTAACCTCACTTTTTAATTATTAAAACAACATAAGAAGCAAGAAAAAACACGTGTCACCTCAATGGCGTCCTAAACAGTAAAGATTTTATTACATTTATTAAATTGATTAATTTCAAATCTACTGGACTTACAGATGGTTGTAATCATTTTATAAAAACATTAAATTTTTGTTGGAAAAAATGTAAACAAAGTCAGCTGTTTTGTTTCAAATTTGAATGACAAACGTGGTGAATCTTCAAAAAATGTGGTGAAACGTTTACTTTTTGTGGTGAAAATGGCAATGAAAAATAATAACCAATCGCAACCAGCTTCGTTTCTTAAAAATTTACCAACAGAAAAAAATGCTGTCAAATTGACATCAGTGCTGCCAACTATTGCCAAAACAACTGAATTGCCGACTTTTCAGGAGAGCAAAAAAACTGTTTCTACACACAAAATTTTGTGAAGTAAGTTTTGTCAAATGTATGTTTAGAAAAAAATTCAGCTTACACCCGTCAAAATGGTTTTGAGTGTAAACAAATCTTAACCTTGGCCGCTTATGTCAAGACAAGTTTTTCTGTTAAGGAGAAATGTTTGATTTTTGCGTTTGAAAGAAGCTGTTTTGTGAAAGGGAATTAGAAGTAAAATGAACAGTGGTTGTTTTGTGACTAAGAATGAATTTACTACTTTTTCCATTGAATTTATGAAACTTATTAACTTGTTCGAAAAAAGCTTCTTCATCAAATGCAATTTTTTGAAAAAAAAAATGGAAAGAGGGTTTTATTCTCTCTCTCTTTTAAACTAAAAGTTGTAAAAATATGACGATTATATGAAAAGAAGCGCATTAAAATGCTATGTATCTGATTTAAATCCTATAAAATGGACATATGGTGAAAAAATATCAATATAAGATAAATCTCACAAAACTTGGAAACCGTGGTTGGATCATGGAATAAATAAAAAAAAAACTAAAAAGAACTTCAATTCATTATGGATGGAAAAATATTAAAAAATATTTTAAAAATGACAAATTTCCCTTTCTTAGATTTCCCACTCTCAAACCCCAATTCTGGCCGATAAAAGCCGAAATGACAGCACTGACTCAGATACGCTTTTTTGACACTTGACAGCTGTCACTTTCTTTTACGTCTGGCTTTCATTTCCGATAGGTGGGTTTTTGTGAATTTTCTGAAAAATAATCTGAAAACATCGTAAAAATTCTGAAAAACCGACAATAAAAATGTGCAAAATTGAAAACTACACACGTCGATCTGTAAATGCATGTGAAAATTTCATGAGTTCCAGTGAAAATATGTGTAGGAAATGTTGAACGAAAATTCGTACATATTCGGTCCAGCGCAGCAGAGGAATTTCGGAATTTCAATTGATGTTTTTCATATTCCAAAGAAAAAATTGTTTAAATATGAAACAGTTTCTAATTAGTTTGGTCTTCGGTTGTTTTTCCAGGACTTTGAATAGCAAAACTGCAATTTAGAAACGCTAACTGCAATGGCCAAAACAAAGGGTGAGAAACGCAACAAATCGGCCATCAATGAGGTGGTCACCCGCGAGTGCACTATTCACTTGGCCAAGCGTGTGCACAACATCGGTTTCAAGAAGAGGGCGCCACGCGCCATCAAGGAGATCCGCAAGTTTGCCGAGAAGGAGATGGGCACCAATGATGTGAGGATCGACACTCGCCTGAACAAGCACATCTGGTCGAAGGGTATTCGGTGAGTGGGACATTACTGAACGACAAATTCAATGAACAGAAAGTAATAATAATTCAATTTTCTTCTAAACAGCTCCACTCCATTCCGTGTGCGCGTGCGCTTGGCTCGCAGGAGAAACGACGATGAAGATTCACCCAACAAACTGTACACTCTGGTCACCTATGTGCCAGTGCAGACATACAAGAACCTTCAAACTGAGAATGTTGAATCCAGCGATGATTAGATGTCGTCGGTGTTTAGGATTTAATTGAAAGTACACAGAAAAAAACAAAACGGTTAATAAAATCCTTTTTTATTTTAAAAATAAATTTGCAAAAGTTTTTATTTGTTAATGAAGGGAGAAATGTGTTTAGTATTTGTGACGTCATATGCAGCTTTTAAATCCAAGATTTCCTTAAAAAAACGCTTTACATTTTTCAAAATTTAAACTTTAATGTTCCAAAAGAAATACAACAACAAATACTCTGCAATATTTACAGTTGGATTTCTTAAATTTTCTTTAGAACAATTTCCATCAAAGTAATTTCCTCTTCACCCAACAAGGCAATAAGATTTTGTTTGGCCACCTTCAGATCAACGATTTTCAAGCGTTTTGCTGAAGAGGGTAGGGTGGAGGCTCCCACAATTTTCTCAAAACCCATTACACCTTTGTACTGGAAAATGGCCAATGGTTGATCTGCGCTGGCCGTGAGTATATGCAAGACCAAATCATTGGACTTTTTCAAACTGGAAAAGGCTATTTGCTGTGGCTCAATGCAATCCAAGGTTTGTAAATGTTCGAAGTGAAAAGAAGAATTTCGTGAGCTGAAAACACAATTTCGATAAAAGGTAAAAAAAAAAACAAATAATCATCTCCCCCTCACCTATAAATTTCCACCGATCCATGATGCAATGACAGTGGCTGGATTTCTGACAAAACTGCCAAAAAGATCACATCATTCCAAACGCCCACTGTAAATTGTTTTGGATGAACCAAAGCTAAGCGTTGTAGCAATTTCAAATCGCTGCTGGTACTCCAAATTTCCGCAGCATTCGCAAAGAGCAAGGCAATGCTTTCATTGGACAAAGGTACAATCTAAAAAAGTAAATAATTTCAAAAGGATTTTACTTTGGAATTTCCAAATCATTTGCACCTGTTGAACATTTGATCTTTGTATGGTTTCCTTTTGGTAGATTTTCAAAGTGGGCTGCTCTTCTTCGTTTAGTTTCAAGCAGTAAATGGGCACTGAAAGGCTCGAATATCCTCCATATACAGCAAAACAATCTTCATTTTGCATTTCAAATGCTTCGATTTGCCCGTTTCTCAACTGACTTTTCAGCTGCAAAACTTCCTGCAGTCCTTCGGTCTTGTGTGAAATTATGTTGCTGTAGAATGTCTCGTTGGTTGGTGGTTTCTCGATAGACAGGTATTCGGCATTTTCAAAGGCCAGCTTCAGTATGTCGATTAGGGTTTTCTCTTGTGGCAGCCAGAAGAGATCTGAATTTTAATAAACATTTAAAAAAAAAGAATTTTTTGTTGGTCAAATGCAACACTGCTGGAGATTTAAGAAATTGGATTATTTTGAAATTCAAATTTAAGTCAACCCCACATTGTTTTTTAGCGATTAGCCAAATAATTCTCATTCGGGACCTATCGTATGGAATGGAGTAACTTAAAAACTAAAAATACACAGTTTAGCATTTCATGAGGTAAGGGTATTTACGTGGTTTATGGACAACAACTAAGATTTATTATAGTAGGCCCCGATCAACAGTTTTTGTCCCTATAAATCCGATTTTGTGAACTCGCCTCGGATATTTCTATACACTTAGCGATTACAGTAAGCTCCACGGCAATATATTTTGTATTGGAAACTCTCAGACCTCGATGACACCTGGAGGGCCAAATTTGTTTGTGATATTTTTTTTGAGTACAATCGTTTTACAAAAACCCAATTTTGGATTCACAGCTTTGTAAAAAAAAATTTCGGTATAATTTTTATTTTGGAAAATGCAACACTACAGACTACAGATAAAAAGAAAACAGATTAAAAACAAACTCGCATCAGCTGTAATCAACAGAAAAGATTTTCTATACAGGAAAAACAAATAAATAAATGTGAAATTAAATTTAGAAATAATGAATAACAACAATCCCAACATCATATTTCATCCACTCATCAGCGCCATACAAAAAGTAGTGCTGTACGAAACCAGAACGGTAAGAATTGCTTTTATGAATCACTGTGTATTTTCAAAAAACACCCAACACCCCTTTAATCAACAGCGACTCCATCTGGTGGGCAGTAACAATCGTGAGACACGCTTCCGCCTGCTCACCATCGATCGTACGCAACATGATCGCCTGGTGATCGAAGAGAACCCCAATGAGTTTAATGCTTTGGAAATTCGTCGCTTCTTGAGCAGTTTGGGTGGCTCGCCGAAAGTTATCTCAGCCTACGGTGTTCTGGGATTTGTGCGCTTTCTGGAGGGCTACTATTTGCTCTTGGTTACAAAGAGAAAATGCTGCGCTCACATAGGCATGCATTTGGTGTACACCATCAAGGACACGGTAATGGTGCGAGTGAATGAGCCTACTTCGTTGAAGTCGCCACACCCGTTCGAGGAACGCTATAAGAAAATGTTCCAGAACATTGACTTGCGTAGCAATTTCTATTTTTCATATTCATACGATTTGACTAGGACCTTGCAGTACAATGAGTCGGCGCCACGCTATGTGGGTCCCGATGTGGACATTGAATCGGATGAACCCCTGCCTGATTGGAATAAGCTGACAAACAATGTGCAGGCCGAGCATGAGCGTGTGGATTATGCTTTTAGAAGCAATTCAAGGCGAAGATTTGTCTGGAATGCCTTTTTGCTGCAGCCCATGAAGGGTATCATGTTGAAAGATTGGCTGCTGGAGGTCACACATGGCTATGTCAGTCAGTCGTGTATCAGTGTTTTCGGGCGGCATGTCAATGTGTGCCTGATGGCACGCCGGAGTACACGCTATGCGGGCACACGGTTCCTGAAGCGAGGAGCCAATTTCAAGGGCGATGTGGCCAATGAAGTGGAAACCGAACAGATTGTCACCGATGGCCAGCGGCTGTGTTCGTTTACACAAATGAGGGGTTCGATACCGTCGCACTGGTCGCAGGACATCAGTAAGATTGCCAAGCCGCCGATACAGCTGGACATATGCGATCCTTATGCTCAGACGCCTTCACGTCATTTCGGGCGCTTGCTCTTTCACTACGGGGCTCCGGTGATCATATTGAATCTTGTGAAGAAGCACGAGAAACGCAAGCACGAGTCCATCATTTCCACAGAGCTGGTGAGCAGCATACGCTATTTGAATCAATTTTTGCCGCCCCAACACCGCATGAAGCACATCCACTTTGATATGGCTCGCAAGAGTCGGGGCGGCGGCAATGTCATGGAAATGCTGGCGGACATTGCGGAGAGTGTGGTCCAGCAGACGAGCATGTTCTTCAAGGCACGCGGCAGCGAGCTGAGCTTTCAAACGGGCATTGTACGGACAAATTGTGTGGATTGCTTGGATCGCACGAATACCGCTCAATTTGCCATCGGCAAGTGTGCCTTGGGCCATCAGTTGGAACGTCTGGGTTTTGTGAAGTCGGCCAAATTGGAATTCGATTCGGATTGCGTGACCATGCTGGAGAATTTGTACGAAGAACATGGCGATACGTTGGCCCTGCAATATGGCGGATCTCAGCTGGTGCATCGCATTAAGACGTACAGGAAGACCGCTGCGTGGGCCTCGCAGGGTAATGACATCATGCAGACGCTGAGTCGGTATTACAGCAACACCTTCAGTGACACGGAAAAGCAGCACAGTATTAACTTGTTCTTGGGCTACTATATACCCAGCAAGAGCCACTCGAAACGTAAGTGAGGTTAGAATTTAACGATTTTTTCTTTGTCACTCAAAACCGTTATGTTTTCAGAAAACCAACCCATTTGGGAGCTGCAAACCGATTACTATATGCACAATGCCTACAAGCCGCTGTCGCCTTTGGTGGACTCGCAACTAATCACCGACTGGGTGCGTCCGAAATTGCGTTCCTGCTTGCCCTTTTGCTGTGCGGATTCCACGAAAATTGTCAAGGAATTGTTTCGCGTACACTCCAAAGACCTCGAAATGATCGATGCCTACTCGAACTATCACCAGTCCTTCAAATGGACCGACCTCAATGAGCACATTTCATTCGAGATCAGCCAACTGGCAATGCGCTATATGCCCACATTCCGCACGAACTACAGCCCGTTTCAGCGGCAAATACAAGAGCGCAAGACTCGCAAAAATCCCTCGCTGACTGGCCAGAGTTCCACCAGCTCAACGAATTCGAATTCTTCGAGTTCCACTTCCGAGGCAGATGATAGCTCTTCGGATGAGGATTTGAGTGCCAGTTTTGGCGAAAAAGTGGATAACAATACTGTGCTGGTGGAGAAAGAGGCCTTTACGCTGGAATCGCTGTTGCCTCCCATGGATCAGGTGTATGGCTGCAAGATTAGCAATCCCTCAAAGGAGAACATGGCCATTTATAAGAAATACGCGCAAATGGGTAAACTATGCAATGGCAGCGCCTCGGCCTCGCCTTCGGCTGTGGCCCAACGAGACACCGAAATGGCCAAGCTTATGCGTGGCATTAATTTGCAACCCTTGAGTGATTATGGCCAAGATTCGTATTTGAGCATTCAGCCTCCGACTGTGAATGCGGAGAGTCAACGTATTTATGCGGAGTACTGCAAGAGCCCTAGGAATTTCAATGCCGTACCAAAGTTTGACGAATTCAATGCTCTCTATCGTTATGTGCAATTGCTTTAAGCTTTGTATTTGTAATTATTAAATTATTATTATTATGTTTTGTATTAAAAATTTAAGAAATAAATTGGAAAATTTATGAAAAATGAAATTAAAATTTTTAAATCATTAAAAAAATTCGAAGTAAATTGGCAGCACATTTGAGATAAGCATTGATTAATAAGCAGAAAGCAGAAACCAAACAAATTCTGGTAAACAAAAGAAATGGAATTCGAAAAAAATACGAAAATTCAGTATAGAAAATGCAACTAAACACAACGGGTCGAAGAACACAGCTGACTCTATCAGTGGGGGTATTGCTGTTAACAGTTATTGAGGCCTGTCGAGTTGCAGAAACCAAACTTCCTCTGGTTATAAATACATGGGAGTTTACCGAGGCAAATGCTGTGGCCTGGAGTGTATTGAATCAGCAACCAGGCGGCAATGCTCTGGACGCACTGGTCGAAGGCTGTACCACATGTGAGCGGTTGCAGTGTGATGGCACGGTGGGCTATGGCGGCTCTCCCGATGAAAACGGCGAAACCACCTTGGACGCCATGATCATGGATGGGGCCACAATGAATATTGGCGCTGTGGCTGCGTTGAGGCAGATAAAAGATGCCATAAAAGTGGCACGCCATGTGATGGAGCACACGCGTCATACTCTGTTGGTTGGCGATGCGGTCAGTAATTTTGCTGAAATGTTGGGCTTCCGTCGCGAATCGCTAACGACCCCGAAATCGAAGGCCATGTGGTATCAGTGGCGTGCCAGTCAATGTCAGCCGAATTTCTGGAAGGATGTCATACCCGATCCGGCCAAGCATTGCGGTCCATACAAACCTTTGCCTAAAGGTAAAAGCGGTCTGGATGAACGTCTTCGCTATGATCACTCGTTTGGTCGTTGGAATCACGACACAATTGGCATGATTGTCATTGATGCCTTGGGACACATCTATGCGGGTACTTCCACTAATGGCGCACGTCATAAAGTGCCCGGTCGAGTGGGAGATTCCCCAATACCTGGAGCTGGCGCTTATGCCGACAACGAGGTGGGGGCTGCTGTGGCTACGGGTGATGGTGATGTAATGATGCGCTTTTTGCCATCTCTGCTTGCCGTAGAGGCTCTTCGTGGTGGACGTAGTACGGCTGAGGCTGCTGAAGCGGCCATGCAGCGCATTGTGAGACATTACCCAGATTTTAGTGGCGGCTTAGTAGTGGCCGATCGATTTGGAAATTATTCAGCTGCCTGTGTGGGCATGGAACGATTTCCCTATTCGATAGCGAATGGTGAGGGGCAGAGTAGGACGCGTGTGGAATGGAAGCAATGTGCCGAGGAGAATTTCAAAAAAATGGAATTGAAATAAATTTAAGTGCAAACTTTGCACTTGACTGTTTTGAGTCTTTCGATTATCGTCAAAGATTAATGATAAGATAATTTTATTTGTGATTTCTCTGATAGGTCTCATAAGTTCATTTATTTATTGTTACAATAAATTAGTACTCGTTCTATTTAAAAAAAAAACTATTAGGAATTCATAATTACTGCACCTTAATGCACCATAATGCTATGTCCCTATTATCTGTTATTTTTGAAACTTGAAGAAGAAACTGCATCCAACAGGATCTTGTGGTTTGTGGAAATAAAAGTAATGGAAAAATTAGAGAAAAACAATCTTTTTCCATTCAAAACATAATATTTTAAAAATTTGTTTTTAGTTTTAAAAAAATGGACATACCACAATTGTGTTTTATTGCAATTCAAATTTGAAATGGATAATCGTGGAATTTGCAATTCTCAACCGGTTAATGCCATAAATGTCTCAAGGAGTAAAAGAGAAAACTGTATGGCTTAACTGGAATTATTTTCAGTGCTACCACTATGAAAAATTTATCGAATTTCGAGTGATTTTTTAATTTAGACTTTTCATAAATAATAAGGGTATTCATTTATAATGGGAGACCCCTCGAAAACGCGCAGTTGCTTAAAAGAACTGTTAAATTTCATATATTTTCACTGCCCAACTGCACCGTTTTTTTTATTAAATTAATGACCGCAACCTTTCTTTTCAACTGAAATATAAATTTATCCACTTTTTACACCACTTTAAAATTGTATACAATCCAGGTGGCCACACCCAAATTCAAGTCCGCAAAATGCCCGCCTTTTTCTTTTCTTTTTGCGTAGTTCTTTCTCACTCCTTTTTGTATACAATACGAAAAGTGCGAAAAAGCCAAAGAAGCAAAAGAAGTAGCGAAAAGGAAGCCAGCCGAATAGCAGTAGTGAAAAGACTCGACAGACTCGAAAATCCAGACAATTTCATGTGTTAACCAAAAAGTATTTGCTAAAAAGTGAAATAAAATCGTTTTTACAAGCGTCTAATTTATATATGCAAAAAGCAGGCAAAATGCCCATTCAGTTGGATAAAATCTTAGAGAATATAGCCCAGGAAAAAGTTTTGCATCCCAACTATCCCAATGGCAGCAAAAAGGAGATAGACGACGCTTGGACGCGCGTTGGGAAAAATAATAAATTATCAGGTAAGAGCATTTCGAGCAGAAGTAGAAAAGTGGGAAAATTAAATGGATTTTTTTTCGATTTACCTCAAACAGTACACGAAGCACGCTCCATTTTCAAGGTGCTCCAGAAGAAATTCGAACAGGAGAAGCTGAAGGATGCACCCTCCTGGAAGCTCTTCAGTATAATGGAACAGATACACAGCAAGGCGGAAGTGAAAGCCGAAGTGAAGACAGAAGAGTAAGTGAATTGAAAAAACTACCCAAAATTTGAATTAAAATTGAATTGAAAAATATTAACAGCGAGCCCGAAGTACCCATGGAGGAGGACGAAGAATACGAAATGCTCGAAGTTCAAGAAGAGGAAGACCAACAGGCCCATGCGGCAACAGCCGGCTCCACGAGCTCGGCCTCCGATGGTGAAAGTCCCACAAAGTCGAATAGTTCAACTGGTTCACCCGAAAAGGACGAGAGACCCTTGAAGAGAGCAGTGACCACAAAACAAGCGCCCAGCAGTGCAGCGGTTAGCAGCACATCGCCCGGCGAGGCAAAGAAACTCTTGAATACCATGGCTTCAGCTTCACCACGCCCGCCGGCGGTAACACCCCAAACCCCCTCGGCCACGGCTGCGGCTTTGCACAAGAAGGGCATCACCATGAAGAAAACTGGGCCAGCCACGCCGGCCAGCGCCAGTTTATTGTCACGCACCAATACACCACAAATGAAAGGTTCACCAATACGTGGCAATATGCCTGAGGTGGGCAAAACCATACAACTGCCCGATTCCCTCAAGCGCAAGCTCTCCGAGGATCATCCATCAACGCCGCAAGTAAAGAAAACCCAGATGAGCGCAAAGACACCGTCGCCGCAAGTCCAACACACCACCACGGCCCAGTTGATGCAGGTCAAGCAGGACCGCGAAGATCAGCTGGCCCAAGCTCAGGCATCGGCAACGGCCTCGCATGGCATCAATCTCATAACCATACCGGCCAATCCCACACGCGCCGAAATTACCAATGGTGGAGTGGGCGGTGGTGGTGGCCCATCGTCGTCCACTGCCGCCACCGTGGCGTCCACATCGACAAATGGCTTCTCGCCACGCATTGAGGAAATCGATTTCCGTAATGATATTATCTTCGATTCGTCGGCTGCGGTCAATGGCACCAATGCTGCGAACAGCAAGCTCAATGCCAATCCCACGGAGATCATCAATTTGGGCAACTTCGACAATTCCTTGCCGCCCACATTCTTCAAGAACCTCTGCAATTCGTCGCGGCACGAGGCTCTCGGCTTGTATGTGGCCAATGTCATGAATCGTTTGCGCACGCGCTCGGCTGCCAAGTTGGAATTGGGCATTTTGCGTGCCATCATCGATGTGCAGAGCGATGAATTGGAGCAGTAAGACAACACAAGAGACATTATTATTTTTTCAAAAAAACTCATTTGCATTTTATGATTTTCAAGCGATGATGGCAAAATCTTATTTCTACTCAAGCATGCAATTCTTTAAAAAAAACCATTCAGTTTTTAAATTATTTTTTTCCCTAGTATACGTTTATGCACTAATGTTTAGATCTGAATTGTACGTACATTTACTTAAAATGGTTTTGTTTATCAAATGTTGTATGTTTATGAGTATGTATTGTCCTTCGCAAAAGTATTTCATTAAATTTTAAGAGACATTCGAAATAAAATCAATATTGACAAGCGTTTATTTTAAAATATGTGATGACGTGTCCTCTTTTTTTTTGGGTCTAAGCATTGGCGGGTGGAAGTGAAGTATAATGAGGACAGAGACACGGACATGATTTTTCTATATCTATATCTTGTTCGGCACTCTAAAATCCTCCAAACCACCCCCCCCCCATCCCCATCCACCGTCCTTGCTTTCATTTTAAAAACACTTTCTTTTGATTCACAGCTAAATTCCGAATAACTATAAACTTTCACAATGTGTTTCACTTTGATGTAAATTTAAACCGTGATATTCGAAGCTTAATAAGGAATGCTAGAACACGAAAGTTTCTAATGAGCCTATTTACACTTTCATTTCCATTACGAAAAATCTGACAAAGAGCTAATAAGAACTGCGGTAGTGAAAACGGGATAGAAAATTTTGCACCGAAAATCCATACAAAAAACAAAAGGTGGCAGCTCCATGCTTTGTTTTTTTACAATTGCATATAAAAACTGTCAAATTTCGGCATGCCCAGGTCAGTGTAAATTCTAAAAACTGCATGGCCATGCGTATAAATAGGCTCAATAAAATAAAATATCAAGGAGATGCGGAAGTTTCCCTTAAATTCTGTTAAATTTCATAACAATTCCATAAATTTTTCAGTTACTTCATAGATTTTGGCCGGGGGGGGGGGGGGTGTTAGAGCATCCCAAACTCCCCCTGGTTACGTCCCTGTTGACAAAACTTTTCAAATAAAATAGTTCTCAAGGTACTCACTTTCATCAGAAACGAATTGTTGTTTCCTTACATCCCAGCGATAGTATTTCAAGAGATTTTCTCCAGTTTCATTTGAAAGTCCAATAACATCCAAGAAATCTCCTTTGAATCTTAGAGTTAGAGGCGTAAGTTCAGAGGCTGCCAACGGCAGAGTTTGACGAATCTCAAAATGATCCAAAATATAAAAGGGAACTGCAAGAAAAAACGAATTAGTACAAATTCAATTCACTTTCGTCCTCAAATAGTTACCTACCTTCAAAGGATTTCTTCAATTTCTGCACGGCATTTTCCAGCATAAGCCAATCTTCACTTGTTTCATTATCAATAGCTCTTCGTTTCCATTTGGGACCGCTAAATATGCCCTCATTGCTACGATATTCAGACACCACCAACGGTTGGGTAAATATCAAATGACTTTGAACTTTGACATGTTCTGCAGAGGTTTGCTTTAGTTGGCCAGCCAAAAATTCTTCCACATTCCAGTCATTTAGCCTTAGCACTTGCAAATTTTCAAAATTATTCGCTAGAATTTTTTGTTTCTCTGGAAAGTGATTGCGTATGATCATTGAGCCACCTAAAATTTGATCATGATCGCGTAGCATCAAATTAGTGTCATCGAATGGTATGTCGTTCACCAAACCGGCCACTAGCAGATCATTGTACAGATTTATGGTATCAATTGTTGTCACTCCTAGGATTGTATAATTTTCATATAAATACACAGCATCGCGTATCCATTGAGAAACATCCACTGCATTAATTGTGGCTAGAGGCGAGGCATATAATTTCTTTATAGTAGCCGCTTGAAGGCGTTTGGTGGCTGTGATATCAGTAAGGGGGGTGTCCAAAAGTACTACATCATTTGCCAAGTTTAAACCATTAATTTCCACATTATTCAAATCGCCGGGTATGATGGCTTCCAATATACTCCAAGTCCCTGTTATTTCATGGGGTCCCGCTGTTTTCAAGGTATTCGCCACAAAAGTATCAAAGTTGAATGGAGTGCGACTAAAAAAACGAATTTTACACAAAGGTCTCATATTGGTCATAAAGTCATATTGTTGTAAAAATATACAATAGTCATAAAAATGTTGTTGCTTTTTTCCATACAAAAAATTTTACGACCAATACAACTCTGCAACCTGTGTTTTTGAAGGTTGTATTGAATCAACTGTCAAATTTTTTTATTTTTTTTTTGGTGCACGCAAAAATGTAAATTCTTTACTTTATTATTGCGATTAGCTTTAATTTTCCTTGCTTTATTTTTGCGATCAGCTGATTAATGTAGAAATAGACTTTTGTGAATTCCCTTATAGTTTTCAAATTTCTACGAATATTTTTTTGCCTTTGACTTTGGCCACCTTGCGGTTAATAGCTTAAAGTGAAATTGCATAAAGAAGAGATGCCATCTCAAAAAGGCTTTGCTGGAGAAATACTAATTTTTTTGTAATTATATAAAAACGCTAACAGAATTGTTACAATTTAAAAAATAATCAAACTAAAATTGCAACAGAAACAACAGTTTTTTTTATCATGACTTTGCAAAAATAGTATCCTTTTCCAATACTAATTCTACTGGCAACTCTCGCCCTGACCTGAAGTTTTGACATTTCGCCTGACATGCAGTCGCTTTTGTTGCAGGCGCTTCTGTTGTCCACGGACGTTGTTATTTTCCATAAATTACCGTTGTGCTAGCATTGTGATATATGTGCAAATATTAAATTGGTGTTGAAAAGGTATTAAAGTTTCTATTCATTCAAAGAAACAGTGAATTTTGTGGTGATTTGTGTGGTAATGCATTGGATTTAGCTTTCGCTGAATCAGCTGTTTTTGTTTTTTAGCCAACACTCAGGTATCTACTACAGTTGCCCTCAAACTGGAATAATTGATTTAATACTTCGAGTAGGGTTGCCAGGTCCCGTTTTAAAGGTCAATATTTAGCAGTCCAGTGAATTATTTTACGAAAAGTTAAAAAAACTTTTATTTCTAAATTACGACTTGAAACGCAAAATGGACAAAAGAAAAGCTAAACTTCCAATTTATTCTATTACTAATGTTGACTCGCTATTGTAAAAGTGTGAAATTTGGAATTTTTATTCAAAGAATTTTGTTTTTAGAAAATATTTTTATTTTTCCCTTTACTTTGTTACAAGAGGCCTCATGACACCCCTTAGCGATTAAACTAAAACCAGATCTACATGCATAAAAATGTAAAAAAATATAAATTTTGGAATACAAATATCAAATTGCTATTTCTAGCTAAAAAAAAATGTATTTAAAAAAGTGCATCCTAATTTGCACTTCGATCGAGAAAGACCTTTATACCATACTGCTTTTGGTAAAAAAAATTTTTAATTTGATATGAAAATTTTAATTACAAAATTTAGGTACAGAAATTAATTTGTAATTCTAGCTTAATAACCCGCTAATTAACTTAATAGCATTCCAATGAAACCTTCCTGTGAACACCCGTAAACTCTACGACTATAAATAAGATCAAATTCGAAATCAGTGACCCCAATGACGTCTATGGTGTCACCAGAGCATAAGACAGAACTTTAAGTTCGGGAGCTTGGGCTGGACGGTGATGAATTAGCCTATCACAAACAATTGGGACAAACACTTATACTTTTTCCCCCATTTTAATAATAATTTTACCTGGCAACCCTAACTGCGAGGCGGAAACACATTTGTTTTGTTGCTTGAATTTCGATGAATATGCTTTTTTACGCTCGTTCGACCTTGATTTTGGCATTGCTTAAGGATTTGTTTTTGTACTTAGTTATGCGTTAATTGTTTTAAAAATTATGTGATTAGTGAAATATAATTTTTAAACGATTTTTTAATAACTCAAAGGACATTAAATGCTAAATGCATTAATTTGTTAGGATGTTTGATTGACTTTTGCAATTTGACACTTGTTTTCGAAGGATGCTCAAATGCATTTCGGGAAAAACAAGTAAAAAACAAGTAAAAATAGAATCGAAAATACAATCGGAAAAAAGTATTACTAAATATGGTTCCTCTTCAATTGACTTTGTTTTATTATTCAACACTTACCTATTCGTTTCAATTATATTGCCAAACAGATGAAAGTCCTCCGCATTGAGATCATGTTCAAATTTGACATCATTTGTGAATATAAGTTCTGTGGAAATGTCCTGGGGTTGCGACAGACTGAAGTAGTTGTCTTTTAGATATTTCAAATTCATATTGTTGATGGGGCCCTGAGAGCAATACAAAATAATTACAAAAACCATAAATTGAAAAATTATAAATCCCTCCACACCTCAAATTCCAATAGACCCTCAAAGTAGCCCTCGGAAATTTCCACATGATGTTGCAAATTGACATTTTCATTAGCCAGCCAGACTACGTCGAGCATCGATTTCAAATCGTGATGATTTAAAGTTTTATAAAAGGGAACACTAACGAAATTGGCATGCTCCACATACAGCGTTTGTGTGTCAATATAGCCATTAAGGAAATTATTAAACTGTTCCAGATTCAAGCCATTGATAGATGTGACATTTACAATATGACCGCTGACATTCAAGTTTGTTTGAACAAAAAGGTTGCCATATAAAACCTGAGGCTGCAGGGAACTGCGATAGAGAATGTCTTGGGGAATGTGCAAGCCATTAATGGTCTTTGAATTAAGTCCTCCTTGCATTTGTATGGGATTTTCTGAAATGAAACAAAAGGAAAATATAAATTAAATTATTTGAAAATTTGTACATTTTCAGTAGAACTCACCAAACACAACCTCATTTATATGCTCTTTGCGATTTATCCAATACGTATTGGTAAAGAATTCATCCATTTGCACGCCATTCAGTTTGCCCTTGAGTATCAAATCCTTTTCGCAACTTACTGCCAACAAAGTCTGGGGCACTGTAAAACTTTGTACGCCCTGCTTTTGCAACCAACAACGGCCAAACTCTTTGGCCGGAATACCATTGAAATTGCCGTAAAATGTCAAATTTGTTATGTTCATGTCATAGTTGAATTTAATGTTGCCCACATATTTGATATTGCCCTCTAGCTGCGTCAACAGACGCTCAATTTCATCCACAGTCTTACTATTTATAGTAGAGTTGATTTTGAGATTTTTCACATAAATTGAGCCGTGGAATTTACGATTCGGTTGGAAAATGTTCACGTTTGGAGCACTCTTAGATTTCTGCTGATAGATTTCGTTCAACTGAGCATTGAAAATGTTCGCATTGGCATTTAAATTTTCCACATTCACAGTTTGAGCGGTGAGTTGATGGACATTCAGAGTGCCTGGTATAAATTGGTCACCCGATTTTGTCAAATAAGTAGACAGATTTTTACTATTTAGTTGCAGAGCAGGGGAATATAGGCTATTGCAAAATTAATAAAATTAGGTAAAAATTAATTCAAATTCACATGAAATTCTCTCCGAACTCACCCCTTGGCCACAATTTTACCCAAATGCATGGGCACTTTTATGCTCTGATTTGTATTCTTTAGAAGTAAACGTTTTTCCAGCTTCTCCACATCGATGCCATTTAGATTTTTCACCTCACTAAACCCCTTTCGGATTTCCAAAGAATTCTTGAAGATTTTTTCGCCCTCCACCACTTGTATTTGATCGATATTCGTGGGTACCAATTGCTGAAGGTCTTGTGCATTGATGAAGCTAACCAGGGAATTGTTGACCTCAAGTGGTTGCTGAAAGCGAATGTTGACATCCTCGAGAGGCTCAACTAAACGTATAGCATTTTCTAAGGAATTCTTTACCGAAATATTTGTGTTACTATCAATTATATCGTTTGTAGTGAGTTGCTTTGATATGGTAACGTCTCCCATTATTGTATAGTCGCCATTTAGAATAATGGTATCATGCAAGGCTTTAGTGGGTGATATCGATTTCAAATGACTGCCCAGCATTTTACCCTGAGGATGGAATTAAAGTGATGGATTCAAGACTTTAGTGCAAAATTTCTGATTTTTGACTTTTAAAAGGAAATATTGACCAGAAATCGAAAATATCGATTATTTAGAATTTAAATTTATCGATTAATACAAATTATTGTGTATTTGTATACTTAAATTATTGATAAATCATATAAATTGTAAAAATTGTAAGGAGTACTAAAAACTTAAATCAATCGATTATTTTGAATAAATCGATAAATCTACACTTAGAGGTAATAGTTAAAACACTATTAATTATAAAAAATACAAACAAAGCGATTAATAAAAATTCAGCAATTAACAATTAGCGATTATGAAAACCAGAAATAAATCGATTATGCAAAATTATCGATTACAAAAATTACAAATTAATCGACAAATAGAAATTCCATGACCGAACATATCTTTTTCTTAAACAAAAAATCTATATTGGAAAACTTATCGATAATTATGCAAAAATATCGATTAACCGTTTGGGATTTCATTATTTGATAAACAAAAATAAACTTTTTCTATAAACTTCTCCTAACTCACCGCTATAGTAACTGGCTCCAAAACCTTAACCCTCTCCAATCGCTTGGCGCCATCGACGATTTGTGTCTCATTCGAACGCTTCAGCAGCACATCGAACTTTCGCTGATAAACGTGTATATTATTTAAGCGCTCATTGATCACAACATTCTTGGCAGTGACCGGAGCAGCAAAATGTATATCCTGATGGACCACATAATTGCCATCGTCATTAATCGAAATAAGCTTATTCAAATTGTGTCCACTAATTTCATCGTTGGACACCAGAACAGTCTCGGCCTTTAAGTCATTTATTGTTGCAGCAGCCTTTATGAATTGAACACCAGCACGTTTAAGTGTATTATTCATCAAATCATTCCATGTGAATTCATTCAATTTGCCCGAGACTTGCAGATTTTCCACATTCAAAACATCGCCATCATTACTGTCCTGAATTTCGGGTGTAATACGTTCCAGATCGTCCTCCGTATTGCCTGGCCCTTTATAACTTCCGGTTACCACAATTTTCTTGGCTTTTATACTTTCGAATTCCGGCTTATTCGCTGCTATGCCATTCACCCGTTTGGCTTGGAGTTTTTCATGGACCACCAGAGTGCCCACATTGATCTCTTCAAATTCATATGCTCCCTTGGCTAATGTGTCACTTTGGCGCTTGTCGCGCTTTTGTGGCTGCCTTGATTTGTATAGATTCTGTAGAGCATCCAAAGCCTGATTGGCATAACTCAGAGCCTTCCAATAGTTCGTGCCCAAATGTAGGCGTGGATAGACAAGCTAATATGGGAGAAAGGCATAATCGATAAATCATTAAATTGAAGAAAATAATTTCTTATTCGATAAATTCTAATTAAACGATATCACAGCCATATTGCCTACCGATTTTGTAATCACTGTTTGAATGTTTGAGCTTGGTATATTGGTGACTTCAATAGGTGCCTTATTTTGTTGATGACTCAATAGTTTGGCCTACATTTTTGATAGGAAAGTTAACATATTTTTGATGATGAATCCAAAGAAATGAGAAGACATTCTTTTGACTTACTTCCACGTCTTCTTTAAGCTTCTCAACATCAATATTGGTCAATCGTTCCATATTGTCCTTGGTCCAATCAATAATCTGCTGTCGCAAGGCATTGGCATGTTCATCTTGTTTGAAGATTGGCAGGAAGATGTTCGTCTCATTGTCGGCCATCAATTCATTGGCTATTACTGAGAATTAAATGCAGATAGAGAGAGAGAGAGAGAGTCTTTTGATTAATTACTTCATCCTCATGTATTTACCCAAATAACTGTCCTCATTATTCTGAAAGATTCTCATATTCGCCACCCCCCTACCCAAGGCACCTTCGGTAAACTGAGCCTCGGATTCCTCAAATTTCCAATCATTCAAGTTGTAAATTTTTATATCCTGATTACTGCAGGCCACCAAAAGAAGAAACTTCTCAGCATCGTTATTCTAAGGCATACAGAATAATAAATTTTAGTTCCTTTTCACCTCATTCGAAAAGTGCCCTCTCACCTGTACGGGCAGAAACTGTTCCACTGCATACAAAGACAAACGTTGATAGGGCACAAATTGTCCTTTATCAAAAAGATAGAATATGGAATCGGCTTCCAGATTTTTACCCTCCCTCTTGATCTTCTCAGCCTTCGAGACACTTTCCGTACTTATCGAATTGCCAAAAACGAGAAAATGTTGCCGCCTCGACTCATCAAAGGGCACATTGAAATACTGAACATCCACTGCTCCACTCGTTTTGATCTTCTGGAACATTTGAAATTTCTTCTTCTCCTTGGAAAATTTATAAATTTCCGAATAGGTTAAGGTGCGTCCACGCTGGTCCGCATAATTGGCCACGGCCACAAAACTTTCATAATCAATTGCGAATGGCTCCAAGTGCCGAGCATTACTGCACGGTATGCGTCCCATTTTGTTGAAAGTCGAACCGGACCATATGAAATAGGGACAATATAGATTCGGGGTGGCCTGGGTATTCTCAAATGTTTGCAGTAGAAAGAAATCATTGCCAGTGAGGCGTAGGTAAACTGAGACTAAATTTGGTGATGCAAAGTATTGCACTGCACGCAAACGATCGCCTGCGATTTCGTAAATGGGCGAGCCATCCTTGGCCCTTTCAATGGGCGTGGTTATGTTGAAGGCCACAGCCACATAACCCTTGGCCCCGATTGCCTTGCAATCCATTGCTGTGGCAATGGGTGTGGGTATGTCAGCGAGCAGCTCGTAGGTTTCGTTCTGGTGAATGGAGTGTTGTGGGGAGTGAAATTATTTCCTTTATTTCGTGTTAGTGACTTACATTCATTTTGTATACTGCAAAATGCCGTACGCCATTTTTATTTCTATGCAACGATGCCGCATATTTGACTCCCTCCAAGTTCAGTATGCAAATGTCGATGGGAAACAGCACTGGTATGGATTCGATCTTTTCAAAGCCATTAAAGGAGTAAGAGGCTGAAAATAAATTAATAATAATCTTGAATGGGAATATGATAGAAAACGATAGAGATATCGTTATCGTTATCGATTAATGTTTTAACAGAAATGCCAAAACAACAACCAGCCGTTATTAGCTGCTTTTGGGTTTTTTTCCCACTAATTCCTTGAAATATAAAAAAAAAACACTTCCTACGCTCTGGGAAGCAAACTCAGCCAATACCACCCACTCCTACTCATTACGACTTTCTGCTCTTCCAGAAAACAAAAACAATGACCGCCATTGTCGACACACAACACGAACTCTATGTCGATTGCATAACGAAACAACTCGAGGAGGTCGATATGCTCTCTTCGATTTACTCCGCACCCGGAGAAATGCACATTTTCGATCCGGGCGTTATCAGCGATTTCAATGAGTTCCTACAAAAGCCTTCCGAGCAGAACAGCTCACTGCTCAAAGCCCATTTGGATTATATTGTAACACTGCAGGTGTTGAGTGGCCCTTCGAAGGCCAAATTAGACATACGCATTGAATTGCCTCATCTCTATCCGGTGCTGGAGCATGCCATTGTCATGGTGCACAGCCCGTTGCTGAGCAAGCCCAAGGAAATCTATTTCAAGGCAGAAATTGAGAATTTCATAGCCACCTTGGAGAAGAATGAAACGTATGTGTTTCAGGTGATCTCCTGGATACAGGATCAAATAGACGATCTGATCAAACGCAATGTTAGTGAATTTGATAATACCGAAAAGACGGAAAAGCCCGAGACGGAGTTGGTGCACTTCGAGCGCTTGTGGATCTATTCGCATCATCTGAAGTCGAAAACCAAACGTCAGGAGATCGTCAAGCTAAGTCGTAATTTCGAGTTGAGTGGGTTCAGTAGGCCCGGCAAGCCTGGTGTTATCTGTGTAGAGGGTTTGCGCGAGAATACCCAGGAATTTTGGCGTATCATAAAGTCAATGCATTGGCAGAAGATTTTCGTTTGCAAGAGTGAAGTGGCCCAGAAGGCGCGTCCGGCTGTGGAGAGAATGCGAAGATTTGAGGGTTTCCGCGAGCAAATCTTCTGCGATGATCTGGAGTGCGAGGAGGGCGAGGGCGGTGTCATGAATATGGGCTTGTTTATTAAATATTTGGAAGCTCACAATTCGGGGTACATGAAGAAGGAGTTGTTTGGCTTGGAGTAAAGCATGTTTTTTAAAGTTAATATTTGTTGAAATTTTTTAAATGAATTTTTTGAATTTTAAATAAAAAAAATGTTTACAATTTTTGCTAAAATATTTTTAAATTTGGGTTTTTTTTAATCAAATATTTAATTATTTGGAAAATTTACAAGTTTTTCCATCTGGCCACTCTAAAAGAACCGGTTGGTTTATGACTGGAAACTGTGGGAACAGGGGAAAATGTACACATTTTGTCGATGACTTAACCTCTTTTTCATCCTTTTCGATTCAACTTACCCCTCATTCATAAAATTCAGAATAGAAACAATTTCTTTTTTTTAATATTACCTTTATCGAAAAATTGTGACATTTCACGTTTGTATATTTGCGTATTAAACGGATCGATTTTCGCATCGTAACTTTCATGAAAATTCACATTGAAACAAAATGAAGCATTCCACAGAATTATGAATACGAAAATGTATAAAGTCAATAGCTTCGATTCAATTGACATTTTGTAAAAGCCAAAAGCTGCTAAATAAAGAAATTTTCAATTCAGATTCTTTTCTGATAAATGCAACTTCACTTTACAATAGACAAACTCGAAATGAAGTAAAGGAAAAGAATATGGAATTGTCTTAAAATTTAGTGCAAATGGTACAGTAATGAGTTTTATAAAATTTATAACGGTAAATTCAATATTTATTGAGTTTAAATTGAGAAAGAGAGAAATATTTAGAAAGAAAGGGAAAGAGTGGAATAAGAAAAAGGCTAAGAAAAAAATGGATTGAAAGACAGAAGCTAAGATCGTTGCTCCACATTCGTTTATTTATCAACTCAGTTTGGGCAATTTATCGGCTAAATCTCAATTAATAGATAAATATTATAAATTAAATATATTCGGTACTACCACTCAATACAATTACTTTTTATTAATTTTATAATAAAAAGATTATTTATCATTTTTTTTTCATTGATTTTTCAAATTTATATAAATCCTTCATCATCAATTTGCTGTTCATGACCCTCCGCATCGAATGCGCTATACGATGACTTTGAATCGCCTAGCTTAGTCTCTCTTGTGTGAATGTCTCGATTCAGTGTAGCTTTGGTTGTGGTCAAGTGTTGGCCATCTTTAATATTGAACTCCTTGCTCGTCTTACACCAATTACAGCAGAAGAATTTCTCGAAAGAAAAGTTGCCACAACTTGAGGATGACGTTGAGGGTTTCTAATATAAAAAAATACAATTTTTATTATTTTCCATTTTTGATTACTTGCAATATAAGTTTTTCATTAAAACCTGGATTTCGATTAATTGAAATTTTTAAATTAAAAAATCCGTATTTATCGATTACTAAGGATACAATTTCTGACTAAAAAAAGGACTGCACACGGTGTTCTCTTTGACTATTGATCAGATTTTATGTTTTATAAAAACACCCAATCGACAAAATGATACAAATTTAACATGATTAATTGATTAATGCTGAAGTCGATTAATTTTCCGATAATTAAGTAGTTTTAATTTATAAAAAACAGCGGACTTATTATGACACTGATCAATCGATAAATTATGAAATTAAAAAATTTAAATATTTATCGATTACTAGGGAACTTGATTGATTAAATACAAATTTTCGATTAATTACTAAACATTATTTTTCGAAAACCCAGATAAATCGATAATTAATTTCATTAATCAAGAACTGTTCACATATTTGTATTTACCAGTTAATAAAATGATTTTGAATCAATATGCACAAAATATGTCAAAAAGCCAAATTAATCGATTAATATAACATTCGATTAATCAAAAAGCGAGAGTAATTGGTACCTGAATAAAAAGTTTTTCGATTCCTAGTAGCTTTAAATAAATTATGGAATATAATCGATTAAATAAGAATTCGATTTATAAAAAGTTCCATTAATCGATTAATCCTGGTAATTTATCGTACATTTATTTTACTTAAAACTTACAATGGGCGTTTGAGAACCCTTCTGTTTCCTGCATTTCCTAAACAACGACGTCTGATCGTAGGCCCGTCGAAAGTTATCATTACTGAAGCCATAGATCAAAGGATTCACGGCCGCATTCAGGAACATCAAATATTGTGAAATATACCAGAATGTACGAAAACTGCCGTTGACCATATTATTCGAATTGCCAATGATTTTATCGCGTAATATTACCAAAATCGTGAATGGCAATCGCAGTACGATGAAAACGATTACCACAATGAATAGGGTCTTGGCCACGGCCTTTTTGTACGACACTGTTAGGGGATGTTCACGATTGAGTACACGCTTCTCATAGCGATCGAGCTGTGGAGAGAGAGAGAGAGGTGGGAGTAGATTGAAAAGAATAACAGTTAATTAAACGTAAGAAAAGGGTTACCAAAACGGTTCTTGACACTTAAACTCTTTGGCTTACCTTATAGAATATAGCCGAATAGCAAATAAGCATTATGCCCAAGGGCAGCCAGACCATCACAGTGATCAGAACATACCAATACTTTGGTAAAATAGTTGGATTTTCCTTGCAATACATTTCCTTGAAATTTTTCCACTGACGAACCTTTCGAAGAGAACAGAAATTTCGGGTAACATCCTCTCATTAGTTAATTTAAAAATACTTCACCTTATAAGTCCTATAAATGGCCAATGGCATGGCAATGAGAAAGCCCGCCAACCACGTCATAAAAATCACAATTTTCGCACCACGCATTGTCAGACGCGTTTCCGTAGGCAAAACGATGGCCGTCAAACGATCATAGCTCACCGCAGATAAATTCAATACAGCCGCAATCAGAAAGGCAGCCTCCAGAAAACCCTCTGCCTTGCAGCCCACACAACCCAGTTCGTAGTTCTGATAGAAATCGTTGATCATAAACATGACCGGGCAAATGAGTAGCAGCAGAAAGTCAGCCACGGCCATATTGGCTATGATTAGATTGGTGGGCGTACGCAAAGGTCGATTCACCACTATCAAGCGAACAATGGTAAAATTGGCAAACAAACCAAATAGAATCAAGGGTATGAAGGTGAAAATTTTGATATTCATCTCCAAATCGGATACGCGTATCCAAATGCGATCCTTGGGGAAATTCCATTTGCTAAAATCGAACTGAAGAAGATAATCGGAAACGGACTTCTTTGAAAATAAAACTATTTCCGTTTCGATAAGTATTTTATTTGGAACTTACTACAGTTTCGTCGGAGCCGGACATGTTGGAAGTATTTTTTATGAAATTAAATTTATGAAATGAATTTACTCTAAAAATCTATTCCTTTCACTATACTCGTCTGTCGATCCTCTTCCCTTTACTTATTTCCACCAAATGAATGACTTTGTTCCTGGAATATTTCCTGTAAGTGCTGGCCGCTACGCAAAATGTCATACATTAATTAATTCAATTTAATATATTCTCTTCTTTTCCCGTCTATCAACTAATAACTGATAACACCGATAAGCATTCAACCGGTTCGCGCTTGCTCCTATCAGGCTCTTTGCATACTCCTGTTGTTCTGCATTATTTGATGTTTTCTCATCAGTCAATTGTTGTATGTCAAAGTGCTTAAAAGCATTTCCATTAACATGCAAATTTCAAGTGAATGGGCGAAGTGAGGAAACTCAGCGTTTTATCAAAGTATTTTTATTGATGTGAAATCGCCAATATACTTGTTTTTATTGTTGTATGTTTTTCATTGAAAAAACCAACGTGGTTAATCGTATATCAATTTTTATTATTTATCTTATGAGTGCAAAGATGGAAATAATAAAATGTCTTAGTCAGTGTGTGACTTTAACTCACCAAATATCTTCTCATATGCACTGTTGAAGGCTCAGATTAATAAAGAAATCCTATTAACATGAATCATGTTTAAACGATTAATAAACGATTAAAATTCGAGTAATCAGGCAGGTTCAAGATTCCAAGTGATAGTGAAAGTGAATCTGAATCAGAGTGAAATTGATTGTGGTTTTCTAGAAACCGAATGTTTCCATCATAGCAGGGACTGGAATCGAAAATAACATCGGTTGGGGTTCTCAGCTTAGAAAAAATGTTGGCTTCAGTCCCGGTTTCGATTCCATAATCGATTAAAGAAGGACTGAAGCTTTCTGTTTAATCTATTAACGAAATCTGTCTTATGAAAATTATGATCAAGTGATTTATGAAATAAATTCAACACAAAAATCATTTAAATTATTCTGTATTAAGTAGTATTGATACAATATATTCTATATATTTATAAATTAAATTAGCAAATAACAACAAACTAAACAAGCAATCGAAAAATATACAAATCAAAATACCCCTAATCAATATTTAGTTTGCGAAAGGAACCCTCTATGCCGAAAAGGTTTTCCTTAGCGAACTGCTTGCTGCCATTGCAAGTTTTCGTAAATGCCTTAATCACGCCATATTTATCCTCTTCGTCTATGAAGTCCTTGTGAGCATTTAATTTCTGCCACAGGTCATCCTGTATGCTGGGAATATCACAACTGCCGCCATATTCCTTGGGCAGAACATGCGCTGGTATGTGTTCGTACAGTGATTCCATATTCCTGCCATGAACATAGAACTGGAAGTATACAAGCAATGTTATTTCGTTAAATCAATATAGATTTCGCAAAAGCTCACCCGCTCTCTCAACTTCACATTGATCACGCTCTTCACCATATTGAAGAGTTTCTCGAAAATTGGTGGCACATTCAGAAAATGAAATCCCTTCATGCGCGTGGGTGACACTTTATTTAACATGATGGTAACTTTCCTAACGAAATTCGGATCGAAATTCAACAGCACCGATTTGGGCATATTGGCCAGATCCATAATCAGCACATAGCCCGCCACGATGACATTGTCATCTTGGAAGAGTAGCACATCGGCAGCCATTGTGCCCACCTTGAAGACATCGGGTATGGTGTGCTGTGTCATGTCAAAGTATCTGGGTCGTATCATAAGTACACGCGGTCCATCGGCCGCTAGCGGTTGGGGTAGGTACATGATGCAGCTAAATACAGTACAGGGGAATGGAAATTAATTAATTGACTAATTAATTAATTAATTAATCGGTTTGTTGCCATATTCTACTGTCTTGACCCTCAGTGCTTTCACAGTCACACATTTATCCAATCTTGTCATCGTTTTAAACTTCACTACACATTTTCTCAACACATCTATGTAGGGCATTTGCCGCAGTCGGCTAGGCCATTTGCCTTCCGACCGACTAAGCCCATTCACTAGTTTTATGTAATTTCCACATCGCTAAAACAATCATTTCCTCTCAACCGGATTGCGTACTCAACACACACACACACACCTAATTTGGACCAGTTTCGCGTTTGCACTCACCCCGACTTGATGATTGCGCTGACTTTCGGATCACTCAGATTACGATTACAAAATAGTTCCGGCATTGCGGCTCTATAGGTATAGAAATCGTCCAGTCTTTGTTTCGCTTTCTCCAAACTGAATTTTGCGGCGCGCAAAAATGTTATTAAAAATTGATCATCCGTGCGTGAGATGAAGTGCGTTTGCTGGTGTTCCACCCAATCGCGTAAAGCATTTAGATAATAGTCGATGTTTTCAACGTTTTCGTTTAACTCGTTGGTTGCCTTTTTGGCCAAAACACTTGATAGCGAGCGTATATCGCGCATTTTCACATAAAGAATTTTATGATTACAACTGAGATTTTTCCTGAGCGATTTGAGTGACTTGCAACGCGTGCGATCGTTTGAACGCGACTGAAACTGCACAGTGGCCGCAAGATTGTATTTATGTGGCGGACAGTGTCGACGAAGGCAACTCCACACTCGATTTGATTTGATTTTCCAAAATGTAATGTTGTGTTGTTATATGATAGATGGTGTTTGTGGCTGGAAAAACTGAACCGTGGTAATAAACTACAAGAGGATTGAAGGCAGCATACAAACAACACAACCTGTCTTAAGACAATTCAGTGGACAAATCAATTTTCGAAGCATATAAAACTGAGTAAGCTTGTCAGCTGTCAACGTAATTAACTCAATAGAACAGGCCAAATTGTCGGGTTTTCATTTTTTTGCACACAATTACTTAAATTTTGATGAATTATTTATGATATTTAGCGGTCATATTGAGCTTGGGTTTTGTGCAGTGGAAATTCAAGTCTAGTTTTACGACACTCAGAGGTAAAAAGAGTCCTGAAGTGGATTTAATTGCTTTAATCCGTTAACTGGAATAGCATAAAGAACTGATTTGAAGGTATTAAGACTCCTTGGGGTGGACATGGAGCTTAAATAGTTTGAAATAGTAAATAGTACACTGACCCTAGTCAAATAAAATTGCCAAGAGACGGTGGTAACAAAAACTAAAATGAAGGAAAACTAGAGAGTGGACTATCTTCGGCTATACCGAAGCTGAAATACCCCCACACAGTAGGAAGAAGTACCTCGAACATAAAAAAAATGTGGTCTCAAGACCCTATTTTGAGCCAATTATAGGTGGTTTTGGAGCCCGGACCATGTCCAAAATCCATTTCTAAAAATTTCCAATCAATTCCACCAAAAAAAAAAAAAAATTGGTCTCAAGACCCCATTTAGCCATTTATGTGGCTTCGGAACCTCGGACCATGTCAAAAATACGTTTCTAAGCATTTCCAATCGAATACAACAATAAAAAAGACTTGAAAAATGTTAACCTTTTTTTTCGGTGTATGGGAGCCACGCCCAGTTTTTATCCGATTTGGCTGATTCTCGAACTTGATCTCAGTATTTACGAGAAAAACATGTACCCAAAGTTTCAAGTCGATATCTCCAAAACTGCGACCGCTATCGTGCGGACGGACAGACGGACAGACAGACGGACATCGCTAAATTGACTCCGGCGGTGATGCTGATCAAGAATATATATACTTTTCCATACCGGACACGCCTCCTTATGGGCGTTACAAACGTTGTGACAAAGTTAGTATACCCTGCCACAGTGAGTGTGGGGGTATAACTAGAGAGTGAACTACATTGTTCCCATTCTACTCCTATGGGAGTAAATCTACTCTCAGTTTGATTTTAAAATTTCTACTCCTCTACTATGGTAGTAGATTTTTCTGCTCCCCTTAAGGTATATTGAATTTTCCAAACCACATAACTGCAATCTCAGTAATTCCAATTTGAAGCTTTTCGAATAAAATTAAGAAAAAACTAGAGAGTGGACTATCTTCGGCTATACCGAAGTTGAAATACCCCCACACAGTAGAAAGAAGTACCTCGAACATAAAAAAATGTGGTCTCAAGACCCTACTTTGAGCCAATTATAGGTGGTTTTGGAGCCCAAACCATGTCCAAAATACATTTCTAAAAATTTCCAATCAAATCAGAAAAAAAAAAAAATTGGTCTCAGGACCCCATTTAGACCCTTATATATGTGGCCTCGGAACCTCGGACCATGTCAAAAATACGTTTCTAAACATTTCCAATGGAATACAACAATAAAAAAGACTTGAAAAATGTTTACCTTTTTTTTCGGTGTATGGGAGCCACGCCCAGTTTTTGTCCGATTTGGCTGATTCTCGAACTTGATCTCAGTATTCACGAGAAAAACATGTAAAAAAAGTTTCAAGTCGATATCTCCAAAACTGCGACCGCTATCGTGCGGACGGACAGACGGACAGACGGACAGACGGACAGACGGACAGACGGACGGACAGACAGACGGACATCGCTAAATCGACTCAGGAGGTGATACTGATCAAGAATATATATACTTTTCCATACCGGACACGCCTCCTAATGGGCGTTACAAACGTTGTGACAAAGTTAGTATACCCTGCCACAGTGAGTGTGGGGGTATAACTAGAGAGTGAACTACATTGTTCCCATTCTACTCCTATGGGAGTAAATCTACTCTCAGTTTGATTTTAAAATTTCTACTCCTCTACTATGGTAGTAGATTTTTCTGCTCCCCTTAAGGTATATTGAATTTTCCAAACCACATAACTGCAATCTCAGTAATTCCAATTTGAAGCTTTTCGAATAAAATTAAGAAAAAAAAACTTTTTAACAATAAATCGATTAATTTTCGATACATTTGGACCACATTTTCTAAGTATCCATTCCTAGCTTCTTCCATTTCCATGTTGTGCCAGTTTTAAATTCATTTCACTTCCAATTTGCTGGAGTTCCATTTTCATTCCATTCTTAAGTTTATTTCAATTTACTTTTGTTCCGATTAATTTGAATTACGTTTCTGTTCCATTTCTATTACATTCTGATTTAATTTTTAGATTTGTTCCACTTCCATTTTGTACCGATTAATTTAATTTGCGTACCGACTCCACTCTTATGACACTCTTATTTAATATCCGATTAATTTAATTTGCGTACCGACTCCACTCTTATGACACTATTATTTAATTTCCATGTTTGTTCCATTTCCATTTCGTTCCAATGTCATTCCCGTTTGGTTCACCACCAAATTTCCCTTTAAATGCACGATGCACGATGTAGAAATCGGTTCCTATTCCCTATGCCGTTAAAATAGAATCGCTTTTTGTCTCGAATATTGAAATGAAATTTATCAGTCAATGGACAGATAAGCTTATTGCCTTGTGGACCTTACAAAAGTTGTGACAAAACCAATACATGTGTGGTGTAAAATATGTTTGTCCTTTTCATTCTTATTGGGCTCTAAAAGTCTCAAAGCATTGTTAAAGTGCAAACCCTCATTGAGTGCAAACCAGTCAGCCTGTTCAAAGTATTTAAACATTTTTTTCTTCATACGTTATCCAACAAGTTCTCGATTGTATTGCCCAATTAACCCTATTTTGGTAAACTACAAACAACAACAAAATTCTAAAACTAATTGAATTGACCAAATTTTTGTGTGTTTTTTTTTAAAGATTTTTATCAGAGGTAAACATCTAATGGAATCGAAATTCTATCATATTTTGTTCTGCCCACTTCGGCTTCCATTTCATGTGATTTTGTCATACCGAAGTGTCGTGAGCGGTTATTTCTCAATCCGTACAAAAATTACTTTGGCCCACAAAACCGTTCAAAATCACTGCAATTATGGTCTTTAATTGTCACAGTTCGCGTCGTTGGCAATTGTTGTCTGCGGTCCGTCGACTAGTCATATTCGTTCACCAGAGAACAATTAGTGTGTTCGTACGTACATAAGAACCGAAATCAGTCAATAAGAAATAAGCAAACAAACAACCAAAAAAATGTTCACTAAATCGAAGTAATTGCAGTTGTCTATAAAGTGCAAGCAAGCACAGAAAATAGAAGAAAAATGATTTATTTTTTGTTTTGTACATTCGAATTTGGACCGGTTTGAGCGCCATCTACGACACATTGTAGTCAACTGGTCAACCAAGCATCTGATGCCAAAGTCAAAATCACCAAACCCAAGTCGGGGCAGCAGAAAAGTGGACATAAAAGTGTTCACATATCAGCCACTCATAGAATTTCGTGCACCGCAATCCAATTGACTTTGAAATGACTTCTTTCGTTGGCCAGACCTTGAATTGCGGTTATTTATCTGCAATATGAACCATGGCATAGATTCGCAATAGCAAATAGAAGTGAATGATGCTGATGATGCTGTATTCTGAATTATAGAAATGCCAAAGTTGCCTTGGCGAATATGAAAATGGTAATGTCTTTATCATCGTCATCTTTTAAAGGTTAAATGAAATGTGCAAGTTTAGTGAAATTGCGGACTAAACTAATTTTCGTTGTAAATAAAAAAATCAAGGGTAAACAATGCCAAAGTTAGTTATAGTTAGTCTAATTAGAGGATGTTTGATTAAGATATTGTATTTTCAAAAATTCTAAATCCTTATTAATGTATTCATCGATAAATTAATCATAAATCGATTATTTAAATAATTAGACTTTTTGACTTAAGAATATTAAATTCATTAATTTGATTGATGATTGATCGTCTAATTGCAATCAATCAGAGTGTTACTGAGCAATCAATCTCGTTTATTGATTGTTGAGAATGTTTTTGTTACTGAGTTTATGCTGAACCGATTAGTTAAGAGTTAGGGTAATTCAGGGATTGATAATCTTGATTTATTAATTTATTCAATCTTTGGTTTCATGATCTGCCTATTCACGCGAAATCAAGCTTCTATTTTTTTTATTATCCCGTAATAGGGACATTAATTGGTAAATCGATTTTTTTTCATTAATCATATCATTGATTTTTCATTGATAATCGATTTATATAAATTCTTGTAAATAAATGATTAGGGGTTTCGATAAAAAATAAAATTTCGATTTTATTTTATTCTAAATTTCGATGAATTGCTTTTGGATATATAATCAAATTAAAAAAAAGTTAAAAAAAAAATCGATAAAAAAAATTATTTTCTTTTTTAAATTCAATCCCAGAAAAAAAACCATTTACGATTTATCAACCATTTTTCGATACGTTGTCGATATTTTATCGATAGTAAATTCAGAAAAATCCGATTTACGATTTATTTATGATTTAATTTTATTTACGATTTATCGATTTATCATGGCTATCATCTTGCACACTACTGTTCATTATTGTTTTGTCCCACCGTTTGTAACGCTAATAAGGAGGCGTGGCATCACCTCCTGAGTCGATCTAGCTATATCTGTCTGCTCAGAACAGGTTGAAAATGTAATCGGGAATGGAACTGGAACAAATGAAATTGGAACAAAATTTTGAAATGGATCGGGAATGAAAGCTACTGAAAATAATAATTTGTTAAAATTATTTTTAGAAACCTATTTGTGTTTTTTCAAATATAAAATATCATCTGATCTATGATTACATTCTATAGGATTACCCCATAGCACAGATGAGCTGATTCGATGCGAGATCATTATCAGAAAAATAAACATTTAATGTCAAGTGATCAGTGTACGGGTTCAGATCATTTCACAGGCGTTTCATATTTCCCCACCATATAACAATTTGCGTGCTGAGTAATGTAAATAATGTGACTCACTTATTTCACCACTTCATCGCTACTGTAAACCAGTGTAGGGCTAAATTGAGACACCTACTCTGAGGACATCCAAACTATTGGAGAGCACTTTGATAAGATTACTTTTTAAAAAAAAATATTTATAATTTTTTAGTAATAAAATACCGATTAGCGCTTATCGTACGTCGTAAATGATTTTTTTGAATCTTTGAACACCTGACGTGATGTTGCATTACGTGAACTTAGTAAAATTAAAAGAAACAAACCGAATATTTACTTTTACAAAAAGTGCTTTCCGACTTGGGCAAGTGCTTGTTGCCATAAACAGTTTTCGAATACATTTAATGTTAAAAAGTTGAATTATAGTGGAGCAACAAAAAAAAAAAAGGTTGGCTCAACTGGTTTCGGTTTCCTAACTCAATTTAATTTCATATTAAAGGTTAGTGTGCATTTTTGCAAGTGGTTATTAGTGAATTAACACAAATTGTAAAATTTTTATTAAAAATAAAATTAAAAAAAACAACATGTTTTTAATGTGAGAAATACGTTTATGAATGTTTATAAATTATACATTTATTTACCAGCGAGTGTGACACAGATAACTATCATATCGACCTCACTTTTTTATCATAATACAATTATGCACACACAATTTACGATTACCACGCTTTCTATTTTATCACTCAATACATCAATACACACAAGCGCTCATGTACTCGTATATAGATTGTTAAACTGTTTACATACCAATACATAAGATGTCCAATAAATATGCTAAAATTTCGATTTCTCTATGGAAAATGGAAAGCCTCTAATAAAATTATTTTCCCATATCAATTGACATTTGTGTTGTTTTTGTGTCTGTTTGTCATTTGATTATTTTTTTTATATTTTATATTTATGCCAGCAGTAGTACAAAGAAACGAGCTTGTTTTATACACTATACGAAGCTAAGTACATTTGTATGTACTATGTGCTCACTTCAGTTTATTATGACGTTTTGAAGTCGTCTAGCATAAGATACATGTAGATTGCGGTCTATCAGCATGTGATATAGTCATCTCTGATTAGAACGTTTTCTTTTTTTGTACTGTAATGCTGATTGCATTAAAAATCATTATCGATTGAAGAACCATAAAGTTCAATACTGTTTTGAGTTAATAGTTCACTCAGAGGAAAATGTTAGGACAAACGTTTTTTTTTTAATATTCTAGAGAATCAGAAAAACTATTTACTTTAGTGGATTGAGATGTTCAGCAACATTGCAATATTTAGAGCCAACGATTCATTAATCGATTATCTCACAACACTAATGTTTACTTACTTATCAATCAAAATTGATTAAACTCAGTTCAATACTAACAATTTTCACTGAGAGTGTTGTAGCCAACTGCAAATCATGCGATTTTCTTTACTTTGCAAGTTTCGTTATATGTACATACCAAAGAAATACATCAATGAACCAATAAACCCATGAACTTCGACTACAGTTCTGAACAAACAAAGAGAAAAGCCAGCCAAGTGAACCTACAACAAAATTTAAAAATAAACCAATCTACGTACGCCGTACGTACATAAATTGAATTTTCTATTGAGTGTTTGTACTTTTATTCGCATATATACAAAAAAATTACCAAATTCTTGTGATACGATAAAAAAAAATATAAAATTAAATTGTCATCGATTTAGATAGTTCGTAATCGGAGCGGCCCATATGGGTGCACAAGCGGCGTCGGTGGCAATATCTTATCACAACTATACTCTTTAACGCATTCATAAACAATATCGCTATGTGAGCTGCCCTCCCTGCCGCCAAAGACCAAACGCTCGCACACTCACTCACTCACATTTGAACCGCTCAAAGGCAAAGGCAAAAGCATTCGTATACAATCAGTTGGTCTTCATATTTAACCGAATAATGTACGAATAATTAAAAAAAAAAAACGAAAAAAAAGTAAAAATTACAAAATAAAATTTCCGTAACACTTCAAAACCTTCCAAAACCTAAAATTTTAATCATCTCAAAAATTCCAAATTTCAGCGCACAACATTTTCCAACTTAACACTCCCAAAAAACACCAAAAACCACAAAAGTCTTTCGATAACCAGAAGTATATAAAAAAAAAATGGCACAAATTCGTCCCCTTGCCCCCGAACTGGCAGAAGTAGCACGCCTCGAGCTGAACGAAGTTGAGAGTCGCATACCTGAGGACATTCAAGCACTGCGTTTGTGGATCGAACAGCATCCTGTGCTAAAGGCGCGCACCGACGATCAATTTCTGGTGGCCTTCCTGCGTTTCTGCAAGTATAGTCTGGAGGAGGCCAAGAAGCGCATCGAATACTATTACACGTATAAGTCGACAAATGTGGATTTGCTCAAGAGTCGTCGCATCGACGATAAGATCCTGGGCATGTGCCGAGCGGGGTGAGTTTGGATATTTACTAAAAGCTCAAAGTATACATAATTTGAGTCATCATCTTTCTTTGACTATTATTAAAATTTAATCGCATTCAATTTTTTGCTCAGCTGAAGTAATATAGCGCCTAAAACTGCCAAAATTGCCTTGTCTGAAATGATACTTAAAATAGATTTTTTTGCATTAAATTTCGGACCACGTGTGATCTTTTTCAACTGACAGTATTCACCAGGATAGATTTTTATTAAACATTCTCAGCATTGGTTTTCGTTTTTGTTATACCAAAATTTATCTCAGTTCAACAACTTAAATTGATTTTTTCATATAGATAATGCCTTCTGGTATTCCTTTGTAGCTCTTAGTCAATTTCTATTTACATTGCTTCTTAGAAGTTCAATAAAAGTCTAACGACCTTCCTATGCTTGACAAATTATACATAATCTAAAATGACTCAGCTTAACTTTGGTATTTTAAGATAAAGAAAGAAAGGTGGTATGATTTTTATTTACGGTTCTTGAAGCTTATTGGATTTTTTTTACAAATAAATTCATGAAAATATAAACAAACTTAACTGAAAAGATTAGTGCTGAAGCTACTCAGAACTGTCACTTGGTCAGGCTGCCTTACATTCTTTCATAATCTCCCAACATTTCTTATGCTGTTATGTATTTTTAGTCAAACATTTAGCAAAAAAAATAAACTCTTAACAATTTCCTTACTTTTTTCTCTCTGTAGCATTTTCGTGTCCCTCGACAAGCCCGTCGGTCCCGGTGGACCGCGCATACATTTCACACGTATGGGCAAGATCGACACATCTGTCTATACGGTCCAGGATATATTCCGTTATCATGCATTCCGTTCGGAAATCGAAATTAACACAGACGACAATTACATTATTAGCGGTATACTGGAGGTGATTGATTTTTCGAAAATTCCATTCGCTTTCTTGCGTCAATTCGAGCCGAGTTTGTTCAAGAAGATGGCCGCATTTTTGGAATTCGGTGTGCCCACAAATCTGAAGGGTACTCACATTGTGAATGCCTCGAAAGAGGCCCAATTGATATTGAATTTGGTGCGCTTGGTGATGAAGCAAAAGGAGTTGGTGAGTGGGAAGGAATTGAGGCTTTTGAAAATATTTTTAAAATTAATTTTATTTTTCCCTTGTAGCTTCATATACACTCTTCCGTGAAGTCCCTGCAAGATGCCATTGGCAAGGAATATCTTCCCGAGGAATATGGCGGCACTAATGGCACTCTCGACGATGCGGTCACGAATTTCGAACGCACCTTACTCGAATACAAAGAATACTTTATCGAAGATGAGCAATATGGCGCTCGTGCTGAGTCGCCCATATCTGTGAAATCGGAAAAATCTAGTCCGAAATTTACGGGCGGCACTGAGGGGTCGTTTCGCAAATTGGATATCGATTGAAGTTTAACGGTGTTTTAAGTTTAAAAAAAAATATATATATTTTTCGTTATAAATTTTCAGTTCATACGATACTTTACATAAATACTTAAACTTGTAACAACACACACACTCATTAAAATGACCATTTTAAGAAATATTCAAGTGAAATTAAACAAAAACAGATGAACAATTTTAATTAAGTGATTACTAAAAAAAATGTGGTAGTTTAGTTAAAAAAAAATTTTAAAGTATTTCATAATTCACGATGAAGGTGGGCTCTCATATATAGAAGATGCTGCAAAGATATGAAATACATTTTAAATATGTATGTGTGTATGTATGTGCTTTGAGAAAGTGGTTGAAAGTGGCTGGTATAAAGGCGCTATAAACTGTTGCCATAAGGAAAAAATGGAAACAAATTCCACAAAAATGTCCTAAAGGTTTTATAAAAAAAAAAAATGTAGGAAACATTCCAAAAATATTCCAAAAGTTTCGTTTGGTCGAACCGTGTAATTGAACTTCCAATAAATTTAATTTAATTTTTTGTAGAAAGTCTTGTCATTTTTGGCCATATTTTGAAACAATTAGAAATTGAATTCTTGCCAAATATATTGTTTTGTATGCATTTAGTAAGTATTATTAACATAAAAAAAATGTTTCAGTTATTTTCCTTCTGGCAATACTTTATACCGCCCTTATTCAAAACGCCACGGTTTTAAAGAAAGAAAAAAGCAATAACTCCAATTCAGTTAATATTCTTAGAACTAAAAACTGAGAACTACTGTAAAATTTTAGCCTTCCAAAAAAAAAAAATTAAAAAGAAAAAACCAAAAGAATTTGATCTTGTAAAATGTAAAATGTTTCGTCTTTGTGTAAATGTAAAGTGTAAAATTTCTATTAGAAAAGAAGAAAATATTAGCGTTACTAGCCCGATAACATACCCACTGAGCGCCCATGTCTATAAATATATATAAATACATTTAATTTGTGTCTATGGTCACTATGATCGATTATTTTAAGTTAATTGATAGCATTTAGTGTGTCTACTTATTTTTCACTTACATATATTGTTTTTTTTTCATAAATGTGTATTAATTATGTAATAACATAGTACTTAGTTCACTAATTGGTTTTTGGGTACGTTTAGAAATTTCGTTTTTCAAAGTTAACATGAGCATAACAGAACTTATTTTTTTATATAATTTACTTACAAACAAAGAATTTCTTTTTTTATTTCGCATTATAATTATAACAAACAAATATTAATGAAATGTTAAATAAAAATATATTAAAATATTTTCGAAAGGAATACATTTTGTGCAATTTTCATTTGGGGTAATTTCGCCTAATCACCAATTTAATGGATTCATTTGGAAATACACACATTTTTGTGGTTCGTTGGTGTTGAAGGTGTTATCAGGGAGTCTATCAGCGAAAGCATTTTAAAACCTAAGCGGTTCGCGTACTTTTAGTTAACTTGGACAAATTAGATTACAACACATTTATGTGTAGACTAATGAAGGGCTGTCATAACTTTGAACTTAAATAATTACTTTTCTAAGAAGAAAGAGGCGAGCTACGTTCAACACAATGGCTGAAGTCAGAACTCGATAGTTTAGAAATCTTGCCGCATATTCATAGTCAAATTTAGTAGGTACTAAACCTTAGTACAAGTTTAGTAACTGTCAATTCAGTGTATTATCTGTCAACTTAGTAAAGTACTAAAGTTAAGTTGGAACTTAATTTGACTATGAATATATTCAGACTGGATACAGACCAATCTTCATATAAAGGATAAGAGAGATTGTGCTGACGCGTTGAACCCATATGTGATCTATGTGAGCCACCACCCTAACCGAACCTAACCTCACTGTAAGATTGTCTGGTATTTGTAACAATATTCTGACTACTGCCGTAGCTAGTTTTCCATTGAAGTCAGTAGTGTTGCCGTGCCAACCTAACCGAATAATATTTTTTTTATATAAGAATTTAGGATGAAAAAAAATTCTCACAGACATAAGAACAGGAAGAAAGACAGGCAGATCTGGATAAATATATTAGGGGGGTTCATTTAAAGTGGGTAGCCCCTCGAAAATGCTCAGTTACTTAAAATAACTGTCAAATTTCATATTTTTTGACTGCCCAACCGTTTTCGAGGAGTTTCCCTTAAATGAATCTCCGTATTATTTCCGAATATTAGGCTTGAAACAATGACCATATTAATTCCTTTAAAATAATTTTAAAAATGCCTCTACTGTAAAATAAGAACCAGAGAAGAGTAAATACTACAAATAAATTGATTCTCGAAGAGATTACAAATCTTGCCATATTTCAATAGGTTCCTCGCTCTTTCGGATTCTCTTCATTCAATGACAACAATATTTACAAACACTTGTGTGTATCAAAATAAACCGGCTGATGAAAACAAAGCAAAACAAAACGGAAAAACGAACCCACATAAGAATTGATAAAAGAGTAGAACAATATGTATGGCGAAAAAGAAACTGAAAAGCTTTTAATGAACTTTAGACCCCTCTTCATTCACTTTCAGTGGCAGCTGAGTTTGGTTAGATTTCAGAGCAGAATTTTGTAAAATAATTTTAATTATATTTTTATTTATTTTGTTTTAATTTAATTTAATTTACTTTCCCCTCAAGTAAGTAATACAATGTCGAAGGTCTTCAAATACTATTATGACTTGATGTCGCAGCCATCGCGTGCCTTATGGATAGCACTGAGATTGGGCAAGACTCCATACGAAGATTGTCCCGTAGCATTGAGGAAACGTAAGCGGAAAGTGAGGGGTCTAAAAATTCCATTTGTTAATTAAGTTTGGTTGCAATTTCAGGCGAACAGCTGTCCGAGGATTATAGGAAAATTAATCGTTTTCGCAAGGTGCCCTGTATTGTCGATGAGGACTTCCATCTGTCCGAAAGTGTGGCCATATTGAGGTTAAATTTGGGTTCATATACATTTTGGAAATTTGATTTAAATTTTTTTCAATTTCCTTCTCACAGATATCTTTCCGAAAAAGGCCAATTCAGTCCGTCACTCTATCCTAAGGACTTGAAGCAACGCACACGCGTTGATGAGTTCTTGGAATGGCATCATCTCACGTTACGTGCTGGCTGTTCCAACTACTTCCTTAACTTGTGGCTGTTGCCCATGAATGGTTTGGCTGAGATGCCTTCCAATAAGAGAATCGAAGAACTGCAAAAGACCATGGAGGACAATTTGAAATTGGTGGAAAAACTTTGGTTGGACAAATCGAAGTTTGTGACTGGCGATCAGATGACCGCAGCCGATCTGTTTGGTGCTTGCGAAATCGAGCAAACAAGTAAATTGACAATGGAATGGTTTTATTTCTGTTACTATTAATTTTCAATGGAATTTTTCCAATTTTTCTCTAGAATTGACCAAATACAATGTGGAGGAGAAGTTCCCCAAAGTGGCGGAGTGGTTGGAAAATGTACGCCAGCAGTCAAATCCCTTCTATGATGAGGCGCATAGTTTTATTTACAAGAAATCCGGATTGAAGAAATAATTCGGTTTTCCTCGAATGTGTTTGCATTTATTTTGTGCTTTTTTCATATTTTACTATTTGTATTTTATTATCATGTGTACTTGATCATGACTTAATTGTGTTCAGAACAAAATATTAAATTTTACTAAAATATACTACTTAATTTCTAGCTCTCTTTGAACGTTCCTCTCCCTAATTTATTTACAAGCAATAAAAATCTACAAAAATACCGGCTGGTAAACAAAATCGAGAACAACCAAGATAATAATTGATAAGAGCTTTATATGCTTTTGAAGCTTTTAAAGAACTTTAGACTTTATTCATTGTCAGTGACAGCTGAGAGCACATTGTGTTTAAAGAGACAATTTTTAATAAATTTTGTTTAATTTTATAATTTATAATTATTGAAAGTAAGTAGAAAATGTCAAAAGTCTTCAAATACTATTACGACTTAATGTCACAGCCATCGCGTGCCTTATGGATAGCTCTGAGATTCGGCAAGACTCCATACGAAGATTGCCCAGTAGCATTGAGAAGTCGTAAGTGCAAATGGTGTTCTCAACAATTTCAAGTTATCATTCTAAAGTTTCTCTAATTACAGGTGAACATTCCACTGAAGAGTTCAAGAAAATCAATCGTTTTGGCCAACTGCCCTGCATTGTTGACAATGACTTCCATTTGTCAGAAAGTGTGTCAATAGTGAGGTTAATTTTTGTCTTCTCACTGTCATTAAACATTTCTTAATTTCATTTACACTCTTCCTTTCAGATATCTCTCCGCACAGGGCCAATTCAGTCCCTCACTCTACCCAAACGATATAAAACCCCGCTCGCGTGTTGATGAATTTCTAGAATGGCAACATCTTGCCTTACGTTTTGGTTGCTCCAAGTATGCAATTCTGTTTTTCATGAAGGAAAAGCCTTCGGATATGAGAATCGAGCTACTGCGACAAAACTTTGAGGACAACTTGAAGTTGGTGGAAAAAGTTTGGTTGAATCAATCGAAATTTCTGACGGGCGATCAGTTGACCGTGGCCGATCTGTTTGGTGCCTGTGAAATTGAGCAAACAAGTAATGGATTGGAGTTTTTTTTTAAGCCAATTGCTTTTGTTAAACTTTCTTTAGAACTGGTTAAATACAATGTGGCAGAGAGATTTCCCAAAGTTTCCGAGTGGTTGGCAAACGTTCGTCAGGAGACGAATCCCTTCTACGATGAGGCTCACACTTACCTTTACAAGAAGTCTGGAGTGAATAAATGAATAATTTTTCCATAATTTAAAAAGTGTTTGCATTTAGATATTGACTTTGCGGTGTGGATTTTATTTAATACTTGGAAAATCATAAAAGAAATATACTAAAAAATTTGTATTCGCTCCGATCCCATTTTTTTATATATATAAATTTTACGAAATTATATTAACAATTAAAGCCAAGGAAATTTTTTTTTATTTTTTTATTAAGTGGACCACCTTTTTTGAATCCATAACCTCCAGGAAAAAATGGATAAGGAGTCATAGATAGACTTTTCCATTTCTTCGTTGGCCTGCGAAGATTGCCTAGACATCTGTAAATTAGTACCACATGACCGAAAGGGAGTAAATGTAGTATCGAAGTACTTAGCTGCGGCCCAGCCTAACCTAAAGGAGTATGAAAATTACTTTCAGTAATATAAACTAGGGATGTGACGGAGCTTCGCATCCGCCTCCGCATCCGCACTAAATTTACATTTGCATAGAAATCCGTATCCGCAAATCACACATTTAAAACATCCGCATTCGCATCCGCGACATGATATCCGCATGTATGCGGGTCTTTTCAACTTATAGCTTTTTGCACTTTTCTGAAACTTTTTTTACTGTGTTTTTGGTTTTTTCTCAGAAACTATAGGCGATGATCTGTCAGATTCAGTTTCAGAACGTCAAAATACCCAACACAAAAATTAAAAAATCGCATAAAATTAAATTTTTTAGAAAAAGTTTTTTAAAACATCCGCATCCGCGGATGTCATTTTCAAACATCCGCACCCGCCTCCGCATCCGCAACGAGGATTTTTACAGATCCGCACCCGCACCCGCACCCGCAAAACTCACACCCGTCACATCCCTAATATAATCAACAACAACTTTACCCTTTTCCGATTTATTTCCATCTCTTTATTTTATTTTTCGGATCTTGCGGTTTTGGAGGAAAAAGTAGATGACGCTGCTGAGAAAAATATGAATGGAATCTCAAATATAGATGAAAATGGTTGTCCTTCCATATGTATTTTTTCTCCAAAGGATTGCTCGCGGGAAGTATAAGAAACGAGAACCCCAAAAAGGCTTGTCGTTGTACAACCTAAAAATCTTTCTTCGTATCTAGATTTCCCCCGGACACATTAACTGATGACATTGTCGCATATTCATAGTCGAATTTAGTAGCAACTAAAACGTAGTACCAGCTTAGTAGGTGTTAATTCAGTAGAGTACTAAAGATAAGTTGGAACTTAATTTGTCTATGAATAGGGGCCATAATATTTTATATTAGGGCGATTCATGTAAAGTGGGAAACCCCTCGAAAACGATTCAGTTGTGCAGATGAGCAGTCAAAATATATGAAATTTGACAGTTCTTTTAAGCAACTGCGCGTTTTCGAGGGGTTTCCCAATTTAAATGAATACCCTTATTGATTCTAAACTTAATAAAACCGGAAATAATATAAATAAATGCTTTAAAATGTAACTTATCTTACGCTAGAAGCTTTACATCTTTCAAATTATCTGGCCCTGCAGAGTTGTTTGATGAGATTGTTACCTTGCCCATTCCATTAGATTAATGAGAAATTCTTTAATTTTCTGTTAAAAAAATTCATTATGAAAATATATTTATCGATTAATTACACTGAACAACAGCCAAAAAAGGTCAAGGAGTTTGATAGTGTCTCTTATAAATTAAGACACGGATTAAACAAATTATTTAATAAAATACAAATTAAAAAGATTTCGATTTTCAATCAATTTATCGATGAGTTTACAATATTTAAGCAATCGATTAATAAACTAATTTTTTTAAATTTTTATTTAAATTTTTTGTTTGTTTTATTCTCAAGATATCAAGTTGAAGTTCAAAAAACTTCCAATATATTTAAACACAAAAAAATCATTAACAATTTAACTAAATTAAACAAAGTACAAATAAAATGGCTATCAGAATAATCGATAACCTAGTCAATGTCCAATTTCCTAAAGGAACCCTGCATGCCAAACAGCGACTCGGAATTCACAGGACGACCACGTCGCAATTTCTCATTGGTGCAATACTGAACCTCCTCATCGAAATAGGGTTTGTAGCTCAACAGTTTCTTCTCCCATGTATTAATCACATCCTGTATAGTGCCATTGCTGCCACCATACTCCGCGGGCAGGCACTCCTTGGGTATGTATTCGTAGAGCGACTCATATTTCGCATGAATATGGAACTGGTTAATAAAAGAGTATAAAATGAATACTTTGAAAATAAAATCAATTAATCAATCTCCAGCTAATTACCCTTTTTTTGATCTTCTCACTCATCAGACTTTTGGCTATGGACAGCAACTTCTCCGTGCCCGTGGGAGCATTGACAAAATGAAAGCCCTTCGGACGATATGGCCAAGCTTTATCGCCCAACACAGCCAATTTCTTGACCAGCACGGCATCAAATTGGAATATATGACCAGCGCCCACACCCTTCAAGTCAATAATCTCCAGGAAGCCCATGACCATGGCGTTGTCATCCTCACGAAATTGTATTTCGCCCAGCATGGTGCTGACTTTGACCACATCGGCCAGTGAGAATTTATTGTGATCGTAGAGGCCATAGCGGGAGATGTGTATCCGTGGGCCATCCTCGGTAATGGGCTTGGGCAGACGCAGAAGGCAGCTGTGAAGGGGATAGAGGGAAATTTATGAGTTTTGGGAATTTTATTTTAATTTAGTAATTTTTTTGCCTCACCCCTGTCTGAGAATCTCAATTTTCTTGGCGTCCACAAAACGATCGTTGTACAACTCCGGAACGGCACCACGCATAGCATAGAAACTGTCAATCTTCTGTTTCGCCTTCTCCAAACTGTATTTGCAGCCGCGTAAAAATGCCACCAGCAGCTGGTCGTCGGTGCGTGCCTTCAAATGGGGTTGCTTTGAAATCCAGTCGCGCAGCGCTTGAATATCCTCATCAATGCGTTCGGGCACTTCGCCCAGTTCTTCATGGGCACGTTGGGCCAATTTATCATTTAGAGGACGTATTTTGGACATGTTGCTGCTGCTGTTGTTGTGGAATGTGTGCTGCGACTAAAACGAAATGTGATTTATCAAATTTGTGGATTTGTCATTTCGTAATTGTCATTTTTGTGCTAGAGTAGCAGCTGGTGGAGCTCGCACTAGAGCCAGTGCCTCTGATTAGATTAGAATTGGATTTTTTTGTGTGTTCATAAATTTATGTGGTTTAAATTTCGACAACTGAATGCACTATCGGAGTGTGTTGATTTTAACAGCTCTCTGGGTACAAGTCACTTAAGTTATTTTTTGTGTTTTTTCCTTCGTCCAAAGAGTAGTGGAATTTATTTAGCGCTCCTATAATGTTAGATGCACTTGTCATATTAGCGATAATCTTTCTTTTTTTTTTGATTCAATATGTCATAAAAAGCAATAACACTTCAGACTTTAAACTGTTTCATATTTATTTGGACAATTTATATTTTGGGATTGATTAAAAATAGCTTAAAAGAAAGCTTGTCTCTTATCAACTTGAGGTGATCTTCTGTGACAATTCAAAAAATAATAGATTTTTCATAATTTTTCGTGTACTTCCTAATCGTAATCTTCCGGCCTGAGTAAGAAAATTAAAACTCCTTGTTACCTTTATCAATTAGCACTAAAAGATCAATTATTGTTATTTATGTTAGTCATAAAAAAGTGTTTGTAAAATATTCGTCATCGGTTATGATAACAATCGAAACAAACTGATAATTCAGTTTAAACAAAAAAGCCCCTACAACCTTTTATTGTCATTCTATAAACATGAAATTGAACTTGTTGGACCAAAAGTGCCAACAAGTGATTAAGGTTAAGCCATAAACGAGTATTTTATGAATCTGAAAGTTATCTATTTTGTAAAGTAAATATGATTGCAGAAATCTTTATTTGTGGAACAATAAATTATCACAGTTGTGACTAGTAATAGTTTGTCGTATAAATCGATTGGCAATAATTCAACTATTCAGTAATTTGTAACTGGAAGCACGCGGAATTTTAGTTGTTTGGCCTATGAACTCAATATTTAAAAGACCTATGCCATGCCATCCAGCATGTTCGGTCTAAATAATCGTATGTATCACAACCAAAGGCCTAGAAAATTCACATAAAAGATAGTACGGGCTGTGTGCTATTGCTGTGAATCAATTAATGTAATGGGTGAAAAATAGAACCACTACACAGAGAAAAAAATATCCAAAACTGCATGGTTTTGATTTGGTACGGGTATCACTTTAAAAAATCAACACTTCTCAGTTCTAAATAGAACGTGAAACTGTGTCAATATTTGAATGATTTGATTTTTTTATGTACGATTGTACTTTTTTTAGGTATATTCCAAATCAGAATTTGAAGCATAATTTGTGGGATCAACAACATTGATTGACGAAGTTTTAAGTCAATAATTCAATAGTTACATGATTTAGTACACCAGTCTGCCATATGTGCACGAAAACGTCCTAATTATTGAATGTTATTTTTATCCCACAAATGATGCTTCAAATTCTGTTTTGCATATAAATCCGCTCTCTAATCTTAATTCTACAGAATGAAAAGGTATAAAAAAAATCAAAGACACGTTCAAAAATCAGATTAGTACGAAAAACTATTGATCGAATGGGTAGAAGTATTTAAGAATTTTTTGTAGAGAATTTTCCATGGAACCAAACTGCATAAATAACAAAAAATTAATAACATATTTTTCCATAAAATTGGACTTGAAAAAAAAAGTTGTGGAACACAAACGTAGCCATCTCAAGTCATTAATATTCCAGTCACAAAACATTACAATTTCAGTCGTGAAACAACATCATTTGCGTCTCAATTCAACAATGTGCCGTTTCAATTCATCAGTGGGCAGTTTCAAAATTGACAATGGTTCGGTACGTTTTGACAACGTTTCATTTTGATTTTTTTCTCAGTGTACTAATGATAAAATTCCATAGTAAAACAAGGTTAGTGAAGGTTATTTAATAAGACTGAACGATAGACCATTGAACCGGAGGAATTGCCACACAACGTATTGTACACATTACTCTCACCGTACAAATTACCTTCCATTTATTGTTTGTTGTGGTTATACTTTGAATACTAAGTGCTTTAGTTACAATAGTTCCTGCCTAATCCCTTGCTACTATATGCAATGGTTTTTGCTGTAATTAATCGTGTACATCAATTAACCAAACTACTCTCTTTTCAGAAGTTTTGGAACTCCAAAAAGCTGAAGGCAATTCAGTGGGAACACTGCAGTTGGAATTTGAAATATAAATTGCCAATTGATTACACTATTCTACAAATTAAAATTATTTGTAAGCTAAAAAATCAGAAAACATTTAGTATATTTTATTAAAGTGTCCAATAGCTCGAACATTGGTTTAAATTTCAAACATTTGTTTCATTTGCATTCTCATTTTGATTTCTTATCATTTTAATTCTTAAAAATATGACTTAAGCTGTGGAATTTCCAAACGCCTTATTGGCGATTTCCGTTGTCGTTAACACAGAAAATTGTCGGTAACTACTATTTAATTGGGAATTCCACTACACCTCAGTCGATTAGTTGAATAATCCAAAAAATGTTTTAATTGATTTTATTCAAAACTTTGTTCAATTCAACAGAATAATTTTTTAACAGTCATCTTCAGTCATGTCTCATTTGAAATTTTCAGAAGTCTTCACCAAATGTCCAAATTTGTCACGTTTCGAGACTGATAATTGCTCTAACTGATTCATGGTTTATCAATATTTATCACCTTTAAGACCGAAAAAAGATATTTATTTCAAAAAAAAAAATATACTATCACAAGTTGAATAAATAGTTTGTATTAACTTAGTCAAACCGAGGGCCACGACAGTTGTTGTCAATTGAAACTTATGTATGTTGGAAAAATTCTGGTGGCCAAAGATAAGACGATTTAGTTATAAAAATACATTTTCAGATAATGAAGCATTTCTAATACACTGTGACAGCCCATTTGAAGGAGAAGGAAATAATCACACACTAATACGCTGATAGTACACCAAGTAGGGTTGCCATTCAAATTGATATGCCATTCAAATTCAAAGAAATGAAATGATAGCAATTCGAAATTTGTGGACTTTCAACCCCCAACCACTTCTGTGTAAGAACACATTAGGGTAGGACAGCATTTTGTGTGAAAAGATTAATACCGAAATATGAAATTTATTTTCTAATCTTATAACGGCTTCTCTTTTGTGTTGCCTTCTTATTAACACTCCGATGATGATGATTCATAACTTCACATATTGTATAAATATTTAAATTAACATTGAACGTCATCGGTTGGGTTTTTTTTTACATTTTTTTCGTAACACTTTTTTCCGTTATACGATTTTATATAATATAAAAAAAAAGAGAATTTGTCACGTACTTTATTCGTTTTATTGTATGTATCTTGATATACTTTAAGACTTAATTAATGCCACACCACGTAATTATTTGATGGTAGAACTTTTATAAATTTCCACTTTTTTTTTTATTTTTATATAATATATAATTTTTTTCCAATTGTACTCGTTTTTTAGAACAGGCACCATGCGATGCAGGTGCACAACTGAACTGAAATACCCCATCAACCCCGGCCTAGCTCTAAATTCAGCCGAAAAACAATGGTGTTGTTGTAGCTGTTGTTGTTGTGGCTGTTGCCTTTTATATGTTATCTTTTTGCATGTGGTTGCTCGCCGCTCGTCGTCGTGTTCTTGTTGTTATTGTACGTTTAACACCTCCATGCCGTGTTTGGTGAAATACTAGCCCCCACATACTCCGTCATTGTTGTTGACACAATCTTAGTTGGCTAATGTGTAGGCAACAACAAATAAAATGAAAAAAAAGTAAAATAGAAGAAGAAGAAGAATATTAGAAAAGCTACAATTAAAATGTACAGGTAGAATTAAATGGAAGGGAGGAGGCGGTGTTGATGATGAAACCATTTTAAGGTAACAGTAATTGAAATGTCTTGGCCAAGTTGGCAAGTATTGTGGTCGTGTTTATTTTTTATTGATGTTGTCTGTGTGCTTAAAAGCCGGTAGAAGCGGTTCGGAGACAAAATTTAATATTGCATTTAGTAACGTCTTTTGTCTGATGTTAGGAGGTTTTGAGAAACTGAACTTAAACGAGATGGATTTATTTGAAATGTTCATTTCATTGAGCTGAGTGTCTACTCTTTTTGTGACAATGACAAAATACAATAAAGTCGATTAATCGAAAGTAAACTAATTAAATCGATTGTTAGTGCATATTTTCTGTTTCTTTACAACCATTCAAAAAAAATTTACAGCCAAACCCCTTGGATGTTTTGTTAGTCTGTTGGTCTACTTTCATTTCATATTAGCGCCATTTGGGCCAGAAGCAATAACTCGACAATTGTTTCACTGTGTTATCCAGCGAAATTAATCGAATTAGAAATAATCGAAAGTAATCGAAAAGAGACAAATAATATTAACATTATTGCAAGTAATCGATAATTATTAAACGAAATAAAACGATTATTATTGATCGATAATTGTTATCGAAATTAATTGAATATTATCAATTGATCGTTATGAATCGATTATTATTAATTAATCGATTATTAATAATCGAAATTAATCGAATTTAATCGATTTTTATTAATTATAAAAGAATGTTGACATAATCTAATTTTTTGATTAAACAACATCACAATGCATAATTTTCGATTGCTAAAGATTTACGGTTAATCATATTCGTGAATGGTCAATTATGTATGTCGAATATATTTGCAACGATTTTTTCATTCGAATATTTGCATAATTTAAACCGAATTAGTCGATTATTCGCTTATTCATATTTCACACCGAACTAATCAATTACAAGCAAAGTCTTATGTCCTTATTATGTAAGACGATAGTAATGCCTGGAGTCTAAAAACCGATTTTGCGCTCACTACGAGTTCACAAAAGGTAGTGCCACTGCAGGTTTTGAAAGGATAGTGCCACTGCTGGCGAATGGTTGCATAATACACCTCTATTATGTAACTTTCGTGTTACATAATAGCGGTGTATTATCGTTAAACAATCGAAATAGTATCGTAGTTGAAATTCCCCGCAAATAATTTTCAGCACAGTTGACATTTTCGTAAAGGCATCATCGCATGACATTTTCCTTTGTAAATTACTGTTGACCCTGATGACTATCGAGAATTGAATGGCTTCTATCATTGCCAAACATACATGCCTGTAAATAGAACAATCGCTGATAAGATAATAAATGAAATGTCAGTCAAACCTTATTTTTTTTATGTGGTGCATTTACCACACGTATTTCGATAGGAAATAGTTGCACAGATAACCACAATCCAGTTATAGCCAAGAAGTGAGTCATAAAATTTGCGCTGTTCTTTGTAGTAAATATATCTTGTATGGAACATGAGAAGGAACCTCTTGGCTGGATATGATTTTCCATTTTGTGACATTTTTTTTCTTAATCTAAATGTGTGTGACATGATTTTCCACTTGTACACTAATGACGACACCTGTTGACAAAACATATAACATAGGTGCAAAGTCATTCATAAAGGCTTTTATCTAAACTGATAAGCCCGCTGTCATAATAATTTAACTGATTTAAAGAAAACATTTTCGTTTTTTTTATTTGTATTTGATACACTACACTTCAGTTAGTGCATATAAAGTTTGATTAGAATTTGGTAACATTACTGACTAGCAATTTCGATAGTCGTACTAGGGTTAAAGCTTCGCTAAACATTTTCTTAATTTCTTCAATTAATAACACATTTTTAACCTTCAGATCGTTTGGAACTGTTATGGAAATGATATCAATTAACCGTAGACACTGTAGTGTGCATATTTGATTCACACAAATTTGATATTGGTTAATGAATACATACACATTGTATTAACCTAAAAAGTTCTCAATTTTAAATGAATACAAATTTGGAAATATATTCAATAGAGCACATTTGAGTCGTTTAGTGCCGAAAGCGACTTAAGTCAAAGTTTATTGATTTTTAATATCGGTTATAGCAAAAAACTGTTCAACATTTGGCTACACCTTTCTTTGTGAACTAATTAGAAATAAAGATAAAATCGAATTATTTGAATAAAAATGTTTTTGCTATCACACCATAAGCGGCAATTTATCATATGTAGCGCACATTTCTCGGTTTTTTTCTTTTTGCCCAATAAGCTAGTTGCTTTGATATTGACTAAAATTTCTGTGTAGAGAATAAAATGACATATTTCGTAATTAGTATCAATATTGAAAAATATTGTTAAAAAATTAACTATACAAGGTGTCCAGCACTTACAGTATACTAATAATGCTGGAGGTGATACCTTTGCAAAACGAAACCAATTAAATGAGTAAGGGAGGGGTCGGGGATATCATCCAGTAATGAACAAGTGAGCATAATTTGAACAGTGGCTGTTGACCGAATCAGCCCATTGGCAATAACAACTCTTGGACCTAAACAAGATAAATCCAAAGTTTGTAAGGCCCAGCTTACTTCTAGCTCCTGCAATCATGTTTACCAATACAATAAGGGTATACATTTAAAGTGGAGAAACCCCTCGAAAACGCGCAGTTGCTTAAAAGAACTGTCAAATTTCATATATTTTGACTGCTCATCTGCACAACTGAATCGTTTCCCAGGGGTTTCCCACTTTAAATGAATCGCCCTAATATAACGAACAGACGGATAGGGCTTCATCAACTCTGTAGGTGATGCTGATCATACTTTGATATATACTTTTCCATACCTATTGGCATTACAAACTTTCGACTAAAGTAAAAAACCCAAACCTCATGAGTAGAGAGCGGATATATATGCAAGAAATATGCAAGAAATATGCAAAAAATATGCTGAGCTATGCAGATTTTTTATCCTTCCCATCTCTCATAATAACGAAAATAATTGGGTGATACATGTTAGGGGGATTACAGCGGCCACCAAGTGCATCTTTGGAATTTTTTGGGTGAACCATGCCCGGTGGAGGGATTACAGCTGCTACCTAGCATAATGACTCTTAGTCTAACCAACAGCTCTCGACCAGAAGCTAAATGTGTCTTCGAACATATTTTTGACCAAGTGGTGTTCAAAAGCTTTTGACCAGGACCTAACTGTGCCATTGACCATTACTTAGTCAAAAATGTTGTCGAGGACACAGTTAGGTCCTGGCCGAAAGCTGTTGGTTACTAATTATTCGAATACGAGTTCAGGCAAGCAGTGGGTTCTCACATATGCAAGAAATATGCAAAATATGCAGATATGCAAAACATATGCAAAATATGCAAAAATATGCAAAAATGACCAACATATTGTGTTCATATTGTAATATTTTTAAAAATAAATAATTTTTGTCTTGATCCGAAGTCAATCGGACATTCCAATAAAATATACATTTGCATATATGTAAATCCGCTCTCTACTCAAGCGGTGTAGGGTATGTATTGTATATAATTTATTCCCAAATATGACTTTTGACTTATGACTTTTTGAGACCTTTAATATGATATTGATGAAGAGATATACTAACAAAATATTTGCGCATTGTATATTCACTTTGAGTGTTGGATCGAATTGCACAAAATTGTTCTTGTTAAGCGCTAATTTGCCTGTCGCGTAGTATTAGTAGCGCGTATTAATAGAGCCCCATCAAAGATCAAAGATGCTATTGTCGAATACTATTCGAAAGCGCAACAATCATTTTCAATTTCAGTTTCAATTCGTATCTTGTGGGAGTCAGATTGCAATTAATTCTTATAAGAAAAACTTTACTTCATTGAAATGATTAACAAGTACACATTCCTGCTACTGCTAGTGGGCTCATCTGAGATTTTGGCACAAGTGAGTATACTTCCAAATCAATTTTAATCAATCAATCACTCAATGATCTATTTGAATAGGAAGTCAAAACCAATGAACCCATCAATGACGATGCCAAGGAGTTTGAAATGATAAGGGCCGCTTTAGCCAAACGTCATTCAATTCTCGAAGAACAATGGCTGGAAGAACGAATCCCGCTGGCTAAGTTTATTGTGGAAAAGGGCAAAATGTTTTCGGGCCATGTTGTACAACATTTGAACGATCTGAGCGTGGAGCAACCGGAAAAATTCCAAGAGCACAAAGAGCGATTCTCACAATTTGTCCAGAAAGTGAATGATCACAACGATCCCATACGCTTGACTGCGGACTTTATCAATATTGTCGTTGGCTACAGAAGTGACTACAAAGAGAATCCCTCAGCAGATGATTTGATAGTTATTGAGTTGTTGCAAACACTTGGTTTGGATGCATTCGAAATGGTTGTTGCTGAGCCTTTGAAGGAATTATTGGATAAGGTAGAAAAGCAACTCACCGAGTTTTTATCTACGCTCAGCGATAAAGAGAAGGCAGTTAACGGAAATGTCGGAAATCTTCAACGTTTTAATGAGTTCAGAAAGGAGCTAGTTTTAGTGCAGCTTTTTAAGATATACACATGATATATTTGAGGATTTGTCAAATGAAATGAAGATTTGTTAAATGCACAATTGAGCTATAAGTGAACAAAATCAAGTGGTAAATATGGAAGTGGTGATAATTGTAGGCAAATACAGCTGGAGTATACACAGCTTAGTTTTATCGATTAAGAGCCACAAAATTCGAAATTTAAAAAAACCATTGTCAGTCTAATGTATACATTTGATATTTAAACACTAAAAGCACAAAATTATAGACTGCTTTTAGGAGGCTTTTAGTAATTCGATAATTTCTCACATCAAATTGAAAAAATTCTCAATATCTTTTCAAACTACTTTCTCAGTCATTGTTTTAATAAAAATATTTGATAAATATAATTTTTTCTACTTTATAAGCTTCACAATTTTGTTCTACATTCACATAACAATCAATTTAAATTATAAACAAGCATACAACAACAAATAAAGATAAAATACTAATACCAAATAATAAAATTCAACAATAAGCTATTCCCATGTTATCTTATCGGCAAGTATTTTTAAAAAACTGTTCTAAGTATTATCATTTTTATAGAAAAATTCCTATTGAGAGGTTGATTTCTCTTTTAATTGAGCGTTTTGTTACCTTATTTTGTAACTGTGGTCAAGACAAGTTGATAGAAAATTTTTAAATCAATTTAATTATATAAAAATGGCCAAAGTACGTCCTTTGCCGCCCGATCTGCAACAGGTGGCCATCGATGAGTTGAACGAAGTGCCCGAACGGGTGCCTGCCGACATAGAAGCACTGAAGACTTGGATTAGTCAACAGCCCCACTTAAGAGCACGCACAGACGACCAATTTCTGTTGGCCTTTCTCAGGGGCTGCAAATTCAGTTTGGAGAAGGCCAAATCAAAAATCGATAAGTACTACATGCTTAGATCAAAGTTTCCCGAAATATTCACTTGTGACTTTGATGAGCCCAGAATAAAAGAAGTTATACGATTGGGGTAGGTTGTATTCAAAATAATGAAATTTAATTCAAATAAATGAAACCAATTGTGTTCTTAGTTTGGGCCTGCAACTGCCCCTGCCTTTGAATGGCAATGGCCCACGTATTACCATCATACGCAATGGCTTGTATCCCGTGGAGAGAAATCACTTTGAGGACATTTGTCGCGTCACCCAGGCTTTTAACGAGATCATCATGTGGGAGGATGATTGTGCCCTAATTCGTGGTGTAGTCCACATAGTCGATATGTCGCATATGACCATGCAACATTTTCTACAAATAAAGCCCTCGTTAATGAAGAAATTTGCCACCTATACGGAGGAAGCTATACCGTTGCGGCCTAAGGCACAACACATTATTAATACGCCGAATTTTTTTTATAGCTTTTTCAATGCCATAAAGCCTATGATGCCGGAGAAGCAACAAATGCGTGTAAGCATTAAGAAATTATGGTACTTTTGTAATTTAATTTTTATACACTGCCCGTTGGACTCAGTCCAGAGGGACTCAGTCCAGAAAAAATAAAAGAAACAGAACAGAACAGAAACAGAACAAAAACAGAACAGAAACAGAACAGAAACAGAACAGAAACAGAACAGAAACAGAACAGAAACAGAACAGAAACAGAACAGAAACAGAACAGAAACAGAACAGAAACAGAACAGAAACAGAACAGAAACAGAACAGAAACAGAACAGAAACAGAACAGAAACAGAACAGAAACAGAACAGAAACAGAACAGAAACAGAACAGAAACAGAACAGAAACAGAACAGAAACAGAACAGAAACGGAACAGAAACAGAACAGAAACAGAACAGAAACAGAACAGAAACAGATCAGAAACAGAACAGAAACAGAACAGAAACAGAACAGAAACAGAACAGAAACAGAACAGAAACAGAACAGAAACAGAACAGAAACAGAGAAGAAACGGAAAAGAACAGAAACAGAAACAGAAACAGAATAGAAACAGAATAGAAACAGAACAGAAACAGAACAGAAACAGAAACAGAACAGAAACAGAACAGAAACAGAACAGAAACAGAACAGAAACAGAACAGAAACAGAACAGAAACGGAACAGAAACAGAACAGAAACAGAACAGAAACAGAAAAGAAACGGAAAAGAACAGAAACAGAAACAGAATAGAAACAGAATAGAAACAGAACAGAAACAGAACAGAAACAGAAACAGAACAGAAACAGAACAGAAACCGAACAGAAACAGAACAGAAAGAGAACAGAAATAGCACCGAAACCGGAACAAAATGAAATAAAATTGTAAATAATGCATTTATTTTTATTTTGTTTATTTTTTTTAAATTTGTTGTTTAATTAACTTAATTTTATATTTAAAAAATTTTTTTTATTTAAATTATTTAATATAATATTTTTCGTATTCCATTTTTCTAGATGTTTGTTCACGGCAATAAAATGGAAAAGCTATACGAACACATTCCCCAGAAATATCTGCCCAAGGAGTATGGCGGCGAGAATGGTTCAATACCCGAATTAATCGATTACTGGGAGCAAAAGCTGTTATCGTATCGTGAATACTTTATGGATGATGAAAAATATGGCACCGATGAACATTTACGTCTGGGCAAACCAATTGACTTTGAATCCATCTTTGGCATGGATGGATCATTTAGGAAATTGGATGTGGATTAAGTGGATTTAGTAATTATAATTAATTGAAGATTTGGTGAATATTATTTTATTCATTTTATTATGTTTATATACTTTACATATTTACACCTCCTGCTTTAGTTCAAAGCTCTCTTTTTTTAAATATTAAATTAAGTTTAAAAAATTAATATCGAAAGCTTGCAATATTTCAAAGTTTTCTTTAATCTTTTGGTACCCAAAAACACCAAAGCTTATACAAATGTACTTAAATTTAACAACAATCAATACTTGTTATCTTATCATCGATATAAACTTGTGCCTATGTTGCCAATGTGCTTTATCAAATTAATAATAAAATGCCAATCGCAAGATTTCCTTTCGTAACGATCTCCATTAGACATTGACTTACCTTTGTTCTGCAACGTTCGTTAAAAATAGTTTAAAGCGGACACAGAAATTTATTTACTTTAAATTTTATTTGCATTCAAACTAAATAAACTCGCAAGTCATGGCTAATGTGCGTGTTTTGCCGCCCGATTTGCAAAAGGCCGCAATTGAGGACTTGAACGAAGTGCCCGAACGCGTGCCCGCCGACATAGAAGCCTTACGGACTTGGATCAATCAACAGCCTCACCTAAGAGCACGCACAGACGATCAATTCCTGTTGGCCTTTCTGCGAGGCTGTAAATTCAGTTTGGAAAAGTCCAAATCGAAGATCGATAAGTACTATATGCTGCGCTCGAAATTCCCGGAGACCTTTCGGTGTACTGACTATGATGAACCAAAGGCGCGTGGAATTATACGATTGGGGTAGGTATCCGTTAAGGGAATAAAAATATGTCATAACATCTAAACAAAATATGCTTCGTCACCTAGTTTGGGAGTAAATCTGCCCATGCCTTTAAATGGCGATGGACCGCGCATTGCCATAGTCCGGAATGGTTGTTATCCCGCAGATAAATACACCTTTGAGGATATTATGCGTGTAACTCAGGGCTTCAATGAAATTGCTATGTACGAAGATGACCAACTGATCGTTAAGGGTGCCATACACGTCATGGACATGGCTGAGATGAGCGCAAAGCATTTCCTACAAATTACGCCCGGCTTAATGAAGAGAATGACTATTTACTCGGAGGAGGCCTTGCCGCTGCGGCCGAAGGCTATGCATATAATAAATACACCAGCCGGTTTCGAGCCCATATTCAATACATTCAAGCCCATGATGCCGAAGAAGCAACAGGATCGTGTAATAGTTTAAAAAGCATGATGTATATTTTCTCCTCATTTGGAATTTTATTGGTTCTTCGTTTCTTAGATGTTCGTCCATGGCTCAAAGCTGGAAAACTTGTACAAACATGTGCCGCAGAAATATCTGCCCAAGGAGTATGGTGGCGAAAATGGTTCATTTTCCGAGCTAGTTGATTACTGGGAGCAGAAGATGCTCTCCTATCGTGATCACTTCAAAGAGGATATCAATTATGGCACCGATGAACACTTACGCCCGGGCAAGCCAATTGACTTTCAAAGCATGTTTGGCTTGGAGGGCTCCTTCAGGAAACTGGATGTGGATTAGGGATTTAGTTTCAAGAATGAAAGTAGATTACATTTTACTTTAAGTATACTTTCTACTGATTGCTGAATAAATTACCCAAGTCTTTTTTGAAAAAGGAAAACTTGCTTGCTGGGACTTTGAGGAAATTCTTCAACCAGGCATAGTAGTAGGTTGCTATACAACAACAAGTAAAAATTCATTTTGCTGCATTTTACCATTCGCTGCTTCAGTGAGTTGGCGTGTGATGCAAAGGAGAAACAATTCTCTTGTGCGTCATACCAATACTTACTTATAGCGTCGCTTGGATAAAATAAAATGCATAAAGAGTGCTGTCGAGGATCCGTGGCTGGATCCGAAACAGCTGTACACTCTGCCAGACTGAGTATTTGCTTAGTTGTTATACTCCTCTTTCCAAAATGAATTTTTTGGAAAATGAGCTAAAACCCATAGTTATTACAAAAAGGAAAACTTTTGTTTTGGGCATTTTGTGCTGATTTTGGTATTGGATCTTAGGACGGAGGAAAATTGTTTGCATATTCTGGTAGTGGAGCTCAGAAGGAACCATCGCTCGTTGTCACTTTTTATAGATTGAATCGTTTGTTACTCATACGCCGTGTGCGCCAAAATATCTTTGAGAGTTTGAGGGTGTGTTTGTATGTTTGTTCCCTTATAACTCAAGAAACACTTGACCGATTTTATTGCAATACATATCAAAATGTAAGAAATTTCATTGTCCTGGACATAGGCTTAGGGCGTTCGAGGTGGGCGTAGCAAAAATTATTCTAAACTGCTATGATTCATGCAGAGTTTAACCAATTTCGATGAAATTTTATATGTGGAATAACATTTTGATTCAGAAAATTTGCGGTCTGCCCACTGCCACGCCCTAAAATTTTGGATTTGGTGCAAGGTGGTGAATGTGCAGAGGGGTGATTGTGAAAATGTGTGATCTGAAAATAACCAAGCAACAAACTTTAACTCGACCCCAATTCGATATCGGTGATATTTTGAATGTGGTGTTGAGTAGTGATTGCGCAGAGGGATGACTGGCAAAATCTACTTTTATTTCGGTTGCTCAAATAATACATTGACGTGAAAATACAAAATTATTGCGAGCGAAGTTGTGGGTATAAGCTAGTATATTTATAAAATAAAAAATGTTTCTCTTTGAATTTAATTCCAAATCTCACCAAATGATCATAAAAGACACTCTTTGGTAACATTTGTAAAGTACTTACATTTTTTAAAACTATTTTTCGATTATGTTGTCTTAGGATTCATTCGAATCGTGTTTAATAGACTTTTTCAGTGGCAACGAAGGTAACGAATTGAAACATGAAATGCCAAAAGAATTATTTTTTTGCATAATTTAATCCTGTGCTTGCGGATGTTCGGTTGTTTACATTGACGCAGTCTTTTTATTCTACTGAATTTTCAAATGAAATAGTTGTGAATGCACTTGATGTGTATATATTTACATTTATTCAAATCGTTATACATAACATAAATTGAACAAATTCTGATAAAACCACAAAGTAAAGTAAATAAACGAAATCATCAATCTCAGTCAATTGCTTTTTAGATAAGGTTAATTAAGGTTATGGGGGACAAAAGCAATTATTAGTTGTAACTAAATTAAACAAATCATAATTTCGGAGCCCTATGAGTGCCAAGAACAACAACAATAATCGTTATTTATTCCTTTAAATATCGATTATTTTGTCAAACCATAGATAATGCCACTCTAGTCCACATTGAGTTTCCTAAATGAACCCTCCATGCCGAAAATCGTCTCAAAATTAATTGGCTTGCCCACACGCAACTTCTCATCGGTGCCGTAGTTCGTCTCCTCCATTAAATATTCGCGATGTTTCATAAGATGCTCTTCGCTGCGTGCAATAATTTCATCAATTGAATCGTTTTCGCCACCATATTCTTTCGGGAAGAACTTTTGCGGTACATGCTGATACACCGACTCCATATTTTGGTGAACTTTCATCTGAAAGGAAATGTAATTCGATGTAAAGTGTAATTCGTATCAATTGTCCCTCAACTACCCACCCTTTCCTGTATTTTCGAGGGCAACAGGGGCTTTATCGTTGAAAAGGCAGTCTCAAATCCCGTGCCCGTATTAAAGAAGTGCGAGGCTCGCATACGCATTGGCAAAGCCTCTTCCACATAGTGACTGATACGCTTCATACGCGATGGATTCAATTGGAAAAAATGGGCGGGCGAAAATTCAGCAAAGTCCGCCAATTGTATGAAACCGCTGACCACGGCATTGTCGTCGTTGGCCAATTGCAGATCTTGAGCCCAAATGCTAACCTTCATGATCTCATACAAATTGTACTCGTCGACGTTGTAGTGGCCCGTACGTAAGAGTATAAGACGTGGACCATCCTCATACAGAGGTAAAGGTAAATAGATGCCCACACTAGGGAAAATGTTTCCAATTTCATATTATTTTGTGGATTTAGTTCAAATATAGTTGCACTTACCCCAGTCTAACCATTGCCCTGGCCTTTTGATCATCAATGAATGTCCGAAAGAGGTCTGGGAAATTCGAACGCAGCGTATAATAACTGTCCAACTTTTTTTTGGCCTTCTCCAAACTGAACTTGCAGCCCCGCAGAAAGGCGACCAGAAATTGATCGGAGGTGCGCGCTCTCAGATGGGGTTGCTTTGTAATCCATTCGCGCAGCGCCGTAATATCCGCAGCCAGTCTTTCGGGCACTTCGTTCAGTTCGTCTATGGCTTTTCGTTGCAGAGCTGGCGTCAAGGGACGGAGTTGAAGTTCGGACATTGTGATTTCTTTTTTTTTCACAAACTTTACAATAAATTTTCACTGAAATCGTAGCCAATGGGTTCCAGCTGCTCTACTCGAATGACTTGTTGGCATTAATCTAAACTACATTGTTCAATAATATGTTTACCACAATGTTGCTAGTGGACTTTTGTCAAATTTTAGTAATATCAGAAGTGTATCAGTTAGATTCAAATCACCTATCGCTGGCAGTTCTATTATTGCACCCTTATCTTTAATGAGATATGAAAGCAATCGAACAGGCTCAGGCCTAATTTTTGAGAATAAATGAATGAATTCATTTGTTTTGGTTTTCGTTTGGATGAATCGAGCAGACTAATGATTGATAAGGAAATCATTTGTTTATCGTTATTAAAAACTTTTATTTCGATTTATTCCATCGATTAATCTAATCGATTAAGAGCTAAACTAATTCGATAAATAAGAAATATCGATTAATAAAAGAAATGGTTAATCGATTAATAAATATATTGAATATTAATTTGCAGTAAGATTATTACTTGGCCACAGGGCGTAGAGGGCAACGAGAACGTAATCTGCTATATCTACATGGACTCCGAGTGTCAGAACACGAAAGTAATACTTTACTGAGACATGTGCAATCTGGCTTAGATAACTGCGGGCCAGCCCCCCAGTGAACTGAGTGTTCTGTCCAAGTGTGTTTCTGGGAAAGTTGAGAACTACAAATTTCTCCATTTGATAACTAAGACAGAAAATACTATAAACCGTGAATGCAACTGCTATTGAGAACTTTAAAAAAATTTTTCAATCTTCGAATTTTTAAGAAAACGTTTTAAATTTTTTTCGAAAATTTTCGGAAGTTTAACGAAGCTTTCTGTTAAGAAAATTTGTTGGAAATATATAAAAAAAAAATTCGACAAAAAACTCGGAAATTTTTTTTAAACTCGAAAACGTTTGAAAAAAAGTTTAAACAAAATTTGAACATGGAATTTCTTTTTGCAAAAAAAACATAGCTGCATTTTTATTTTATTGATATTTTTAATATGAAAGATTTCTATAGCAATTTAAAAGTGAAAATTACCTTACCTTAGCGTACTCGAATTAGCTTTACCCACCCGAAGCGTAGTCTGTTCTATTTTTCAACTAGCACAGTGTAATCGATAAATAAGGAATATAAATACAATCGACAAATTGAAAATATCGATACCTTAAAGCACAACCATCCTATGTCCATTTTTCTCAAACTGTAGAAAAAGAAAAACAAATTTTGAAATTAATTTTTCGTTATTATTGCAGTTCTGTTTTCTGGGTCCAATATTTTTCTTATGTAGCCTAATCCATCTTTATAGTGCTGAAAAAAAGTTTGAGTGAAAACTCGGCATGGTTTTGAATTAAATGGTATTCTTCTGTGACATTCAAATTTGTTTTCATACAAATTTTCATTATTTTTAGTGCTAAGAGGCACAACTATACAATTTTCGGGACATAGTATAACTGCGCTCTTTGAAATTGAATTTGTTTATTTATCAAAAACACAAACCAACAAAAAATTTATTGCTTGAAACACTAGGTGGAACTGGTATATTTGCATATCAAACAATCAAATTTCACAGTTTGAAAATAAAAATCAAGGAATTGTCATGTGTCAAAAATCTAATACAAAAACCTTTTTTTATATTTTTATGGAATAAGCAAAGACAACAACTCAAAATTTGGACATTGCGCATTTGGGCCCCCGAAAAAAATCCTTCTGTGGACATAGAACTTTCTTATTTCCTTGTTTTTTAATCACTTCCGGGCAGATTTTCACAAACCACAATAGCCTATTCGATGCAGCTTCTTCTCAGGAATCCAAAAACGCCAAAAACTCGATTTTAATGAAAACGGACATAGGATTGTTGCGGTTTAAGGTATCGATATTATTTATCGATAAATCAGAAAAATTAATAGCCAACAGAAAAATGACAAACGACACGAAAAATCTGCAGAAATTCGAATTACTTCATCTGTTGATCAGACCTAAAAAAATTATTAATATTGCCTTATTTGGATTTATCGACCACTGAAATCAACTAAGAACATGTTATATTTTGATTTATAATTTGTTCAATAAAAATTTGTTGATATCTTGAAAATTAAAAATTTAAAATCGTCGGACACCAATTTATGTAAGAAAACCACTGGATAACCGAATATTTTTTATTGGTCGGACAATGAAATTGATTAACTAAAAATGCTATCGATGTATCAGTAATAGAAGTGTGCGGAAAAAAAGTAAACATGGTTCAAAATCAATTTATAGCTAAAAAAAATATATATTTAATCCAAAACTACATACAAAAATATTAAATAAAACCATCTGATTATGAGATATTTATCAAAGAAGCTCGATGGTTTGATTCCTTTTTAACACAATTCGATAGTTAAACTCTTAAATACTTGCTCCTCAATAGCATTTTATGCTAATTGTGTTCGTTTACTTATTAAATCTTGATCACTCATACGACCCCATGTGAGTTATATTCATTCCATATTTATTTATAAAAAAAATTCTCTTCATATAATACTACTTACTTACTAAACACTAAAATTATATAGATTCCATTGTCTTCAAGACTATCTTGGAGACAGCATTCGTCCGTTGTGGCAAGAGCCCGCACGATACCATATTAAAAATTCACTATTCTCATGACGACGACAACGCCGCTCACATCGCTCCAGCGATATGAATGAGTTCAAATTCATATCGCACGAGTCCACAGCGTACAACATACACTCATCCTGGCAATAATTGTAGAACCAAGCATTGCGCAGGACAGTAGTATTATGACAGGGATAATTCTTCAAAGGCGCCACACAAAAGTCGGATATTGTTTGTCTAGGGGCGGTACTGTAATCAAGCTGTTGATAACGATTCTCACGTTTACGCCACGAGATGCGCTTATTATTGTTGTTGCTAATTGGTGGTTTATCGTATAGACTCATGTGTGGTTGGCTTTGAGCGAATGAATTGGAAGGTGAGTAATGCGAAGGCCTACTTTGGTGTTGATATTGTGCCTCGTATTTATTGGATTCGTCGGTGCTTCTCAAATTGCCCACCTCAAAATTTGACTGGACATTGTCATTGGAATTTTCCAAGGGATTTGCATAGTAATTCGTGTCGGGGTCTTGATCGTCATTGTCATTTCTATTGGCTTGAAATTGGTATCTTTCGTTGGTCCTTTCATTGTTCCTTTCATTATTCCTTTCATTGTTCCTTTCATAGTTGTCTCCCACCTCCATGGCATTCCATTGTTGATTCATTCTATTCCTATTGAACGATGACTGTCGTTGCAAGCCTTCATTTTCCACACCAATATCTTCCGCCTCAGATTCTTCTACCCCATCATCCACTTCTATTTCCTGGCCATAATTTCTTTGACTATTTGGTATTGTACCCAGGCAAGTGCGTCCAAAGCATTTCTTATATTCAATCAATTTGATATACCGTGCAGCATTCTGTAAAAAAAACAACAAACTTCAATTAATTTGTTAATCGTAACCTTCTTCCTCACCCACCTGACACTTTTCCTGCGACATTGCATTCACATACTGCCTACGCCTCATCATGGCACCCTCGCCACAAGTCCGATTGCATGCCGACCAGCTACCCCAATCGGTCAGTTCACATTCGGCTTCCATTGTATTGCCCGGCATAAATTCCTCTTGCTCCCCACTGTAGCCACCTTCATGTCTGAAATTATAGTTTCGTTCGTTTGGTTCATTGCCTGCCCGGCAACCAGTGCCCATGCAAGTGCGATCCTCTCGATTCACCATCATTGTGTCGCAATTGTAGATTTTGGCCACTTCTGGCTGCTTGTAGACTCGCATACGATACTGTTTGCCCTCACCACATTTGGCTGTACACGGACTCCATGACGACCAGGGATGGGTGAGACATTCACGCGGTATGTCGTTGGCTGAGTTTGCATTTGCCGGAAGTAAAGCTATTGCGTGAATGGTGAATGTTTATGGTGATTTTCCTAAAATTCTCAATTCACTTACATTCCTCATCTTCACACACACGCTCGTACAAACGTTGTCTTTTGACAGTCAGCGTGGCCAAGGGTTTCATAGGCGCTCCTGTCTCATCGAAGAATGGCGAACGTGGATCGTTGGGAAAATCGGAACGCATTCGGCGTATGACATCGGGTGGTATTTGGGGCTGGTCGGCAGACTGTTGGGGAAAAAAAGTAGAGAGTAAATTTTGCCATCCAAAAACCAATTCACCCCTACCGTATACGATGGCCCCGCATCAGTGCCCACATCCCACGGATACAAAGTGATGACTTTCTGCTCCAACCATGTGCAATTCGCCATGCAAAGCTCCAAGCCAGAAACACCAACAATCCAATCGGGCGAGGGATCAATTTTAGAGGCCAACGATACCAGATGATGCTGCGGATCAACGCGAATCGAGGCGATGGACAGTCCATTCAGATTAGGAAATGCGGGACCACGCGACTTGATTATTGTTCTTATTTGACCATTCTAATGCGAATAGGAGGAGAACAATAAATTATTTAACATAATTCAATTGAAACTCAAGCGGACCCACCTTGAAATTCTCATTGAATTCCCTTTCCAGCGAACGCGACGAACCATGCTCAGCAAATTCACGCATACCCTCACTAGCCAGTACACCATACTCCCAGAAGCGAAAGTCTGCCGTGTGAGCGGCCCCCAAAATATCACTGAAACGTGTTAGCCAACCCTTGGTGGGAAAATCTTTCGGATGGAGGTTGCGCGACCACAGGCCCTCAAAGGTAAGCTGAAGGAAAAACAAATTAAAATTTAAATTAATAAAAAAAATTGCATCCTTCATACTCTTACCTCATATCGAGCCTCATCGCAAGCACAACAAGGCCTTGCCATCACAGCAGTACTTTGACTCTCTACGACATCGACCACCTCTTCGCAAATGCGTTTTGTCAGCCCGCCATCGTCCATATACCAGACATCACGATGCTGAAGTAAAGTTGCACGTATGAGTATACAACCACTGCCAGGCTGACTGGGTGCCACCCAAGTAACATCAATGTGAGTCTTGGGATTGGTATTAGTGCTTTCCACCATATTAATGCAGTTTGGACTGTAGCGTGTTTCCACAGTGTCGGTGACTTCAAAGCGTCCCAAATCTTCAGTGAAACTTATATCGCCATTGTCGTTTTCCAGAGCCAGTATGAAGCTCACATACCTCAGGCCATTGAAGGCGTTCAGGGAAACTTTTAGACGAGAAATTGTTATTATTTTAATAATAAAATTTATTCATTTTTATAAATTTTATTAATTTTTATAAATTTTATTAATTTTTATAAATTTTTTGTATTTAAAAATTTTTTTTAAATTTGAATGCAAGCTTCTTTGAAATTTTGACCGCCGTCATTCACATTTACTTTTTTTTTTTATTCCAATCTCTTCTCTGTTCATTCAAAATAATCACAACAATATTTGAATATATTCAAATTACATGAGGTCAATGACTCCATCGTGAGAAAACCTTGCCCATTTGTAAAATCCGCACACGCGGACAAGCCTCAAAAAAATGCCTTATCACTTAGTTGGGCATTGAAATTGCAAATTGTTTTATTTTGATTACTTCGTAGTAAATAGACCAGACTCTTGAGACTTTGTTTACAAAATAAAGTCTTTATCGTGCGCAGAATTTGTTTCTAAGGCGAAGCTTCGGTATGGAAAAAATCCGTATTCAAGTTCATTGCCGAACACAAACGAGATTATTGTTATTTATTGATAAGGAATATAGACTTAGAGGCGCCATTATATGCACTGAGTCTGTTAGCAAGCAGACTGAATTAACTTAGACTCAGTGAAAATTAAGTCTATAATTTCACTGGACTCCACTTCAGTTGGTCAAATAAAAATGTGTTCTCTTCACTTACTATTATACTCCTGTCCCAGAATATACGTTTGTGGATTGCCACTCACGGATATCACGAAATTTTCATCAACTGGCGACTTGGGCATTAAAGTATTCTTGGGATAACGTGTACAAATCAGGGGCCACACGCTATCCGGCATTAACAGTAATACCAATAATATTAAAGGACAAAACATTTCACAATTTAATTACGTAGAACTTTCGAAGAAAATACACTTGTTTACCGTTTCAATTTGAAATACAAACTAACTGAAGTGTTTCATTGTTGCGGTATTGAAGTCACTGGAAATTCTATATTCATATTTTGAGCTCTCTCTCTCTAGCCCCGGTTCTCTCAGTTCATACATATTGTATTGGCAGACATGAATAAGTTTGTTTTGTTTAAGATTTTTCGCGAAAAAAGCTTATCTTAGAATAGAAGCCATGCTCATGTGGATTTGTGAATTATTTTATTTCAATAAAGCCTCCAGTGAAATTTCAAGGTTAGTGCTGTGTATAATTTATAGAAACAAAGAGAGTGAGAGACAGAGAGAGAAAAAGAAGAGATTTTAGTATACAATAATTCCGAATATTTCAGGTCCAAAGTGGTTTCCATTTCATTATCAAATATACATAATAATTGGAGCTTGTAATGAGTACATATGAAGGTGAATAAATAAGGAAAAATAATAGCCTTACCACGAACGTGATTAATTGATCTTTTCGTTTAGTTATAATCAGGATTATCCGATTAATCAAATTTGTGTACAAATAAAAGTTACTCATACGCAGTGTGTAACGTTTTTCAACTTTTTCCAAATTTCTCTTATGTTTGCCAATGATTGGATGGTATTTAAAATGGGCAACATCGGATAAGAACCACGCCTACCTCCCATACAAAATGACAGTCAAATTTGTATTATTTTCGTTTATCTTGATAAATACTGAGCCGATTTGGAAGTGGTTTCTTTTATTTGGTTGGAAATGATGTCGGGAACGAAATGGGAATAAAATCAAAGGAAATTGAATTGGACCGGAAAAAAATGGAATTGGAACATTTTGAAAAGGATCGAGAAATGGAAATCATCGATAAGTACTGAAAAATTATCGATAAATAATCGATAAAAAATTAATAAATTTAAAAAAATATATCGGAAAATGATTCACAAAAATATCGAAGAATTATCGAAAAATCATCATAATCAAAATGGCCCCCAAATTTCTTTATTTTCCTTTATATTGAGAAATACTTAACCGAAATAATGTGGGAATGAAACTAGTGCAAAGTGGAATGGATAGGGAATGAAGTGGAAATGGAAATTATAGAAAAACTATCGATAAAATATCGAAAAATTATAGATAAAATATCGAAAAATTATCGATAAAATATCGAAAAATTATCGATAATGATCGAATAATGATCGGAAAAAATATCGATAATAATAGAAAAATGTTCGAATAAATATAAAAAAATTTTCTATAAAATATCGAAAAATCATCGATAAATATAAAAATTATCAATAAAAAAAAATCGATAAAAATTCGAAAAACTATCGATAAAATACGGAAATTTGTTCGAAAAAATTTCCGAAAAATGGTATAAGAACGTTATAGTACTCGCATGTGCAGGTTCGGACCGAAGATAATTCTCTTACTAGTTTTTGTTGGAAGTATATTAAAATGGATTTCGGACATGGTCCGAGCTTTCAAAACCACATATAAATGGGCCAAAATTAAGTCCTCAGACTAAATTATTTGGATGTCCGATGTTCTTATAAATGGGCCATAATGTGTGTGGGACTGTCACTTCGGCAGTACCTAAAGTTCTCTAGTATCTCTTGTGTTTTTCGCATTCTGTATTCATATTTATTTTTTTGGTTGTTATGTATTATTTAAATTTGTATGGATAAGGACTACGACACAGCAAATAAAATTTTTTTAGTTTGATTTTTGGCTCCATTATTCAATTGAGGAATTTTTCAGGTCCGATGTGCCACGTCTTCCCGTTGACCGATCGACCCATTTTTGGAATTTTTTTTCATCATATTTATTATAGTCAGGCCCCTCAAATGTTGCTAAAATACGGTCCATTAAGGCCGTATTTAGGGGGTGTACGGGTCTGTAAACCCCCCCCCCCCCCAAATGGTTGACCTTAAAAAAATACATGTAGAAAAATACAAAATATATTTTGATACATTTTCCCAGCGGCTCGAACAACAAGCTTCTAAGATAAGAAGAACTTTTTAGGCGCTTTTGTTTTCAAAGAACCCAAAAAATCTAATCAAATTGTTTGCTGCTAAAACAAAAACCAAAACAAAAAATAATTGGAAATTCGAAATAAATAAATTAGAGTTTACATAGAATTGGCCTAATAAAAATAATTTTTTTTAAAGTATTTTTTGAAATATATACATTATATTTCAGGGATACTCGGAGAGTGTGATTGCGAAGCCATTTTGATTCTGATTCTTGGAATCGTTGCTCCCATCTCTTATTTATCTACCTTCCAAATTTCTATAAAATCGGAGAGATAGAGTGATTCGATATGGGATTACCTGAACTATTAGAAAAGTTTATATGAACTGATCACCTGTCGAGAAAGAAATTTTGATGAAAAATGGTTTTAAATCATTTTCATAAGAAATTAGTGTTGGTTATCCCATTTTGGTGGCTATCAGGTAGTGCTACTTTTTGTATTTTTTCGGTAAATTTTTTTTGGACCCCTCCGAAATAATTTCCTGGCTACGGCCTTGCGGTCCACTCTAATCCATTTCGAAGAAAACTGATAGTAATTTGTGCAAATAGAACAATTTTGTGCAAATAAAATAATCTTTGCAAATAGAAATTTTATTGGGTAATAATGATTATAAGATATCAGATCAATATTACTATTGCAAAGCGGTCCGAGTCATTAAGTGGAATATACCTACTATATATACTGTTCGATCATTGTGAAGTTAAACAGTCGTCAGACACTAACTGTGAATAAAGTTAATATTTTTGGACTCAAGGCAAATATCAATTTAAAAAAAATCTAAGAGGTAAGCCGGGATAGCTGATTTTGGAAACAACTACAACAGCAAAACTACAATAAATAAAATCAATAAATTGGTTTTTTTTTGCAAAATTATTTTAAAAATTATTTTTAAAAATTTGCTGGGTTAATATGAAATTGTGGCGGGCACAAATAATTATAGTGGCAACGATGGAGTCATTCTGTACGTCAAGGAAATTATCATGCATGAGAATTTTGATCGTGTGGTGCAGCAAATTTGTTGCCGAAAAATCAACGAAAAATCACATCGACAATATTTATAAAATGTTTGATACTCATGTGCCGCTCTGTATAAATATTACAAAAAAAAATTGTAATAATAGAACATAACTGGGATGAAATTAAAAAGGCAAGAAATGCTGCTACCTTGGCTGTCAGGATGTCCAAGAAAGAGTTCTTCACGTCAAAGTTAAGGCCTACCTTACCCTCCAAAATTCTCTGGAGTAATCTAAAGAGAATCGGAGTGTGTAAACAAAGTTCTGCAACATGTAACATTGACGCGAACGTACTCAATGACCACTATGTCACTAGCCCTGCATTCGATACGAATCTTAATTCATGAGAAAGCATATACCTCTAACAGTTCTGCCAAGTTTGAGTTTACGGCGGTGAGAGAGCTGGACGTCGTTCGCAATATAAATAAAATTCACTGGAATGCACTTGGAGAAGATAAAATTCCCATTAAATTCGTAAAAATCATTTTACCCTTTGTGATTAGCCCACTTACACATACCATCAATCACTGCTTTACTACTTCTAACTTTCCTACAGTGTGGAAGGTGGCGGCGATTATTCCATTAGCGTGTGTGCCTGGTGTCTTCCGACCCATTAGTTTATTATCATCAATTTCCAAGGATGATATTCGAGTATCTTATGACCTTAACGAACTAACTTTGCTATGCTTACTAGACTTCTCCAAAGCCTTTGATGGTGTGAATCATGCCCTGTTATGCAGAAAGTTAGTAGAATATTTTGGGTTTGGGAATAATTCGGTTGATCTGATATGAAGTTATTTAGAAGGAGGATCCCAAAGGGTCAATATTGGTAACCGCTTCTCAAGATATAAAGCGATCACTGTTGGGGTGCCCCAGGGTTAGGTACTAGGTCCTGTACTATTTACAATGTTCATCAATGATATTTTTAGTGTATGTAATCATGTTTCCATGCATGCCTATGCTGACGATCTCCAATTATATCTGTCAAGGCCTATGGGCCTAGTTGAAGATCTTTGTTTGTAGAGTTAATGAAGACTTATTTATTATTAGTAAACGGGCCAATGAAAATCAACTAAAACTAAACCCAGTCAAATCTTACGTCCTGCCAATATCGAAATCCACATACCCTTCTACTGATTTACCCACTGTTCTTCTCAACGATTCTGAGTTAAAATTTGTTAACAAAGCTGTTAACCTTGGTTTCCACATCAATTCAAAACTATCTTGTGAGGATCAAGTCAATTCTGTCGTGAGTAAAATATACTTTGTGTTGCGTAACCTAAGAATGACCGTATCCGTTGAAACCAGGTGCCAGTTGGTTGTACAATTGATTGTTCCTATAATATCTTATTCGGAAGCTTACTATAGCTAGACTCGATGTCTGCACATAAGCTACTTGTAGCATACAACTATTCAGCTTACAGTAGGAGTATACTTGGTCATGATATTTTCAGCTACTTGGAAGCACGTAATTGCATCTTTCTTCATAAAATAATATATGCTAGGGGTCCAAACTATTTGTTTGAAAAACTTAAATTCTGTAGATTTGATGGAAGCAAAAATCTTATAATAATGAATTACAATTTCAAAAGTTCTAGTAGGTTTTTTTTCGTTAGCGCGGCGAGATCATGGAATTCTTTGCCTAGTCATTTAATATTAATAACCAATACAGCTGACTTTAAGCGTTTAATCTTTCAGCATTTCTCTTAATGCCCTCACACATCTCACCTTTCTGTCTTTCTCTCTTCTTCTTCTTATTCTTCTTCTTCTTCTTCTTCTCATTCTCATTTTATTTTTATTTTTATTCTCATTTATATTTTTGTAAATTATTAGTATTAGTATTAGCTTGCCACTCACAACAAGTGGACTGATATTTGATACTCATTTTTCCTGAAGACGGACACCAAAGGGGTCCAAAATATAGAAAATAAATACAAAAAAAAAAAAAAAAAAAAATTTTTAAAACATAAAAAGAGTTTTTTAAAAAATTTAGTGGATACATGACCTAGAGCCCGAACAAGTAATTGAAATGATTTTTGCATAATGCAAAAACAGATGTAGGACTCGATACCTGGCGCTGAACTCTTGGCTATTTGATCGAGTCAGCAAAGTGTATGTCGGTTCTGATTCACGTATTCGAGTGGTCGACATTCGGACCGCCACTGGAAACACCTATCACGAAATTGGTGGTCTTATCTATTTAATACCTCACCGACTTCTGACAATTGCAACCCAAAATTTCTTTAACAACTGCCTAATGCAACCTTAACCTAACCCTAATGCATTCTCCTAACACATATTTCAGATATAATGAATTCCAACTCTCGTAAAGAACGTACTGACTCGACACCATACCGACGTAAAACGGAGGAACGCGGTGCTCATGCCGCGGGCACCAGCAGACGTTCGCCTGTGTCGTGTAGACTGTGCAAAGGGGCGCATCAGTTAACATTATGCGAGGAGTATCTTCATAAGTCCATTACCGACAAGCTTAACATTGTTAAGCGCAATAATATCTGCTTTAAATGTTTGGGCACGTCGCATACAACATTACAGTGCACCAGTGAGAAGACCTGCCATATTTGCAAAGGCGAACACCACTTCACCTTGCACGATTGTGATAACGAGTCAACTATCCGCCACCGATCGGCTCCTGATTGTCGGAAGTACACATTAATGCCAACGGCAAACATCAATCTACTCGTTGCCGGCAATTGGAAGCCGGTCCGGGCCCTGATAAATCCATCATCACTCACATCGTGGATTGCGATCGAGTTGGTTCAGAAGTTGGAGCTAGGCACCCAGATGGTCAATGGGGAAGAGGCCACAATCGTCACACTGGGCTCTCAGCAAGACGAAGGTTTTCGGCTGGAGGCGACTGTTATATTGTGTGAGAATCTGCCTGTGCACCCTTGCATTGACGGTGTAAGAGCTGTTATCAAGAAGCATTTTGAGCATCTACCGCTTGCGGACACGAATTATGCGTCACCAAAACCGGTCTGGATGGAAATTGGAGCTGACCTCTATCCTCAGTTCGTTCTGCCAGGACTCCTCCCGTCTCAACCTAAAATGGCAGTGGCTGAGAACACGGCATTCGGTTGGATACTTTCGGGGCCTTGTGGTCCCTGAGTCATTCATTGACTTTACCGCAAAACGACTCTTCTTGTCATCGTGTCACCTGACACTTTTTGCTTGTTGCAGCGAATAAATGTCCTTAAAACCACTTAAGATATTCGCCTTTGTATTAAACTCTACTAATCCTATAGCCGTAATCTGATTAAAAAAATCAAAGTTCGAAAGTTTATTTTTTGGTAGGTGGCCACAATAACTTCATACTGTTGTATGGAGCGTGAGGCGATCTAATTACGCACATAATTGTAATATTATAATTATTATGGTTTAATTTTATTAAAGTTAACATTAGTTCCAACCATGCCCATTCATCGGTTGTTTTTGATTTCTTCTGCCGCCCGCCCAATTACGTGGTCTTGTCTGCGATTGCGGCTGACCGAAACCAGCATTCCACGAGCTACTGCGACCCTCCTCTTCGTACTGAAGCTGATTTGGATTTTGATTAGCTTCACCATTTCGCTGTGGCTCGACACAGGTTCGCTCGCAGTTCTCCAACTTGGTAAATCTATTCAAACTCTCGTCGCAGGTATCGCTGGTGAACAGTTTGCATTGGCCATCCTCGACATCGTGAAACCAGAAATTCTTCAATTCGATTTTATTTTTCTTGCACGATGGCACCTTGGCGCGTGGCCTTTCAACGCAATATCTTTGAAAGACTTGGTCACGTAGGTTCTCTTCTTCTTCGTGGGCGATTATTTGTCCAAACTCATCGAAGTGTTGGCGATTTCCGAATTGATTGTTGTTGTTGTTGCTGTTGAGATTCGCATTGTGTGCTGAGTTCATGGAGTTTCCTGGAAAACGATTGCCTTTGTACTGTGTGGTTGGAGGATTAGTTTGGAAGCGATTATTTGCCGGAGTATTGAAACGATTTTGGTTTGTATTCACCGACTGTTGATTGAAGTTTGATTGGAACGACGGCCTTTGCGTTCGTTTGTTGCCTTGATTTATATTGCCTTGAGAAGGATTCTCTTCGACCTCTTCTTGTTCTTCTTCTTGTTCGTATGCCTGATTTGGCTTTCCCACGAGCTGCTCACTTCCATAGATATTCTCTTGTGGTACGGACGGACAGACGGACATGGCTATATCGATTCAGTTTTCGATGCTGATCAAGAATATATATACTTTTCCATACCGGACACGCCTCCTTATGGGCGTTACAAATGTTGTCTCAATGTAAGTATACCCTGCCACAGTGAGTGTGGGGGTATAATTATAACAAATAATAATAAATAAAAAATTTCTCAACAAGTTTTGAGGAGTTATAGAAAAGTATAAAATTTTATCAAAAAATGTTATCGAAATCAAAGCTTGATCGAACAAGTTTTCAAAAGGTTATCGAGAATTTTTGAAAAACTTATCGAAAATTATCGATAAGTGTATTTAAAATCAATTTTTGGTCATCGTTTACGTTTACGGTTTAATGACATCACTTACCAAATTCGCAATCTCTTTCGTAAAGCTTTCTTTTTGTTATATACAGTGTGGCCAAGGGTTTCATCGGTGCGCCCGATTCATCGTAGAAGGGCGAACGCTTATCACTTGGATAAGTCGAGGTAATTCGTAGCACAACATCCGGAGGAATTTGAGGTTGGTCCGAAAACTAGAAAAATTTTTAAATTTTTGTTCATAAAATAAAAAAAAAAAGAGTAAAAAACAAGTTTTTTAAAATATAACCCTTTAACCGACTGCGTTGTCACCTGAATTCCAAATTTTAGCTCTCTAGCTCATGTGGAAGTGTATATATATATGACATGCTCAGAGGAAAAGAGCGATGAAACGTACTGACGCTCCATACATTTCATCGCTTTTTTATTCTGAGCGTGTCATATAAAGTATATAGTCCACCCAAAGCAAGTTAATATAAGGGTTATAATAAAAAGGGTCAACATCAAGCTTACCATATATGATTTAAAAATATATATCGATACAATATCGAAAAATTATTCACAAAATATCAAAGAATTATCGAAAAATCATCATAATCAAAATGGCCAGCAAATTTCTTTATTTTTCTTTATATTGAGAAATACTTAACCGAAATAATGTGGGAATGCAACTAGTGCAAAATGGAATGGAACTGGAACAACATTTTGAAATGGATAGGGAATGAAGTGGAAATGGAAATTATAGAAAAACTATCGATAAAATATCGAAAAACTATCGATAAAATATCGAAAAATTATCAATATAACACGGAAAAAATATCGATAATTATAGAAAAATTTTCGAATAAATATAGAAAAATTATCGATAAAATATCGAAAATAAATCGATAAAATACGAAAATTTGTTCAATAAAATTACCGAAAAATGGTATAAGAACAGACCGAAGATAATTCTCTTACTAGTTTTTGTTGGAAATATATTAAAATGGATTTCGGACATGGTCCGAGCTTTCAAAACCACATATAAATGGGCCAAAATGAAGTCCTCAGACTAAATTTTTTTGATGTCCGATGTTCTTATAAATGGGCCATATTGTGTGTGGGACTGTCACTTCGGCAGTACCTAAAGTTCTCTAGTTTCTCTTGTGTTTTTCGCATTCTGTATTCATATTTATTTTTTTGGTTGTTATGTATTATTTAAATTTGTATGGATAAGGACTACGACACAGCAAATAAAATTTTTTAAGTTTGATTTTTGGCTCCACCATTCAATTGAGGAATTTTTCAGGTACGATGTGCCACGTCTTCCTGTTGACCGATCGACCCATTTTTGGACTTTGTTTTCATCATATTTTTTATAGTCAGGGGGCCCCGCGAATGTTGTTAAAATACGGTCCCTTAAGGCCGTATTTAGGGGGTGTACGGGTCTGTACCCCGAAATGGTTGACCTTAAAAAAATACATGTAGAAAAATACAAAATATATTTTGATACATTTTCCCAGCGGCTTGAACAACAAGCACTAAGATAAGAATAACTGTATATATTTCAGGGATACTCGGAGAGTGTGATTGCGAAGCCATTTTGATTCTGATTCTTGGAATCGTTGCTCCCATCTCTTATTTATCTACCTTCCAAATTTCTATAAAATCGGAGAGATAGAGTGATTCGATATGGGATTACCTGAACTATTAGAAAAGTTTATATGAACTAATCACCTGTCGAGAAAGAAATTTTGATGAAAAATGGTTTTAAATCATTTTCATAAGAAAGTAGTGTTGGTTATCCCATTTTGGTGGCTATCAGGTAGTGCTACTTTTTTGTATTTTTTCGGTAAATTTTTTTTGGACCCCCCCATCCGAAATAATTTCCTGGCTACGGCCTTGCGGTTCACTCTAATCTATTTCGAAGACAACTGATACTAATTTGTGCAAATAGAAAATTGATTAGATATCTGATCAATATTACTATTGCAAAGCGGTCCGAGTCATTAAGTGGAATATACCTACTATATATACTGTTCGATCATGGTGAAATCAAACAGTCGTCAGACACTAACTGTGAATATAGTTAATATTTTTGGACTCAAGGCAAATACCAATTTAAAAAAAATCTAAGAGGTAAGCCGGGATAGCTGATTTTGGAAACAACTACAACACCAAAACTACAATAAATAAAATCAATAAAATTAAAAATTTGCTGGGTTAGTATGAAATTGTGGCGGGCACAAATAATTGTTGTGGCAACGATGGAGTTATTCTGTACGTCAAGGAAATTATCATGCATGAGAATTTTGATCGTGTGGTGCAGCAAATTTGTTGGCGAAAAATCAACGAGCAATGCAATTCAAAGCTAAAGGTTCTTCATCACAACTTTTCCGAAAGATGGAAAAGTGCATCATAAATGTTACAAATGTCGGTTCGGAATCACGAATGCGAGTGGCCGACATTCGAGCCACCAAAGGAACCATCACGAAATTGGTGGTCTGCCTAATGCAACCGTAATCTAACCCTAATGTATTCTCCTAATACATAACTTTACTTATATATTTCAGATACGCAACGAATGGCCGGACGCTGCACAGTGTTTCAAAACGCTAATTTACAGCTACTTCACTTTTAGTTACTATAAATACTGTAATATTGAAGCTGGAGTTATGAAATTTGGTACAACGAAGGCGCCAGTCGATGGATATGTGGGGAACTGATATAAGTGACGAAGAGCTGTCAATAATAGCAGAAGAGGCACAACGGCAACATCAGAGGCGCCAATTGTTAAATATGTGGGGAACTGATATTAGTGATGAAGAACTGTCAATAATAGCAGAAGAGGCACAACGGCTACACCAGTGGCGCCAATTGGTGAATCTGTTGATTACTGATATTAGTGACGAGAAACTATCTTTTATGGTAGATGCTGCTCAGCAAGAATTACAACGCCGTTGCCAGAGACGCCAATAGGTGGATCTGTGGGAAACTGATATTAGTGACGGAAAAACTGTCATTAATAGCAGATGTGTCTCAGCAAAGCACTTCTAAAATAACATATGTAACAAAAAATACATATACAAAATTTTACTCATTCCTTTAAAAAAATTTTAAAATATTTTACTCATTTTACTGCCATCCTTTGATGGTGCCGGATGGTTCCAAGGAGTTGAAATACTCAAGTGTCTCGACGATCCGACGCTGAAATGGGTGAAGGGAATTGTGAAGACATTCCAGGACCTATGGGTTGGAGCGTCACTCGAAGTAGTGGAACGCAGTAACATTCCGTCCCTGCCCAAAGCGAAGGTCTTCATACCTCGAGTGGTAGAACCGCAAAATGCACTGCGTCTTCTGCAACGGCAAAATCCAGACGTTCAAACGAGTGACTGGAAGGTGTTGCATGTCGCCAAGCCTGTCGCTAACGGCATGAGGCAGAGCTACATCTTGCAGATCAGCAAGGTGGCCGAGGATACTCTGTAGCTTCGGGTAACTTGGTATCTGGGCTAAGGTCACGAAACTTCAATACATACATCCCGAATGTAAGCAACAAGGTAAGAACGGCTATACTGGTGAGGAAAAGTATACACTCTTATATTTCAGCTTACTTCTCCACAGACGACCTGACAGTAGTGGCAATAGATGGCGGCAGCGATGATCCTCTACTCCTTGCGTCATGCTACATGCCACACGACGGTAACGCTCCGCCGCTAGAGCTTCATAGACTGGTGGAAACAGCCAGCGAGAGGAAGCAGCCCCTTGTCATCGGCTCTGATGCAAACGCACATCACACGGTATGGGGTAGCGCAGACATCAATGACAGAGGTGAGTCTTTACTGAACTACATCTTGCAAACTGAACTTATGATCGCTAATCGGGGTGCGGAACCAACGTATATTGGACCCACCTCAAGAAACGTTCTTGATATCACTCTCTCCACCGGAGAAAATACCTCGATCGCAGAATGGAAGGTGCTGGAAACACCGTCGTTCTCAGATCACAAGTATTTAAGCTTCAATGTTAGTTTGTACCCAACCCAAATAAGAAAAGTTCTAAGGAATCCGAAAAATACAAACTGGGTCCTATATAGAAAAGTTCTGATGAGGGAATTAGATAAACAAACTGTAATCACTTCTCATGTAGATCTCGAGGCAAAACTCGAGGCACTTACTAACTCTCTCAACAAGTCGTATCTAATTTCGTGTCCTTCAGTGCGTACCAAGCGCAGATCCAAACCACCCTGGTGGAACAGGGAGGTGGGGTCACAAAGGCGCTACGTTCGGGAAATCTTCAAGCTGGCCAAGACAGCAGATTGTGAAGAATGCTGGTGCGAATACAAAGATGTACTAAAACAATACAAAAAACAGGTCCGTATCGCCAAAAGAAACTCCTGGAAGGAATTTTGCGGGGGCATAGAAAGGACGGTGGAAGTAGCGAGGTTGAGAAAACTGCTAGCGAAGCACCCAACTATGCCAAGCCTTGTCAGGAAGGAAAACGGCGAGTGGACAAACAACTGTAACGATTCACTAGAAGAGCTTGCTAGGGTGCACTTCCCAGGATGCACCAACGCGAATAACAGGGAGCCAGTCAGAAGCATGATTGACACTGTACCGCATAATATAATCACACTAACCTGATTAGAGTGGGCAATAAACTCTTTTGCATCATTCAAATCACCGGGACTTGATGGAATATTTCCGGCCATGTTACAAAAGGCAACAGACCTTATAATACCATGGCTAAGAGCTATATTTATAGGATGTCTGAAGTACAACTATGTGCCTGCAGCCTGGAGAGTAGCGAGGGTTGTCTTTATACCGAAAGCAGGGAAAAGCAGTCACCTCTACTCGAAAGACTACAGAACGATTAGTCTTACGTCTTTCCTCCTAAAAACCTTTGAGAATATTTTGGCAGCATATATAGGTGACACAATAGACCCTGGATGTCTGTCAATGGCACAACACGCATATACAAAAGGCAGATCCACCGAGACTGCGCTCCATTCGTTAGTACTTGGTATAGAGAAGGCACTGGAACATGGGGAATTCGCTCTAGGGGTTTTTCTGGATGTTGCAGGGGCCTTCAACAATGTATCGACTGAAGCTATACTGCAGGGTCTATATAATATAGGAATCGACAATGCTATCTATCTGTGGATAAAAAGCCTATTGAGCTGCAGACAGATAAAAGCAGAATGGAACGGGGCTGTAGTGACAAAGGAAACGTGCAGAGGAACGTTCTATCTCCACTGCTTTGGATACTGGTAGTCAACAAAATTCTCACATACTTTGATGGTAAGGCCCCGAGATGAATAGCCTATGCTGATGACATTGCTGTAATTATAACGGGGAGATGCCCATCAACATTAAGTGCACTCATGACGGACACTCTCGACACTATACTCAAGTGGGCGACAGAAGCAGGTCTGAGTGTAAATGCGGAGAAAACGGACATGATACTATTCACTAGAAAGTATAAGGTCCCGGAATGGGCACCACCCATCTTAAATGGTACCAACCTAATACTCAAATCACATACCAAATATCTAGGGGTAGTTGTGGACAACAAGCTGCACTGGAAGCTCAATGTTGAAGAGAGGATGAAGAAGGCCACTAACGCTTTATGTATATGCATGTAAAAGGATGCTTGGAAGCACATGGGGCATATCACCTTCACAAATGCAATGGTGCTACACAGCCATAGTTAGGCCCATACTAATGTATGGTATCCTGGTATGGTGGACCGTCATCAAAAAGAAAACATACGTTAAGCCCATGGAGAAAGTTCAGAGACTCGCAGCGCTATGTACGACGGGGGCAATTAGAACCACTCCTACGGCAGCTCTTGAAGCTATCCTCAACCTACCTCCGATTGACCTCTATGCAGAGAATCGGCATTAAGACTACGAGTGACAGGACAACTTACATGCAGATCCTTCGGACACAGTTCTATAGGCCGAAATGCTACGGTCGCTTCAGACTATATGATTCCGACAATGTACCATGGAAAAAGGATAAAAACTATTATAAGAAAAGAAGGCTGGCGCGAGGGCATGAAACCAATGCGCAAAACTTTCAATACATACACAGATGGCTCGAAAATGTCAGCTGGTGTTGGGGCTGGTGTCTACTGTGCTGAACTCAACATCAGCAAGTCTTTTAAACTTCCCAAGCAGAAGTGTTTGCTGCCCGTAAGGCAGCGGAGCTAGCTTGCGTAGATGAAACAGAGAACTGCCTAATAAACATAGACAGTCAAGCGGCCATAAAAGCACTAACATCGCACTGGTCATCATCCAAGATGTCCTTCAGTGTAGAGTAGCGATGGACAAACTGGCTACCAAGCGTAAGCTATGTATCTATTGGGTACCGAGTCACAAGGGCATAGAGGGAAACGAAGCAGTAGATGATATTGCAAAAAAGGAAACTAGTCTGCCAAAGGATCAAATCAGCGAAGTACTGATGCCTCTGCAGGAAATCAATAGATATCTGGAAGAAAGCATGTGGAGAAGGGCGAATACAAGGTGGACAAATTTAACTACCTGCAGAATCGCCAAAATCATGTGCAAACCATACAATGTGGGACACACAAAAAATGTTATATCGTTCGACCGTAAAAATTGTAGAACATTAGTGGGTGTTCTAACTGGTCACTGTATGGTGGCAGCTCACGCGTTTAAGCTACAACTGACCGACAGTGATGAATGCAGGAAATGTCTAGAAGAGGAAAAAGAGACTCTGGAACATCTCCTCTGCTTCTGCTCCGCTCTCTCGGGAACTCGTTTGAAGTACTTAGGAGCTTCGACGTTTGGGGGACTAGAAGAAGTCGCCGGACTTAGTGTGAATTCTCTTATAAGATTTGCAAACAACAGCTTCCATGTTAAATGATGTTTACTTTCGCTGAAACAATAAAGACTCCTTTCTGGTATCGCTAGGGACCTTGTTGGTCTATGCGTGGCTTCGGCCAGCCAGTCTAACCTAACCTTACTCATTTTACGGTCAACCGAATAACGAGAAATATCACTTGGCTCGAGGTACCCCACCTTCCCATACTACATGTTAGTAGTGGTTGAACTTCGATTGAGAGTATCTGTTGTCCTCTCTCCTACCAGCGAGTCTGCGTAATTTTCTTATACAAAATATAATTTTTGAAGGTGTGATCTTCTCAAGTTAATAACGATTATTACTAGAGCCGTAATCTGATTAAATAAATCAAAGTTCGGAAGTTTATTTTTTGGTAGGTGCGATCTAATTACGTACATAATTGTAATATTATTATTATTATTTTTTTTTTATAAAAATCTGGTTTAATTTAATTAAAGTTAACATTAGTTCCAACCATGACCATTCATCGGTTGTTTTTGATTTCTTCTGCCGCCCGCCCAATTACGTGGTCTTGTCTGCGATTGCGGCTGACCGAAACCAGCATTCCACGAGCTACTGCGACCCTCCTCTTCATACTGAAGCTGATTTGGATTTTGATTAGCTTCACCATTTCGCTGTGGCTCGACACAGGTTCGCTCGCAGTTCTCCAACTTGGTAAATCTATTCAAACTCTCGTCGCAGGTATCGCTGGTGAACAGTTTGCATTGGCCATCCTCGACATCGTGAAACCAGAAATTCTTCAATTCGATTTTATTTTTCTTGCACGATGGCACCTTGGCGCGTGGCCTTTCAACGCAATATCTTTGAAAGACTTGGTCACGTAGGTTCTCTTCTTCTTCGTGGGCGATTATTTGTCCAAACTCATCGAAGTGTTGGCGATTTCCGAATTGATTGTTGTTGTTGTTGCTGTTGAGATTTGTATTGTGTGCTGAGTTCATGGAGTTTCCTGGAAAACGATTGTCTTTGTACTGTGTGGGTGGTGGATTAGTTTGGAAGCGATTATTTGCCGGAGTATTGAAACGATTTTGGTTTGTATTCACCGACTGTTGATTGAAGTTTGATTGGAACGACGGCCTTTGTGTTCGTTGGTTGCCTTGATTTATATTGCCTTGAGAAGGATTCTCTTCGACCTCTTCTTGTTCTTCTTCTTGTTCGTATGCCTGACTTGGCTTTCCCACCAGCTGCTCACTTCCATAGATATTCTCTTGTGGTACGGACTCCTCATTGAAGGCTGGTTGATTCATCGAATTCGGTCTCGGCGGCTGTCTACCTTGGAACTGTGTGGGCCTATTGTTGTCAAATGACTCCTGATTATTCCTATTATCAAATTGATCGTCTTCACGCTCGTTGGGTGGCTCTGGCCCACGATTGCGATTTCGATTGCCAAAGCGTCCCGCATTCGGAAGTCTAAGGTTTGGCTGGAAGCGATTCACTTCAAATGGATTGTTTTCTTCAAACAAACCAGGTTCATCGACATCACCAAACTCTGGCTGTTGCTCTAATTCGTCAGCACCCTGGCTACCGCCGCGTATAGAGCCACCACAATCTTGGCCAGAACAATCGCGTTTTTGCTCGAGAGAAATGGGAATGCCACTCTGAAAAGTTGAAAAGTTTGTCAGTCAGTTGGTTCAAACGATGTCAATACCAATAGTGAGTAGATAGTTTCCCACCTGACATTTCTCACGCGAATATGGATTTTGAAACTCCCTAGTACGTGTGCTGAATCCTTGGCCACATCTCTTCGAGCAGGGCGACCACCTGCCCCATTGCGAGAGCTCACATTCGGCTGCAGGGGTACGACTCATGCCATCATCGGCCAGACCACACTGATTGCCCATGCAGTTTTGTGTTTGACTCAACTCCACTTCACAGTTGAAACTCTCAGCCAGTCGGGAGTCTTTAAAGGCTCGCACACGGTACTGGGTGCCGGGTCCACACTTGGACGAACAATCATTCCAATTGTTCCATGGGTGAGTGAGGCACTCTAGAGGCGATCTTTCAGCTGAATAAAAAATAGGTCGTAGTTAGTAAGCAAAGTGTTTTTATTTAGTTGGGAATTTGGTAAGTAAGATTGGAATGTTCATGAAATTCAAAAAAAAATAAATTAAGAAGAAATTTGGTAAGGAAACGGAAGTAATGATAACAATAATCACTAGTTATCGAAAAATTTATCGAATAAGCCATCGAATTATCAAACATTTTTGAAAAAGTTATCGCAAAGTAATAAAAAAAATCAAAGTTATAGATGTTTTCCGATAAAGTATAGTTAAGTTATCGAAAAAGGCAATGGTAAACAACATTTGTCGGAAAAAATAAAAAGAATCACAGAAAATTCGGTAAAATCTGAATATGTATAGAAAAAGTCATAAAATATTTTTTATAGTCGCCTAAAGGTTATCGAAAGAGTAAGTATCATTTGATTATTATTGAAATGTTAAAGAAAAATTATCGAAAACACACAATAGCACAATTTGTATCAATAGCTATCGAAAGAACATTTGTTGAAAAATTTTATTGTAAATTCATCATTATCGAACAACTATCTTAAGTTATCGAAAAAGATATCGATAATTTTTTCAGTTGGTTATTGAAATCTTTTTTTTTTATAACTATTGAAAATTGTTAAAAAAGATATAAAAAATAATAATAAATAAAAAATTTCTCAACAAGTTTCGAGGAGTTATAGAAAAAGTTATCAAATTTTATCAAAAAATTTTATCGAAAAATCATAGCTTGATCGAAAAAGTTTTCATCGCGAATTTTTGAAAAACTTATCGAAAATTATCGATTATTATAGAAAATATATCGAGAAAGTAGTAGTTTTGATTGAACTGCATTTCAAACCAATTTTCGGTCATCGTTTACGCTTTAATGACATCACTTACCAAATTCGCAATCTCTTTCGTAAAGCTTTCTTTTTGTTATATACAGTGTGGCCAAGGGTTTCATCGGTGCGCCCGATTCATCGTAGAAGGGCGAACGCTTATCACTTGGATAAGTCGAGGTAATTCGTCGCACAACATCCGGAGGAATTTGAGGTTGGTCCGAAGACTAGAAAAATTATTTAACTTTTTTTCATTAATTAAAAAGAAAGTCAACATTAAGCTTACCATATATGAGGGTCCCGCATCTGTGCCTATATCCCAAGGATATAAATTGAGCACCTTCTGATCAATCCAAGTGCAATTCATCAGACACAGCTCTAAGCCCGCCACACCCACAATCCAATCGGGTGAGGGATCAATTTTCGAAACCATCGAAATGACATGATGAGTGGGATCCACCCTCACTTTGGCCATAGTAGTGCCCATCACATTGTTACGGTGAATAATACCAGGAGCCTTTATGATAGTACGTATGCTGCCCGACTGCGAGGGAAAAGAGTGAAATGAGTATTTGAAATGGAAACGATTCACTATTTACATCAGTATTCGCCTTTATCTCCTCTTCCAGAGTACGCGTCGAACCATGCTCGGCCATTTCTTGTAGACCGAGACTGGCGCGACTGCCATACTCCCAGAAATGATAGTCGAAGGTATGCGAGGCGCCTATTATCTCACTGAAACGCGTACGCCAAGCCTCGGCGGGGAAGTCCTTGGCATGTGTGTTGCGCGACCAGCGTCTTTCGAGAATTATCTGAAGAGAAACAAATCGTAAAACCTCAGATTGAAGCGAATCCCACTTGTCTTTCCTCAACCACAAACCTCATACTTGGCCTCATCGCACGCACAACATGGATTCACGGGCGGCGTCTGGCTGTTAATCTCATCGATTTCCTCGGCACAAATACGCTTTGTCAAGCCCCCATCATCGCTGTGCCAGACATTACGATGCTGCAGCACAGTGGCCTTAAGGAGTACACAACCACTTTCGGGATTTGTGGGCGCCACCCAAGCCACATCAATACGTGATTTTGTATTTGTGTTAGTGCCTTCAATCATATTCTCACACATTAAATTGAATTTTGTCTCTGCGGCATCAATGATCTCAAAGTGACCCATCATATCGAACGATGGCAAAGCCCCTAAGACGTTGTTCTCCGATTCCACCACCAAAGTGAAACTAATGAATTTCAAGTTGTTGTTGCACGTAAGGGAGACTTTTTGAAGTGAAGGCAAAGTGTTAAATTTATAACAACACAATTTTCATTTACATACACTCCCACTTACTGTTATACTGCTGTCCCGGTATAAATGTCGTTGGATTACCCTCAATTAGTATTTGAAAATTCTCATCCACTGGCGAACGATCACCGCTGGCCCCTTGCGGCTTGCGATTACAAGCTGCATCCGAACTGTTTATAATTACCACAAGCGAATATACAAAATACCACCAAAGTACTTTCATTTTTTATTTTTTTTAAATAAATTTCCAATTATTCCTATGCGGAAGTTGTGTGTGATCGGTCCGTCAAAGTCTTTTCTATGTTCTTGACAGCTGCTAGGAATGAAGACGACTGAATTGGAATTCGTATTGATGACGCTAGATGATGAGATCGTCTCGCTTGTTTGAAAGCAAAAGCGTGTGTAAATTTTACACATTGCTATGAGGAAGACGCGAATTCCGTTCAATACATCAATATAGCAAAACTATGTCACCATGTTATCGTTAAAGGGGCTGGTTCAATTGACGATGAGCTTTTCATTCGATACGCAAAAGAACACTGAAGATATCTCAGAACCACATGCACGAGAGATACACACAATCGGATGGGCAAAATACTATTGGAATTTATTTCGATTGAATCGTTAAGTTCCACAACATCTTAATTGATGGAATATAAACATTCATTGAGTGGTGATTTTGGAGCAAGACATTGTATAGTTAGTAATCAATGAATTTAAAGATACACGCAGAGAAAAACCTTGTTGTCAGAATCATAGTTCAATGGAATCATGTTATGATTAAGCCATATGTAAACTTTATCATTCAAACTGATCATTATGTGATTGTAATTATCATTATTGAATATTCAATCGTTTATTATTGCCTGATTCATATTATGATATCTGAAATCATTCGCTTTGTCACCCCAACCACCAATGACCGCTACAACCATAATATTATTGTAGCCAAAAAAGGTATAATCTCTGCGATCATATTTTTTCTCTGCGTGTAAATATTGGGGCTTTTTTTGGCGGGATATTTATTTTATATGTACGCTATTAGGTTTAAGATGAAAGAAATAAGTGAAAAGCAAGTCAACGCAGATCACTTTGAAGCTTCATAGAAGTAAGCTAGATTTTAGCGTTTATGTCTTCACAACTTGCCAACTTGGATTCGGTGTACCTATACCAAAATACAAGAAAGCACTCAGACCGTGCCAGGTTGCCGTTGTATCTGTACTTGAGCTCGAATTAAAATCGTAAGCACAATAAAAAAAGAAGAAAATAGATTTGAGTTCCCCAATGGAGATAAGGCTGGATCTCTACTTGACCGTAGAGACAATCCTCCAGCCAAACTTCAACCCAATACTTAAAAAAAATGTAAAAAAAACGATTTTATAAAAATTCTTATGAATTGACTGGCGTTAGTTGAAAACCAGTTAGTAAGTTTCAGTCGGTCAAAGTCGACTTATACATATACATTAGCGTGGTCCAAAATCGTATGGAGAAAATTTTTTGTTCGCTGGAAATCCACAATCCCCTCAAATAGTTTCATTTTGTGAGAACAAAATTCACAAACAAATTTGGGCTTCCTAGACTCGGATTTTCCCATATTAACTGTATGGGAAAAATAAAATTTTTAGAAAATTATTTTTCTAAATTCGTAGTAAAGCTTTAAAAATCAGGAATGTAGTGGAAATGTGGTTCCAACGAACCACTCCATGTGAGAAGCGGTTTTTAACGAACCTTCCAACTCCTTCAGGTACGGGAAAAAGTGCACCAAAAAAACATTTAAAAAAATTAAAAACAAATTTTTTTTTTTAGGAGTTGGGAGTCCGTAAAAAACCGTTTTTTTGTATTGATTTGTTCCTTGTAGAGTTCTCTACCATGTATTGGTAGTGCCACTTGTACTTAGCATACATCTTCTGGCAGGCATTCCTTCGCAGGCCAGGATTAGCTTTATTCACCCTTTCGGGAGTAAGGCTTGCTGCCGCTCTTCTTCGATTTATTTCTTCGTCTCTTCACAATCCTTGCATTATGCATTGGATTTTATCAGTCACCACATCTCAGGCGTTTGACGACTTCATTAACTTCAGCTGGATAAGCTGTGGTTACGTCTTCTCGTAGCTGCTGCCTTAGCGATCTTCTAGCATCTTAAAATCTAGAGCATTTCATGAGCACATGCGGCACATAGTCAGTTTGTATACCAAGTTCGGAACTATTTCAGGGGAATTAGATAACATATTGTAGGAGTGGCATCGATCGATTCCATCCATTTGTAATAGCAAGAAAAGTTAAATCCAAAGTTTGGTATGAATGTGAAAAAGTTTCACTCCTATCACTCAACTGACTTATTTATTTTATAACTAGGCCTGGAAACTTTCAGCGAATACCCACAATTAGAGTACAGCAAGCGGCTTGCACTTAAAAATCACACAACAATTTCATTATTATTCGAAACAACTGTATTATTCGATATTAATTTATTCAATAGAATTCTAGTGTTAAGAGAGTTATTAAGAGAAATACTTTTAAGTGATATACACTCATGAGTAGCTGGAGTATTGTGTTGAAGAGACTGGGTATTTGTAAATTACTATTAGAGCCTAGTATTGAATTAGCTAACATGCAAAATGTAATTCATTTGACGGCGATTCACCACTTGTCACTCTCATCGTTGCTATTCAAAAGACAGGGCATCATCATGCACTTTTCGATTCGCACGCGATCCTTGCACTTGTAACTGAATTCGATATTGAAAAGCGTTCGAGTCTTCTGTCGCACCGAATTGTCACCGCAGGTGGTGGTACAAGGCGTCCAGACCGACCATTCCGAGTAGCGACACTCATCCTTTTCGTTGACATGTTTGCCAATGTGCACATGATGATGGCTGCGACTGCGATCGGAGAAGGTAACACCGCCACCGCCAATGCCACCCACACCAGTGCCACCAATTGAGTACATGTCATCACAACGCTGATAGCATTTCTCCAAACGCACCAAGTGCTTAGGACATGGCTTCCCACCATATTTTGGCGAACGTAATACCTTGCGGGTCTTCACTTGGACACCCTCACCGCAGCTGGCATTGCAGGCATGTGACTGCCATTCGGACACGAGACAGTCCACACGACGATCTTCCAATCGCAAATCCTCACTTTGCAGTTCGAATTTCTGACGCGGCTGGCGGCACGCCGCCTCACAAGCCTCTTTCGAGGTGAACTTATTGCGATTCTTGTCGCAACGATCAGCCCAGTAGAGGGCACACTGATCACTCAAGTGATCATAGAACCAATAGTTGGTCACATCACTATCCCGACAGGGACTGACTTGCAGCTCTTCATAGCAATAGGCGGGCACTATAGTATCGCAATTGGGATTTGAGCAATTCACCACTTCGTGGCGTTTGATGTGCCGACAGGGATCGACTGAAGGATCCGAATTGGGACGCCTAACGCCGTAGACCTCATCGTTATTCCAGATTTTTCGCTCACGCTGACGCTGACCCTTCTCGCCACACGGACCAATGCAGGGAGAAAAGTCCGACCATTGGCCCACTCCACACACTGGCGGTATATAGTCGTCACGCTTCTGGCTGTAACTCTCGAAGCGATGGAAACGACTGTTGTCATCAACACTGCCATAGAGTGACCTCGTGCCATCGATTTGCATTTCATTATCTTCGGCCTCATTTTCGGCATTCTCCGGCCCATTATCGCCATCGCCTCCACCATTGCCTATATCACCGCCACAGTCAATGCCATCACAGCGTTGGGTTTCCTGGAGCTTAGCGCGACTTACTTTCTATTGGAGAGGAAAAATAATTTCTAGTTTATTCAGGAGTCGAATAATTTATGATTTGTTGCGCACCAACCTGACACTTCTTCTTGGCACGCGGATTCAAATAGTGCCGCGAACGCATTATCACACCAGCTCCACAAGTGGACGAACACGTGGACCATTCACCCCATTCAGAGATGGCACATTCGGGGTTTTCTGGTCCCCCACCCGGATAGGCATTCTCTGTCTCACCGCCTGCCACTTCCTCCTCATTGAACGAGCCACACTTGCGGCCCGTGCAACTTTGTTCTTCGCGCAAACTATTGCGACACTTGAAGCGACGCGCCTGGGTGGGATTACGGAATTCGCGTGTGCGATATTGTTTGCCGGGCCCACATTTGGCACTGCACTCGTCCCAGCGGCTCCAGGGATGAGTGGCACACTCGAGCGGATCATTTTCGGCTGAGGGAACATTTTAGAAAATACAAATTTAATAACATAAATGACCTTGAGTCTACTTGGTATCCACTCACAGTCAGTATTTTCACAAGTTTTCTCATACAAACGCCTTCGATTAATATGCAGGGAGGCCAAGGGTTTCATTGGAGCCCCGGTGGGATCGTAGAAAGGCGAACGTGGATCATTGGGAAAGTTGGATTTAATGCGGCGCACAACATCGGGCGGAACTTGCGGTTGATCGGCAGACTAAGAAGTGAACATTTAATTTTAGTTAGTAAAAGTACTTCGGGACTATAGACTTACCATATACGAAGGTCCACTATCCGTGCCCGAATCCCAGGGATAGAGATTGTGAATTTTATTCTCCACCCAAGAGCAATTGGGCAAACAAAGTTCCAAGCCCGACACACCCACAATCCAGTCAGGCGAGGGATCCACCATGGAAACCAGGGAAATCAAATGGTGTTTCGAATCAACGCGAAAGACGGCAAAGGTCTTGCCCGTCACATTGGGATAGGCAATGCCGCGCGCCTTGATTATGGTGCGTATTTGATCGCTCTGAAGAGAGACAGCAGAGATGTTTCGGGATAAGTACCAAAAATTATTTCACTTGACCTGCTCACTAGCTACCTGATCCTTCAGCTCACTCTCCAGTGTCCTAGTGGAACCATGTTCGGCCACCTCGCGCAGTCCCTCGCTGGCCAACTCACCATACTGCCAGAAACGATAGTCGATGGTGTGACTAGCCCCAATGATGTCACTGAAACGTGTACGCCAACTATTGGCAGGGAAGTCCTTCGGATGTGTGTGACGCGACCATTTACCCTCAAAGGTTAACTGCAGACAGTACAGTAAATGGAAATGAAATGGAATGGCTACTTTAAATTTGGGTTAGCTCACCTCATATTTGGCCTCATCGCACGCACAACAGGGATCCACAATGCTCGGCTGACTGTCCACATCATCGACTTCCTCTTCGCAGATTTTCTTCGTTAGGAAACCATCATCCATGAACCAAACATCACGATGTTGGGCCACTGTGGCGCGTATGAGTATGCAGCCATTACCCGTGCCCGATGGCGCCTGCCAAATAACATCGATGCGTGTCTTGACATTCGTATTGGTGTTCTCCACCAAGTTGGCACAGCGCGGACTGAAGCGTGTTTCAGCTAAATCGCTGATTTCAAAAGAACCCATGCTATCCATGTTGGTGTCGCCCCCCTCCTCATTCTCCAGCGACAACATAAAACTGATGAACGTTAGACCGTTGTAAGCTGTCAGCGATACTATAAGGGGGGGTTGTGAGGGAGGACAACGACAATAAAATACATTGGAAATTTGCATGTGTGTGTGTTTGTCATTTCACACTTACCATTGTACTTCTGTCCCGGTATATACGACTGTGTATTTCCCGCCAACGACACCACATAATTCTCATCCACGGGCGACTTGGCTGCTGTGGTGCCCTGTGGCACGCGACTACACGCCAACGCTATATTGATGGTGGCCGATATCGAAATGACTAGAACGAACCAATTCATATTGCGATTGCTGGCCACTGTGCTGGAAGCTGCAAAATGCAATTGCAAATACGGAATACATGTGAGTGGGATAAATGCGAGTGAGAAGAGACGAGTCTTTGTGGCCCGAACATGGGGACATGTTACTTTTAATTGAATTGTTTGTACCAAAAAGACACCCTGCCCCCACCACTATTTATGAATCAGCCCGCAATGTGTGATAGTCTATGAGCGGCTGTGTTCTGTGTTTTTGTTCAACACCAAAGTTCATTGTGTAGAATGCAATTTAATTAAGTTTTTTTCTTCTTTTGTTATCAATTGTGCATGCCACTTGCCAAATTGGTTTTTTATATTTTAGCATACATACTTGTATATATATGTGAAAGTATGTAATGTAACGAGTATCGAATGTCAATGACAGCATCAATGGAATTGATCTTGAGTATTTTCACCCATTTTAATTGCAATTTAATTGCTTTGCAGTCATTACATTACAGCCAGGAAAATGAGGAAATGTGTGTATGTATGCATACCAGTAAGGATTATGAGGGCTTATCATTAGAGAAAATATTGGGGGGCGGGGATGTTTGCATTTGAAGTAGAATTAATTGGGCTGTTCTGCGGCACACAAATGTGTGTATCTTTAGTACACTCCAACTCCTAGATATATTTTTTCACTAGTAAATCACACGTATATATATTGCTCTTCCCTTTAATCACCATATCGACCCCATTTCAACCCTTTTTAAACCCAACTTTCACTGCCACGCCCATATTATAAATTGCCACGCCCACTTTCAAAATAAAAAAAAACCCAGATCCAGAATCTATAGCTATGCTTTCACAGAATATATATGTTGAATTACAGCTTCCTGGGTCCACTGGTGACTGTAGAAAAGCATACTATGATAAACACGGTCATAATTTGAGCTGCCACGCCCCCTTCTAAAAAAATCCAAATCTGTAGCTATGGCCTTACCAAATTTGTATATGTGCAATTGGAGCTTCATTGCTCCACAGATGGCTTCAGGAGAGCATACTATATCTGCCACGCCCCCTTTTCGAAAATAACCAATCCGGCTCGAGTGTCTCAAGACATATATGTGAAATTTCAGGTTTACTGGGGTAAGGTGAGGACAGACTTCCGCCAGACATCCGGACAGACAAACATTGAAATTTTACTAAAAACAATGGGACAAGTACTTAAGGGGTTAAGGTGCCACACTACTCATTTGAACGGTGTCTCGTATTATAAAAATTTCGAAAGTTATTCAGAATAACTAAAATACGCACCGCCCTCATTTATCCTAAGCGCCATAACGGCGCAGTATGTCTTTAGCAAATTTTTTCAATAAATAATACACTGAGAAAAAAATCAGAACGAAACCAGCCCACACTGAATGTGCTGATTTTTGACAACAAAACGTATAAATTTTTTGAAATTGCCCACATTGATAAATTGAGACTGAAATGTTGTTGTTTCACGACTGAAATCTGAATGTTTTGTGACTGAAATGTTAATGATTTGAGACGGCTACGTTGTTGTTCCTCAACTTTTTTTTAAATCAAATTTTATCGTAAAATATCTTATTAATTTTTTTAATAATTTTGCCCATTCGATCAATAGTTTTTCAAACAAATCCGATTTTGGAACTTGTCTTTGATTTTTCTCATACAATTTCATACAATTCATCCTGCAGAATTGGTATTATAGCTAAAAAAGTACATTCCTACATAAAAAAAAATCAACATTCAAATATTAACACTTTTTCACGTTGTATTTTAGAACTGAGCAGTTTGGATTTTTAAAAGCGATATCCGCTTCAAATCATAACCATGCAGTTGTGGATTTTTTCCCTCAGTTTATTACCAAAACTATTGGTTTGGGTGCAATTATGTCCCTTAGAGCAATTAGACAAGAGGCATACTGCCTTTTTTGGGGGCGATCGGGAGCAGCATACAATTTTGTTTTTTTTTCTTGGACATTTTGGACTAAAAACAAAAACTTGTGTTTAATGTACCCGGGCAGCTATCGATAATTATGCTCATTTTTGTCCATATTGTGGCTAAATCATAAACCCAAATGTACTTATCTGTACTGCAATGTACTGTGATAAATTTAAAATGGTTTCAATCACAGAATTTTGTGTTGAATTTTTTTTATTTTACACTTTACTCATTTACTCTGCTACAAAGTCCCTTCAAAAAAATTAAATTCTTTTACATGTTAAAATATTCAGGGACTTAATTGTTGTCTTCTCTTCTCAATCCTTGTCTCTTTTCCATAATTCTCTTAACTTCTCCGCACATTGTCTTGTTTACAAAATTTCAAAAATGTTGAATTCTTTTTGCATTTTTTCTAAGCGAAAAATATACATAATTCAATTGGATTTCACAAGATAATCTATTCAATCAATTGCAACGTTCACTTATCAGAGAAGTGTCTAGCTGGAGCTTATTACTAACTCAAATCACGTCTCACAACTGAACACATGTACATATGTGGGGGGGGCACACGTATGTATGAATGAAACTAATTCAATTCACACAAAAAACTCACAAAAATACAATTTAAATACGTAATATTTCTCTGTGATAAGTACTAAAATTACATTTCAATTGATTGCAATTATTCAATTTGTTAGCGTTCAGCGTACACACAAAGGGTAACATAGTAACTCACTTTTATGGTTTCCGATAAACGAGAGAATTTTTAAATTCCGTATACTGAAGTACACCAAATAGATTCAACTATTTTCTATTAATTAATTAATTTTTTTTCAAATTATTTATTTTTTATTTTTAATAAATTTGTGCCGCCGAATATTTTTATTCCAGTTTGTTAACACTTTCCTCACCACAGTTGCTGTTATTTAAATTTTTTTTAATTAAATTTAATTTCTTATTCAGTGCCTCTCAAACTTCACTCTTCCGCCTTTACTTTGTCGTCCGCGTGTGCTTAGTGTTTGCCCGTTAAATCGCAACTGAAAATTCTGAAAATGCATTTCTACACCGAACATTTTCGCAAGTGGCAGACTTTGTTTTGCATTCAAATTCGTCTGGAAATTGAAACTGAATCTCAATTGAAGCAAATTGAATGGCTGGAGGAGCAGCACAAATTGCCGACACCGCTTGAAACGTGGCTGCGGACATTCTCTACTCTCGACGCTTGTTTTGCGTATTTTGTTTTGTGTTAGTTTGGATTTTTTTTTGCAGTTTGTTTACATTTTCAATTTCTAAACTGTTGCTGGCATTAGAGATGAATGAGGGTGGCTGAATTGTATTGCACCCCAAACGATTTACCGTATGACTGCTATGCTGTGTCTGAGTTTTGGTAAAGAGTTAAACGATTTCAAGTGCAGTACTGGTTAGCTGACTTGTAGAGTAATGAAATGGGCATTATGCATTACCAGGGTTCTCAGTTTCAAGAACGGGCAGTAGATATGCTTTTCTGCGTTGAGCAGTAGAAATTTATGTCAGGGTAGTTGATTTCTAGACAGGGTAATAGTTTCGCGTTGTATGAAACTCACATCAAATTTCGAGGAGTGGATTTTTTACAATACATTGAGGGGAGTAGAAAAATCTACTTTCGTAGTGGAGGAGAAGAAATTTTAAAATCAATGCGAGTAGGTAGGAGTAGCAAATACAAGCATATTGTGGCTTGTTGTTGCTTGGAACAGCAGATGTAATCCTTCCCCAAAAAAAAGCCGAAGGACGCAGTTGGAAGCTGGCCCAATCCCACCTAGCGTGAGTCACACAAAAAATTGTGCAAGGAACCACTTGGTGGCAGCTGTCATTCCACCTGGCATGATTCACTCAAAAATACTCCAAAGGTAGCCATAATCCTTACATCCTTATACCTCACATAGTAATCATTACTTCATTACTACTACCATTACCATTGCAGTAATGGTAATGAAATAAAATTTCCTTACTTGTAATGGTAATGGTCGCTCAATTTCTACTGGCTAGTAACTTACAAAAACTGCACAGTTTCCAAATCAATTAGAAACAATTTCCAAAAAAAAATCCAAACCAAAGCATTTACTTTGATAAATTTCAATCGAAATATTTTTGTCTGTGAAAATAAATTAAAATTTTATTTTTTAAGCAAGCAAATTAGTTTTTCTTCAAGAAAATTTTTTTTTCAATTAATTCTAAATTCTTTTACTGAAGCCAAATCGAAGGATTTATTTTGCTCCAATATGGATGTTTCGCCAACTGTAATGGGCAATGCCAATAACAACAACCAAAATGATGGTAAGTGACATGAGTACCATGCAACACAAGCCACACTTTTTTTTTTTTAATAAAACAACCACAACAGCTGCAGCGGAATCAGTATCAGTATCAGCACCACCATCAGCAGTACCATCACCACCAACACCAACACCACCGCCACCCCCACCAGTAGCAACAAAAACCATTGTTGGAGCCACCGTACGCAGAGAGAACTCTAAAATAAAACCGAAACTGTGTGGTGAACAAATTTCCAAACAGAAAGTTGATGCAAATACGCAGCCATTGAAGAAGGCGTCTAGCAACGAGGCTATGCCAAATTCGGCAAGAAATGTGAGTAGGGCAGCGGGGGCGGTAGTGTGAAATGAAAACATTTGTTTATGTATATGAATGTGCTTCGATGTATGTGAGATTATCTATTTCGTTACACAAGCATTGCGATTTAAATTTTCCTGGTTTTTGTTCTGGTTGATGTACGAGTACAACAGTATATGACATTTGGCCAAACAAAGAAAAAAAACCGAAAACTCCTTTAGTGGTTTCTCTGATTTATGGTTAAAGTCGGACAAAAGATGATGAATGAAGATTAAATACGCCAAATAAAAATTTTAAACAAAAATCTTTAAAACTGACTTGCCTAAAAAAAGTATAAAATAGAAGTTCCCTAAAAGTATGCTTTATTTTTTTTTCAGCTTCAACCAACTACAACACAAACTAAAATTCCAACGAAGCGCTGGGTAGTTTGAATTTGATATAATTTTAAATACTTTCTCCCCTTATCCTCATTACCATAGAACATTACCCGCGAGTGCATAAAGGCTAGCATGTCGCCGCACTAGCAAATGGTATCGAAAATCAGTTTGAACATTAAGGAAGTGGGTGGCAAGATAATCAAAGTAAATGTGGTGCCAGCCTTTAGACCCGCTTGGGTAATGTTCTAGAGCAGTGTTCATCAGTTCTATACCCACGGGTAAAAACAGCTTTGGTCAATACGAGCGTTAGCTGTTGTGGAATTACAAAGCTTTAAAGCTCTGTTCGAGAGCAGTATTCACCAAAATGGAATTTTATCACTGCTATCGCTCGTATCGTTCAAAGTTCTTTTTACTCGCGAGTACAAGGGTATAAGGGAAGAAAATAGAAAATTCTAAAATTTTATCATATTCAAACTAGATGACCATTAAATCGTCGAATGTGAAATCGAATATGCCAGCAGCAAAAACCTATACGCCCAGGGCACCGGGCCTAACCAAACGAAGCGGTGAGTTGGTTTTGAGAAATTTACTAATGTGTGAGGATTTTGTGAGTCTTTGAAGCTGGCCAGTGGATATTTTTAAGGATTAATTGAGTATGCAAATGGAAAAGCTTTAGAAAACTGTTTTATCGAAACCTCATTTCGCCTTAAAACTTTTAGGTTAATTGTATGAAAAGTTGTTGGGATTCAAAGAGCAAAAGGTTACTTCTTGAAACCTAATATTGTGAAGGCTTTAGTCCAGTTTTATTTTGTAAGCAATTTAAAAAAAAATTTGCTCTTGTGACTTAATATTGGGAAGCTTTTTGTCTAAAGCAGTAGCGGGTGTGCTTTGCTCCCAACTTGAATGTATTTGTGAACGATGAAGCTTGAGTGTGAAAGCAGCAGTTGAACAAGCAACACATAGGCTGCATGACGCACACATGCTTGCTTACACGTTGGAAATTAACCGAAATTGTATAAAAGCTTGTAAGAAAAGCTTTTAAAAAATTGTTAGAATAACGTTTTTCAATGCACAGTGATTAATGCACATGAAAGCTCTTTAATACATATGCGAGAGCAAATTTCGCCCTCTTGTAGTCCAAAGCTTGACTGAAAGCTTCACGAGCCTATTTTGTGAGTTTTGAATGAAAATATTTGATAAAGACGAAGATATTCTTATCTGCTGTTTGATAAGTAACTTGTATATGCCATTTGCTTCTCAGGGAGCACCATATCATTTCGAAGTGTACGAAGCCAGAAGAATGAAGTGGGTACGCCCACTCTGTCGTCACTGGCTAAAACCGGCTCGTTCGCCGGCGATCACGAGAATCACAAACTCAGCGCACATGAGCGTGTTGCGGAAAATAACAAGTTGAAAGTTTTTCAAAATTTGCACAAGAGACTGCAGGACATGCAATTGGATTTCATGAAGAAATTTGAAAATTTTAAAATCACATCACCGGATAAAATTAAGGAGGACTACCAATTCATTACCATGATACCAAATGATGATTGTAAGCTGGTGGTTAGGGAGGGCGATATGCTAAAGGTAGAAAACAAGGCTGTGAGGTGGCTTCAAATTATATTTATTACACTTCCTGGATTGTTTAGGAAAGCAAGAAAGATTCACAGTCCACAGATAAACAGATTTTTGACCTGAAAAGAGCTCATGCCGAAGAAATGCTAAGGAGGGAGAAGGAATTCAAAGACAGGTCCGATGCGGAAGTTCTTAAGAAAGATACACAAATTGTAGACGTGAGTTTGTCCATAGGCCCAGTTATGTCTTTCATAAAATTCGCAAATAACATTTACAACAGTTGCACAAGAAACTCAAACAAACGGAAAAACAATATGAAAAGCTTACCAACTCTGTGCAGAAAGCCACCGAAGAGAAGAGCAATGAACAAGCTGAGCATATCAGGCTATTGGAAGAGCTTAAAGCTTGCAACGATAAGTAGGACTTTATTAAAATTGAAATTTCAGTTCATATAAATTTTATATTTCCATTAAAAGCATTCACAGTCTCACCAAAAAGCTCAATCGCGCCGAAAATGAACTGACTAGTCAGAAAAAGGAAAATAATGAGATACTTGAAAGATTCAATAAATTGGAAGCTGATTTGGAGGCAGCCAAAAAGAATGTAGACGAGAACCGCTCCAAGACCAAGAGTGAGACAACACATCAAATGCATGAGCAGGCCAAAGAAATAGCCAAACTGAAAAGCTGCATGGAAACGGTAGAGAGAGAGCGTCATGCCTTGGAGTGTCAAGTGGAGGAAATGAAATTGGTTTGTTGAACAAAATGTGTGTTAATATTGAAGAAATCCCTAATAAGAAAGGTCTTCCAGGACTGCAGTAGTCTCAGTCAGGTGCAGAGCCAACTGAAGGAGGCACACGATGAAATACGGTGAGTTTGAAGTGACTGAAAGACTCGAGCAGTATAATATCTTCAATTTAATGTAGTGCCTTACAAATAACAGTCGAGGCACAAAACTTAAAGGAAAGCAACCAACGAACGCGGCCAGAGGTTCACAACGAGGTAGGAAACTTTCGTTTGTTTAAAAAGCTTTTTTTTTATAGATTTTTCCCAACTAAAATTAAGTACAAACATTTGAATACAATCCTCTCGTTCAGCTTGCCAAACTCCGTCAATCGGAGACCGAGAAACGTCGCGAAATTGAAAAACTCAAAATACAGATGTCAAAAGCTCACTTCAGCATCGGTCAGTTAGAAGAGCAAATTCAACGGGATCAACAGCTGCTAGAGGTGCGCACTGAACTGATCGACTCATTGCAAACAAGCGACAAAAGCCAACGTGTGCATATGGATGAAATGTTTGCCCAGATGGCAAACAAGAATAACATCATCAATGAGGTAGGGGTGAGTCCACCATAATTGACACTCTTAATAGAGCGAAACATTTCAAAACGCTCACACTTAAAGCTCAACAGCGAACTGCACTCCAAGTCCGAGGAGTTCCGTAATCTCTTTACCACTCTAAGTACTAAGCAAATGGAGCTCTCGCGTCAGGAACATATGATCAAATTGCTGGAAGAGAGCAACGAACGTAGTCGCATGTTGCACATGACACAGGAAGAAAATATAAATCGTATGAAAGAGGAAATTGCTCACCTAAGGCAGACGATGTGAGTTGATTGGATACAAAATTATGTAAAGCTTTTGGAAAGCTTTTTTTCTGCACTTTTTTTTGTAATTAAAATGAAGTTGTGAATCGGAAACATTTTTGAATGTTTTATAGCAATTTTCACTAAAATCGTTCCAGAGCTTTAAAGCTGTGGAAGACTACAACTGCTATCGCTCGTATCGATCAAAGCTCTTTTTACTCGCGAGTATAGGACTGCTGAACACGGTTTTATAGCGCAATTCACCTCTGAAAGCTTCTACAGCTTTTAAGCTTTACAGAAGCATCGCAAAAGTTTTCCGTTAATCAGAATAAAGCTTTCAAGAAAGTGGAAATAACTTACTTATAAAAAGGAAGACCTGTTATCAATATTGGTTGTCTTTCTTACAGCCACATCTATCAGGAAAATATGCGGGGCAATGAGAGCTGCAAAAATCTACTCTTTGTCCCGGTGCCTCCACCCGCCGCCGAAGACTACAATGAAAACTTTTATTACTACAGCAGTGAGAGGCGGCGCAAACGTCAGGTGGACATTAAAGTGAAGAAGTATGAAGCTTAAGAAAGGGTTTCCCCATTAAATAATTTTCAATTGTATGGTTTCTGTAATCCTCCTCAAAAAAAAAAAAACAAAAATTTTAAAATGCAAAATTTTGAAAAAAATTAATAAAAAATTTTAAATATTTAATTTGGTTTTTTGTCAACTTTCTTCGAACTTTCTAAAGTGCATAAAATTGTTTTTGCCGCTGAGGCACACAATTGAATCTCGTTTGCGGTGGTTTTGTCCGGCAATATTGATTTCAATTGCATCTGGTATCGATGAAGTGACACAAAAACTCTTTCAATCTAATCTATGTGAGATTTACTAGATGCCGAAGGGTTATGTTTATGATTTTTGCATAAACAAGAAAGTGGAACAATCAATTAAGGCGAATTGATTTGAGTACATGGACAAGTTGATTAGGCAGTGCTTTATGCTGCAGGCCAGAGAACTTTGGAATACTTGGAATTGGCTTCAGTCGGACGGACATTTTGGGTGAAACGAACAAATCTCTATTAAAGAGGCCTCAATTCGATCAGCGATCGTCGGCATCGACATAGAAAAGCAGAGCAAAGTAACGAATTTTCCGTGTTAAGTGGTGGGAAGGAGTAATGAAAAGTCTACATGGCATTACATGGGGGAGGGGATAAGTTTAATCAACATGTTACGTAACATTTTTCTACATGTTATTCTTTCGCAGTTTATTGTGTTTGCTGCTTTATTGCTTTTTTTTTTAAATTGTACACTAAATTTGTTTATATTCCTAGACGATTTCATTTCGTTGTAGACTGCTCAAATTAAACATACTTCGAAATTTAATAATTTTAAATGTTACGTAACGCAGCCCATATTGGGGAGGGAGGGAGTGGTGTATTTGTCTACATGTCGTTACATGAAAAAACGAAAAAAAAAAATGCCAAAATCCATTGTGGTGGCAAAAGATTTTCTTAAAAGAAATTTTGATACCTGAAGCCTTCTGGACGGTTTCCAACTAAGGTAGAATCAAGCTAACGCAGGCGATGACGGTGAGTACTACAAACGGTTGATTGATATACTAGTTATCGACTTGTTTGCTGGCATTTCACAATCATTGTGAAATTATTATCATGAAATCATACTATTCTTAATACGCAAAATACCAGCAAAAAGAGAGCAATTATAGGTTATGCTTGGTCAAATATAAATTTCCAATTACTTAAATTTTTTGTTTCTGAAATTGTTATGATCATTTCATTTTGTACGCCTTTGGCATTTGCCTCGAGCATTTGATAACAATAAATTAAACAGACAGTGCCAGCAAGCAGTTCGTATCAAATCATCCCCTTGCTAGTTGCTATGATAATATTGCTTTCCATCTTAATGCTAACAAGTGTTTCAGTTCCAAGTGTTTCAAATCAGTTGAGAGCTGAGACATCAGAATCACTTCAGATGAAATGACGTTTGTGAGCGCCATCATCATCACCATAGCTAGCCATCATGATGAGCAACATCATCATCGCAATGCCGATGATCTCCAAGTAAGATCTTTCGAATGCTGCTGCTGGTGCGGCAATTGTTTCGCAGCACACGCTAATCTCGGGCTAACAGAGCTGTTCGTTGGATTGTCAGTTAAAAGCAGTTCAGTCGTTAATTTAAATTCATAGCGAACGGTATGGTCTAAAACATTACGAGCTAAAAGAAAATATTAAAAGAAATAATAGAAAAACCGAAATAAAAACTTTGGAACGTTTAAAAAAAGGATACAAATATTTTAGAACTTAAGGTGAGGTGTGTACTGGTGGAAAATAAATAAAATATAAGATCAGTGTTGATCCAGTGAGTGAAGTGAAAGGAATTTCCGTTTTTTTTTGTAAGTTGGAAAGGAAGGACTTTACGGAAAATAAAAATATTCTCTAATATTTTCTGTGACTTAAAAAATTTAAACATTAAACTTCACACTTTTACTATGTATTGTGAAAAACCATAGCATGTTTTGATTATTTTGAAAAGGAAAGCCGTCAATATAATTTAAAAATGCAGTTTTTTTTTTTTGGAAAAATTCGAATTTTTTTCGAACATCTAAAAATTTTTTTTTAACGTATTTTTATTTTTTGTTTTTAAGTACAATTTAAAAGATTTTTTTTCCAAAAAAAAAAAAATTTTTGAATTTATTAAAAATTTTGTAAGTTTTTTGACGATCCATAAAAAACAAAAATTCAATATCGAAAAAAAATTTTTCTAACAAAAAAAAAACTAAACAATTTGTTAATAAAACCAAATAATTTCACAAAAAAAATCAAATATTTTCGAAAAAAAAATTCGAACATTAAAACTTAAAATCAAACCATCTAGCCGCCTTACCAACTGGCAAAAACGTGTAAAAACCCTATAATGGGGGTGGATTAATACACGAAAATTGTCTTATCGTTCGATTGCAAGGATTGCAGAAAGATACTCATTGGCCACTGCATGGTGGCGCCTCACACTGTGCCGGAAATGTCAATGGCAGAGTATGGTGCAAGGGAAACCCTGCGGTATCTCTTTTGGCTATGTATCACTATCTCGAGAACTCATTTAAAATGTCATATATGATTTTCCAACAACCCTCCCACATTATATTCACTTTTGTTAAAACGAATAGACACCGTTGCACAGTGATAGCAAATTTGGTCCGATCCCAATTAAATTTTAAACATTTGATTTTTGTACCAAAAAATTCGCTAAAATTTAAGAATTCTTCAACAATCTGGCTCACTATTACATTTTAAATTACAAAATGTGTCAACAAGGGTTATTACATGGTCCTGTGTAAACTTCTTCATTCAAGGTATTTTGTTGTGAGAAAATAATTTTATTTTACACTTGAATCTATTATGGCGTTACACAAGGTCCGGCGAAACCCTTTTATATCGATACCTTAAAGCACAACCATACCATGTCCAAAGTTGTCACTCTATTCCATTGGTTCCAGAACTCTCCCATTTTCACGTCCAATTAGTTATAATTATGCATATAACTAAGTAGTTAATTCTATTGTTGTTTTTGTATTTAATTTGGATTGATTAATATTCAAGCGGCAACATTTGTAAGCAATATGAAAAAAATGTAATTGTACAAACCGCAGGAATCACCTTTACAGTGAAGTAGATTCCATTAAAATAACTTAAATATTAAGGGGGTTCACAAAGGTCTCATATCTATATCGGTGACTGACATATCAGCGCCCAGCCCAAGCTGCTCTGAATTTTTTGTATTATGCTCTGGTGACACCCTAGGCGACATTTAAGAAGCGATTAGACGCTCCGCCCTCTGCCACGCCTACAAGGATTATAACTGTACATTCGAGATGGTTTTCTAAAACTGTCATAACTCCGACCCTGGTGGACCGATTCAAAATGGTGGATCCAATATATAGGGGGGGTTTTTGGGTTCGCTGATTTAGAATTTGATTTATGGTCGGGGAATGTACTGGAATGTACTTGAAGGTGCACGGGAGGTTTCGCTGGGAGGCAATTTCACTACTGTTAATTGGGTCGTCAGTGTGATTTCCAGGGTTCACGGTGGTTTGGGTGGTCCAGGTGACACATTCAGCGTGAAGTTTAGGGCAGTGCCGAGGGAGTACGTTCACTTCTCAAAGTACATGTCCGAGCAACGCCGGGTTATTAAGCTAGTTGGTCATAAAGTCATATTGTCGTAAAAATATACAATAGTCATAAAAATGTTGTATTTAGATTCGTCAACATAAGGTTAGGTTCGACATTTGTAATATTCATAAGAGAGTTTATTTTGTAATGGTGCGCTCACAGCCATTGTATTTTCTTCAAATATGATTATATGACAATATGACTTTATGATACCTTTTGAACTCCCCAATTATTTAAGAAGCTGTAGGTACTATAAATTTACGCCTTTATTATGATTTGCTGCAAGCCGCACCAAACTAAAGCCAACGAACTTTAAGAACTCTGCAAAATCTTTATAGTCCATATAAAAATTTAGTTACCATCTGAGAAATAAAAAGTGAAAAAAACAACTGTAATCATATCTAAAGGCTAATTTAGTGACCGCATTCAGTAAGTTGAGACTATTTAAATACTCTAATCTATGTAGGCCTCCATGCTCTTGTCTCATGTGTGTCTATGTTGAACATTTATTAAGATAAAGAAGTAAGACTTTTGACACTTCAATTGCCTTATGTGTTTGCATAGACGATTTAGGGGGACAGTCGAAATTAAGATTAAAGCGAATGTAAAGAGAGCTTTTAGTTGAGATAAAATTGTAAAGGGATAAGGACATGATAATTTTCGATTAGGAGGATTCCTATTGTGTGTCCTCCACCTTAGAAAATGAAATTGGGATCTCGATTTGATAAGTTTTAGTTTCAGCTGGTCTTTGTGAATAAAAAACGAAAGTTTACATATATCTTATCAGAAGCATATGCACATAGTTTTTTTTGGGCTTTTTGTATTTGTTAATTTTACTTCATCCATAAACAATCAGAACCTCTTCAGATTTGAGAGCAAACTGTACTTTTTGTCTACAGTCTAGACTATACAGTTTCAGTTGACTTACTTGAATTTTTCTTTGTTTCTTCTTACGAAGATCTTCTACAGCCATACACAATTTGATATGCACTTAAGTAAATAATTTCGGCTTTGCTATCTTTGCAATTAGTCAAAATGTTCCCAAAAAAAAAAAATCCAAGATAACAAAGTGAATGCATTCATTTTCGCCCAGAAAATATATAGTAAACTTTTGCTAAGCAAATATATTTAATATATGATTTTTTAACCAAAAAAGCAAGATACCTTAGGTTTTTTTTTCTCTTTGTGGAAAAATTTCAACTACAAAATGTATATCAAGTTCATTGTCCTGCATACTGAACAACTGATAATAAAATAAAAATAATAAAAAATTAAATATTTTTATTAAAAAATTCATTTTTTTATAATTATTTTGGTACATTAAAGAAAGCTAAGTGCGTCTTAAAAGATTTGCAAATATATGGTGGAAGAAAAATAAAATGAACCACCTCTGAGTGTTGGTAATAGCAGTACAAAAAATTAACATTGAAATGAATTCTTTTAATTTGCTATTCTTCCTTATTTTAACCCTTTTAACTTATAATTCAGAAAAATATTAACAATTTGGATTGCAATAAATAAATTAAATCCGCGCATACATTTTGTTTTCATTTATAAACAATCTTAATTTATTTTATTTACAATTTATGTACATTGTTGTAATTTTTATATGAAATAATTGATAAAAAAAACAAATCAAGTACTTCAATGAAATGAAATCAAAATTGATTTATGCTCGACAAGTGCATGTGACATGTGCCGTTCAACTACTTGTCATTGTCTGTCTGTGTAACTGTGTTGTCTTCGATAAGTTATTCCTCCCGCCAATTTGATGACCTATTTTCGTTATGTTTTAGCTCTGCATATCTTGTCATGACAGATGGAATCAGCAAGAAGAATATATATAAGGATGTGAAAATATGAATATGAAAGTATTTTTTTTAATTTTGTCTAGTAATATTAATGTTTTTTTTTAAATGCTTACAATTTTATATTTTGCTTAATAATTAAAAGTAAAAATTCAATAATGTAAAAATATTACAATGTGATTTTTTAAAAAATAAAAAAAGGTGAAAAAAAGATCGAAAAAGGAAAATTTTTATGGCATATTTTTCTCTTGTAAATTTGTATTTATTTTCCCTAGCATACATCTAAAAATAATGCCAGTTTTAGATGAAAACTAGAGAGTGGACTATCTTCGGCTATACCGAAGTTGAAATACCCCCACACAGTAGGAAGAAGTACCTCGATCATAAAAAAATGTGGTCTCAAGACCCTATTTTGAGCCAATTATAGGTGGTTTTGGAGCCCTGACCATGTCCAAAATCCATTTCTAAAAATTTCCAATTAAATCCAACAAAAAAAAAAATTGGTCTCAAGACCCCATTTAGACCCTTATATATGTGGCTTCGGAACCTCGGACCATGTCCAAAATCCATTTCTAAAAATTTCCAATTAAATCCAACAAAAAAAAAAATTGGTCTCAAGACCCCATTTAGACCTTATATATGTGGCTTCGGAACCTCGGACCATGTCAAAAATACGTTTCAAAACATTTCCAATCGAATACAACAATAAAAAATTTTTACCTTTTTTTTCGGTGTATGGGAGCCACGCCCAGTTTTTGTCCGATTTGGCTGATTCTCGAACTTGATCTCAGTATTCACGAGAAAAACATGTACCCAAAGTTTCAAGTCGATATCTCCAAAACTGCGACCGCTATCGTGCGGACGGACAGACGGACAGACGGACAGACGGACAGACGGACAGACGGACGGACAGACAGACGGACATCGCTAAATCGACTCAGGAGGTGATACTGATCAAGAATATATATACTTTTCCATACCGGACACGCCTCCTTATGGGCGTTACAAACGTTGTGACAAAGTTAGTATACCCTGCCACAGTGAGTGTGGGGGTATAAATATCATTTTTAATTTATATGAAAAGGGATTTTTTAATTTAAGGGAATGGAATGTGTAGGTGCCAATGGGAATTCTCGTAAGTTTTTTAAAGTCTTTGGAAATTTATGTGGGATTTTTTTATCGTCGTGAGAATTTATGCGTGGTTTTTTTTGGATTTAATGAGATGTTTAAGTTTTCGGCAAGAGATGACAGGGCTAAAGAATTAATAATTACACTGTGCGACAAATGACAACTTTTGGAATAATTCTGGGTTTTTGATAGTGATTTAATGGTGAATTCGGGTCCTTGATCACGAATCTGGGATCCGTTTTTCTACGTTACCTCTAGATTTATTTAAATCGACATCCACAACAAAAAACAAAAAATAATGCAAATCAGTTTAATTATTTAATTGGTTAAAAATTAATTTTAAAATTGTTCATACAAAAATTTATAAATAACTAGCTGTGACCGACCCGCTTTGCTGGGTCTAAAAAACTTTTATAGTTCAACTTATCCCATAACAAAGTTTTCTTCCTAAAAGCGAAAAGAAAAAATTTCACCAAAGTTCTAAAGAAATCGACAGATATGGTAACACTGATGGCAGCCTATGGGAAACAATTCGCAGATGCGCAACCGCTACCAAGTTAATTGTTGATCATACACAGAAAAAAAAACGTCGGTAAAATTAACCGAAAAAAGTTGTTAACGTACCACTTTTCAAAATGTATGAAAATTGTAAATTTTTTAACCGAGCTGGTAGGTTGGATTAACCGAAAAAAAATTGTTAAAATAAATCTTCAAAATTCGACATAAAATAGTTCAAATAATCGAAAAAGTTGTTGTTGTTGTAAGTTCTTGTACCTCAATTATTGGTTATATATGCATTTTTCACAAATTTATTGAAAAATTTACAACTTAACCTTAATCGGTTGGAGCGTTTTTAACCGTCTTTTTCGGTTAGATTTACCGACTTTTTTTTGTGTGTATGGTAATTGCTATGTGAAAAAAGTTTCTGCAAAAATTTCAGAGAAATATGTAGTTTTTCTAACTTGTGGGCGGTAAAAGTGGGCGTGTCAAAACCTATCCTAGAACACGACTCACGACCCATAGAACACATATATAAATTTTGGTGAGAATCTATGCGGTAGTTTTAGCGTCTACTGGTCCCAAACATACAGGTCTCTTTTATATAATAAAAATAAAATTTAAAAAAAATTTTTGTAGAAAAATTGGTTTTGAAAGTCACTATCATAACCCCAGGATTATTTTGGCTGTCGAACAGTGTTGAAAGTTATCATTATCAGCTAGTGGAAAATAGGGAAATGGGTATAAAACTGCATCTGCCCTGCAACGAATTGGAACAACGAGCTCCAACACTTTTCCGCTTTGCCCAATAACTTTCTACTTGTGTTAATTTCCACTTTAAAAGTAAGTTCTCGTCTATTTAATCTTAGCGGCAACTCATCGAGCCCACTGACTAATCCAAATTCAAAACGTATAAATAAATATAAATAATTTATTCTTATTTGAGGTAGGTACTCTCACCAAATCGAATCAATCAAGGTGACTTCACAGTATAGCTGATAATTCAGTGTGCCTTGTTTTGTATTTCTTTGCTTTGGTATTTTTCTCATTTCAACTTTAAATTATATAAAATTGTGCTGCTAAGAACTCATGCCTTAGGAAACGCTGCCTTTTTAAATTAAGACTCCTCCAGATAAGCTGAAATCGTTCATTGTACTTTGATTTGTCGTACAACGGTGACATATTTCAGTTCATTTACTTCATCCAATACCTAGAGCAAGGCGCCACCGACGCTTATACAAGGGTTCATAAGTTCAATTACCGCAAGTAAACATTTTGTTGAAATATGCACTTTTTTTTTTTAAATCTCATAAATACTTATTATTAAAAACAATTTTGCTATTTCAGCCACTAATTTCACTAATAAAAATTACTTTTAATGGCCTCAAACATACATTTTTCCATTATTTTCACAAAACCCCTTATCAGTTTAGCAATTTCAATAAAATTAATAAAGCGCGAATGTCGAAGGGAACAAAAACAACAAAAATTAGTATAATAAATAAATCATTTGTGTGAAGCGCCGACACCAACGCATTGGTATTGTGGCGTTGCAGTCCCGATGCCATTCAAATGTTGATAAGCGTCCTTAGCTGACGCAGCAGCTTGAATTTGTTATGCTTCTTCTTTTACTTATGTTCGTATGCTTGTCGCTTAATGTGCTCAACGGGCTACGGGTGTCAACACGTGAAAATTATTGAATTGATTTTGTTGTTCCCTCACCGCCCCCGTGTTAAATGATTTTAATTGCTTGTGCTTGCTTTATTGCTGTGGAACTAAACACAATGTTAGCGGTTTTTTTTTTACTACTCGCTATGATCATCGTTTTGCTGCGTTGTCAAATGCTGCGCTATTTGATTGAAAGATGCCGATACTTGATATACGTTCTCACCGATTTTATTTATGTTTCAGCATTCTCACTTCTTCTTAGTACCTAACTAGTTAATATGCATATTTAGTTTTGCTTTTATCGATTGTTGTTTTCCATTTCCGTGACGACCAATTAGTAATTTTTTGCATTCTCTACAGCCCCGGGGGGTATTTTCGGTCGCCTGCTTGCAACAAGACAAAGAAAGTAAATATATATTTTTTTAGTTTTGAAAATATTTTTTTTAATAAGTCCCACACCTTTGTTTTTAATTTGAGTAACTGTACCTTGAATGTATAAATAACATATTTGAATCAATCGTTCTATCAGTTTGCTTCACTCTATGGAAATCGCTTAGTACATAGACTGTATTAAATTGGGAATTCTCTTCAAATGCATTTTACTTCCTAAAGTCAATCATTCAAAAAATAAATTGTATAATGTTTGTTACACAACACCTTTACCCCTTCAACTACTTACTATCAATTCGCATTCAATTTCCGATTAAAAGGTGACACCTTAGTGGCTGCCTCCCTGTTAATTCTCTTCAATGAAGATTAAGATCAATCACACGTCTGTACGTCAATTGGATCCAGTGATGCCAGTTTGCTGATTTAGCAAGGAACTTATTTAAGATTTTTTTAAAAATTGGTTAAAGTTTATTTTGTTTTAATATGTTTTGTAATCAGTGATCACTTGCGTATTATTGTTAGTGGATCTTGTTGATGAGATCAAAGTTAAGGGTCCATGATCGTTGCAATGCGCTATTTAACAATCGGTAGTGGGAAGACGATTACCCTACATTGGTTATGGTACTCAGAAACGGAGTGTCACTGGATCGGTGCAGTGCGGCAATGGTACCTTCGCTTAGGAAACATCGTATTGTTGTTTTTTTTTAAATTATTTTGAAATCATCGCTCATAAATGTATTTGGTTTCTTTTTTGGTGCAACGTCAGCGAAACTTTCACCATGCTAAATGTTCTATTTTCTCAGTATCATTATTGCTATCGATGGAAATGTCTCTGTAGTCTAGTGAAAGCATAATTACTGGGTTTACCACTTCGAAGGTGTGGACACAAAAAGAAAATCGGTTACTCTAACCGAAAAAGACGGCTAAAAACGCTCCAACCCTCCAATGTTGGTACATTTAACCGATGAGAGATGGTAAATTTACTGCACCATTTTTTTCTCGGCTAAGCTGTAAATTTTTCAGTAAATTTGTGAAAAATTCATATTTAATCCAAAATTGTGGTAAAAGAACTTACAAAAACAACAACTTTTTCGATTATTTTAACTATTTTATGTTAAATTTTGAAGATTTATTTTAACCATTTTTTTCGGTTAATCCGAAAAGTAATTGTTGGTGGTCAGGCGAAATCGAAAAGGAAGAAATTACCTGTGCTGACTCTATTAAAAAACCACCCCGTGACTTTGCAAGTAAATATATTGAAATAAATGTTGACCCCTTGAACCGTAGACTGCTGTGTTCTCTTTCAAAATAAAAATGTTTGGGTCCAGTAAACGCTAAAATTACCGCACAGATTCGCGCCAAAATGTATATATGTGTTCTATGGGTCGTGAGTCGTGTTCTAGGATAGGTTTTGACACGCCCACTTTTACCGCCCACAAGCTAGAAAAACTGCAGAAACCTTTTTCTCATAGCAAATACCATATGATCAACAATTAACTTGGTTGCGCATCTGCAAATTGTTTCCCATTGGTGGCGCTGCCAACAGTGTTACCATATCTGTGAATTTCTCTAGAACTTTGGTGAAATTTTTTCTTTTCGGTTTGTTATTTGGGATTTGGAATAAGTTCAACAATGCAACTATAAAAGTGTTTTAGGCCCAGCAAAGCAGCTCTCAAAAACTTGAAAGTCTACTTTCTAGTCTATCTTTAACTAATACTTCTATATATTTGAAATTGCCACTCCCCCTTTTGAAGAAAATCTTAAATCAGACTCAAGAATCTCAAGCCATGGTGTCACAGAATATATATGTCCAATTGCAACTTCCTTCTAAAGTCAGATGAACTTCTCCTCCCATAAAAAATCTTTTTTTTGTTGAAAAAAATTTGTTTTTCCTTACCTCTTGAAACATTAATACATTATACCATGTATTATTTGTATGGAAGGTACCCCCATGTCCATAAAGAATTTCTGATATCAGATTCGTAATCAGCAACCCCAAAAACGGGTGATTAACTTTTTTTTTTTTTATTTCTTGGATGGCAGTGCATTGTTAAGACGAAAGCGGTTTCATTCAAACTGGTTCGCTCGATTGACATTCTAGTTACGTGCTTAAACTGAAGTCAAATCAAATCTTTTTTTAATTTATCCAAATGGAAAAACTTTTAAAATTAGAAATGAAATATTCTGACTTGAGGCACTTGCATCATCACCGAAGCACAGTTTTAATATATTCCTTGGAAACCCTACGGAAATGAATATGATGAGATCGTGGGAATAATTTCAACTGAGCGGCAATGTACTAATTGCTGACCAGAGAGTAAATTAAAGAATATAATAGTTGATGTGACGCGAGCCAAATCATGTAGTGCCACTTCATCACCAGCTGCACCGCAAGCGCAACGACAAGCCCTATCTGTGAAACTTCAAATTATCCCAGCACGCTTATGAGACTCACTAGTTTGGAAACTACGTTCAGATGGAAAATCAAAACAAAGCGTTTCACTCATCGACGCATGAAGGAAGGCGTGTGAAAAATGCCAATAATCTAGATTTTCCCTTGCCTCGGCAATAAATGAAATAGATATCGACTTATCAACAAACTATGATGATTGGTAAGAAACGAGAAATCCCCCAGTGGAAATACTAAGTGTGACTATAGCAAATAATATATTCGCTGGGCATGTATTACAACAACCATCGATTGAACTGCAGTTAATTGTATTTGAAGTACAATTTACTTGCACTAGACTAATCGGCTAATTGCTATGGCCGGCAGTCGCTTGAGGATAAAACGGTATTCTGAGAATTGTTCAATTTGTTTTGATTACTATTTAAATTAGCTACTATTTTTAATATAGCAACTTTGTTTGCTTGTTTACATTATTGAGTTAGTAGGCGAAATGTCTAATGTGCAAAATAACATAATTTCGAATAATTAACGAATAAAATATGGAAATTATTTGTTTTGGTTTTTTGTTGCTGCCATATGAGTGTATACCAATTAATATGTGAATATCAATGCAGTCATTTCGACAGAGATGACATGACAAATTTTTGTGTAAATAACTAAACTGCGTTTTTGGCCAAAAAGGAATTTAGTTTACATATTTTACCTATAAAATTTCGAATTTTTGTTGTCGATCGTTTATGGCGCGTGTTCTTTTTTTGCAATATATATAATTAAATAAGTGTACGCAAATGCCTATATCCTACAACACAATAGAATAACTTAAATTTAATGTTCCTTTTAATTGTATTCAAGTAGTTACTCTACTTAACATAAACTACTAATTAGTTAACTAGTTAAAGCAATTATAAATATATATTAAAAAAAAATCATGTACGCATTTGAAAAACCCTAAATGAGGAATTTTCCCAATCGCATACAAGTAGCTCATTATTATTGTATTTATTAATTTTAATTAGAAATAGTTAGTACCCCTTAAAAAAATATTTGCTCAGAATCAAAAATCAAAAAATTTTGTTGGATGTCAACATTTTGTTTTAAGCCTTCATTTAACTTTGTATATGTATACGGGTAATCCAATTGACTTTTTCCATATTGTACGTTCACCCCCTTCAATAATGAAAACAAATCTTTGCGAGACCTAATCATTAAATAAACTTGTTATATAATTAGTTACATAACTACCCAGTGGTCAAAAGAAGGTGTCTGCAGACATGCCAGTATGCCTCTTTAGGAGCTCGGATGCCTGCCCTCCTCGCTTCCAACCTTTACTTCTTTTTTATATGAAACGAGACAAATAAACAGGCCTACGTCTGTCGCTTCCATGCGTATGCCTGCTGGCAGACAATATTGCATAGAAAATCCATTGACACCACCCTATCTCCCTTCTAGCGCAGGCATACCGGCATGCCTCCACTAGAAGCGAGGATGGAATGTGCAATTTCTTCCCATAGCAGGCGTGCTGGCATGTCTCTAGCTGAGAGGCCTTGCGAAATTTACTACTGGGTAGTTAGTAACTTGTTAGTTGTAACCGGTGTCCGGACATCTGGACATCCAGACAAGAAATGGGATTTTATATATTGTGATAATAATAATAAGTAGATTTAAAAATAATACATTTTTCATAAACTACCCTTGGGTATTTTTAAAAAATATTTTAAAATTAAAAAAAACCTTTTTATGAAAAATTTAATTTGCAAAAAAACGATTTGCTCTTTTTGTTTAGCATTTTATATATTTTTTTTTCATAAGTATTAGTAATGTTAGTAAGTTATGAAAACCCCCCACCGCCCGAAATATTTTCCTGGGTATGTCCCTGCCTGTTTTTATCTGAATAACAAAAGCCATACATAATTTGTCCATAGGATTGGCCCTTCTTCAAATTTTTTTTTATTTTAGAAAATTTATTTGTTAAGCCGAATAAAATAATTTTCCTTTAATTTAATTACAGCTATTTGAATTTTTCAATGTATTTTGCGTCTTTATCTGGTGGAATTCATATTTAATCGATTACTAAAGCTGCCCGCTTATATCATTCTGTAATCGTCAATTTATCGTAGCCAGCGTTGCCAGAGACTTTTAAGAAGCAATCACTCTGTAATTTTCACACATGTTTTCTTTTAACAAAAAAAATCATAAAAATATTAGACTAAGAATATTTGTTTAGGAAACTTGGTAGATCTTTCTTCGGATCCAATGTGAAAAGCTTCTAGCACAACGGAATGGGAATTTTTCTTCCACAAAACTGCATTGGAAAGGAATATTACAAGCTTTCCCGGAGGACTTCTGTATTTGCTATAGAATTTTATCATTTTCTAGAAAGTTTCTTGCACATAAGATTTATATAGGTCTCGCAGAGACTTAATTCATACACAACGTTCAGTTCCAAAATTAAAAATTTCAAAGTGCTTAAGGAAACCTACATATGCACGAATTTCCAGTTGTATTCTACTTCTGGACTTAATCCATTATCGTCATAGAGTTAAAAAAAATCATCATTCTGGCAACACTGAACGTACTTAACATGTGCCTGTAATTGTTTTTTTAATCCACATGGCAATAATACCGATCACAAAATTCCAAATATAAATATGACAATTTTTAATCTCAAAAGATGGTACTAGTTTTCACCTAGTTTGTGGGGAAACAACTCGTATTGTGAAACGTTCAGAACCGGAATAGGAAATTATAATGGTTCTTTTTTTGCGCATCACAGAAGCTGTTGCGTAAACGAACGAAATAATTTATGCAAAATTAATGAAAAAACATCAGCATCAAATATCGACAATGAATAGACTAACGTTTAAACAATTGAAAGTTTCTAGACTTGCAGACGGTTTGAAGGGTTCTGTGAGACTTTCGTGTAATTTTTTGTTGGTACTTTGATATGAGTTTTCGCAATACACTTGCTGGAAATTTACTCAAATTGTAAACACCCTGCAGCGTGGAAAACTAGTACAAAACTGGTGAATTCACTAGTTCTTCAGAAGACAGTTACTAATTTTTCGCCTAACTCCAAGGCATGGTACCAGTACAAAATTAGAAATAGTGAGCGGATGACAATTACCTACCAGCACGCTGCAGGGCAGATAGAGAGTTTCAAAGCATGATTATATTTAGTTAATTTGCATTTTTTTTAATTTAAGAAAAGGTTTTCGATAAGTGCACTAGCCTAGAGGAAAGTTGATTATATCAGACACAAACCAACTTTCTTCCCAAATTTGAAGTTTTTAAGCATCACTTATTGATACAGTAAAGTGATTATGTACCCTTCTCTGGTGGGTGAATAAACCCTTATTATTAATCCTTACAATATGACCGATCTTCTGCAAATATTTCGCCAGACAAACTATATGACATTCGCCAATATGCATTCGTGAACCTTTGTTACTTGACAGATATCAAATCTAATGAATTATATTATCTACATTGTTGCAAAATACACAAGACCAACAATAACAAAAGTGCATAATAAACTAACTACCTAACAAAGAAGAAAGCAATAAAAGAAAATTAAATAATGGCAGACTTTGTGGAAAAATATTTACACTCACTCTTTAAATTAGGCCTGAATTCTTTTGTCTCACAGTAAAGGAACAATTTGAAACAAACTTTTGAATGAATTTCTATAATTGCAGATATCACTCGCGTTCTAGCGGTTGAAGCCATCAAACGGATTTTCACAGAATATTTTTGTGAAGCATCTGAGCTGACAAAATGAATTCCGAATATGATAAATTAACACAGAAGCAAATAAATATTTTACTAGCCGAAAATGGTGGACTCCAGAAGAGTACGACGTATGCAAAGGATACGGATGTGGTGAGCTCGAAAAATAACATAAAAAAATGTTTATTAAACATTTAAAAAAATTTAAACTTTACTTATTTTCTTCACAGGAGTCCATTACCTGCACTACTTCCAGCACTTCGGATAGTTCGGGACGCGAAAAATGGGGCAAAGAAATTGAGTTTCTTTTCTCCTGCATAGCCTTGTCGGTGGGCCTGGGTAATGTGTGGCGTTTTCCTTTTATTGCTCTGGAGCATGGCGGTGGTGCCTTCGTTATACCGTACATAATAGTTTTACTGCTCATTGGACGGCCCGTGTACTATATGGAAGTGATTATAGGACAATTTTCAAGTCGTGGCTGCATAAAGGCTTTTGATATGGTGCCTTTGATGAAGGGTGAGGGAAAGCAAGAGAAGTGAACTAAAACAAATTTTTTCATTTAAAATAAATTTATTCTCTCTCTGTTCAGGCATTGCCTATGGCCAGGTGTATGCCACGGCATTGGCCACCACTTATTATGCTTGCATTATGGCTTTGACCATAAAATATTTGATATCATCATTTGCTGAGATATTGCCTTGGACATATTGCCGCCCCGAATGGGGTGCTTCGTGCATAGCCACATCGGAGTTGAATCTGGGCAATGAGACGATGGGCAAGCGTATCTCTTCGGCTGAATTATTTTTCACGTGAGTGCATTTGGTTTATTTTCATTTCATTACATAATTTAATATCTGTTTTTATAGCAAAACTGTACTGCGTGAAAAGGATACAATTGATGATGGCATTGGTACGCCCAACTGGGATTTGGTATTGTGTCTGTTGGCTGCCTGGATTATTATTGGCACTATTTTAATAAAAGGTTCGTAGGCAAAAAAAAAGCTTGTAAATTTGATGAAATAAAAATTATTTTACTGCAAACTTCCTGACAGGCATTCGCAGTTCGGGCAAGGCTTCATATTTTCTGGCCATTTTTCCCTATATTGTGATGTCCATTCTGCTGTTTCGCGCCCTGACTTTGCCTGGTTCCATGGATGGCATTGTGTATTTTCTCAAACCGCAATGGGATCAGTTGTTGAATCCAAGTGTGAGTTTTTGTTTTTACCAATTTTGGTTTTTGTTTGCTCGCTTTTATGGCCTTGCTTGCATATAATGGAGTATATTTTCATATTTTTCTTTGTTTTTTTATTTCTGCGCGTTTTGTGTCCATTAGGTTTGGTATGCCGCCATCACACAAATGTTCTTCTCGTTGGCCATTTGCTTCGGTACATTGGTTATGTATGCTTCGTTTAATAACTTCCGCAAGAATGTTTACCGGTAAGTGAAAGTGAAAGTGACTTGTAAATAACGCGGAAGTAATGGTGCTTGACCTGAATTACTTAACAAACAATTGCTGCTATACGTAGGGCAATTTAATTGAGTGTCTGTGTGTACATACAAAAGTATAATTAAAGGAAACTTTTTGTGTTTGAAAAAAGTCTGCAATTCTTAGAAGTTGTACTTATAATTTGCAAAATGTTGTCAGTTGAATAGAAAAAATATCCCAAAATTTGTGTGAGATTCCTTAATTAAACGCAGATTCTCTTGTAGAATATTTGATGAACCCCCATGGAGTTCAGCGCATTTCTCCACACAACACAATAATGTTAAGCTTAAAGAGAAAATAGTAGATTAGTGGAAGGATATCCCATCAACAGGCAGGCAATATCACTTTTGACAGCTACTTCTCAAAGACGGATACAACAACTATTCTCGATCAACAGAAATGAACCACCCTGGGATCCTAACAGAAGCGGAGTAGTACGAGAATGTCGGATATTCCTACTCTTCAAGAACTTATCTTGAGCTCTTGGACCATGTCTAGCGTGGTGCAATTAAGCTTATTGGTGACAGTAGTGCATCCAGCACTATTGACTCCTTGGAGCAGCGTTTTTGCCTGCATGTGCGACGCTATTCTACCATTCATTTCATTGGTAGATGTTCCTCTGAGATAAAAAGGGCTAATTCCATCAGTCTGAGTTTTCGCAAGAACTACTCGTTTGTCCACAGAGGCCCAACCGTTCATTATTGCGACACCTTTCATTACCGTGACAGTTCATTCTTCAGTCGCTCAATCCGAATGTGGAACCATCTCCCCGTGAGTGATTTTCCCACCGTTTGCAGCATTGCCAAATTCACATCAAACATTATTATTCACTTTGTGAACAAAATAAGGATTCCTAATAGGACACTGTAGGGTAAAAAAAAACACATATTAACCAAGGGTATTGTACATTATTATATGCGTAGACTATGTAACGAACAGGAAGAAACAGCATAACACACACAATGCTACTGTCACGGTTTCATAAGGACCCGCTTTCGTTACCTAGGGGGGCTTGCAACGATCAGTATGGCATCGCTGATATCTCGTTCAATTATGTCTCAGCTTTTCCAATGAAAACAAGCCTAGGGATGAATTATAAAAATATAGAAGAAGTCTGTCACAATAGGGCCACTGTAGCTGCAGTGACAAGGAGACTTGATAACAATTTTTTAACCATAACTGCCGCGCCTAAATTATGAGCTTCTACGGCCCTTAGTCAAATTACAAAAATGTGATCGAGAACCTGTATGGGGTAAAGTAAATTTTGGACCAATTTCAGTCACAAGTGGAGTAGTAGACCTGGGTACATAATATATCCAAATTTGTTGCCATATTTTAATTATAAATTAAGTATTTTTCTTCTCTTTCCATTTAATCTATAGAGATGTAATCATAATCACCACTGTGGACTCATTCACCTCAATTCTGGCGGGCTGTATTATCTTCGGCATATTGGGCAACCTGGCGTACGAGACCAATTCGACAGACATCGCAAATGTGGTCAAGGGTGGCGCAGGTCTGGCCTTCATATCGTACCCCGAGGCCATAGCCAAATTCAAGCACTTACCACAGGCCTTTGCAGTGCTGTTCTTCCTCATGTTACTTGTGCTGGGCATAGGCAGTAACATAGGCATGGCTTCGTGTGTCATTACAGTGGTCAAAGATCGTTTTACGCATTTGCCACACTGGCTGTTGGCTACTGGCATTTCGGTGTTGGGTTTCCTGTGCGGTCTGGTGTATATGACACCGGGCGGACAATTTATTTTGAATTTAGTGGATTTCTTTGGTTGTTCGTTTATAGCTCTGTTTCTGGCCATAGCTGAGCTGGTGGCAGTGGGTTGGATTTATGGTGAGTGGAATTTGGAAATTTTTATATGATTTTGTGTGGGTTATTATCAAAATTCTTCTTCTTCTTTTTCACTTAGGTGTCAAACGGTTCTGCAGCGATATTGAATTTATGTTTAATATCAAAACGGGCTTCTACTGGCGTATATGCTGGGCCATCATAACACCGGGTCTGATGTTTCTGGTGTTAATTTACACTTTGGTCACCTATAAGCCCTTGGACTATAAGGGCATTGAATATCCCGCTTTGGCTTATAATATTGCTCTACTCATATGGGCAATTGGTGTGGGTCAATTGCCCTTCTGGGCTATTTATACTATCTACAAGCAGCCCGGTCACACACTTAGTGAGGTGGGTACAAATCGATTTTTCGATATTGAGGAAATAATTATTTCCCCTATATTTGTGTAGAAAATCCATAAGGCCATGCAGCCCACCACATCCTGGGGTCCTTTGGAGCCCAAAGTCTACGATGAGTATGTGATGCACATGAAGAACTTCGAGCGGAGTAGGGGCAGTTGTATGGCCCGTATTTGTGACAATATTTTCGGTTGATTTCAACTAACAAGGAACCACGAAAGTTTCAACTGCCTTCACTTAAAGTACAGTTAATGTGTTTTGCTTTATTTTTCAAGCGGTAGTTCGCATTATTACTAGTTTAATACTAATTTTAAATCAATGTTTTGCCTTACTTTAATATTATTTTTTTACATACTCAATTGTACTTACTTTGTAGTTTATTATTAATTGATTATTCTTTAAATAAAACCAATTGCATGTGTTTTCGTTATTGAATTATTAATTTTGTTTTATTTCCGTACTTATGCTTTGGCTTAGGCTCTAAGGAAAAAAAAAGCGGCGTAATCTAAATCTTAGAAATTAATAAAGGTTTCTGTTATTTTATTTTATTTTATTTTGTATTTCATTGTTGTTAATCAAAAGTGTACTTAGTACATTTTTCTAAATGAGAAAGTAATTCAAAAATAAGCTTATTTGTTGCTCTAAATTGTCTTTATATCAAATATGGTATAAATTGTCTGCTTTGTGGAGTGGAGTTTATACTATTATTTTTAATTTATTTATTTTTAGTTTTTATTTTTTTTTTTTTTTGTAACTTTGACTTTTGTTAAATTTAATTAAAATACTTGAACTTAAAATGTAATAGCGCCTTTTTGTAATTGTTTGTTGTTGTGTTTTGTATCACAGCACTTAATATTTTATTTTTTTTTTTATTGTGCAGTTTTATTGAAAATATTTTTTTTTTATTTTTCTTGATTAATTAAAATTTTTTTTTAATTAAAAATTTGTTTAAAGCTTGCATTTTTTGATAAAGCCAAGCCATATTTGATTTGTATTTTGAACACTTGAAAAAAGTAAGTATTTAAAAAAAATGTATACTTACTTATAGAAAACAATTGTATTTTGGGATTTTTTAAAAATTAAATTATTTTTTTCAATAATTTTTTTATTAATAATTTTAATATTTAAATATTTGTATTTTTTTATATTAAAAAATAGAAACTAAAACTATTTATTATACTTTTGCATTGGTTTTAAAGGAAATCGGGTACCACAAATGAAAGTCATTTGGGGGAAACAGGAATTAAACGTTTGCTGCAAACAAAAGAAAAAAAACTGCGTGTATTTTTTGAAAGAATCTAGTATTTTTTCGAATCTTGGTTTAGAAACAAGTCAGTGAAATGACATTCACATTTCATGAAATATTTTCTAAGTGTACTTATATTTCTGAACTTCTTTGAGTATAAATTTTTCTAAAATCTGATCATAGAAACATTTTTAAATTTATTTTCAATTCAATTGTTTTTGTTTTAACCTAGCAACCTGGTACCTACATAATTGTTGAACATTTTTTCTGTATGCCATTTTAAAGTGTCCATTGTATAACGAAAATTATCAGAGAGAGAGTGAAGTGGAACTAGGTGGTGGCCATGAGGTAAGAAAATGTTGCACCAAACTGCAAGTCAAAACATAAAATATGGACATTGACATGATTTACCATTTCTATGTAATTTCAAAGCGTGAAAAAATATAATTTAAAAAAGGAAAATTATTCAAAAATGGTCCACATTTTTAATTCAACATTACTTTAGTTTGTTTTTTTCTTTTGTATTACGATAATCAATTTTAAATATTTTAACAAAATGTTCTAGTAACTACTTACTTCGTTTTTGCGCTTTTTCTTTTCTTTGAAATTTAAATTTAATTAATAATAATTTTATTTATCCAATCAAAGCATTTCTGATAAATTAAAATAAAATTTTTTTTTAAGCTTTTTTTATTTTAAAAATGGAACAAAAAATATTTCCTAACAAATAAACCCAATCTAATAATTAATTTTATTATATCTAATTGATAAATTTCTATAGAACCTTTCACACCGATTGATATAAGTCAAATATGGTGCCGTGATGAAGGTCCTTACTATAATTGATTTAGGTAAGCAGATTAATTATTTTTTTTTTAAATAATTTTTTTTATTTTTCTTAATGGTGACTTTTGTATTTGCTATTTCTATATTTAAGTATTGCGTGTTGAAAAGAGTTTTGTAAGTATTCACAGTTTTTTTTACAATTGCTTTAAGTATTTTTTTGTTGTTTCTTTTTTTTGCAGTGATGTTGCATGCAGTTATTTGGTTTTTTGTTGCATTAAAAAGGCCTCTTATCCGTTCTTCTTTTTTGTTATACTTAAGTACATATTTCTTTGGTATTCCATTAGTTTTCAATACATTGTGCATAAATTAAATAGTAAATAAAATTAAGCATAAATCAATAAATGGTTCAATTATAAAATTTTAATTGACTAAATTGAATTGCAGTGGAACTTGGTTAAGGGGAATTACGAGGGAATTTTATAAATTCCGAAAAAATTAGTATCAGAAATCTTTTGTCAGGAGAGTGGATTTGAAGAAAGGGTAGAGGATATCAGTAGAGTAGTAGAAATTTCACGAGAGTAGAATAAGCTTTTCATCGTATGAAATCTTGAGTAGTAGATTTCTTACAATAGTTGTAGAAAACACTTTAAAATGTACCACCGGAGTAAAGGAGTAAAATTAACGCAAGAATAGTAGTTCTACTCCGATTATGAAATGTTTTTTTTTTAAATTTTCACCATATATAAAATCCCCTTGGTTGTCTGTTCGGATGTCCGGAAGTCTATCCTCACCTTCCTGAGGACACCAGTGGACCTAGAGAACTGAAATTTCACACATATGTACTATGCACCCAATGCTTGAGACTCTCGAGACGGAATTTTTGATTTTCCAAAAGGGGGCGTGGCAGTTTTGAAAAATGGACATATCAGATATAGTAGCTCTCCTGAATCATCGGTGGACCTACGAAGCTGCAATTGCGCATAAATATTGTGTGAGACCTTGGCTAGAGATTCCAGAGCGAGATTTGGTATTTTTCCAAAAGGGGGCGTGGCAATTCGATAAGAGGGCGTGTGAATTGTGGAAAGTTAGCTCTGCTGAAGCAGCCAGTGGACGTTGAGAGCTGCATTGCACATATATATTCTGAGAGATTATTTTAAGCGAGATTTGGGATTTTTCGAAATGTGGACGTGTTGATTGTGGCTCCCCTGAAGCAGCCAGTGGACTTTGAGTGGTGAAATTGCACACTAATGTATTGAGTGTAATACGCGTGAAGTCGCAGACATTTCACTAGTTTTATTGATAAAAAGAAAGTTAAATTATAGAAAAAAATTCATTTTAATTAAAAATTATTTGCAGCACTTCTTTGGGTTTCACCTAACCAAGTTTGTAAGTAAAAATTTAATATTTCATAAATAGCACAAATCAAAAGATGATCAATTGAATGGAAATTTAATTGGAAAGAACTAGGTAAGTAGGTCAATTTAAGCATTACTCTTGTCTTATGAAGCTGAATTCACTTTCTTAATTATGTCTAACAATTGACCAAAGTCTGTCCGAAATTTCGTACATAAACCAATTCGTAATTACTTTCCGTCTAAACTGTGACGATGTAGTTTCTAACAGAATAATTAAAAGATCATCTTCATCTTTAGTTAACTGGAAATCTTATACTTTACATTCTTACGCTTGACTGATGGGCTTCTTTCAATGCATTTCCATATTCATTACATATACATTTGAATCCTTAATATTCTTTAACATAATGATACACTTGATACCTCCAAACAGAGCTCGACCGAACAGTGTACTGCTTTTAGCCTACAATCGAATCGTTTGGTCTCTATACACTCAATATTACTTAAAACCTAAATTAGAATTCGAATAAGAAGTTAATAAGTTGCATAAAATATTGAACTTTATTTCTTTGACATTTAACTAGAATTTGACAGTCGAAAACAAAGCTTATGGTAATGAGTTTTTACGTCAAATTAGAAGAATTTTATGCAACGGGCAGTTTGGTTTTTGTTTTTTTTTTGTTGTTTTTGTTGTTGTTTAATTTTTATTTAATTTTTATTTAATTTTTGTTTGATTTTTGGTTTGTATATGATGCGTTTAAAGCAAAAGTGGTTCAAACCACAATGTGGCGAATACTCGTTTAGCGAACCACAAAGGGGTTTGGACCACTTTTGCTAGAAGGCCTTATTTAATTTTAAATATTTTTGTTATATATTAAAAAGTGCGTTTTCCTACTTAGTTTATAATTGGTTACATTAATTAGTGTCAAAAGAATCTTAGTTAAACCTACACTGTAGTGGAGACCGAGATTTCCGCCAGGGTTTTGAAAGCACTACTTAGTTTTTTGTATTAAAAATTGTATTTGTTATTGTAATTAGTTGCTTCTTTTTAAATATATTTTTCTCTTATTTATTTACTTGTTTTTTTTCTAATTCCTAAAGTGTGGTCCTATATTTTGTTTAATTTAATTTTAATTTTAATTATTTTTTACTTTACTTTGACATTGAAATTGGAAACATAACCTAAAAATAGAAATTCTATATTTATATAAACGATATGAGTTTACCTTGAGGCTATTGTCTACACGATATTATTTAAATCTTTTTGGACTAATTAGTTTGAGTTGTAATCGTTTATCGATATTGGTTGAAGAGTAAAAATCACTTGTGTATAGTTTTTTTTTGTGCCAAGACAAAGAAGAAGATTTAAGTTTGGTTTTCGGTTTTGTTTCTTCAATAGAGCTATGTACCTTACGTACGTTTCCTTTTGATATTTTCCATTATTAAGTGCTGAAATATTCGTAAATTTCATTATTAATTTCTTTTCCAAGATTCTAGAGTAAAATTTTGACTTTTTATGCGTTTTTAGACATTTGTTGCTTTTAATTCTAATTTTGCTTTTAGTGTTGTTCTCGTATGTTCCTTTTGCTTCTCTTAAAATGCCTGAATGGGCCTATACAGACCCGTATAGCCGCACAGACGCGCTCTCAGTGCTGGTATCAAGACCGCAGCCGATGAGATATCCTTGAGCAATTCGGCACATTCGCAAACTAAAAGGTACATTTTATCGCCCTTCTGTGAGGTGCTCTTGTGCAAGGCAATGCGACGCAGGCCGGCAGTGCGGGGCAAATATCTGCAAAAATATATATTAAACAAACAAAAAAAAAACCAAGAAAGCGAAAACCATTCGAAAGTGAAACCATAAAAAGTGAAAATTACACAATTGCCATATGAATTTTTCAAAAAGCTACTCGAATTCTGTCCTTCCACTTCCTCTGCTTCTTTGGCTTTTGATTCCAACTCACCTGTAAAGCATTCTTGCGCCCGTCCAGTACAACCAATTCTTTTCGAAACGTTCGCCATCGTCGCCTTCGAAGACCTTTAAGAGGAATTTAGTGCAAATAAAATGAAAACCGTACGAAACAGAAGTACACAAAAAAGAAATTCTTTGAATTAAATTTGAATTTTTCATGAGAATTTTCGAAATCCTCGACTACTTTTCACTCTGCATCATCCTCTCATTCGATTGTCCTACTTGCCTTGAACACACTGATGATGTAACCCGTGGCCGGTGTTTGGGTCTTCTTGAAGCTGCCACTCTCATTCGATGGCAATACCAATGGCGGTCGGCAAATGGCCGCCACTTCGCTATACAAATCCAATGTGTGGGCGGCAGTGTATCTGCAAATATTCAAATATACATAAGGCCAACAAACACACACACACACACAAAAAATTGTTATTCCCAACGAATCAAGATTTATGGTCATTGTCTTCATTTCTAATTAAAGTGGCTCACGACGATGTCATCTTGTCTTATGATTGGATTTCCCACGATTAATTTCATTAATTTCAACAACATCGAAGTTGTCAATTTGGTATTTACTTTATTTTTTTTGCAATGAATCTCTGTTTGTATTGTCAAGTGACTGGACATTTGTGTTTGCTTCCGTTTATGTACGAGTGGCTGAATTGTCATGTTTCAATTTCGGTCCATTGAATGCGAGAGTAGTTCATAGTTCGCTGTGGTCGATCGTATTTCATTATTGGAGTGATGTGGTCGTGGCTTAATTATGTCCTTGTGTTTAATTTTTACATTGGAAGGGGAGGGGGAAGGGGCAGGGGGGATTTCAGGAGAATCTAAATATGTACATTGGAAATGGCCCAGCATTAAAAGAACATGACGGTAGGGTAAAAATACTATGACTGCTTAAAAAAAAATCTCGATATGCCCAGTCTTGCTGGACTAGGACCTGTTCAGTATTGATCAAAATAATTTCCGATCTTTGAAGCTTTGAAATTCTACAACAGCTATGGCTCGTATCGTTTGGCCCGTGGACATTGAGCTGAGGATGTCAAGAGCTTTCATGCTTTCACAACGATAAAAACACAAGTTCACAGCGATAGATTCAGTCTCTATCGAGATTTCAAGCTGACATGTTCTCATAACTTAGTTTTATGCAATCAACCAACTAACCTTAGTGCTTTTGGCTCGAATTTCGAAAGCGATGAAACTCGAATGCCCGAGTAAAAATTCGAGGGATCCGTTTGTGTGGTATTTATTAAATAGTAAGAAATGAAGGGGAATTCCGCTGAAAAAGTTAACAGACAATTTTGATTCATTAGCTTGGAAGTAAATCATGTAATCAAATTATTCGTCCCTTACCGCTCTTTTCCATATTGGCCAGCAACATGCCGCCCACTGCCGTATTAGCCTGTTGCACTTCATTCAATAGTTCGGCTGCCACAGAACGTTGCTTCAGCAGAGGATGTGATAGAGGAGATTCCATTACGGGATCTATGGGCTCCAGCGGACTCATTAAATGCACCAATATACAATGTTTCGGATCGGAAATTTCCAACACGCTTAGAGGACTAGAGGCTTTGGTATTGCCATCGGCAGCAGGTAGCTGGTATAGAAAAATTTGTATAATAAAATAAAATTGTATTTACAAAATGTGGCAAACTTAAAGCTCACCGGTATTCCAGCGGGCAGGAATCGATCCACACTATGCACTGGTATGATAAAACAATCTCGATCCAATGTGGCCAATGAAATGGGCTCGGAACGTCCTGCCCCTGTGGCCGGCAAGGCACTGTTTGCCCCACCAGCGCCAAAGCTCACTGGAAAATATTTCATCAGAATTGAAGGTTAGTGAATGGTGAAAATCAATTTCAAAGTAAGAATGGTTCAATTTAAAATTTAAAAAGTGAGACACAAAAGCTTTTTACTACACTTGTTCCTTTTGTGGTTTGGTTTTGGGTGGTAGTACTTAGTCTGGTAATGAGCTTTTTTTCTACTCTTTTTTTACACTTAATAAGCAAAATAAAATTAAAAGCCTTTAAAAAAATAAAAAAATTTTAATTCAAATAAGCAGGCAAAATACTGAAAGCTTTTGGCATTACTTCAAACAAAGCTTGTTAAGCTTTAAAGCTTTTTTTTCGACAATTGACTCCATTTTGAAATGTTTATGAATTTTTTGACTGAATGATTTGAAAAAGCTTTTAGAAAGCTTTTGTGAATGATTTTAAGAAGCTTTTTTTAATTACCTAATTAGCTTTTAAGAACTCTTTTTAATGATTTGAAAATACTAAATACAAAAGCTTTCAAAGAGCTTTTTTAAGAATCGGAAAAGCTTTCTTAAAACATTCTTCATAATCGAAGAAGCTTTCTAAAAACTTCTTCTTTAATAATTTTAAAAGCTTTTATGAAGCTTTTTTTTTATGAAATATGTCTAGCTTTCAGTATTTTAAATATTTTTAAGTTTCAAAAACCATTTCAAAAACAACGCAAAAAATGTTAAGAACACGAACAAATGAAGAAACGAAAACGAATACAACAACTACATTTTAGTGGAAACTACTAACAATTCATTAAAAATACTATAGATTATGGTGAGCAAGAAGTGGTGAAGTTTAATATTTGTTTGGTTATTGTTATTGGGAGGAACAATACTGAGAAGGGAAAGTGGGTGCTGGGCATTATCACAATACAAACGTACTAACAATTGAACAAAAACACAAAGTGCTGTTCGTTTTGCTGTTGTTTTGGAATATAGAATTAGTTTAAGATTTTTTTGCATTATTTTTTGTTTTGGTTTGCAGTTTCTAAGAGTTTTTTTTTTGTTTTTTTTTTTTTGTTGGTAAATTTATTTTTGCAACTCAAACCTTGCCTGGCAGCATAATTTGTTGTTGTGGCCGGTGCTGCTGTTCGGATAGTATTGTTATTATTATTGTTGTTGTTGTTGTTGTTGTTGTTCCACCGCATCATTGAGATGGAGGGCTTACGATCGACTAGGGGCTGCGGTGCATCCACTTCGTGGGACATATGGAGTGGCAGTGAGAGGGATGTTGTGGTGGTGCAGGGCCCCGAGAAGGCGCTGCACCGTTCTGCAATGAGTTCGGTTGATAAAGGAATTTTGTTTTGTTTTCTTTTTTTTAATTTTTTTTCTTGTTGTTGTTGGGTATTTTGTGTGATGCGACTTAAATGTGTGGGTGTGTGTGTGTTTTTGCAAATGGTTTGTGTTTTTATTTTTTTATTATTTTTTTTTTCTAAATTGACAAAGGCTTTAGTGACTTTGGTCACAGAAAACTAGACACATTTTTTTTTCTGACTTGTTGTATGTTTTGGATATGATTAGCTTTAATGCGGGGTTTTAAATTATCAGCTTACATTAGGCTTGTTAAGGTGCTTCCTACATTTGGTGCTTTCAAAAAATTGTTAGTTCTTGCATCGTTTCTCTATGCCGTTTGCTACCCATTAATTCAGCTTTGCTGCTTGTATAAAATACTGTAAAAAGCAATTCTGCATCTAGTTTGGCAGGGCAATAACTTACATTGTACTCCAGGAGAACTTGTAGCCAGCTGGAAATCGAAAATTCTAATGGAAACATGTCGAGCGTGTACAATGATATAATTTCGCCGAGATGATGGTGTAAGGTACAAGTTTTAGTAACTAGTTTAAGCCAGTTAAGCAAAATGTTTCTTTATGGATTAGTATGCAATGTTCATCCTGATTCTGAGTATCTAAAATGTTTGTATTTATACTTTGGCCGGAATCAATTTCTTTTTTAATTTAAATTTGGCAGATTTTTTGTTTAGTCTAACTTTAAAGTTTAACTTGAATGGTAAAATAGAACATTAGTCTAACAAGTTTCGTTCTGTAAGGAGTGCTAACCCTCTCAAAATTCCCTATCATCGTCAAATTTTAGTGAACATTTTTAATGAATTCAATTCTTGGTATGGGAAAATTTGATAGTGAATCGATAATTTGCAGTTGAAATCTGTGAAAATTAAATTCCCCAAAGATAACTTCCATTACAAATGTTAGATTCTTCATTTCTATGATGGCTTACTTTTTCAGTCAATTTGATGATGCTTTTTTGCTATTATTTTTTTTTGTTGTTGTTATTTCTGATGTGAAGCGCCAGCAAAGTCACACAGTAAAAAAAAAATCATGATTATTTATTTTTTGTACACAAAATTTGGCCTACCTTCGCCCACCCCGTCATAGCCCGGACGATTGGGTGAGAAAAACAAATGAGTCCGATAGTGTATCTCCTCGGTCTGAGCGAGGCCCATGTCACGTGAACGCTTTGTGCGATTCGCTTTCGTTTGCAGCTTGCCGCCGCCTCCGCCACCGGATTTGCCGCCGCCGCCTTCGCGGAAATTCTTGCGAAACATTAAATTCATGATGGCAATTGACCGTTTGACCGGGATGATGGTTGATTTGGTAAGGGCACAGGTGCAAGTGTGTGGGTGTGAGTGTTTTAAATGCGGCTCTTCTGTCGTTGGACGGTGTATTTGTATACCTTATTTATGTATTGTGTGCTTTTAAGTGTGCGTGAGGTGAGTTAATATTTTGCCTGTGTATGTGTGTGTGTGTTAGTCGTAAGGACATAATTTATTTCGATTGACCACATAAACACTGCATTTGTTTTATTTATTTTTTTATTTATTTTGTATTGGTTGTTGCTTTGATTTGATTGGAATTCATATAAATTATCCCTTTTATGGGTTTTGTTTTATATATTTGTTCGTAGGGGTTGGGTGCTGTGATGAATATTTATTGTTTTGCCAATTAATTACACGTTTCTGCTATTTGTAACTGTGCGAAAGAGTGAACATATGATTAATGAGAATTTATAAAGGAAATTGTGCTATTAAATATGAATTTGCATTGAAAGAATCTAAGAAGAAAAAAACATCCTATTCAACAATCTTCTTATAAACTCTACAAAAGAAATCTCCCAGCCGAGTGTATACATCTGTTATTCCATTCAGTTCCTAACTACCCACAAAATCACAAAAGTTGGCTAGATGCCATTTCCAGTTTTTTTTTTGTATTTTCCTTTATCCGCTCACCATTTATGCCTTGTGGGATTAAGAAATGCTGTGGCTTGACCTTAATTCTATTAGAGCTGCTTCAAGTAACCAAACACGTACAAAAAAAAAACAAAACAAAACGATATTTAAATGAACAACGCAGTGGGTCAGTGAAAGTTTTTCTTTGGCCTTAATTTGCGCCCAAAATGTGGATGGCTTTGAATGATACGAAATTGTTTTATCGTAGGATTTGAGAGAATAACACAGAAGAAAAGATTAAGGGAATGAAGGGAGAAAAATATTAAAATAGCAAAAAAAAAATTAAGTCGAAGCTTTTTTCAATAATTTTATCGAACATTTTTCGATATTTAATTGATACTTTTTCGATATTTTATTGATTGTTTTTCCATATTTTATCGATACTTTTTCGATTAGTTGTTTTTCGATATTTTATTGATTGTTTTTCCATATTTTATCGATACTTTTTCGATTAGTTATCGATAATTTTTCGATATTTTATCGATGTATTTTCAAAAATTTATCGATGATTTTTCTATATTTTATCGATATATTTTCGGAAATTTAACGATAATTTTTCGATTTTTTATCGATAGTTTATCGATAATTTTTTAATATTTTTCTATTTCTATTAAGAGTATTTTTCTATCACTTCCCTTTAAGACAATTTTTCTATCACTTCCCTTAAAATTTACAAACAAGTCAAACCCAAAGTCAAGTTCATGGCAACAGAAAAAAATCACACACCCTCTCCTTCGCTCCATCAGCAACTAATTACCAACAATTGTGCTCAAATTGTGCGAAACAAAGTTTCCAAGCCATCAACGAACAACAACAACACGAATTGCAGCAAATTTCTCATTTCCACATGCACTTTTAATTGCTCAAATATAGTGCTCAGGCAGAACTTCCGCAACAAGCCGCGAGCCGATGTTCAGTTAAAGGAAAAGAAATCTGATAAGAAGTGAACATACACTGAAAGAAACCGATTTCAGTGCAAGCAATCTAATTTTCATATTGAATTTTACTTCGGCATTTCGTTTGTATGTAAACTATTTATCTGTGTATACCTTACAGAAGTAAGTACGCGAATTTGTTCGTCTAGCCCACCGAAATCGTAGCCATCAAAATGGCTGGCTTGCATAAGTAACATGAGCCCGAAGTGTTTGCTTGTGTGAACAAAACGGAAACGGATATGGCAAATTTCCGCATTGAAGGGGCAATATTAGCACTGTCGAAGGGCTAGTGCCTAAGGGAACAGCCAGTGCGAGAATTGTGCAAAGCGGTTTTGCGGCGGTAATTGTTTTTTTATGATGTGCGTGCATGTGCTTTGAAAGTGTTTGTGGACTTAGCCACGCTTATAAGTCGAAGAGGATATTGGCTAATTTAGCCATAGTCCATAGACCATGTAATTAACTTCAACTGTTTGAGGAAGTTCACAACATTCACTACACGCCATCAATTAAACGTTTGGTATTTTTAAGAGCACGTGACTTGAAAATTATTGCATAAGAGTTTGTACCCAAAAATATCTTAAACTTAGGCTTAATTACGAAGTGGTCCTTCCTCAAAATTTTAGCTTCTCCGGTGAAAGCAAAAAGGTTAGTCTGTCTACGATGCTAAAGTACTGCTATACCCAGGTAAATCTCGAAAAATGGTGGCCAAATTAAAGTCTAACAACTGTCTGATAGAAAAATACGGGTTTAGAGCTGGATACTTTTGCTGAGTAGTGAAGTCGTGAACACAGATTTGGCGCCAAATTATATGATGAACCCTCGATACCACATTTTACCCCCATAATTCGATAATTTTACAAAAAGGAAATGCGTAAAAAAAACTGTACCGGTAATTTATCGATCATTTTTCAATATTTTATCGATAATTTTTGGGTTATTAATTTATCGGTAATTTTTTTTGATAATTTATCAATAATTAATCAATATTTTATTGATACTTTTTTTTTGATATTTTATCGATAAAATTTCGATTCACAATTTTTAGATAATTTATCGATAATTTTTTCATAATTTATCGATATTTTATAGATTTATTTTCTATATCTTATAAATAATTTTTCGACATTTTATCGATAACTTATCGATAATTGTCCAACATATTTAGATAATATTTCGAAAATATACTGACGATTATTCGATATTTTATCGATAATCGGTCGATTTTTGTATCAATAGCACTTTGCGACAAAAGACCACTTTTTTTCTCGGGCATGAGGTTTTTCAAGTGGAATGGATAGAGAACATCGGTCAGCGATATTAAGTACTGTCGCACAGTGTAATTTATCATAAATTTTTTATAATTTTGATAATTTTTATTTCCATTTCATTCCCGATCCATTTAAAAAGGATTCCATACCGGCCACGCCTCCTTAAGGGCGTTACAAACAGTGTGACCAAAACAATCCCTTGAACACTAGTGGGGAGGGTGGAAAAATTTTATTTCTTATGTTACGTAACATGTGGATTAAACACCCACCTCTCTCATGTAGACATTTCATTAACACCCTTCCATGATTCATGGACAACCCCATAGGGACTTCTGATTGAACGAACTACGACGATATCCACTTTGATCCATCCTAGTGTCGACACTCGTGAGCTGGGCGGTTCAAATCTTACATTTTTTCCTTAGCTCGTTGAAGGATTGGTTTTTCCAAATGGAATCGGTCAACTATTATGACAACCTCCTATGTATACGTTGACAACAATTTTAATACCAGGCAATCATAATGTGTTGCAGGTGATAAGCTGTTCACGTTCTCAAAATGCCAGTGGAGGTAGGGTGCATATCAGTCGTTTTTAGCCAACTGAAACTTTCACATTTGTTTTAAGAAAACATTTCTGAAAATTTCCTCCACCACGTTTGTTATTGAACTTAATATTTTTCGCACTGTCCAATTTAATTACCATTTCGTTAGAATTTCTGTCATTCAGAAATAATTAAGTGGGTAATAATAATTAATTTTAATTATTTAATTTGAGGACTGAGGCGAAGTGAGTAATTCATAGTGTAGCCATGAAAGGTGAAGAATAGAGATTTAGTTTACATTTGACACGCACAGAATAAAAAAAAACGATGAAATGTATGGAACATTTCATCGCTCTTTTCCTCTGAGCATGTCATTTGCTGTCTTGTACAAATTTGTTGTATAAAAGTGAATAAATCCACTTTGATTTTAAAATCCTGATTTAATTACTCTTTTCATTTTAAGTGGATTCGGTCATTACTTGTAGTTTATTGATCTTCACAAAAGCACACAAAAATCAATATAAATGAGAACATCAAAAACAAAAATCGAGTCAAAGAAACACAAATAAATATGAAAATGTTTCCATTTCTAAAAATACACGCGATAAAACAATTAATTTCTTTTAAATGACAAACAAGAGAGCGAAAAACAACCAAGTGGACAAAGCAATTGAGAGATGAGCCGCGGGTAGCCTGCACACACGAAAGACCAACAACAAATTGGCAAATTAAAAATAGCAAAAAAGGAGAGGAAAATAAATTAAACCAAACAACTTTGAGATACTTGTTAAAAGAAAAATATAATTGTGAAAATGCAAAAAATACGAATTTTATCATGTAGACAAGACGGCAGTGAATGGCCGCACTCACACGCAAATAGGCCTGAGTGAATTTCTGGTATATGGTCGATTTCCCTAAAACAAGTGGCAAGGCCGCTGTGGACATCAAGGCCCTTGACCTTGGCTTTGAGGTGGGGGCATCAAACAATGAGTGTGGGAAAACAAAAACAATGAGTGTGGGAAAAAAAAAAACAAAAAATTATGGTTGATGAATCTAATTTTGGTGCCGTGCTGTGTATTGTGTTTGTCTAATGCAGAAGACTGATTGGGATGGCAAATGAATAATTTCAAGAATTTGGGAAAAGTCTGGGAGAAAATTGTGAAAATTATGAAAATTCTTGTGGGTTTGTCTGATGACATTTTAAGGGTCTGACGCATTTGACAAATGATTCAAGTTGATAATACATACATAAAGATACATTTGTCTAAAAGTTGGTGGTACAATTTTTTTTTGTTGGCAATGTTTAATTATATATTTTGTAAAAAACTTTTTTATATTTTTTTAAACAATTTTTTTTTAAAAAAATTTGGATAAAAAGAAAATTTTTTAAATATTTTTTTGTTTATTTTTTGTTAAATTTATAAACAAAATATTTTAAGGCACTTTTTTTTTAAATCACAAAAATACACTTTCAATTTTGAATCAACACAACAACACATCGAATCATTAACCGATAGCAAATCGATTTGAATAAATTCCTTTCTCCCTCCTTTCCAAGCCCACACTTTCTCACAGCCGATTCTCGCATCTGCAATCTGAAACTACCACGCACGTCTACGTTTTGCAAATATCTACGTTCGAGTAGCGTACAACCGCATGAGGGCGATGTCAATGTTGAGGATGATCTTTTTTCGATTTTTGATGGTCACATAATTTTTTTTTTTCTTTAATCTTTCGAAAATATTTTCAAATTTTCGCACAAAATTCAATACAAACAAAATGTTCAGCCGTTCTGTCGTTGTATGGCCGTTTTGACTGTGTCACCGTCACCGCCTAAGCACTACTGTGTGCAAATATTTCGAAATTCGGCATATTTGTCACTCGAAAATTTAGATTGTATTTACTTAAAGCAAAGAAACTACAAATAATTTTTTTTTTCCGAATAGAAAATATATTTATTTTTTTTATTTTCTAAAAGCTCTCTTGTTCTGTGTACGTCATTCGCTCTTTTGTGTCATTCAAATCACTTGTTGCTCTTAATAAGCTTCCTTTTTTTTATTTTGAATACATTTTTTCGTATTATTATTTTTTCCCTGATGTCACTTTTGATTTAATCACAACAAAAATTTTGAAATGTCAAAAATTTTCTCGTTGCTATTACTGTTTTGACACTTCTCTGACACAACATGCGTCGCGGAGCGCTCACTTCGCAATAACACAGACATACATAGAGACTTGACTGTTCTCCATTAAAGGTGCTCAGAAAGGAATTAATTGCATTAAGGTTTCTCTGTCCTGTTGTAGGTGTAGTAAGTAGTATGACTTGGCATATTGTAGTTTCCTTTTTGTATTTTTATAGTTTTTTTTTTTTTATTGATTATGTCTGACAAGGGTAATGACAATAACAAATAACAGCCAACAACCAACAACAAAATACGCACGCCTGGGTATTACATTTTAATAGAATTTCCTCGGGGGAAAAAGGCAAGTTTATCAGAGTACACAATTTATTTGTTGTTAGTGTTGGTTTTTTTTTAGTCCTTTTTTTGCTCTCTTATATATTTAATAAATTACATTATTAGGTCGCGGGTAACAGTGGTTAGTATTTGGAAACAATTTGAATAAAAATGAGTCTATGGCTTTCTTTCATTAGGATTAATTAATTTTGCCGTAGATTCAATTAGTATAGGAATTAGCCAGGAGACAATACTTTCGTAAGACTAATTTTATGACTATGCTGTGTGGCGCGAAAATAAATTCTTCAAGATCTTGGCAATGGTTTAATTTGGGGCATATCGATAGCAAAAGTAATGTTTTCCAGCTCATAGCAAAAGTTAAATTTCTTAGAAAGTTTGAAGTCAATTTCACGAGCTTACGTAACTCACTCCTGTACATTTTCCCATGAGCTACAAGTTACGCCAATTCATGAAATTGGCAATGAATTGTCCGCAGCAGTGCCAACATTTTTTGGATTTGGGCTCAATTAATTTCAATGTGATCGAACGTTAAGTCATAATGAATTGAGCTCTTAGCACTTGGGCTTATCAATGCAGAAACCATTAACCATAGAAGACCACCACAGTTTTTATAATATCCTAACTTAAAAATTATACAAATCTGATGAAATGATAAAGGCTCCATGCCAAAAGAGCTTATCGTTGTCATTCGGTGGAAATAAAAATCGGAGGACCTATTGCATTGCTGATACGATTTTTTAAATTACTATTTCCAGCTGATGGCTTCCTTTTGGGGGCAGTAGGACTAATTTTTTGGTGCTGCTTGGTGATTTTTATTGCACCCAGAGAAAAAATCGTATTAAATTTCCACGGAAATGCATATTACAAGTGCAATTGGTTAAGCAATGTAGATTTCGTGCAAATAGTTCGTTTTACTAGCTCTTTGCAAATGTAATATGTAGTTTTGTTTAAAAATTACTCATACGCCATGATGTGACAATTGTTTTACTTGGCGTATGAGTAACATATAAACCATTTAGTACTTTTTAAAAATCACAATTAGCATCGAAAAGTACACATATCAAATTGTGTATCTTTTTACTGTCATATCTAGACTTACGAATAGATGTTACTCATACGCCATGTGGGGCAAAATGTTTTGTTTTGAATAAACATGGTATTTTCAATTCAAATTGTCTGATTTATTCAAATAAATACAATAAAAAACACACTTTAAATGTTACATTTTCTGATATAATAGCAGAAGGCGTTTTAATATTTATACAACACAATTGCAATTTTTTTAAATTCAGACGAATGGTTTCTTTAAAATGTCCCTGCAAGGTTACTTTTCTCAAATGTTGCAATTGTTGTACATGTTCAAAATGTACTGAAATACTTATACACCCTGAAAGCCAAACACAGCAATGCACGCGTAACAACAGCTGTCACTTAGACTATAAATACACTGGTTTTCCCGTGGTGGCTCATCTGATATGTGAGATTTTTTCTTGCTCAAAAGTTTTCTCATTGTGTTGAGAACCTTTAATGGGTTCGTAAGCCATAAGGGAGCTTCTGGACATTAAAGAACTACATGCTGACAAGGCATCCAATGACAATGTCCTACAACCATTAATTCAATGGTATAAGAAGTCATTAGCTTATGACGTTCAAGGGCCGTGTTATCGATCACGATTATATCTAAGCTTAATTTGAATAATGATTAATGCATAATAAACCACTGTGCTGACTTTCACATGGCTGACGTTCAGCTCAATTATAAAAGAATAAAAATATATCAAAACAATAGAATAGATGAATAACCTCGTATACGAAGTGTTTAAAGCCAAAGTGATCCAAGTCCATTGTCGTCAATATCATGAACTGGCTTAACTCCTAATTATTTCCCCACAAGATACATCAGTTTGGAATATTCACCACGCTGTGGGTGGAATCATTTTTGTTTTAAACGCTTCAAGCATTCACATACATATAAAAACTAACGCGTAGCAGACATATGCACACATACTCACATATTCACAAACTTGTACATTTTGTAATTATATGAGGGAATTTTTCCAAATGCGCGCCATGCACGAAACTTAAGCGATATTTGTTTTACGATTTGGTATTCTGTCGAAACACGTGATTGCAGGCACTAGACTTTTGTAGTCTTTGGAAATGGTTATTCGTTTTTTTTTTCATAAATACCCTACAGTTGGAAGAGTAGGTAAGTTAAGTACAAGGAAAATTTTAGTAAAACTTTTTCTATAATTTTACATTTTTTTTTAAAACAAAAAAAGTTTGAATTAGAATATGTTCCAAATTTGTAATTACAAAACTGAATCAATAAAAATTCTTTCTTCAATAGTCTTCAAAGTAGTATACACACCAGGCAATGTCAACGAACAGAATTCGTGATACCCTCGTGGTAGCTACTATTGTCACAGGCAAAGGTTCATAAATATTCAAGTGTATTAACTATGCAGCCTTGTTGATTAAATCAAAATCAACTAGATTTTTTTTTTCTATTTGTTTCTGGTACCCCTGAAATGTGTCCCCAATGCTTTTTTGATTAAAACCTATTTTTAGAAGAAAAATATTCAAGTCCATAATTTGAGAAAAAATTTTTTTTTTGTAATGCCTGAAACAAAAATGAAACATTTTACACACAAAAAAAAGTTCCTTCCACCAAAGGTGTGTGAAAAAAATCAAGTGCCCGCGAGAGAACGAGTGTGAAATAGAACTTCAGGCCAGAAAAGCTTAAAGGGTTTTTGTGTCTGCGTGTGTGTGTGTGTGTATGAAGCTATGCAGCTAACAGTAAAACGATTTAATAAATCGTTGCAAACCACCCTACACCCACACACACACACACACACACATGCACACACACACACACACATGCACACACATGCACATGTATATAAATATTCAGTAACATCAGCTTTGCCTTTTACCTGAAGCTGCCTTGGAAGTTTCGCCTGTTCACTGACTGCCGCTCTGCCTTTACTCTTAACCAGGGTCATGTTCATGTTCAATGTCAGTATTTATTTTTTCATTTAAATTTTTTCTTTCGTTTTTTTCCATGTTTCATTTGATTTGATTTACTGCAAGACAATTGCGTGTCGCGTGCAACTCAACAAAAAAAACAGTAAAAAAAATAGAAAAAAAGCAAAAAAAAAACGACAAAAGAATTTCTGCTAACGTGTGGAATATGAGCCGTTACCCGCCCATTTCCGGTCGATAGGGTCAACTATTTCCGTTAGAATTGTTTAAAAATTAATGCACATGTACACATTTCCTTGTTTGTACTAATGGAGGGTTTGGTTCCTTGGCTGGCACTTAGCACGCATTGTGAAGTGTGACTGAACGTGGTTTAATTGAACGAATTCTTTCGTATGGCATTTGTGCATGTCATATGGTTGCTTGTATGCCACTTCAGTTTACACTTGAAGTAATTTTTTTTTTGCATTGTTTCTACATTTTTGTATACATATGACAAGAGTCTCAATGGTTAACTGCATAAGGTTAATGTTGAGGCTGTGTTAAGAAGGACAATTGTCAATTGGTACTTGCGGAAAGTCTTCTTAGAGGTCGATGGCTCATTTGAGGATAGAATGCCCTCTTCAGTTTGATATTGTCATGAGAGATTATAAAAAAAATGTTAGACACAAGGCATACTTATAGGGGCTCTTTTTTATAGTGAAGCTTTGGTAGAGAACAACCAAAGCTTTGTATGGGAGAAATAAATCAGGAAAAATCTGTGCAGGGATTCTGGTATGTAGAACAGAAAGGTTGGTACCGACTTCTTTATGTGATATCTCACTTATCTGATAGACTTTAAAAAGTTAAAAATTTGATTTAAAAACAAAGTAACCGGTAGTTCAGGATACCGGGTAACCACTTGGTATGGCCCATAGCATGCTCAGAAAGTACTCCAACTTTTGCCCAGGATAAACTAATACATACTGTTGACTGTGACTAACAGCAAAGTACCTTACAAAGTTTTTCTACCGGGTACCCGTTTATTGTAACCCATAATACATTAAAATCGCTGACTGTGATTGTGAAAACTTCAAAATTTTGATCCAAAATCGAAGTGGCAAGTGATGGGTACCGACTACCGGGTACCGCCCAAAAGCAGCCATAGTTTCCCATTTATAGTTATTAGGCAAATTACCCATGGCTGCCAGCTAAGTGTCCATCAAATCCACTCACTACTCCCTTTTCGGGCCGGATTCTCTGTTATTCAAAATCGAATTGCTGGAAAATATGCCGAATTGAAGAAAAATGATTGAGCATCGCATAGGGTTGCTGAACTGAAGTAATAACAAAATTGTTTACAACTCATATTGGAATTTCGACGTGAGGATGATTGAACTAGAAACACAAATCCACATACACGCACACACAATCAGTGCCAATATGTGGCATAAGCTAGACATTTACATGTGGCTGTGCCAGCACAATACATTTGCCTTAATCAATTTCAGCTGATCTCTGTACGTATATGTGTATGGGTGAGTGTAAGGACTGTGCAACAAATGGCCACAGAGGACAAATCGTAGGCAGAACGTTGAACGATGAACGACCCAAAGAATCCAAATCGAAATGTTCTTAGAGCAAAACCACATTTCTGGCTGATTGAGCATAAAAGCATGTTCGGGTTGCTTTCATAGGTTCTTGTTTACAGAAACACAAGAACCCAAAAACACAAACACACACTAGCACACGTACACTCATATACACATTGGAAATAAACCTAAAAGCATCGATAAAATTTGTTTGTTTGTTTTTGTATTTCGATTTTGTGGATTTTACCATGTTCTTCACCTTGATTCGGTTTGTGTGCATAAGTTTTGTTTATTCGTAACCCTTTTTCTGTTCGAATAAAATAAAGTGAAATGATAACATCGAGGCACTTTATGCGGTTTAAGATTATTTCACTATAAAGTGTGTTTGTTTAAATCGAAATTGTTGGAAAAAGGTACGAAAGATATGGAAGAAAATGAAGCGAAAGCCTTTTTAAATGCAATCATTTGGAAGAGCTGATAATTTGGTTTCGTGCTTGATAAAGTTGAATTTATGGTAGAAATAACAATTTATTAAACAATTTATTATTGTCATTTAACATATTTACTTATAATTAAAATTTGAAGGTAATAAAATACTGTGCCAGCAAAATGGCAAAAATAAATTACTTAAAATATTTATTAGCAATTTAATATTGAAATAAAAACAAAAACAAGTAAGAGAAGAATTGCTTCTTCTACACTGTAACTATGAGTATGTCCAAGCTTTGATTTGTATTCATCATAGTTATTTACTATATTTCCATAAAGGTTCGATAACTTTTTGTTTTCACTGTTAACCCAGAAAAAACCACCTAAAAACAAAAATAACCACCTTAAATCAAGCAGAAACCATTGCGATAGTCTGGTAAAGTTGAACATTTTAAAAACAAGTTCGAACCACCTCACTTTGAACTGGAAAATTTAAATTTAAAATGGAGCGAATTTATTTTGAAGTTGTTGAGTTCAATTTGAGGTTGTGCATTTTTATTTCAAAATTGTACAAGTTTTATTTTTGCAATTTCAATTTGAGATTGTCAATTTTATTTCAAAGTTGACGACTTTAGTTTCACACATTTCAACTTCATTTTACCGTTATTTCAATGAAGTTGTTTTTAATGAAGTTGCTTTAACATTGAAATAAGTATGATCGGAGTTATTTCTACAATGGGTGTTTTACTGTGTGCTTCCTAGTTCATTCCAGTTAATATTTTCATGAAGTTCCCAGTTCCATTTTTCCGGCCAATTTTCCATGCCATTTCCCCAGTTTGTTCCAGTTCATTTCATATTAGTTTCAGTTTTCGACTGAATCCAAAAAACGACATCAGTTCAGATAAAAGTCTTTTTTAATGGGAGGTAAGCGCTACAGACCAAAACTTTCGGACTGGATAAGGACCTCAGAAGGAAGGACTGCAAACTTCGAGTAAAAGAGAAAGTTCGTGGTAACACTATGAACCATATTGTTCTATGTGAGGCATATCGCAGCAAATCTAACCTAACCTAACCTAGGTGTGGTTTTCATCCGATGTTGACTTTTTTCATTATCGCCCGAAAATCAATAAGAAGACCAATGTAGATTTACTGAGGGGAATATATACACTTTTCTATACTTGCCATGCCTCCTTTATACAGTGAATGTTACGAATGGTGTGTCAATTACAATATAGCCTGGAGAACTTTGTATGTGGTTCTCTTGGTACGTTTAAAAACCTCAGATTAATACTACCTAACTCAACATAACGTAAGGTAATAAGGTAATTTACAGTAAAGGAATATTTATCAAAATTGATTGGCTAGATATCTGCATCATTGGATCTCTCAGAATTAACCAGCTCAGAGTAAAAACCACTCATAAAATTCACGGTAGCAAAATCGAAACAAGTCAATTGGTAGAGTGATATGGTCGAACATGCAAGAATAACATAGATCAGGCATCAATACACCGAGAGAAAAAAAAACCAGTTTCGCTGTTAAAAACCATCCGACAGTCGAAAAATTGTTTAATTGACAGTGAAAACTGTTAAAATAAAAGCGAAAACTGATCATTGTAACAATTTTCGCTGTCAATTAAAAAGTTTTCCTACTGTCGGATGGTTTTTAACAGTTTTTGTAACAGTTTTTTCTCTCGGTGTAGTGATTTTCAATAATCACGCTTCTTTGAAATTCCAACGTGGGCACTAGTAACATTTTCATATTAGTGTCCCACTTTCTCATGCATGACGCTCTGCATGACATTTCAATGACAGCAATTATAGAGGGATAGGTCACCGACGTAACATTCTCTAAGAGCTAGAAAAGGGTATCGTGGAGCAAGCAGTTGTGGGATTTTTCACTGCATGGTGGTTGCAGTTCGTAAATTGAATTCTATCATTGAATTTAAGCTTCGACTACTTTTGCTCCATGCCATTCTAAACATTTTCTTAATCAGATTCTTTGCCTACCGTAGACTGCATTCCATATACAAATTTTAAAAATAATATTTTAGTTCATTCGACTTATGCTGAAGTCCAAGTATTTCCCTTCTTGCAGCCACAAAATTTCAATTTCAATAAATTTCAATAACAATAAACCGTGCCATAAATTGACTCAATAATTTCAAATTGAATCCTCAGTTAAACTATCAATAGCAGTATATAAATTTTGCAAACGCCTTCCATATTTCAATTGTGTTTTTTTTGGCCTGGCATGACATGCAATATCGTTCTTATGGATTTAAAGTGGACAGGTCAGGGTTTGTGGCGAACGACAGAAGGACTCCACAATAATATTTGCATATATACATTTCCATGTCACTCGCTCCTCCTTCGGGATAGTGTCACAAAGCAATCGCGCTTACAAATTAATGCCATACAAAAATGTCACCCATAAATTCCTGCAATGTGTCATATACATTTACAGCAAACGAAAAAAAATGACAAACTTGCAGGAAAAAATATATTTTTTTATTGAGTGAAGAAATGGGGGACACATTCATTTTGATTATTCACATCGATGGGGGTCGTCATCGTCGTAAGAATAATGCGCGTGAGAATTGTATGAATGGCGCATGAGGATATTCGCAAAGCTAACTGAATGCGAACAAAACACAAATAGTGATGAGGCTTGAATATAGAAAGGAAATGTATATTATCTTTAAAAATTCATATACACATATTCACACTTGAAGTCTTGACAAGTGTGGGTGTGGGTGGTTGAGTGAGTGTGTGTGCTTGAGAGAAGATAACAAATAAACCAAATAAATATTTAATTTTGCTTTTATTTATTTATTTTCATTTTTTATTTATTATTTATTTTGCGTATTCTCACCACACTATCTTCTGTGTTGTTGCTGTTATTGTGCCTGTTGCCATTTGAAAGACATTTTTCAATTTTTATTGCGGAACATTTTTGACGGCGTAATTTATGAGGACATTTCACTAAAGCGAAAGTGAAAAGATATGCCAAGCAGCACTCAACTGTAGCTACATGTGTGTGTGTATGTGTATGTGTGTGTGTGTGTGTGTGTTTGTGTGTGTGTTGCCATGTGTGTTAAGTATAGAAGATTCAAATTGCTTCGATGCTCTTGTCTGTCTGGTGGGCTTGTGTGTATGGTTATGTGTTGTATTGTTTGTGTTCCTGTGAAATTGCCAACCATTTATTCTGTTCGCTCCACTATTTCCACAAACGAGCGTGTGTAACGTCGCGTGATGCAAGTGAGAGGAGGCCCATGTATTGAGTGGGTGGGCCGGTTAGAGGCCTGAGTAGGCCAGGCAGGAATTCCATTCTGTATAATTTCGCTCACGTTACTCGTTTATGCTGGTAAACAGGGCATAAATATTTATTCGAAATTACTTCGTTTTGCAATCGTTGTTTTTGTTGTTTCTGCTGTGTGGTTATATGAAAATAGTGCAAGCCATTATACCACAATGCACTCCTGCCCTGCTCGGGTAATTTTGTAGTTCTCTTTTCGTTTTTAATAGACTGTGAACAGCAGCAAATTGTTGACCTCAAATGTATACAATTATAGAAAAAAACATTTAATTGAGTTTGTCTTTCGATACATGTGATGACAACTCAGTCAATAAGTCGTTGAAGAAATTTGAACTTGTTTTTTGAGAAACAGGAAGGGTTTGATCGAAGAAAAAAAACGAGTACGGTACCTTCTTAGAATTTTTTCGGGTATTTTACGATAATTTAAGTTTCATTTCCGTTCCATTTAAAAATATTGCTCCATTTCGTTTCTTTCCCAATTGCATTCCTGTTCCACTTCCATTTCCATTCCTGTTCTATTTCCATTTTGTTCCCATTACATTTCTAGGTTTGTTCCAATTCCATTTTGTTCCGGTCCATTTTCATTCCATTCCAGTTCCATTCCCATTTCGTTCCAGACATACTTTCCAACCAAATACAAAAAATAGCGTCTAAACCGGTTAAATATTTCTCAATATAAACGAAAATTATTAAATTTGATAGTTATTTCTTGTGGGATGTAGGCGTAGTTCCCCCTGATCTTGCCCCATTTGCAATATCCTCCAAAAAAAAAAACAATAATAAAAGAAACCCCACAATTTGGAGTCGATAGCAGAATACTACGGTAGTTATTGTGCGAAATGATTGACAGACGGATATCGAGTAACCGGATACTCGATCAAATTATTCTTAACTGTGAATTTAAACATTTGTTCAATAAGGAAAGTGACAAACTTTTAGGGTACCCGGTATCCATTTATTGTACCATTCAGAATGCTAAGAAAATGAAAATACTAACTATGACTTCAAAATCATTACTTATTACCGGGTACCCAAACTGTACAAGAATCTACTCAATAGTTCAAGAGCTAAAAGGAGACACACACACAGACCTAGTCTAGTATTTATATCGATTTCTTAAAACACAATCAATCAAGCTGGATTGGGCGATATCATATACTCAGACGGCTGCTGAGAATTGAGTGGCCCAACTCGATTACAAACGCAATGCTTCATCAGATTCCTATAGGCCACGCAATAATATTAGGAGAAATCCTTTAGTGAAATACACCAGCAGGTTTTAGACTGGAATCTGCAAGGCTGCAGGAAAAATTGCAGTCCATAGACAACGTGAAGGAAATCTAAAATAAATCAAATATGGGAATCCTCCGATATCAATTCGTTAGCTCCGAAAAACAATTCGTTAGTAAATCCTTCAGTCTTTATAGCGGTGATAGTTACAGCACACCAAACCATTAACATTTAACCTTTAGCTGCCAACGTTTCTTCCTCACCAAACAGCTAAAGCCTCACCTTCAACTATAAAAAAAAGTTCTTTGCCAAAAACCCATTTGCTCAGAACAGTAACACTTTGCAATGAAAACGGAAATTGTCTGCATTTAAACGATTGCAGCAACAATTGTTGGCTCGACAAATGCAACTTTTGTTATTGTACTATTATTTCGCCACATTTTCTGCCTCCTTATATTCTTCATGCAATTCTTCATGATATTCTTCGTTTCTACTGTAGAAATTAATTCAATAAACAATTCATCTCTTTGTTGGCACTCACAATGCCCAAACACAAACACAATCACACACATATAGATGGCGCATGCAAAGTGTTCCTGATGAGCCTCATAATTGTTTTAGTTGTTATTGTTCTTAGTGTTGGCATTCACATGCCTATGAGTAATTCTACTGCTTAGCAGGACATTTCAGTGGCAGGCGAATTTCATCCTCACAGTCGTGTGGTGTGTTGCAAATGGTTTAATTGTTTATGAGAAATGTGAAATTAAGGCATTATTTGGACACTTTTGGGATTAAGATTAATTTAATTTAATTTAACATTTTAACATATAATTGCTTTTCTAATAGAGATAATTCCCAATGCAGCAATTTGCTAAACGATTTGGGCAGCAAATTATACATACATCAAATTGGTGTTCACTGGGCGTATGAGTAACATTTTAAATATACAATTTAAAGTATTGTCACTTATACACTTTGGTGTACTTTTTTTTAATGAAATATAAAAGTTGAAAATTAAATTTGTTGCTTTTAAAGAATAGCCAATTGGTCTATCTGAGGCCATCGAGGCTGTCACTCTAATAAAGTGAATTTCTGTGATTGATTCCAATAATTTCAAAGCATTTGGCTATTTATACCTTCACTGATAATTAGGCAAACTTTACTACAGACTTTTGCTATGCAGTTACGACAAGTTTTGTATATATTCATTAATCATGTTCCTATTGAACAAAATGTCACTTGTGAAAACTTTCTAGCACAGAAATAAATTTTCTATTGTAAATATTAATTAATAAGTAGGTACTACAACTTTCTTGATTCTCCCCTCTCACTAGCACTCCCCAGCATTCATGTTTTCAATATAAAATTAGTTGCACCAAAAATAGAAATTTCATCTGAGACGTTAACAAACGACAAAAGTTTCTGTTCAACAAACAAGCAAACAAACAAAAAAAAATACGGAAAGAAACTCCTACAAACCAATTTCTCAAATTGCAAAGTTTTACGTTATACAAATTCAATGGTGATGATGTTGGAAAGATGAAAAAAAAACCCAACACCAAAAAGGAGCATTCGATAAAGTTTTGACTACGGGAAGGCGGAGCCATAAAAAATGCACACACTAAAAAATTAATACAAACACCCAGCACGAAAAAGCGTAACACAAATGAGCCAAAAAGTACGAGAGAGAGAGAAGCCAGCGTATTTAATATGCGGCACATTAACTAGCAATAAATTTGGAAATGGTGAAAAAAAACAACAAAAAAAAAATCAGACAGCAGCATCAGTTTCAGCTTCAGCATCAAGTAATAACAACAAAAACAACAGCAACAGTCGAAACTTTAGTGGAAGCCAAGTGCAATAACAATGAGGCAAAATTTAATGTAAATTGCACTTATGTTGCGCTATGAACAGTAAATTAAGCACACAGTGTACGCTGTTATGGCTCACACTATTTTTGCAAGAAAAACATACATATACACACAACTACATCAGTGTGTGTGTGTGTGTGTGTCGGATACGGATGCTATTCAGCTGAATATGCGGAAGCTATTTTCGGCGCTGCTCATGAATGAAAGTGTTGTTCATGCGGAAGGGTAGGGTATAGCGTCAATGGTATAGAAAAGGGCACAAGAGATGCAAAAATAACACAATCTCCAACACATGCACACATACAAATTTATACACTTCGTTGCCTGACTCTTGACGCAGTGCGGAAATTTTCCGCAGCTACTGTGGCTGCGTTTGCTGACTTCTTTTTTTTTTAATTTTTTGACAGTAGACTTTGTAAAGGCAAATGCAATATAAACATATATACAAATAAGAGACAAACACACACACTCACACTCAGTGAGATAAATCTACAAACACCCATGCAAACTGTTTTGTTTACAAAAATACACACAAACAAGATTTTGCCTAGGTTACATTTGAAAGAAAATACTTCTACAAGTATATCAGTTCATATTCTTAAAGGATATTCTTGCCTTTTGTGGCATATTGCCCGGAAACATATTCTTCTTCTTGTTCGCCACAACAACTCTTTTTAGCAAGACTAGAATTTGCTCACTTGGGAGTATACACACTACTGTGGCAGGGTATATTGACTTTAATACAACGTTTGTAACGCACGTAAGGAGGAATGGGTGATATGGAAAAGAATATATATTCCTGATCAACATTGAAAACGGACCAAGTCCGTCTGTCTGTGAGCTTAATAGCAGTCGCAGTTTTGGAGATATCAACCATTTACAAGTTGAGATCAAATTCGAGAATCAGCCAAATCGAACACAATCTAAGAAGGCTCCCATACAAAATAACAAAAAAGAAAAACAACGATTTTATAAAAATATAAAATTTTGTTGTTAGCAGGATTTGATTGGAAATTTTTACATGGACATGGTTTATGGTTCCAAACTCTGCTATAAATAGGTCAAAATGGGGCTTGAGACAATGTTTGCATATGTCCCAGGTTCTTATAGATGGTTATATTAAGTGGAGCGTTATTTTTGCTTCGGCAGAGCTTCTCTAGTTTTTTTTTAATTTTCGAAATATTTTTTAATTTTTTAAAGTTAAAAATATACAAAAAAAATAAAATTAGAAATAATTTTTTATTAAAATATTTTGGTGTTATCTTAGCTTCGGCATTGCAATGCCGAATATAGTTCACTACCTAGTTTTTATTTCTTACTAGGTGCTGGCGAAGTCAAAGAAATAATAGAAAGGCTTTCCATTTTGAAATGTGGCGAAGAAAGGCAAAGTACGTTGCAAACAAAAGAGAATATGCGGCAGACTGGTGGAATTTTAAAATTAAACGATGGAAAACTGCAAATGGAGAAAGGCAAATAAGTGCAACTTGCATGTGCTTGGGCGAAATTATTCTTGTAAACATTTTAATTTTCTACTCTCAGTTTAAGAGGTGTACGAAATAAAAAGCTGTTAAGGACTACCTGGTAGGTAAACCTTGCCTTTTTGGTGTAGAATAAAAATCTGACAAGATGGGTATGCATAAGGGACCCGCACTTCCCTACAGGAGAACCGTTCCTTCCTGGTTGAAACTGAAGATGTTAAGGAACACATTAAGAAGTTGGGCAAGAAAGGCATGATCACATCCAGAATCGGTATCATCCTTCCTGATTCCCATGGTGTTGCCCAGGTTTTGTCAATGGCAACAAGATCCGGCGTATCATGAAATCGGTAGGTTTGAAGCCCGATATCCCCGAGGATCTCTAAAAAACAAAGAGCGTCCTGCCACTCAACTGGAAATACGAGTCGAGCACTGCCTCTGCTTGGGTTGCTTAAATGGACGTTTTGTCAGTGGGACGTTTTTCGGGTTTTTTTATAATTTTTCCCTCAAATCTCAACTGGTTCAAATATTACTCATACGCACCGCACACCAAAAATTCTCTTTCATTTCCCTGCTATTTTATTTATCCGTTTATATTATACTCTACTCTCGTAGCAAAAGTGCACATAACGTGCAACAGTCTAATGTCAAATGTCGTTTTGAAATCCCTTAAGTAACGGAAATCTTTGCAACTAAACCAGCATAAAAATAAAAAAAAAAAAATAATATAAAAATCCCAAACGCTTTCCGGCTCCCAGTGCAAACCATTCGTTCAAACCCTGTGTTAAGCCCCACAAAATACCACTCGCGTGCACATTTTTCTCTCCCTGCGAGCCATTCAATTTCAGCTACTTGAGATTTTGGAGCGCTTAATACTTTTTGGCTGGATTTATGCCAAATGAGTGAATTATTAGTGTGGCCAAACAGGCAGCTGCTGCCGTTTCGTTCCACTCGCGGGACCATGATATCGACGAAAAAAGAATGTAGCTGAAAGACGGCAACGATAACAACAACAACGAAGACCATAAAGACGGCTACGACTATCGGGTTTTTTTTTTAGTTTTTATTGCCAAACTGTGAGGGCCTTGTTACAAGGCTCCTTCTGCCATCTTTGCGCATTTTTTTTTGTCCGTTGAACAAGTTTTCCATAAATTAAAAATTGAATAAAAAAGTAGAAGAAAAAAAATAAGAAAAACTGCCTTCATCTGTCATTATGTCTAATTTGAAGAGAAAATACTTTTCTTTTATTCGAACAATGGGCCTCCATTTAGTGCGAAGGAAAAATGGTGTCCCCATTGTCAATATTTTCATAAGACATTATTCCATTAAATGTTATGAGAAATATATTCAAATCTTATCTCTGAATTCTACCAGCATTTGAAGAAGCGGAATTTTCATTTATCTTATGGCTTATAAATAAACTATTTCATGCTGTCATTTCGCCCATCTTCTACTGTCCTTTGCTGTGGACTTTGCACCCTAAGTGTGTTTCGAGTGTGAATGTGTGAAAGTGTATTTATGTATGTCAGTGTTTGCTTAACATTTGACATCCTGACGATGCTGTCCTTGACTTTTGACTGTGCAGACTTGGATTTATAGACACATTCATATGTATTATGGACAAGTGTGCACAACGCATATGGTTTGGGAGAGCGCCTAGTATTTACCTACAATGGCGACAAAATAATTAAAAATTTTGGAATGGTTCTACTACGATGTTCAAGTGTGCCTTATTCGAGCAACTCTAGTGGTTTAAATACACATTTTGTATTTCAAAATTGAAGTTGTCAATTTCAAAACTTTATATTAAAGAGGACTATCCTTAACCTCATCGCCATTAAACGCAATGGTTCTATGAATTATTTGAAAGCTTCACTGAAAATCCACTTCTCTGCAAACCAACGCTATGGCTGAAATGTGACGCATTTTACCCTCAGACCACATTGATCATACTTTCCTTTTCTTACCGTCAAACAATGTGGTTTTCGTGGAATGCGAGCCAACGAGGAAGGTAGTGTGCAATGAATTTGAAATGTATGCCAAAAATTGTGTTGAACATGAATTTTATGCAGCCAAATAAAATGTTTATATTTCACACACGCACGTACACTCACATACAGACTAGTTGAAAATTTGTAGAAGCCATTCTGGCTTCAAAGAATCTATTTGAACACATTTGCTAAAGCCTTCATGGCAGTAAAAAGGCATACGTGCTTCTTAGCAACACATAATCGTAATGAATGAGAGCAAGCAACTGTTTATTGTGCTGAAATGCATTGATGCATACATTTAGTATTGAATGGAAGTTTATTAAAAGTTTATTGCTTAATGCATGGCTATGTTGAATGTGTCATCTCACATTGCAATATTTGTAAGGAAATGTTCATGTTCGTATATAATTTACTGACACGTTTCATAACTCAAATTAACACTTAATTTATAATTTAATTCCTGTTCCTTTTCCCTTCAGTAATTTCCTTCTTTATGTGCCTACTTACTGCGAACAATTTCGCCAAGGATATTATCATTATTTCCGCCAAGTAATTCGGAAGCACTTTCTGCCGCAATTAACGCTTCGCCTTTTTTTTTAATGTTCTTGGTGAGTTTCTGTTGGGAGACGTTGCTGTGTAGCAATGCGTCAAAATTAAAAATTTATAAAGAACCTAATCGCCATTTTGGGTTCCATTTGTACTTGTGTTGTCTTTTTTTATAGGCAGTTGGCAGGAAGAAGAGATTTCGTAGAATTTCATGCAAGAAATTTACACGCAATTTTAGCTGCAAAAGTATCGATATTGGCAGTCATGATAATTTCTTTTAAAGTTACTGAATAATGTTTTTGAAATAACCAAAATGTATGTATTTCTCTTGCGAATAATAACATCGTCCGACCAATTTCAACTTTTGATTAAATAAAATACAACGGTGCCTATGAGTAACATTATTACTTGTGTGTGGAGATCAACCGATTGTTCGGCATTGGCATTGTCTTTGGCTAGTATCGGTCAGAAATTATTATTACTAACGGTTTAGCATCAGCCCAAAAATGCCTAATTGGCCAATCAATACTCATGCAATTCGATATTAAATGTTACTCATACGCACCGTCGCACACTGGTATGAAATTCGATTCTAGCTGAATAAAGGTAGAAGGAGTTGACCAATCATTCTGGAATTTAGTGTGTAATAGTTTTTGCAGTCTCTAAAGGTTTGGCAAACAAATGGGAACAATTGGATCAATGGGCGTGGCAGCTACCATACAAAAAAAATGAAATAGTTCCCTATTTAGCCTATAGATTCATCTCTCAGACCAGTGTGCGTCTTTTTTTTTATTTCCAAAATTTTGTTGTTCTAATTAAAAAAATTATGTATTCCCGTGAAAATTTGTCTGCTGAAGAAACGTATTAGAATTAAATTAACACCAGTGGTTTATAATGACAAAAAAAATTTTTCGATACATTTTTTTTTAATCAAAATAAGTTTTTAGTTTTCACATACTAAAATACAATGACTTGTGCACAAAATTTTATTTTATTAAGATAAAAAATTTAAAAAAAAATCTTTTTAGTGTGGCTAAAGAGTACCAGAGAATCTTCATTGTGGTATTGCAACTTACTGCATAGTCTTTACATTGCACTTGATGAACCCCTATGCCTTAAAATGTCTGGCGCATTGTGGAACCCAATGGCTGTGGAAATAGTTCCGTGTTTAATAGCAATTAATAATGCTTTTTTTACACAATGGTGCTTTTTAATTGTGTCAACATCAAATGGTTACGGTAATATTAATAACATTGCGATATTATAGGTTTTTATTTTATTTTTAGTTTTTTGTGCTTAAAATTTGACTGCGCCTAGAGTGATACTACACTTAAATCCGGCTCTGTAGACAACTACTAGTATAATGATGCTGCACTGGACTTATACCCCCTCAGGCCAACATTGTTTTATTTTACCAATTTTTTTTTTGGAGGAGATAGGAGAAAAAGCTTTGCTTAGGAGTATTTGCTTTCTCAAATAGAATAAGAAATTATTGTTAACTCATTTACTTGTTTTTTTGGTACTTACTTGGACCCAATAGAGTTTAAAGTCTTCAATTTAACAAAACATTTTTTTTGTAATTTTTTTTACAAGATTTTCAACAATTTTTGTGTGCGTCGAGAAAGAACTTAGTATCTTGCCAAATAATATCCACTCTAATATACATCTTCCTTAAATATTTGTCAACATTTTATTTTTGGTGTCAATAAGTTTGTTTTTTTTTTCGCAGATATGTCAGGTGTTTTAGTAAACAAAGTGAAGGTCGACAGTAAAACGATAGATTCACTTGACTATCCCACTTAACCATAAAGTCTCTAGAAGCAGAAATAGGATAGAGAGACAAACAAAATGCAATAAATTTGCAACGCCCATTCAATCACCATGAATTGTTTCCGTTGAAAATTTACTGAATTCGGTTTCGCTTTTCTAGTTGAGTTCTGAAGCTTGAAATTTTGCACAAAAATCGTACTTAGAAAAGTACAAAAACTGTGAAAAGATGCATCTAAAAATGCTTAGGTTTCAACAGTAATTCTCATTTAACTATGTTGAAAACGTAGTTAAGTCACGCGATGGAAAATTACTCTCTTCAGATGTAATCAATTAGTCATTTAAAATATTAATTAAATTAGTTATTTAATAAATATTTTGTGACTTCAATAAATGGAAATCAAATTCATTCTACCAAGGCTTTGTTTGATTTCCATAACATGCTTTGATAACGTTTACTTTCAAGAACTTTTTAAGCGAATAAATCTTTTTATTTATTACTTACAGTTTACCACTCTATGACACAATAAATGAATTATCATGTTAAAAGACAACTGTATTCGAAGGCTATTAAACCATTTTATGGAAATCCATGTCAAATAAATTATGGGCTGCTTGACAGGCTTTTCAAACTTATTATGACTTATTTTAATGGTATTGCAAGGAGACAGATAAATACTTAAGTATAACATCATAGTTATTTTCAAATTGTTTAGTTATTAGAATCCCCTACGGTTGCTTCAAATAGAAAAAAAAAACAAACGAGCAATAAAATGTTTTCTTGACAAAACTACCAAGTGTGGAAATGAAGCCATAAACAAAATGTTCTTCGGTTTCGTGACTTTATTTCGCAATAATTTATGTTAGTTTGCTAACCAACTAAGCGTGGCTCCTATGAACTGGTGCTATGTATAGGTTTCGGCATAAGAGGGAGTTTAGAAGCAAAATAAGGCAGATGAAAGATTTATGAAGTGATAACGTAGCTAAAGGGAAGTTTCATTTTACCTTATTTCTTTGTAAAAGCCTTTTTGGTTACAATGTGAAAAATACAATGAAATAAAATGTATATCAATTCTAAAATGGTTCTCTCCTCTAATTACAACAATTTACACATTAAAATGTGAATTTAAATTTAAATTGAATAATTTGGCGTTTTTGTCTTGCAGTTACTCATGTATACACCAATCCAAATTTAGTTCATTTTCCCTGCGGCAATGTCACACGACAATTAAAAGTCCGCAGGGGCATGTGCTCCCTTGCCATCTGTCAAGTCGGTTGAGATGGGCTATGTGCACTATGATTTTTTTGTTTTTGTTTTTTTTTTTGGTTTTGTTTACATACTATTTCTGGGCTGATTGCGAAATTAGACAAAAAGCCAATCGAATAGATGAGAAAAAAAGAACCGAATAAGAATCAGAATCAGAACAAATGAAAAATTTGACAAAAATTTCAAAAAAAATAAAACAAATTAAGTAAACAGAATCAATGAACTTGTGCCAAGAAATGCAGAAAATTCCTTTATTCGATTGGGTCATGCATAGAAAGGGTTAACTAAATTGTTTGTATTAAACTTTGGTTCATGCGCAAGAGGGTTAAATAATTTTAATTTGTAGAAATTTTGAATTATTTTTTCAAATAAAAAGAAGAAATTAATTTTTTTATAATAAATTTTTTTACTATTTTTTTTTACAAAATTGTTTTGAATTTTTTTTTTATTTCAAATAAATATAATAAATTTTTGTATAAATTTTGAGAAGAAAAATTCAAAAAAATAAAATAAATTTTTTTACTAATTATTAAATTATCTTTTCTATAACACAAAATTGTTTAATATAAATTTTTTTTTTTATTTAATTTTTTATTTTTTTTAAATAACATTTTTCACAAAAAAAAAATTATTAAAAAATTAAAAAAAAAAATTTGTTTAAATTTAAAATAATTTTTGTAAGTAGCAAATATTTTTTAAATATTCACAAAATCCTTAACAACTAGTCATGCAAAAATCCATACAAAAAAAACAAAAACTTTTTAAAAATTAAAAGAAATTAATAAATATTTTGTACATAATTTTTTTTTTTTTTTCAATAATAACCTTTTGCATTTCCATTTGGCTGTATGGAGGACATCGGTATGGCCAAACAATTGCCCGCCATGTCGTTGTCGTGTGGATCGGAGCGTGGGCACGGCGTATAAGCAATCTTACTGCCTCTCCCCGGCGATGGGCTGACTCGGGAATATCGTCCGTTGGTATTGATGGCGCCCCGTTCGCTCATTGCACTTCCGCCTCACCAGTGATGATGATGAATTTCACTTGTCGTTGTTGCGGTCGGTGAATTTATTAAACTTTCTCTCGCACACGTAACGTAAACGCATGCTTCCGGTTCCGTTTGCGTTCGATTTGGCGTTGTTCATGGACTCTGACTATGTTCAGCGCGTTCAACGGATTTCCCGTGCACTCGTCTGTCGGTTTTTTGCGGTACATGCGTTGTGCTGTTTTTTTATACTCTTCTTGTTGCTGTTATTTTGTGTTATTGTCGCGGTCGCGTGCCGGCAGTAAATGAATTACGAGTTATGACGAATAACTAGTTTTTTTCTTTCTTCTCTTTCTTTTTCCATTTTAATTCGTTTGGTTAAATTTTATTTTTTTATTACTGCATAAACGAATCATTTTAAATTTGCATAAATACTATTTGGTCTTTTTTTCCGATTATTATTAAGTGGCGTTTTCATGGTCGAATTAATAACTTTAAAGTGATTTAAAGATTCTTAGTGGAGTAGTTTATTATGTAGAAAGCGGCACTTTGAACGGGATTTATTTGATGCACTATTGGGCAAAAAGAGGTGACCTAGCTGGTTAAATATATTCTATCTGTGTATTGCATGTATTTACAACTATCAATCAGATGCAACTTCTGCTCAACTGCAACTGATTTACATATATTTTTAACGAGCTCTTAGTAAATAAATGATAATGTAGTCGGACGTAAGAAAAGAATTTTATTGCTATAGGATGAGACTGAATACCTTAAAACGATGGTGTGATGGTAAGTTCTGTTTTCATTTCAATCTAAAAAAAGTTCAATGTATTTTTTTTCAAATATTTCAACGTGTGACGAATGTGAGCACGAATCTACTTCAGCAACAGGGCTGGTGGCTCGAATGAGAAGTGTTACCAAGGAGCCATAGAAAAGTTTATTTTGATCCTCCGCCCATTGTATTCAGCCACTCAGGCACAAACTAAAATGCCAAAAAGACAATACACAAACCAAAGGACCCGAGCATATTGTCGCTTAAGCCAACTAAGGGCCATAGTGGAACTTTAGCTTAACACCATTTGTACTAATAAATAAAAAAAAATGTTATTACATTGACATTACTCATACGCATAGTATTGCAGCTAGTTTGAATATTGCTTCGATAGAATGGATGCCTCGCCCATTTTTCCAATCTTGAATATTCATAACTCTGCTTATATGACATGCTCAGAGGAAAAGAGTGATGAAATATACTATTCTGAGCGTGTCATATATTTATACTATATGTGCATAACGAAAACAAGTCTTTTAATGAAATACCGTAACGTTTTCCAACCAGAAAGTACTGGTTGCAATACTGAGCGTATGAGTAATATTAATTCAACACAATTTTTGTTTTTAAATTCAAACGATTTGTCAAGCTTGGGTACAACCACAATACAACTAAGAATTGTGCAGATTTACATACAGGCCACCAGTGCCGTCCACACAAACCGTCACTGGCCCACTAATCACTGACAAATGACAAATGGCCCGTTTAATGAGTCTGGCAGTTGACCGCAAATTATTGCCATAACCACCATTTAATTATCCTTTTTGAAATTGAGCCTGTAATTTTTCCAGTCACAATACATAAAATTGCGGGTGACGACAATCATGCGGAAATCCGTTGCATTCTAGTTAGTTCGCCTTTGCATATCGCATTTTCGCATTTTTGCAGCTAATCTAGTTTCTATTTTGATACCTCATTCTACTTCTTTGCCACTGTGTGTGTGCTCTTTCATCTCTTTTCATTTTGTGGCCATTTGTGGCCGAAAAGAATAGTGAGTGTGCAGTATTGCACCTGCGTTAATGCTATTTTAGGCCCACAACAGCATAAGGGCGCTCTACACGGCCTGTTGTGCTGTTCATGTACGGCTGACGTTGAGTGCGATTGTGTTGGGGCGGGGGTGAAGAACGCAACGCGACGTAAATGCGAAGAGCAGAAGTGCAAGGACACGTGCGAGCGAGATGTGGTGTGGCGTGTTGAAATAGCAACAACAACAACAGCAACAACAACAACAACAATTAATATAAAAACACTTAAATACAAACGAACCAGACGATCTAGCAGACAGAAGAAGAACGTGTTAAGTAACCGCCCAACCGACCGGAAGTTGACAGGATAACAAAGATAAGTTTGTGCAAATTTTTCGCAGCTTTTTATGTTGGGAAGATTTTTCGTATTTTAAATTTATTTAATTATTTTTTCTACTACAACACATTTATGGTGTTGATTGGGATTTGAATCACTTTTATTTTATTAATATTTTTTCTATTTAATTCAAACGTTAAATAATAACAAAAAAATCCACCCGTCTGCCGCAACACAACGAACGTTTGCCCACGGTATCCTGCCAACAACTGAGACACCGACGACGACGACGACAACAAGACAAACCGAGACAGCCGCAACAAAATGTGCAGTGAGCAGCGACGATTCGCATCACATGAGGCAATCGCACCGAATGCGACGACACTGAAGCGAATGGCGTAAAATGGAGTAAAAGAAGAAAGGCAAGATAAAAACAAAACCAAAAAAAAAATTACACGAGATAGTAAAAAATCAGAGCAAAACAAAAGTCCCATGCAAAATAATATATACGACCCCAACCCTGCCTTATCGCCCCAACTCTTGTAAAAACACATTGCAAAAAAAAAAGCTTCCTGGCCACACCAAAGCAACATTGTAAATTTAAAGCTTTTGTGCTTTACGCTGAATCTTTGCCTTGTAGCTTTTTACTTTTTTTTTTTTTGCTGACATTGAATATGTTTTGCTTCGTGTATGTATGTATGCTCTTAGTGAACTTTTATCTCGCGGCCTTCAATTTCCAGTTGCACGCATGATGTTGATGCGCCGAAAATTCATTCAGGAATTGCACGCTTCGGTCAGACACGTGCGGTGAGAGCTTTTTTCAGTGGTAGCAACAATTGAGCTTTTTAATATAACATCTAATGTGGAATTTACAGCAGCGTAATAGCATTTAAAATATGTACTGTCAGCTGATATCTAATATAACGTAGGATGCATTTCTAAGCCCTAACATAAAAGCTCTAACTACAAAGTGTATTTTTTTTTATTATTATAAGGCTATGTTGTAGTAAGCTCACTAAAAATCACAGGAATGTAAAATCCCAACAGGTCCATGTATAGTAGGGTTGTGTAGTTCGGTCATGTTTATATCCCAGCCCATATTTGCTATCGGATACATACCCGACTGTGTACTGCGGAGACTCTTGTACAGGACTCGGTTAATTTCCAATACGGCATCGGGACTGTCAACCACAACAATGGATGTTGGATTCTCATCAAGCTTTGAATTCGATTCTGGGTTGCTCATGAAAATCGATTTCAAATCTAATTCCGTTATTCCTATTAGCTGAACCTTCAACGACATTATTCGAACTTTGTTAGATCATACAGTCATTAAGAAATCAGTCATAGTATTTTCTCAGAAATTTGTATATACTTACTTTGAATTTGGTAAGGGGAAAACCAATGACACTTCCACATTTCCTTGTACACTACAATGATGCCACAAAAATTTGTGATTTCAGCTTTATTACTTACCGATCCAGAACTAAAAAGTTCATCCCGTGTATGAGCCGTCCGAGTTCAGTTTCAGCTTCGAAACTGTGAGTAATAGAATGTAATTAGTTATTTGGTTAGAATTTCAGTGTTATGGCACCTAATAAATAAACCTCTACAGTTAGGATTCACATCTCATTCAGTGTGAGAAAAAAATGGACTGAATCTAATATGAAACTGGGCACCCCATATATTGATCACTGAGAGGCGCTCTAAAAAGCCATGCCTTATGTCGGAAAAGATAACTTGGTGGATACAACCAGATCTGATTTTGACTGTAGCAGCGAACTCCAGGATCAAATTAAAGTCTTTAATGTCCCAATGTCCCAAACTATCGACTTAAAATCTTGTTATTTCCTTGTTTTGTCGTCACTAAAAGTATGCAACAAATTTGTTAGGTCAACAAAATTCGTTACCTGATAGTAATATAAAAATAATCATAATCTTCAAAGTGACCTTTGAGTACATCTTTAGTATACTTAAAATAAATATTCCTCCATGGAAAAGAAACAATTTTTCCTTTCCAAACAAGCGCATATGACATTCCTACGAAGATTTTCACCAAATCGATTTATGAAACGGGTCTCCTTAGAGCCAGTCCACTGGGCATTGCACAATGAGAACCAGTCTCAGACAAAAGAGCAGGGTTTGAGCAGCGGACATACAAAAAGTCGACTTTTTAATAAATTTTTCTACGCTTTCCATGTATTTTAACTATTAAAAATCATTTCAATGGACTATTTTTTTCAGTGATTTAAACTTATGTATTCTTGAACACAGCACCGGAAAAGTTCATTTGAAAAGCTTTTTCGAAAGAGCTTCCTCGTTTGACACACAGAGGGCGTTTTCCTTGATGCCATTGGTAGCAGAGTTGCCATAGTAACTTTTTGAATGAAATATGAAATGGTAGTTGCTAACGATTTTTCAAAATCATGCAACCTTTCGTAGCTAAGGCAAATTAGAAACGATTATAAAATTAGGGTTACGGCTCTACTGGCATTCATTTCCAAGCCTTTATTATTTTAAAGGCGGTACTGGAACTGAAACGAATATCGACTCCGGTTTCGATTCTCAAATTTCAAAATACATCGGTTTTGGTTTTCGTTCTCAGATTTTAATATCGATTTCGGTTCTGGTTTCGGTTTCCAGACTTTCCAAATAATCAGTTTCTTCCGGTTTCGATTCCATGAATTTGAAAGGTTCCGGTTTCGATTCCAGAACCGGTTTTTTGGCGGTCCCTGATTAATGTTCTATTTTTGAAATCTTACCCATCATATATTCCGAATTCTATAAAACCTACCTTCCGGGATACTGGGACCAGGCTCAGGATACTGGGAAAAGCCTTTTTTAGCTCGCTAATGGGGGTAACTACTCTGCAATTTTCTCAACTGAAACACTTTGCGATGCAGACCAAAACCTTCGGTTTGGATAAGAACCATGAAGGAAGAACTGATGACTTCGAGTAAAATAGAGCGTCGTGGTAGCACTATGGACCATATTGGTCTATGTGAGGCATATAGCCGCCACTCTAACCTACCTTCCCTTTCCCTTTCCCTTTCCCTTTCCCTCCCCCACCCCTCATTGAATTAATAACAAGAGTTGAGTTGTTTTGTTTTTTGTTTAATTGTATTTTAATTTATATTTCCTGTTAAGTTGAATAGAGAATTGTTATTATTTGAATTGTTGTGGTTTTTGTTTTCCTTTTCTTTGTTTTTTTTTTTTTGGTTGGTTATACAAATTAACATGAAAAATTAAAATTATTTATTATTATTTTCTGTTGCTGTTGTTGTTGGTTGGTTTTCTGTATTTGTTTTTTTAATTCTTTAAATTACACATCAATATTGGATTTTTCTCTTATTTAGGTTTTCGGATTTTCTTCTTTTTTTTTTTAATAATTTCTTTAATTGTTACATATCATTTTTTTCCCAATTATGTTTTGATAAACTGTTAAATACTTTTTCTTTTTTTGGATTTTTTAAAATTTATTTCTTTACTTTGCTTTTTGGTTTTTCTGCATTTACAGCGCAAAAAAAGGAAACGAAATCTTGACGCGAATTTCAGATTCAGACATTTTCGTGTGTACATAAATGTGGAAGGTAGAAAGGAAGGTGAATTCAAATGATATTCCAATTCAACTTAATTTAAAAACAAAAACGTCCAGTTAAGTACTTTTCGTTTTCTTTGTGTTGGTTTTTGATTGAACAATGTACTTTATAGTCGCAAAGTAGAAATGGTGAAATCTGTACGAGTTCTACGATCACTCATATTTGTTGTTTGCCTTTTGATACACAAATTTTGTTGTTGTTGTTCTTGTTGTCGATTTTTTTTGTTTTGTTTTGGTTTGAATATAAATACTAATTGTAGTAATTAATAAATTTTGTAAAGCTTTATTTAATTTTTTGTTTTTTTTCATAATTTTTTTTGTATCTTTTTTTCCAGTTAATAATATTTTTTTTCAACTTTTTGTTTTTTTTCTTTTTGGTTGTTGTTATTTTTCATAATAATAATTTTATATACTTAAGTTTATATAAACTAAAGAAAGGAGGAAGAGCGACGAAAACTGTTGCTGTTCTGACTGTTACAATTTAGTTTTTAAAAATTTTATTTCATTTTTTTTTTGTTGTTATAACTTTTTTATTTCAAAGCTTACCACACTTTATTTTTATTTTTGTTATAAAAAAAAACCCAGATTGTAAAACATTTTAAAATTGTTTCTATTATTTTTAGATGCTTAGTATTTGGTTTTTGCAGTGTATCGCTTAAATTTCACAACAGCAGATTAAATTGTTAAAAGAATTTCCGCGTAAAAGCTTTTAGGAAGAGAGAAGAAGTATTTTTTTACCACAGAATTTTCGTTTTAATTGGAATTTTACAAAAGAATTTTGTAATCAAAAATGTTATGGAAAATAGAAAAAAAATTTACAATGAAAATGGTTAAATTGACAATTAGAAAGCAGCTTCAATACACCGCAAAGATTTTATGCAAATATTCATTAGTACTCGTATATAGTTGTTATATATGTTATGTTGTTATGTAGTAAGCTATATATAAAGGCCTGGAATTGCTTCATTTATGTTAAACCGATTCCTTCAGGGAGGGGTTGGAAGTCTCAATCAGGTTGTTCAAAACACAAATTTCTTCAATTGAAATTTCACTATAAAGTTTTACAGAATAAATAGAATAGCTTAGAAGCTTTGAGGAGATCTTATCGAGTCTTAAATGGAAAGTGTAGCCATACATACTGACATGGGCTGAAATCGATTCAAAAAGCAGAAGAATGATCCAAAAAAGTAAAAGTTCAATTAAGTATTCTTTATCCATAAGCTTTATTTTAGGTCGAAACAAGAAAAAGTCCTTCAAAGATTTTTGAAAACACACAATATTTAGAGGTCGTTCAAAGCATGTTTTTTTGTACTGAGTATGAAAAACTTTACAGTGTTTAAAGGTAAAACCCTAATAGGGTTTTTCAATCTTTCAATTTGTCAACTGCTAAATTTAGAGTTACCACCCGTTGTATAGGGCCATCACCTTAAAATTCCTTTAGCTACCTCTAAACAGTGATTGTTTTACAAAAAAATAGTCTTTAAAGGTAAGTTCAGACTATGCCAATATTTGTTCAGTAAGTACACTCAAAGTACATCAGAGATAGACAAGTCCATCTCTATTTGGAGCAAAGATTGTAAAAATTAATACTTTATAAAAGTGTGGACCACCCTAATGCTTTACATTTTTATATCGTTTTCCACTTTGGTAGTACTCAAGGATTCAAAGTGAATTTCATCTAATTTAATCAATTTCGATTTCGATAAAAAATCGATTTCGAAAAGTCGATATTTAAAGAAGCTCATCAGTTTGTAATTTATCGCATAGCATTTTCCATTGAATTATCGATATTTAATGATGTTTTGATATAGATATCGTTAGAATCAAAGTATTTATTGATAAACTAATATCGGAATCGAAAATTTCAGTGAAAGTGTTCACCATGGACAAAACTCTTTATTAAATTATCGATACTTATCGGAACATGAATGTAATCAGTTTGTAAGTGATAGCACAGACATAAATCTTTATTAAATGATCGATATTTCAATGATATCAATGACTTTTGACTTTCAATTTTAAAGTGTCATCAAAAATATCGATAATTGTCACCATTTAATCGAATATAATTGCAATTTTGATAGAAAATTAATATTTTTCTGCAAATTTCGATATTTATCAGTATGCAATCGATTTATTAGAAAATTTATCTGATCACTATATATATAAAAGTTTATCGATAATATTTGACTGACAGCTATTTTTTTAAATTTACCCAATTTTAAAGTAATTGAATATGGATTTGAAATCCTTGAAAATGTATCGATATGTATTCAGTTTTCAGCACAGTTTCTCTACATTCACTAAACACTCCCAAATATTTACTGCCTTCATTTTAGAAAATTTCAATAAAAAGAATTTGATTTATTCATGAAAGATTTCCCTACAACTTCAAGTTTTTCTTTTGTCACCTCCCAGCACCTTCAACAGCTCCAATCACACATTCGACAGCAATTTCTCAATTTATTTAGTTTTGTATTTTATGCATGAAGACAAAAATTTCGGTTTTTTTTTTGGTATTTCTGTGTGGTGAAACTTCATCTACATACAACATCGATCGTTTGTTTGTTTTTTTTTTCTTCAATTAATTTGTTTTTTTTTTCAATAATTCGGTTTTTAACAATTGTGCAGTAAAAAAATTTTCTCTAATAGGAAAGTGTTGTTGTATTTATAGCAATTTGCTTAGTATTCTAGAGGATTGGTTTGGGTAAGTACGAAAGTTATACGAAAGTATATTTTAACAAAGTTCAATTTGAGGAGAGCTCAAGAAACTTAATTCGGTACAACTTGAATTGTGGTAATTGTTACTTAGTTAGTTGTTGTTTCTTTTCGTTAATATATATTTATAAAACTTGTGGTAGTGAGATTTAATTTTTGTTGTTTAATTAGATACATACATTATCAACGGGCATTAAAGGTACACTTGGTTAGTACAATTTTTAAAAATAGGTTTTGTTCTATTTTCTATTTATTTATTTTTTTTGTCGATAAATATTTGTTGTAACTACTAATGTTCGGGGTTTACATCTCTTCATTAGGTGGTTGCATATAAGATATTCGATATATTTTTATATGTACTTATGTAATTTGGAATTTCGGGAAGAATTGAAGGAAGCTTTTCAAGGAATGCAATGGAAAATGGTATAATCGATATTTTATTGAGAATTTTTTGGAAACAGGTAGACAAACATGAGTTGGCTTGTATGTATATCGAAATGTATTTAGGTATTAGTTGAGTTTATCGAATATGATAAAAAAAACCTTTATCGAATTTATAAAATCTGAGAAAGTTATCGATATGGTATAAATTAAGTGAAGTATGATAAATGAAATTTATCGAAATATATTAATCGATATATGTTTGAATATATATGAAAAAAAATTTGTATCGAAATATATTAAACTTAATCAATTATCGAATTCGGAAATTAAACGATTTGTGAAATTTACCGAATTCTGAAACTTATCGAAATACGTATGCAACGAAATTATATTTATTGAAATGTTTGCTGTGTTGCTTTTGTCACTTTGAAATATTTTTTCGCAAGTGAAACTAATCCTATTTACATCACGTAAACAACAACCCCGTTTTTATACTGTCTCCTATAGAAGTGACAAAAGAAACACAGTGGGTAATCATGAATGGAATTCAAGTAATTTGATCATGAAAAATTATCAAAATATGTACCAATGGAAAATTTGTATAAATTAAATTATTTAAAACGAAAAAATAGAAAAAAAATTTTAAAAAATTATTTTTTGAGGTTAATTATTTTTTTTTTTAAATAGTAAATCTAGAAATAGTCTGAAATATTCAGAAATCCACTTTCAAATTAACTTTCAATTCCAAATTATGAAAATATATATATTATTTTTATATCAATTTTGATTTAAGATATCTCAGATTATTTTTAGATTTATTACAAATAAATAATAGGAAAATTAATTAAATAAAAAAAGTAATTTAGCAAAATAAAATCAATAAAAAAAGTATCGAAAAATTCATTAAAAAATTAATTAAAAAAGAATGATCTGACATGTGTTAAAATCTCCTACTTTTAAATTGTTCTAATTCGGAATTCAAAAAAATAATTTTCTTTAATATCAATGCCAATTTTAAACATGCCAGACTATTCAATGGTTCACCTTCTAAAATGAACCAGAAAAAAAAATCTTCTTCATATAAAAACAAAATTTTTAAAAGCATTCGAGTCTTTTTGAATGGAATCATGGCGATTGTGAATTGTGACGATCGTAATTAAATACACTATCGTGATCGATTTTTTTTCTATTGATGGTATGGAATTGAAACAATTGACACGTTAAGAGGAAAAAGCTTTGAAATGCATCGATTTTTCCTCTCAAACGTATAGAGCCTCAGTACATTTCATCGCTTTTTTAGACTGATTGTGTCAATTGTCAATTCTCCGATCACGGCTGACCATCATACGACCGCTTAAATATTTCGAAAGTAATCAGACATGTGGCGAAAATTCATTTCCGTTTTCGAATTCGTAACTTAAAAAATAATCTTCTTTAATATTTCAATACCAATTTCATACACATGCCTAAAAACTTTTTTGTCAATTTTCTAAAAAAAAAAAAAAGAATAAAAAAAAAAAGAATAAAAAAAAAATACATGCAATTGGCGTGACCTCAAAACCAATTTGCACCATTAATCAATTGACAATGTGTTGTAGATTAGGGCACATTTTCACTAGGGGGTGCAATCAGGACTCAATCATGTAAGTCGATCTCGCAGCTAATTTTCGTTGATAGAGACTTGATGAACAAGTGAAAACAACATCTAAAAAGGGTGACAAGACTGCTGCTATCGAAATACCCTTAACCAAAAACTACCAAAAATAGTATCGTTTTCGTTCAATGTCGAGTTACGCGATTGCACTGCAGACTAATCTACTGCTGAGTAACCCAATGAATGATGCTGGATATGGCCATATACGTAAAGACTTTCACTCTAATGTGAACCAACTTTTTCTTAACTTCCTCAGTGGCCATTTTATACTCAATGTATCGATTTTCGATACAAAATACATACACATTTACACAAAATTGTATAAATTATGTACTACTACTAAGCATAAATTGAAAAAAATTATATCAAAAATCGTACATTTGTTTCGGACCAAAATTCAATTGTATAATTTCACGTATTAAAAATATACCAAAAAGTCAGCTGTGAATATACCAAAATTTTACAATATACCGATTTTGGCTAAAATGCCCACTGAGTCAAAATAGGGTCTGCATTTTGTAAGCTCAGCGTCAGAAGAAGGCCGATTATGAAAGACGAAGCGCTGCGCAAATCTAATTCGATCCAAAAATATCAATCGAGAGATAGCGTAAAGGCGCTTTTTAAAAGAGCGACGGAGATAGCGTCAAGACGAATGTGAATTTTGAAAATGGCAAAACTCAAATTCGCCCACATTTGCGATTTCATAATTGGCCCCTCAGTTTTGTTTCATTAAACAGCTGAAGCTTACAAATAATAGCAGAGCCTCATCATCGATTCGCCTATCAGCAGATCAAGTATGCAAATAGGCGTCTCAGGGTACTTCAGTAACCAAGATGCTTCAGTTACGAACACATCTCTAACTGTGGCCTACATATGATAGTTTGCCCTACAGTGGAGGGCCAATGTTTGGGTGCTTTCGCGTATCTTGATACTGCGTTCAAACACTGCAGAAAATACATTGGGTTAGTTAGCATCGATGATTGTTTTCGAGTGCAATAGCATATCTCGATATCGAATGTAATCGTTTGTCTGGCTATAATTTTAGTTTCGTTTAGGCTTGATGTTTAGTCGTATACTATCGAAACACATTCGACATCAACACCAAGTGTTGAAATAGACAAACACACTCCATGAGTGCAATCGCATATCTCGATATCGAATGGAAACGTTATACCATTGATAGCTATTATTGATAATTGTCAAGTATCGGGTTATGAGATTGCACTTCAGTATTTCGATATCGAACAATTATGCTTATTTTGCCTTGCTATCGTTTTCAGTTTATTTTTTTTCGGTTGATACTACGTTCAGTATTAAGTCCGTCTCAATTTGTTAATTACGTGGTTGCATTCTAGGAGAGCAATCGTGTATCTCGATATTCGCTACTTGGCTTTGATAGCTGATATGGTGTTGAATGTCTTTCGATAGTGTTAGGATCAAACATTGAACCTAAAATGTTAGCAGGGCTGTCGATTTCTTTCGATACCGAGATACGTAATTGCACGATGAAAGCAAGAATATCGATTCATCGCTACCGTTTTAGGTTCGTAAAGGTTTGATGCTTTATTCAAAGACTATCAAAACACATTCAATACCATATTAGCTGTCGAGGCTCAAGTATCGAATACTGAGATGAGCGAACACACCCCAGCTTGGACAAGAGACGTGAACCAAAAACCTCTTTATCGTTTTTGGTTCACGTCTCATGTTTTCTTTCAATATCAACAATTGCTCACCAGTGGTGCGTTCACGTATCTCGATATCAATAATTTTGCAGTAGATATTTGATCCGTACATGATTGCAACACATTCGCCAAGTATGAAGTATCGAGATGAGCGTACGCGTATATCAGTTTCATCTACTCGGTGATAGTTTCTACCCCCCTTTTTTTTGCCCACAACTACAAAATAATTATATATATATGCCATGCTTGCTACTATGATGCAACTAATGGTATGCAATGAAAATCATAGATCCAAAAAGTAATTTTCAAAATAATTCCAATATGCGAAATCAAAGTGAATTAAAAATTCCAACAATTTTTTAAGGTTTTTAAAATGTTTGTGTATTTTAAGAAATTTTTGCAAATTTTACAATATTCATAAATATTTTTATTTATTTTTTTTACTTGTTTGGTTGTTTCTTTCTTTTCAAAGTTGTCATTTTTCATTCATATATCATATGTGTGTGTGTGTGTGTGTGTGTTGAGTGTATTGTGTATTGTGTGTGTGTGTGTGTGATGTTGGTATCTATGTATGGATGTATGTACTTTTTCTTTATCAATAAGCAATTGTTGTTCGATCTTTCGTATTCATTTGTTGTTGTTCTTGTTGTTGTGGTAAATGTTTTCATTTCAAAGTGGTTTTTTGGTGAATTGTATTTGTACACCAACATTCTTGTTTGTGGTTGTTGTCTTTTTGAATGGTTCTTTTCTAGATCTTTTTCAACATCCTTCTTCTTCCAACGAATGGCTTTGAATTGAAATGTAATTTTGCCTGTCTCTGTACTGCTTGATTTTATTTTTCGTTTTTAATTTTTACAAAAATTTTACACAATTTCTTTTTTCTTGTTTGTTGTTGTGGTTTTTTTTTTTAATTTGTTTAAAGTTTTTTTTTTTTATATACTTATTATTTTTTGTAATAAATTTTTTTATTTTTTTATTTAATTTAATTTATTTTTTTGTTATATATTCAAGTATAATTTTACATAGTCTCACAAATGTTGAAAACTAACTCCTTGAATGTACGAGCATAATTTAGAAAAATTCGTGTGTAATTTAGATTTTATTTTTATTAGTTTAGTTTGTTTTTATAGATATTTACTTGCTTTTAAGTTCCATTTTCTTTTCAATTAAAGTTAAATTTTAAGTTAAAAGGTTTTTGTTTTTTTCTTCTTCTCATTTTTCAATTGGTTTATATAATTTGTTTTATATAATAATTTTCTTTTTTTGTTTCTTTTTTGTTTTAATTTATTAAATACAAATATTTATTTTCACTACAAATTTTTCAATTAGAAAAAAATTAGAGAAATTAGTTTATATTCAAAAAAAATAGCGGAGAGAGAAGAGAAGAGGGAGACGATCCAAGGTGGGGGAAATTTGCTTAGTTTATTTTTTTTGGTTTGATTTTTTTTTGTTTTGGGTTGCTTCTTGAGGGGCGGGAAGAACCAGATGGAATATTAACAAACACGTTGGATGGTATGAACGAATGTTTGCTAGTGAAATGTATGGAATTGTTGAAGCGCTCCACCAGAACCATTGCCAGAAATTCCAGTACAACCGATCCGAGAAAGTATTGATAGATTACATTTGCTATTCTATCTAATTTGTTGAAATCATTACGAACAGACAATTGTTTTGGCCCTACATTAGCAATTGCATTGCCCGAAAGATGACAATTATATTGTCGCACTGACAATTATTAGCACACATGTCACACTTACAAGCGGGTTGTAAGAGCAACAAAAAATTACCAAAACGACAATATACCGATCAAATGTGACAATGACAATTTGGCTTCCAACCATCTAACAATTGTCGTTGTAGTTGTTTGATTTCAACGGGGCTACAATTGAAAAAATCCACCACCCAATAAACAATTTGCCAATCAAATTTCCCTCAACCAAACGTAAATGCCTATCTATTTTAACTGTCCAGAAGGCATTTAGGTTTTAATAAAGAATTTGTTTTTTTTTTAGTTTTAAGAAATACAATAAAAATAAGTTGTGTTATTTTTCGAATAAAATACAAATAGAAAAAAAATATTTTTGAAACAATTTTCGATATAAAATATTGAAGTAAAACAAGAGTACTTACAAAAAAAAAAAAGAAGCGACAAAAGTGGGGAAAAAGAAATCCCAAAAAACGACTACACGCCTAACAAGATTTTGTTTTCGGGCTACACACAGAATTAATTTGTGTTTACATACAAAAAAAAAACATTGGAATGGTAGCTTCCTTTTCGAGGTTAGGTATATATAAGTTGGGTATTTTCTTTTGTTGTTAAATTGTATTTGAACATTTTATTTCTCAAAACTTCAAGACAATTGAATAAAAGCACGCTTAGTTAAACATTTAGGGAAAAACAAAAAAAAAAAAGGAAGCTTACAAACACTTATGGCTTATATATAAATACAAGAGGGAGACAAATTGTTGTAAGTGTAAGTGTAAAAATGTTTAATGGCATGTGTGTGTGTGTGTGTCTTGTGTGTGTGTATATATATGTAAGTTGGGTGTTTCAAAATGGCTTTTTATGTGGATTGAGGCCTTATGCCAATTTTATATTAAATTTGTTACCATTTTTGCTTTGCTTAGTTTTGTTTTTGTTAATGCTTCGGCTTATATTCAAAGAATTGTGTTAATTGTTAAATAACCTGACTGACTGACTGTCTTGTTTCTTTCGCATACTCCTTAACCTCATCATAGGTTTCATATAGATTTCTCTTTCCTTTCCTTTACTTCGCGTTTTTAATTTCCCTTCTTTCCTTTTGTTTTAATTCAAATTTTATATCGAAAATGTGTCTTCTGATCAATGTTGTTATCTTTTTTTTGTTTTTTTTTTATATAATTTTTATTTGTAATTTTTAATTTAAATATAATTCAATAAGAAGATTTTGTTGTTGTTGTTGTTGGTTGGTTGGTTGTTTTGCTTTTACATATATATATAAATATATATGACAGTACATAATACGTCTTGTTGTTGTTGTTGTATGTTGTGTTTGGTGTAGATTGTGTGGTGTTGGTAGAGCTTTTGTTTATTCCTTGTTTTCTTTGAATGAATTAATTAATTTCCTCTTCTTCTCTTCATTACAACATACTTCTAATTGTTTTTTTTCTTTTGTTTTCAATATTTAATTGTATTTATATATATATTTATATAGAGTTTGTTGTTGTTCTTTTTGTTTTCCTTCTGTGGTAATTCTGATAATTTGCAATTTAATTTAATTTAATTTTTTATATTAGAAGAATTTCTGTTATTACTTTGCTTCAAATGGATTTGCTCATCTTCTTTCTTCGCTTTCACCTTCACCTTCAACTTCCAACTTCATCTTCTTTCATATCATTACATAAATTGTTGTAGTAAGTTTTGTTTTCTCTTTATTTTAAATATATTAAAGTGTGATTTATTATAATGTATTTCTGGGTTTTCTTTTCTTTTGTTTTCTTTTTAAATGTTTATTTTAAATTTAATATATTTTTTGTTGTATTTTATTAAGATTTTTTTAATGGTATCCATAGCAACAGCGTCGCGCGATGTTCTTGCGCCCAGCTACAGTCTTCGTCAACATCTTAAAAACATAGAAAGGCTTAAAAAGAAGTAATTTAGCTGCTCACTTCGATGTCATCATTGTCACGAATTCTGGTAGAAGGAGAAGAAAAATATAAACAAGTGATTAGTAAAAATTTTAATAAAAAAAAAATGACAAAATTTCATTGGATAAGAGAAAAGTCAGACTGGAAAGAATCAAGTCTCACTTTTCAATTCATACTAGGAAATGCTGGTGAACTGAAATGTAAGGGGAGTTAGAAATATTTCAATAAAAATCGACTTAAAAACGTACAAGCGGATATTCGGATTGTATCAGATGTAAGCTGGGGTGATATTCTACAAATATTTTACATCAAGGGGTGTCATTCCATCAAAGGGTCTCATAACTTTAAGGGGTTTCATTACTTCAAAGGGGTTTCATTACTTTAAGGGGTTTCATTACTTCAAGTTGTCTTATTACTTCAAAAGGTCTCATCACACTAGAAGTGATATGAGTCTTGAAGTCTCTACAGAGTATGTAGGTTTCAATGTGTCTTTAATATTAACGTATGGAGTATATAAACTACAAAAGGTAACATGTAACCAAGTATGAGGTCTCTAAGGGATCATTAAAGGATATTAAAATTCCAAGCAATATAAAGTATACAATCAGTCTACAAGCGGTATGCATTCGCCAAGGGTTATGAAGTCTCAACAAAGGGTGTGAGTTATCCAATGAATATGTGTACTTCAAGTGGTTATGTGACTTCATATTTTAATTCCATTATAATAAACCCAAAGAAGAATCTACTAAGGAAAAACCATCACAAATATTTTTCTCTTTTGATAATTTTTTACAAAAAGTAAAGTTGATTATTTTTCAAAATTTATTACACACTTATGACATATCAAAGACACATGACAAATCTACAAGATTAATTTTTCAAATACATACACACACAGACTAACCAAGACAAAAGTAATGATGCTCTTTACTTTTATGACAAATGGCCCGAAATTATAGTGAATATTTCATAAGATTAACAAAACCGAAAAGGAATTTATTGTTCATTCATCTGTAATGATATATGTCTGCTTGAAAGTTTTATGTGAGATGCATCTATTGTATCTTCTGATTGTAAATTTATTTATTTTCAACAATGTTGTGCCTCCACCGATTTGACTCATGTAATGGCAAATCTCTCAAATCGAAACTAATGCTGACTAATTACGCATAGAACAAAATGTCATTAACAATCAAATCAATCTCTATCTCTGAACAATCGACAAGCGAATGGGTTTCTTTTGTTATAAATTACACGCCATGCTTTGTATAGGCCAAGGACTATCAAATGTTTGCATTTATCTTTAGAAAATGAACTTGATTCAGAAGCAACGTAACGATATGAGACGAAAAAAAAACCTTTGCCTTAAACGCTTCGCTCAACACACAAGGCAACTATCAAGCCAATGAAACACCAACAAAATACAAATAAAATCACATTCTTCGCATGCACGAGCAATGTCAATTTATTGGCTGTGATTTCTATGCGATCGACATTGTCTTCGAACGGAGCCCGCTTCCCCGCCCTTTCACGCTTCCCATGCAAACCGATTTGCAGCCCCATATTTTGTCAACCATTTGACAAAAATGGGGCAAATGACAAATGGGCGTGATTAATGGCACCATTCGCGCAAAAAGACAGTTAAAAGCAAGAAAGGAAAAAAAATTGCGCGCGCGAAAAGCATCATGTGTTCAAAAATACCAACAAGCCTGTCACTAGGAACGCCTTGTTACCCCCTCCTCGATGCCCACACTAAATTGGACACCTAGTCGAGAGGAGCTATTGTGGTTGATGGTGATGCGGCTGCTGCAAGCAATTTAATAAAATAGATTGCTTGCTGCAACCCAACGTGGTGCTGGTAATGGTGCCCCCCTCCTCCTCCTCCTCCTCTGACAGTGTAATCACGAGACGACGATGCCACTGCCTGAGTGAGTGTGAAAATGAACTGACTGACTGACTGACAGACGGCAACAGCAACCAACACTCGCTTGCAATTCAGAATGCGCAAAATAATGCCTGCCTGCCTTTTGGGTGAAAGCATCAACGACGACCGGCTCGGTTCTGTGTGATCATTGAGTTTAAAAATAACCACAACAACAAACAATTATCTGAAAACATTGCAAATATCTTCTACTATTATGCTAATCAGACAACAGTGGAATGAATGATGTGAGTGGTGCAAGGAGAAGGAGGCTGCACTAGTTCGACCAGCAGCAAGTGTCGCTCATGATGACGCTTCATGAGTGCTCTCACTATGAACACGAGAAAAATTGTTGAGGAAGCTTCTTGCATCGATACGATGCTGCTACGGATGATCATGATGAGCAGCACTAGCATCGAACAGCAGCGAAAATAGCCAACGTGTCCCCAATTTTATCAGGTGTTTGCATTCAGTGCTTAAAAATAGCCCAGAAGGCAGGAATTGTTCGAATTGCTGTGATGTGAGCGAACAATTAAAAATAGAATGGAAATCACAGAAATTCTCAAACGCACAAACACATGGAACAACTGGCTGTTTGGCAGATGAAAACTTTTCAAATAATTCTATTGACAAGATTTAGCGGAGCTACAATGTGAATTAGTACAGATTAGTACAAGCGAAATTATTGTTTTGGACATTTATTTACTCAAGAGTGTTAGTATTTAGTGGAAAAAATTTACCTGTTTGCTGTTTTGGCAATTAAATATGTTTAGAACTTTAGGGGTGAATGGATGAAGGAGTTTTATTGAAGAATGAGTTTTATTACAAAATTTCAGATGTTAGTTTCATCTCTTGCCCCAAATTCTTTCCAAATTTAAGTATACACCATGTAGTCGGAGAAGGCATTATGTACAATTTTAGGTTTCATCATGGCTCAAGAATTAGAGGATGAACGAGTGTCTCTTTCGGGAGAGGATCGTGTGTAGTCGGAGATTCGCAGGTTCAGGAGGCGTTATGTATATATATTTTTTTTAACAATTTTAAATGGAAGAAGGCGGTATGAACTTCAGCCATGAATGGAATTTATTAAATGTACAAACCAAAAAAAACGATTTGTCTGATTGATTTTTATCAGGCATTTTAGTCCTTTAAGTTTCAATCATTTCCACCTTTTCAAAAGGGAAACAATTTTTGGTTTGTGCCTTCATTGTTATGAAGTGAAAAACTTTAAAGCTGATTTAATCGCAATAATTTGTATATTACATACCGCCTTCATCCATCCACCCCTTCAATTGTATTGCTCTCCTTCAGTACCAATTAATTTTCTAACTACACCTAAAAAAAGTAGTTAAATTTCTATATCATATTTGTAAATGAAAATCGATATAAAAATGGCAGAGTTACAAAAAGTTACTAGAGAGTGAGCTATCTTCGGCTATGCCGAAGCGGAAATAACCCCCACACAATGTTATCCATTTGGAAGTACCTCGAACAAAAAAATTTTATCTCAGGAGCTCATTTTGACCCACTTATAGGAGGGTTTGGAACCTCGAACCATTTCCAAAATCCGTTTCCGTTGACAAAGAGCGAAGTGGTTTGCTGCTTTAGTGAAAAGGAGTTAGAAAGAATGCAACATATAAACGTAAAAGCGCATCATACATTTTAATGACATTTGGTCTTGCATGATTTTTTTCTGATCTAAGTTATAATATCTCATGAAAAAAATTTTCTAAGCTTTTACATGAATAAAAAAATGTATGAAAAAAAATTAAGTGACTCACGCTCACGCACGATATTAATCACGAATGGTCGCTCAGGAATTTTAATTTTCAATCACGCATCACGCCGTGACACGAGGGAATTACGAGTGACTCACGACACGCGCTTATCTCAAGTTTGAAGATCGAAGGTACAATCAATATTTAGAAAATTAATTTTTTTATTCACAATCGCTTGTTATATTCTGTAGTGTACCGCCCATAAGGAGGCGTGGTAGTTATAGAAAAGTACACTGATACTTGATCAGCATCACCACCTATGTAAGTCTATCTAACGATGCCCGCCATTTTGCATGGTGTCGGAAATGAAATCGGAATGGAACGAAATTATTATGGACCAGAACAAAATGAAATTTGAAACCAACTTTAAAATGGAAGTGGAAAAGGAACAAAATAGAAATGGACCGGAACAATATTTTGAAATGGGACGGAAATAAAGTGGAAAATATCAATAAAGTACTGAAAAATTTTCAAAGAAGCTATTGAACTCGTACGTGCAGTGTACCTACTTGGGCTTCGATAATTGTTTTTACTATTTTTTTGTTCATGTTATTCCATTGGCTACACCATTCTGTCATAGTTAAATTTCGTTTATAACTAGTTCATATCAGTTTGATTGGGGCATTTGATTTGGGTAGGTTGGTGCAGTTCCACTTTATTTACATCATTTTATATTTTAATTGACTCGAGCTGTAAGTAATTTGTTTTCAATTGTAAAATACTTAACTAATATTCTTGAAATAATCACTTGCCTCTCAGAGCTAACGAAGGCGGTGAGCGATGCATTGTCCACAATGTCTAAAAAATTAAGTGGTGCATGCAACCCTGTGCCAAAAACAGCTAAAATTGCTCTTTAAGAAGTTCTTCGTCTGGACTGGGACATTCATTGTATATAATAAGTTAACTGAATTATACACCGAGAAAAAATAACCGTTTCGCCTTTAAACCGTTAAACCATCCGAAAGTCGAAAAACTGTTAAATTGACAGCGAAAACTGTTAAAATAAAAGCGAAAACTGATCATTGTAACAGTTTTCGACGGTCGGATGGTTTTTAACAGTTTTTTCTCTCGGTGTACTACAAGGTGTCCCAACTACTACTGAAGGGTTACAACTAATCTATCGGTTCATATGAAAAAGATGACAGTGAACCGGAGACCTTTAACGGGGCTCTGTAGTATTAGTATTATTTGAATCACCCTGTAGTTGTAATTTTTTTTATATATAATTATTTATCTTCATATATGTAATTAGTATTAACTGTTTCTCGCTCTACATTAAATTTTAAAATGAATTCATCATTGACATAAAAAATTGATTGAAATCGAAGTTGAGTAATTGCCACAATTAATTGGTTTTTCATGCCTATTAATTAGTGTAATAACATGATTGTATTTTTCCATGACACCTATGTATGTATAGTATTTTTCGATATGACAAATCAAAACACCTGTTACAAAAAAATCAATAGGTAATACACTTTTGAAAGGCAAGCAAGCATGTGGATATGCTTTAAAATTAACTCTTTCTCGTATTTACTAAAAAAAATTTAATTTTTTGCACTGAAATTTATAATTTAATTACAGTATCAACCAAACTTTTAATTGAAATCAAAACAGATTAATTGTCAGAATAATTGAATTTCACAACTATTAATTAAGTTAATAATACGACTGTGTTGATCTAGTTAGTTTAACAAAGCGCTTGTGGGTCTTAAAGAACAAATTCAGCCCAACCTCATGTGACAAATATCGAACACATTTTTTGATACAGCAAATGTGCTGAAAACTACTATTAATTTATGTGCAAAAAAAAAACAATTAAATAAATTTTTATTACGTTGACGTGAAATTTGCCCGTGAAAATATTTTAAGCGTACATGTGTTTCAAGGCAAAAAAAAATGAAAAAAGAATACAAAAAAAAAACACTCCTTCGAAATAAAGTAAAGAAAAAGTAAAGAAAAAATGGTTAAACCATTTTTATTTCTTCTTTCAAACCAATGCTTGCTGCTTTGCTTATTTAATAAACATCGAACGAAACGCTAAAATATTTTCATAGGCTAAAGAAATTGCAAACAATGTGAATAAATAAAATACATTTTTGTGTTCAGCTTCTTCTTATTTGTGCCTTTGATAAAAACAGAAAAACCAACAACAATTAATACAAACAACAACAAACACTAGAGCCCAAACGAAACACGAGGAGTTCATTAGCGTGCGCCCCGGACAGACCAGACCAGACCAGCCCAGCAAATGAGTTCGAGTCGAGTCAAAGTCAAATTGCTGCGGCACATAAAACACAGCATCGTCGTTCATTTGGCATATAAATTGCTACTGCTACTGCTGCTGTTGCCATTTGCCTATTGCCAATTAACACCAGTTTATATATTGGTTGGTCGTTTGGCGGGTGGTTCCTTTTTGGCGCAGCAAAACCTACACAAATACACCAACAAAATTCTTCTCTTACTTTGGCCAAATGCCAATTAAGCAAACGAAACGAAAAAAAAATCTAATAAAATTTTAAACAAAAAGAAAATTTTCAATAAGAAAAAAAATACAAAATAATTACGAGGGAAAATTATAAAAAGAAGGGGGAAAAAAATTGGAAATAAATGTAAACAAAACGTTGAAATTTCATATACACATACACACACGCACAGAGGCAAATAAACTTAGCCCAAAACTCATGGTAATTGCAAATTTTTTTCTTTACTTTTCTTTATTTCAAATATTTGCTTAACATTCTCAAATTGTAGGTAATTTGGGGTAATTTAGCTTTAATTGATATTTCTTCGGGGGGCTGATAGATACGAGTGGAAGCGGCAAATGAAAGGGAAGACAAGTATTCCACACACAAAGTCACAAAAGCTTGAAAAGGAGTGTAACATAAAAGTAGAGAGAAAAAAAAACGAAAAAGGTGTGTCTATTTTCAAAGGACACAAACTTTACTCTAATTTACATTGACACATTGACAAGAATGAAAAGAAAAGTTCAGCAAAAAAATAGGAATCAAGATTAATGTCAAGGACAATATTGCAAAGAATAAGAAATGTAAAGGAATTCGAAGGCACAGGAAATAGATTTGCATAACGTCATTGTGGATTTTTTTCCTCAGTCTGTTATTGACTTAAACTTTGACTATAATTAAAAAGTACAATAAAAAAAGAAAGCAAAAAAAAATGAGGTTAGAAAAAACCAAGGAGTGCCTCAAGTGTCACACTAACAAAAGGCAACAGAACTGTCCGACTTCGACTAACTCATAAGCAAACTTTTCTTTTGTATTCTTCATGTATACAAATTGAGGTGTGTGTGCTCCAAGCTTCTGGCCAAGTAGAAGAAGAAGACAAAGAATTCAAGTGAAGTTCCATTACCATTTATTTGGGCAATCACATGGTTAGGCGTCTTGGCACATTAGAGCTTATCTCGTCTACAACACAGCAAGCAAAAGTTATCTCAAATTTAATATAATCTTTTTGTGAGGTATTTTTTTTTGGAAATTTTTTCACACCTTTTGAAAAGTGAAAAGATTGCAAGAAATATTTAACAAATATTTAACTAAAAAATTTTACTACTTACTAATAAAATTCCTATTAGAGAGCAGATGACAAATACAGAAAGAAAAAAACACCCAAACATCACTTTTATATAAATATACAAGCTGACACAATTCACAGAAGAAGAAGAACAAGTAGATCTCGCGTACTGTTGTTGGCTGAAACGGGCCTCATCTGTGTGAAAATGTGATTCAGAAAATCACAATCGCTATCAGAAATCTACACAAAATCTACACAAAACCTCTCTACAAAGTATTTCATTTTGTAGATGTCTCACATCCAATGGCGTTGTTGTGTGAGGTTCTCTTAATGATCTTGGTGTTTCACGATGATGATGATTCAATTCGTGACTCAATCAAAAATCAGTTAATAGAAAATTTATTTTAAAATCTGTTAATTAAAAACACAAAAACAAAAAAAAAAAAACAATAAATAAGAATTGTTTAAGGTTTCATGGGAAATATGTTTAATGTGTCTGTGTGCGTGCTTGAAATAATTACTCAACTCAACAGTAATTATATGAAAATAATAAAGAGAAATTGCATTAAATTAATAATTAGAAAAGAAAATTATAGTCAGTCAGTACGGACTACGAAATGGGAATAGCCCCAATGACACTGACTCACTGCGATAAATGTCATACAGAAGAAGGAATGTTTTGGTAAATTTAAATTTAAAATTTGATTCCTAAATCATCAAATGAAACAGTTCAGAATGATTCCTTTTTATTGAGGAATGTACCTAGGCCTTGGGCACAACAGCTCTCAGTGACTTCTCGTTTAACCATAGAGGATGCTCCGATGATTAGAGGTCAAATTAAAAAAATTTTAAATACACTGTTTTGGCAATATTGTAACGCAAAAAAAAGTACCCGGTACTAAAAAACCGGTTACTTTGAAATTATTATTTTACAACCCTTGCAACGCCGGATATAACAATTCAGGTACTTCACGACATCCCATTAAATTGAAAATGCCCACACATAACTAAACCCAGAAGTGCCCTACAAAAAAGGCAGTACTTGATTTGATATTAAATCACCGCAAATTGTCTTAATTAATTAACGTAACAGCAACAAAAACAAAAACAATCACCTGTAGCCACAATTGGCTTGCGTGAAGCTGTTGGTCGAATCGATGGCTTGCACAATTGAGAAACAAATCCAATTAGTAATTAGTTGAGAAACCGAAAGGAAGACAAAAATAAAATAAAACAAAATAGAAACCAAAGTTAAGCCATTTAAGGTGAGAGACTAAATGGTGTCATTGAGGGACAGCAAATACCACACTTTAAAAACAGTTGTGTCAACACTTTCGGGGAACAATTCTAATGAATATTTAAGTTATCTACTAATCCAAAACTAAATTTAATCAAATAATAAAAATATTTCTTTTTTGTATAATAAATTCTTCTGCTCTCCATTTTTCACCAGCATTTCGTAGTTTTTTTTTCATTTGTATCTGAACTGAATTTCATTTTGTACATACCTTCGTAATTGACCTGACCATCACCATCGATATCAGCTTCCCGGATCATCTCGTCGACCTCTTCGTCTGTTAACTTTTCGCCCAGATTTGTCATGACGTGACGCAATTCCGCGGCCGAAATGAAGCCATTGCCATCCTTATCGAATACTCTGAAGGCTTCTCGAATTTCCTCTTCGCTATCGGTGTCCTTCATTTTACGAGCCATCATTGTTAAGAATTCAGGAAAATCAATTGTGCCGTTGCCTGGTGGAAAGAAAGGTATGCAAAAAAAATATATTAGTTTATGTTTTTTTTAATTTTAATATTTTTAAGAGTATTTCAATTGAGAAATGCCATCCATACCTTCAAAGGATTTTTGAAATTCTTGCCACAAAGTGCTTTAGTCATTGTTTTGTGTGGGATAGTCAACTTGTCATTCGTTGTTATTAGCAGGGAATGGATTACTTAAAAATTTGTTGCATACTTTTTGGTGCCCAAAAAATCAGAAAGTGGCTACATTTTAAGTAAATAGTGAATCTGTCTGCCATTTCGTACTGTATGTGCGGGATAACGTCGTAACTATGGAGCTATCAAAATGTTGACATTTTCAGGTTTTTGGCCCCAAAAAGTATGCAACTAATTATAAAATACCTTTAAATCCGTTCCCTGGTTATTTGTCTTAAGGGTCGACTTTTTACAAGACTTGAATGTTATTGATAAAATTGCGAAAAATGTGTGTAAAATTTATGAAAAAGGGGAAAGATTTTTTTCTCATTTTCTATGACTATGGGATTTTTTTTTAAAATACCATCAGAAATACGTTTTCTGCAATTGTTGATTTAGTTAATTACAAATTCAATTAAAAGAAATATTCAAGCTTAAATTAACCGTCACACACTCTCCTCTTATCATATTACAATTTCTCTCATAGTTAAACTAACGCCACTCTCCCTTTCAATTCCAAGAACTCTCTCCATAAACAAAAAGTTTATTCAAATTGGTGCCAACAAAGTACAGCCAAACAATAGAAACCTAATTGCATGAACAATGCAATGCCAAATACAATAGTGTAAATCAGACATTGTTTAGTCAAATCGGATAATTTCTTTATTTCTTATCATCTCATTATATAAATTGATATACATATATATCATGTATATGCGGCATATTGATATGAGGAAGGAAAAAAATAGCCTCTAGCCTCAATTCAATAAATAAAAAAAAAAGTACAAACGTTCGAATGGGCCCCACTTTTACAACCTGCTGTAATATTGTTTAATATCTCTCATATTAATATTTAATAACGATTTATTACAGCCATTTCATATTCCAATATTAACAATCCATAGCACAATTTAATGACTCTGCGACACGAAAAGCGTTTAAATGTTAATTCTTTTTCTGGTTTCGCCTTTAGGGGAGTGGATGAGCGCACGGCCAGGTTGTGGCGTATGGGTGGGGAGATCGGTTGCACGGATAAGTGCTGGCATAAAGGTTTTTAATTAGGGAAATGTTTTTCAAAAGAGAAAGTATGTAATTTTGTATATTCAATGTGGATTTAAGTATTGATTTTAGTTGAATTCGGATTTAGTTAATCTTGGAAGATTTTATACTTTTGCAGTATTTTGAAAGGACAATGTGAATTGCTCTTCTATTTTTGGCTTTCAAAAAAGCCCCAAAAGCACCTAAAAATTTTATATTTTTATCAAAAATTAACAATACAAAAGAAATTAGTTTACATTTTATTGTATTTTTTTCCTTAAAAAAAACTATTTCCGCTACTAAATTCAAAATTAGAATTCACGTGAAAATCAATTTGCAATTGAAATTACAAAAGTATTGCGCAGAGATTTATATCGCCAACCCCAAAACCAAGAAGAAGAACCAAATTTTTTATATGTATTTCTCTTCCACACATATTAATAAATTCACATTCAATCGCACACTTTCGTGCGCCTGAGTATATTTTGCGCAAAATTTAACAAAAACACCAAAAGTCCAAGGCAAGAAAAAAAAATTGTGTATAAATTAAAATGAAGAGTAAATGAAATTTGAAATTCGGAAAAAGCCCAGTAAACGAAACGCCACAGACGATGGACGCGACACATGACGGAAACATTAAAAATTCATTATTCAAGTGGCGGCAACGGTGGTGGAATAACAATATGGCGGCTGCAAAAACGCCGGCAATGCTATCGAGAGCTAACAGTGGCAGAGGCGCATACCATTTGCGCAAAACTATGCACATTGGCTGGCTGCCGGCGAACAGTACGTACAAAAAAAAAAAAACTAAAAACTCAAAACGAAAATAACATTTTTGGCAGCTATTAATAAACGAAAATACCGTCATGAAAGCAACAAAATTAGCACTTGCAAACATAGTATGTACTAGTACAAGCCACAAACTGTACAGGAGGAAATTGTGCTGAGAAGAGACACAAGGCAGGCACAGAGGCAAGACAAAAATTTACAATTTATTGAAATAAGTTTTGTTAAAAAAAAAGAACTCATGAAGAAGACCCTACTAGTCGCTGGCCAGTTGGTGGCTTGGTCTAACGCTTGTCTGTGTTTGTACTTTTCACCCCTTTGCACTCACACCCCACCCCTTAACAAGTCCACACTGTATAACCAAAAATCACACGACAAACCATCACACATATAAAGGTAGATGGAAAAAATATAGAAAATTTTTTGGGGAAATCCTTTCAAGATTTGGCAAAAATATTCTAAATTCTAAAAATTATGAAGTTTTTTTTTTGTTGGTTTGGTTTGCTTTGTTGTTGCTTTTCTTTTTCACCCAATAATTTTCATATTTTTTGGCAGCAATTTGTCTATAAAAATTTTGGCAATTTCTAGTTATTCACAGGAAGGGGGCAAAGAGGCTAGAAGAAGTAGTGAAGGAAAGATTGGGTGTATAGAATTTTTTCTTTGGTTATGTGCACAAATGCCTCGATAATATTTAATGAACATTTTCGGTTAATTTATATATGGAAAATCTTGCGTAGAAAAAATATAAATAATTTTTTTTTTTAATTTTTTGAGCGCCACAGTCAGTCAGGTTGTTTGGTTTTGCGCTTTGAGAATTTTTGTAATTTCCACACGAAATTTCAGAGCCATCTCATATTGATGGTTGTTGTTATTTATGATTTTTTGTTGTTGTTATTTTTCACTTCTGAATTTTTCGGGTAGTATTTAATTTTTATTGTTAGAAATTTTGTAAAATTTGTTTAATAGTTCCTGTGTGTGGCGATTGAGATGAGGTCACGGTCAAATGAACTTTTCTTATTATTTTGTTGTCGATCAGCTGCCAAAAGATTTTATTTTATTTTTTTATTCATACAGCTTTTGAGGGGAATGTTAAAAGGCAGATGTCAGTAGAATGGATGGAAGTACATAGTCATAGACTTCAAGAGAATATACAAAAGAACTTTCGGAAAATGACAAAAAAAAAAAGCCTGCCTGCCACGATTTTTAATCAATTGTTTTCAAAACAAATTGTATTTATGTACTAAATTATATACAAATACTTGTGACGTGTGTAGGAAAAATCATTTCAAATGATTCTTGCCAACAACAACCCACGCACTCAAAAGATAATTGTGAGTATAACCTCTCAAAAACAAATCGCTAAAGATCCATTAAAAATTTTTTATAGTGTATTAAAAATCGTTGAAATGTCTCGAGTGAGCAATAATGTTGCCAAAAGAAATTAATCGGATATAATAAAGAAATATTAAAAGTTGTTGTTGTTGTTGGCTGGCAGATGTCATCATCTATGGAATATATATATTTTTTTGCTTATTTTTTCTCAATAAAATTAAATGGAAAAATTTAAATTTAATTGAGATTTTTAATCGATTTTAAAATAATAAAATGTTAAAAAAGGAGTTTAAGATAGTTCACTAATTTGTACATCAGAAAAGTCAAAATTTCGAAATAAAAAATTTTAAATTCGAATTCGAATACATGTCGTTATTTTGAAATAGAATATTTTAAAATTTCGAACTCGAATATGTATGAACTTCGAAATCAAAAATAAATTTCGAGATCAAAATAACTAGGACTTTTTTCATTTCGAAATTCAAACATTTCCTATTTCAAAGCTCAAACAATTTCGAATTTCAATCATTTTAGAGTTCGAAATTTTAACATAATATTTCGAAATAACAACATGTATTCTAATTCGAAATTCAAATTTTTATTTCGAAATTTCGATTTGAAAAATATTAAAATTTCTGAGTCGTTAATGTCTAAGTTGCAATTAGGAAAATGTTTAAATTTCAAAATTTTTTAAAGTACTTTTAGAAAACAAAAATTTTCGAAATATCTCAATTTCGAAATTTAAATTGTCTTAATTTTGTGTTTAAAAATGCTTAAAATAGGAAACCAAAAGTATTTAAATTTCAAAATCGAAATAAATGAAAAAAATCCAAGCACAAATTTCGAAATCGAAAGTTTTTAGAGGAATTTTTTAAATAGTATTTAAATTAATAATTATGTGTACATAACCAAATCGATTTGATGGCTCTAGAGAAAGATCAAACATATTTAAAAAGCTTAAAAAAAATTTCGAAATCGAAAAAAAATTACGAAATAAACGTTTTTTTTTTAATTTTAAGTATTTACCAATTAATGGCATTAAAATGATTTTTAAATCGGTTTAAAAGTAGTGGAAAAGACAAGTAGTAATCGATTTAGGAAGAAAAAAATAAAGACTTGAGTGAAATTTCAAGTAAAATCGAAAATATCTAAAAGAATTTTTATCAAGGCTAAAGTGCCTGCCAATTGATTAAATTAATTGTTAATAAAATCCAGCATTGAATTGCTTTGAAGGCAATAAAACCGATAGGAATAAGCTATTCAAGTACAAAGTTCTCAAGTTCGAAATCGTTTCGAAATTGATAAATCTCAAAAATAAAAATTGGCAATGTCTTAAAAGCATTTTTTTACCCCAAATATTTTTTAAGTACATACTAATCTACTTGGAATTTTTTCTTTCATCACTTAAATTGAAATTTTTGTCTGCCAGCTCAAGTATTTTTGACCTTTCATTTGTGTTTTGTACTGTCCGAAATCTGCACCTAATTATAACTCAGCAAATGCTGAGAATAGGTTTTGCCATTACTATTAAAACATTTTTGCAAATAATCTATCTAATATAGATCGCATTTAATTTCACAGTATACGAACACGAGGAGGCGGCAGTCGTCGTCAGTGGTGTGTTTAAGTATAAGAATTATTTCTATTTTGCTCTGTCTGTTGTCTATCGGCGCGTTGTCTGTCTGTTTGTATGTACAAAATGTCTATATACTACACTCCTCTCTCACCTAGTCAACCAACGAGCATTATTTGATCTAGTCTTGTGTAGTGTATATGTATACGATAAATTTGCTGGTTGTTGGCTGTTTTGGAACACACGGAACCGCCTTTGTTCATGGCTGGCGGCGGGCGAAGAACAAAAACCATTAAGGCGATTAATTTTGTGCACGCTTTGCCAAAAAGCCAACAAAAAAAAATTTATCACAAAAAAATATTCTTCTTCTTTGGCCATAAATTGAAATGAAAATGGACTAAAAGCATAAATTTGGTTGCAAAAAAAAATAAGTGACAGTTGGAGGGAAAATTTATTTAAAAAGAAAAAGGAAAACTGATGGAAGAAGTTGCAACCTTAAATCTGTTCTGAAAATTAAATATGTTTGAATAAAACACAAAACTTTTTAACCTTTTAATTTAACTTCAAAATGAAGAGATCAAATCTCTGGTAAAAAAAAAACGAAGAGTCCACAAAATCCTCTTGCAACATAAACCACTCAAGCCCTAAACATAGTAGAAAAATAGATATAAAAAGATTAAAACTTTGTTTTTTTTTTATACATAAAGCAAACACCAGTAAAAAAAAAATACCCCAAAAAAGAGGCGTTAAAATAAACGAGCCAACCGAATAAAAAATGGCCAAAAAAGGAGCCTTTTTCTTCCTTTCCCCAGGCCCACACAGCTTGGCTTAAGTCTTCATAAATCTTTCCACAGCAGCAACCTTTCAGGCGTTTCAGTGTGAGAGAGCAAAGGAGCCAGGCGAAAATTGAGCTGCAGATAAGCTTGCCTTTTGTTGGTCTTATCAGCATCAACATCGCCACACGTCCACTGCTACACAACACCACGAACAGAACAGAGCTAATGTCTCCGCCCTTCCACACTATTTGAGAGTTGTAAGCCAATTTGGGCATAAACTTTTTCCATGTCGTGCTCGTGCCTCGGCGGGATTATGTTCAGAGATATGCGTTTTGTAGGTAAAAGGAAAGGTGGCCAGAGCAAGTGGCTGGTTTGAAGTGACACAGAAGCTTTTGGCAAACAACGCTTATGTCGTCGTTGTCGTGACAGTCGAAAAAAAAAACAGCAAGCACAGATTAAGTTAACTAAAGCGTATGACAGGTTTACGAAGAAAAATGAGCAGAAGCAGTGAAAAATATTGGATCCTAAAGCGATAGAAGCAGAAGGCTTAAAGTAGATTTGAGTTGAAAAAAAGTCTAGACAGAAACGAAAAAAATTGAAGCTACAAGCTTGTAACGTATCATTTTACGTGGCATAATTTTAGGCTCTTATCAGCAAGCAGTCAAAATGACTTAGGTGTGTATGTGTGTGTATGTCTCTCTATGCACATGTGTTGGTTTTCATGATTGGTGTTTAAGGTTATTTTATGTTGGGCAATGGGGGAGCTACTCTCATGAAAATTGATTGCATTAAAGGGTGCTTTGCGATAAATTTTGCTCGTCGCTTCTGGTGCTGATGGATTTTATTGGCCAGAAAACATTTTTCATAAATATTCGATAATGTTAAGAGTAATGGCATAGAAAGCGTATATAAAAATGGGAAATCGTTTAATTAATTGGCAGTGAAAACTTGATAAGGAATAAAGTGGCTGGTGGCTAGTGCCTAAAAGATATGCGCCATTAAACAGGCTTTAGATAAATTTGATTGAAACATTTTCTCTTTTTTTTTATGGGGGGAGAACATTTCTGTAGATTGCAAACTCTGTGAGGGTTAAAGTATGCAGTGGAATATTTTGAAGGATCTTTTAGAGTTGTATGTATACAAAATCAATTTTTAAAGTTAACAACTATTTGAAATAGATTTTTTACCCCAACCCTAAAAATATGCAGCAATATTTTTGAAAATAGAAATAGAATTTTTTTTCTTTTAGTCCAATTTAGTCTTAGAAATGATGTGAAAGCTATTTTCCAAAGAAAATATAAAAATCCATACATGCATATAGTCAGGGCAGATTATTCTAAGCTTTAAAAAAGTTGTTGCATATTTTTAGGATACAAAAAATTGTTGAATGTCAAATTGGCGTATCTACGGCGTAAGCATTTAAATCCAAAAAAGATTTAAGAATAAGTGCAGCGCTTTGCTTACAAATATTATTTCAAAAGCCTGAAAGTAGACAACAAAATTTTTTTCAAAAATATTCTTTAAAATATATTTTTAACTTTAAAGTATGGTAAAAAGAATTTAGTATCCACCGATTTATTATAATATTCTGTGATCCAATTCATGTATGAAGTATCAAATAAATTTCATTCCATTAATCCGAAATGTATTCACAGAAGACTCCTAAAATTATGCAAAGCTTATTGCGCTTTTATTTCCCTCGAATTCTTTTCAAATCAGTCTAACAAAAGTAACCCACCTCCCGAGCAGAGTATAAACATAATCAAATATGCATAAAAAAGTAAAGAAAATTCAACGAGAAAAAAAATCCCAATTTGTTGCAGCCAAAAATAAAAATTTGAATAATTTTTAATTTAGCCTAAAAGCAAGTATGCATCATTAAAAGTTTGACAACTTTTTACCTTCATGCATGACGGCTTAGATGGGCTACTGCTGCTGTTGTTATACTACTGCAGAGAGCAGAACCTGCTCTTGCGAAACACAACGGCCCATCGATTAAAATCTTTTGCTTGCAGAAGTCGTTTGTCATAGCAGCCCCACCCAAAAAGTCAAGCACACACACACGAACAAAAATCAAATAAAAAGGACCCCAAAAAATGTTTGTAAAAGAACCAAATACAAAAGAAAACTTTAGCAGAGAGCAAAGAGTAGCTGCGGATGATGAAAAACCTGTTTATGGAAATTTTTTTAAACTTTTTCAGATTTTTCTGCAAGGGCCACCTTATCACCCTCAGAGGAAAAGAACAAGTTTCATTTTATTTGCTACAAAAAATTGTTACCATATCAACACTAAAGTAGTGGTACAGGAGTAGGCAACTGGTAACCACGAACAAAGGCAGTAATGAAAAAATATTACTACGTGTATAGAGAGGTACATTATATATCTGCCACTGTGGAAGAGCCTATATACAAGTACTTTCCTTTTTGCCAAGTCATGTCATGGCTGACTCTGCGTGTGTGTGTGCTTGTGTGTGTTGGTACACGCACGTGAATATTCCCGGAGTTGAGCTTTACGGCGCATGTCCTTCATTGCCTCTACCATGGCAATGATGGTGATGATTTTCAGATAAATCCAGGGTAAAGTAAAAGCAAAAGAGAGCACACCGACAGACCACCAACTAACTATACAGTCTCCAACATCAGATGTTTGAGTGCGGGTGGTTAAAGGAGATTTTCCTGCCAGTAATGCCTTAGTTTCAAATGCAGTTTTGTGTGCTGCAAAAAAACCAGGGGAAATGAATGCCTGGGTCTTGGCTACAGCGCCTGTCTGCGCTTTGTGCAGCTTAACGAAAGAAATTTCCCAACAAAAAGGATTCTCTGCGGAATTTACAGCGCAAAAGGGAGTCATGAAATTAGCGCGAGGTTCTTGTTGGTTCCCTTTTGCTTCTAGTGATGCCATTGCTGTGGTACGTGTACGCCTTTCAACTCGTGGTTAGGGGTTGTGGTAGAGGTTTATTTTCCCAACAGTCATCTCCGCCATCCTCATCCAACGGAAGCTGCCGTTGTGAAATACAACAATGCAATACAATTTTATTAAGGCAAAAAAAAAAAATAATAAAAATGAAACGTAAAAAGCTTTACATTTCATTATTTAGCACAAAGCAATTTTCCATTTTGCACATTAAATTGGGTGAAACTGTTAACAAGCATTCGGATAGAGAATGAAAGAGAGAGAGCGGAAAGGAAATAACCTTCGGAGCAGAATAATAACGAGTCCGAAATGGAAAATCTGCTTTTTGCGTGATTTTCAATCATTTCGGCAAGCATATTTCGTGACCCAAATTCGGAAAGTCATCATCATACTTGTCGTTGTTGTAGTTAGTCGTCGTCCTGGCACCGTTTTTTTTTTTGTATTTTCTTTTTTCATTTTCCTTTTTAACAAGTACTTATAAGCACCAAATTGTTATGTGAAATTGAAAATTTCTCATTTCTTCCGTCAAATAAAATAAATACAAAAACAAATTTGTTAACAATGCCAAACAACTGCGATGAGAAAAAAAAATAAAAAGAAAAGTTTTCCTCAACTCAATTTAAAAAGTTGAGCCCACGAAAGTGAGTAGGTACGACGACTACTTTTTACTTTGCTGGTTTCTTTAATATAAAACTTTATTCTTCGACACACACCCAGCATAGGAGACGAAGAAGGACAACTTTTTCAATGGGTGTATGAAGAAGTGTTCTAATAAAAACACTTGAGGAAATCGTGTGAATGGGTAATAAAATAGTTTTTACTTCATTTTCCTTTATTTTTTACTCATTTTCCAAATGGAAATAGTTTTACTAAACTTAACATTTTAATTCAAGTATTCATGTGGCACCTTGTGAAACCAATAAATGGCGTAGGAAACTAATAAGATAATTATATTCAGTCTGAACGAAGCTGCACCTGTGAGTATGATACCTTTTGAGGCCATTTTTCGGTAATTTTCGATGATTTTTCGATATTTTATTGATATTTTTTCGATATTCATTGAAAATTGTTTGATATTTTATGGATATTTTTTCGATTATTTTTGGATAATTTATCGATTATTTTTGGATAATTTATCGAATTTTTTTGTATAATTTACCGATTATTTTTGTATAATTTTTGTATAATTTATCGATTATTTTTGTATAATTTATCGATAATTTTTGTATAATTTATCGATAATTTTTCGATTATTTTTGGATAATTTATCGATAATTTTTCGTTATTTATCATTAATTTTCGAAAATTTCTATTTCTACTTCATTCCCGATATATAGTTTTCCATACCGGCCACGCCTTATGGGCGTTAAAAATGGTGGAAATTTTACATCGATTTATTTGGAGTTTTTCATAACACGTAAAATGAGCTAAAATACGAGATTTCCGGTAATTGTATCGATCATGTTTCGATAATTCTTCGATTTTTTATCGATAGTTTTTCGATATTTTTATAATTTCTCGATATTCATTGAAAATACCCTGCACCTACGAGTTTTTCGGTAATTTTTTGGATCCCTTTTCGATGTTTTTATTTTTACAATATTTATCGAAATTTTTTCGATAATTCTTCAATTTTTTATCGAAAATTTTTCGATAATTTTTCGATATTTTCTGAAATTTGTTCGATCGTTTTATCAAATAAATCAAATTTTTTTTACCACTCTACTACCATTGAATGTTTAGTAGCAGTGGAAGGCAAGGTGCACTGGAAATGCAAAGTACTATTCCCCCAACTCTGGATCTAATGAATAAATACTCTCTCAAATTGAGTTCAAAAGTGTGAAAGCTCTTAATTCGAAATTGGATTGAATTAAAAGTTAATTACTTCCTTCTTTTCATAATATACTACCCAGTATTAACATAGCCAGAAAAGAAGACACTAAATACTTTTGCCCAATGGAAGAGACCGACGACCCCACATTTATGGCAGGCAAGCCAACAAACAAACCAACAAGAGAAACAAAAAGGAAAACACTTTTCCGGCTATTTTTAAATACGTTTTTCTGTAAATTGTTTTTATTTTGCATTTATGTATTTTTAATTTTGGCTTGTGAGTTTTTGTCAACCAAAAATACAAATATGAAAAGGCAGCGGCGGCCGGCAATGCATGCAGCGGCAGCAGTCTGCAAGCAGTCACCATCAAATCACAAGAGACATAAAAGCGAGAAGAAAATATATAAGAGGCAGCCGCATCAGACGTCGTCAACCGTTTCGAGGTTTTTCACCTTTCACGCACATTTTTTTAGAATATGTTGCACAATTTTCACAATATTTTCTTCCCGAATGTTTTTAGAGAATTTGTGTTTGTAGTTGACTTTTTAAAAGGAAATAATGCAAAGTGGTGATCAGACTACTTTTTTAAAAGACCTTCTATTTAAAGCTTTGAGTTGAATTGGGTTCAAAAATATCGTCCCTGAATTTTTAAAATTCGACACAAAAAAGTAAGAGTAGAACTCGTAATTGACCCAACAAAGCCTTTTCATTCATTCGTCTACTCATGCCAATTAGTTGGAATTTAATTTATTTGGACGTAAAAACCCCGTAAGGGAAAAATTTTGAAACTCAAATTTCTAGCCTGTCTCATAGACTTGAAAAATTAGCATTAAAGGCACAAATATTTTTTTTTCTGGCTGTTTAAATTAGCAATTTTCAAAAATTGAATTATGATCTCAGATGCCGGCCAAGACAAGGCACCAAACAACAACAAAGAAGAAAAAATAACAACAACAAAATAGATATATTGTGGCCTGCCTTCTGTGCATACCTTAAAGCAATTTGCATAAATTTACATGCAAATGTGAATTATTTGCGTGTGACAAATTTATTGGCTTTGCTAGAGAATGACTAGGTGTGTAATTAAAAAGAAGAGAGGAAAAAAAGAATGGTTTTCATTGGATTTTTGTTGAAAATATTTGAAAAGTTAAATGGATCAAAAATTTTCCTTTGAGTCTTTATCTGTCATCAGTCTTCAAAATCTTTTTTTGTCCTTTAACAGTTTTCTTCTATTATCCTTTGAAGATTGGCCACTATTCACTTTTAAAATCGTATTTCGTAATGTATGCAACTCACCATCAGCATCGACTTCATTTATCATGTCCTGTAATTCGGCCTCTGTGGGGTTTTGTCCCAGCGATCGCATGACTGTGCCCAACTCCTTTGTTGTGATGGTGCCATCACCGTCTTTGTCGAATAGCGAGAATGCCTCTTTGAATTCGGCGATTTGTTCTTCTGTCAGTTGATCGGCCTGGAAACATTTGGAAGGAAATTATTAAAAATTTTATTAAAACATTCAGATTTTAAATTATAGAAAATTAAGATAGTAAAACGTTTTAAAAGTGTGTGTGGAAAATCGTTTGCCTAAAAAATAAATTTAGTTTAGGTTGGAACCATTTTATATGAAGAGACATACTTTTGGCCTAATGGGTTTAAGACACGTGTGTATTTAAATACATACGTTGCTAAGAGCACCTACAATATAATTACAAAATTGTGTATGATCCCAAAAATCGGTACAGTGGTTCTGTTGACCCATTGCCTATTACCTTCTTCGTTTGATTCTATTCCATTTCCAGTAATTCTACGAACCGATCAATCTCATGTTACGAAATTTTCCAACTCCTTAGTCAGAATTTGACTAATCAATAATTATCTGCTATGTGCATTAGGGTGACACTTCTTTGGAAGGGGGGGAGGTTGATTTTGACACTTATTTTTGGGTTTTTTTCTTCATATTTCCCGATGAGATTTAAAATTTTACATAAGTGTTTAATGGGCTGAACTTCATGATAAGAAAAACCATAAACTTGGAAAAGTGGATGTGGTTTTCATCCCTTGATTGACAACAGAGCTTGCTCTTCCCGTGAACATCACAACCCTTAATTTAAAATTTAACCGAAATTGGTTCACCTGGCTCAGTTTTTGTATTTGTTGCCTGACGAAGGCAGACTTATTTTATTAACTAGTCTAAAAATCAAGAGCTCATATCAAATTGGTAAAATAAAATTAATTTCACGTTAAGGAACCTTAAAAGTGTTCCTCTTGTGTTCTTCTCGATCTCGAAAATAGTTAAAATTTTATTATCTTCAATGCTTGCTTCTTGGTTGTAAAGGTCGATACAGGAATGATCCTTCAGAGTTATACAAAAATCTGTTAAGTGAAATAGTTATGCCAAATGTATTAATAGCAAACTAATTTAATGCATTCCACTAACAAATTTAGACATATTTTTAATGCCACACCCATGACATTCTCGCATTACATTTGATTAGTGATGCCTTTTCGAAGCTAAAAGCCTATTAGAATCTAATTAGTAAGTTATTTCCACTAATGAGATACGTGGTGTTGTGGAGGACAAATGGATCAGTTTAAAGTATGTACCGACTGGTTTGTGGATTTGTAATTGAAAATATAAAAAATAAAAATAACAACAAAAACTACAACCAAATAACAAACGATGAACGACAAAAGGTGAAACAAACAAGATTGTTTTTTATTTTTTGTTTTTGCAAACCAAATAACATTTTAGAGAGAGATAAGGTAACGAAAGCGAAATATATTTTAAGAGATGTGAGCTTGTACCCACCATTTGTTTTAAAAATGTGTTTTTGAAAACAATACAATCTGGTTGGTGGATGACGACAATAAGCTTCCACTCTAAATAGATTAAGCCACTAGAAACTTGAGAAAAAACTACGAAGGCGACTTGTGAATTGAAGACCAGAATAATATAGACTTCGCTCAATATAGACAAGACTGCTTCTGAAATGGGTTTGGAAAATTCCCTTCTGAATTAATTCTTCTGCCTCACTGCCAACCAACCAAACTGCTTCACTTCCACTTGTAGAGCTCGATTTTTGTTGACTATTTTTTTGCTTTCTCTTCAGATCACAGGTTGGTTGTGAATTGTTTTTGAATATTTTAAAATAAATTCCTGTATTTCCAATTTGTTAATTTAATCTGGTTTTTAAATCCAATCTTTTTTTTAAAGAAATTCTGTCAATTGAGACGAAGTAAAATTTGATACTTAAAGCGCAGTGAATGTGAACGCAAAGGAATTCTTTATTTTTTTTTCATAAATTCTATTTGCTTTCTGTTTAGCAGAAAGCCAGTGAAGCAAAGTAGTAGACAAGGTTGGGGGGTACCTTTGTCGACTTGCTGGTAATGAATGGCTGTTGTTGTTGTTGCTTGGCTGCTTTTTTCCTGTTTTTTTTCCTCTCTTATGCTCACCACGTCAACCGAAAGGCGTTAAATTTCGACAAAAGCTTAAAAAAGTCAACTGACGTCAACGTCAAAGCAAATATATGCGAAATGTTAATGGATGGCAACGCGAGGAGCTTAACTGAATACAAATGGTGGCCATGGTTGTGACACGAGTAGTTAGGAGGCAACGGTGGTAGAGCAAATGAACAAACGAACGAACGAGCGTATGCGAATACTCGCTGGATGACGCGATGACGTTATCTTCTATTTGAACTTGGGATGAGCGATTACTTCAATGTTGGCCTTTCGTATATGATGTGCTAATCGGAAGGGGGTCTCGCAAAATTGAATACATTTTTGCAAACACTCAATAGAAGTTTCAAAGAAGAATAGAAAAGATTTCATGAATTAACTTTACATTCATATTCTGGGTAGTTTTCCTCTACCTTTATAATTACCACAAAGCCCCAAACAAAAAAAAAAGAGTTCTTTCAACTTTTGTAGACCGGCAAAAATAATACCCAACCGAAAAAAAATTATATTTCCAACCAGTTTTAAACGCAAAAGAAGAAAGAAAAATTGGCGAAAAACAAAAAGATCAAAGCACAAAAAGCTAGAAAAGTTTTATCGTTGAACAAGTTGCCGCTTTTGTCTAAAAACAATAAAAACAACCGGCAAATAACATACACACACTTAGGAAAATAACATGATCATGTCATCGGAAGAAGTGGAAACAACAAAACCAAACAACAGAAACTCATGAGTCATGGAAGTATTTATTTTTTTTTATACTTTTTCTTATTTTTTTATACTTTTTCATGCGAATTCAGTTTAGTAATTTTTGAAATGAAATCATAGTTGGAAAATTAGCAACAAAAAAAATATTTTATGAAACATAATAATGATTTCACGCTTCAAGTACTCTCTTGAAGCTTCAAGTTGAGGTACAGTTTCAAATCGGATTTGAGCTGCATTGTTGCTTTATCATTTGAACATTTCTGCAGTTGGAATTGCATCAAAGTTTTATTATTATACAAATGTATATATCTAAGCAGGAAGTAGCTATTATTCACTCGAAGGGATTTTCATTCAACTGCTCAATAAACTTAACTTCTAACCTCAAAAAAAAATATTAAAAATTTTCGGACAAGCGAGTGTAGAATTGAAACGAGGGAAATGTTGGATGTAATAAAATTTCAAAAATAATTAATTATTGAGACTAGATATTTACTAAAGCTCAGGTTAGACTAGGGAAATATTTGCCCAGATATTTTAAAAATCAAGTACATAATAAACTTTAAAATCAAGTGACTGAAAAATATTTGAATTTTCTAATTGTATTTCACAGATATTTGGGAAAATATTGACGTAGTCTAAACGGGACTTTAGGCTATTCACCAGCAAGAAGTGGACCTAAAGAGCTGTTCAATTATATGGGTTGTAAGGAGGTCCAAGGGGGTCCAACAAGAGTTCCATTTGGAATTACTTTAGCTAGCATTACTTATAGCAAACTAGACTTCAAACTCGTCAGCGAGAGTACATTTTCTTTCTACAAACAAACACAACATCTACGTCATAAAATTTTCATTTCTTATTTTCATTGTCATAGTGTGACACAAAACTGTCAGGGTATGAATATTATTTGCATAGATAATTTATACCATATTTGCATATTTCTTCTTCATACATGGGGAAAGAAATGCAAACAATAATAAATATAAAAGTGCATAAAAGATGAACTCAACTCTTCCATGGATATGTTAATGATATGTGTACTCACTTCTCGTTTTTTTTCTGTATTCTTTTCAAATAGGTTTCCTTTGAAATTGTAATAAGTATTGTGTCTACAGTTCGCTAACTACAATAAAGTACAAAGTTCACTGCAACAATGGAGAGGACAGTGCAATAAAGCGTCTTAGGTTAGTGCATGGAGAGGGTTAGTGACTAGTAAATTAGTCATCAACTTGAACTCAATCAAATTTGCCACCAGCTATGATTTACACTGGGAATACCACTTAAGAATTTTTCTTTTAATATTAAGTACATCTGGTGATTGCATTTTTAACCATAGTTGTTGTAGCACCGTTAAAGCTACTGTCTAGTTTCTAGAGAATAAAGATTCACATTGAATTTTGTTTCAGAAAAATAGAGGCGATTTTTCTGTTAAGAATGAGCTGCTATGTATTAACTATGGAGTTAATTTTTTTTACTTGGAAACCCTATACACAAAAAAACTCTCAAATCTAAAATAATCACCTCAGAACAAGGAGAAATGTTTATGAAAGTCTAATAAAGTTATGGAAATGGTTTTCTGCTTAGTTCAAAAATTCTCATTTAAATATGAGGTTATGCATCTTTATTTCAAACTACTGGACCCGGTTCACTAAGTTGGTTCTAAATAAACTATTTTTTGTTGCATTGTCTTCAGGGTAATAATGAAAGAACTGTCAAATATATTTCCTGTGCCAAACAAACACTTTCATAAGTCAACGGAATTGTACGCGAGTTATAAAAGCACGCCCAATTACAGCCGACCTTCCCTATAAAGAATTCGCACGGGACCGGAAAATCTCTTCATTATATAGAAAGTTCATTGTATAGAAGTTCACTATAAGTTCGACATAGAAGTTTTTTTGGCGTTAAAACCTTTGATTTCGGTAACTTTTAGCTTAGCAATTTTATATACTACTACTTTTTCAAATCTACTACACTAACATGAATTTATACTACGAGTTATAAGTAGAAAGTCATATTTATTACAATTTCTTTAAATTTACTAACCTACAAAGCAATTCGCAAGTTTGCAACAGAAATTTATGAAATTATAGAATGGTGTTGAGAGGTTTTTCCTTTTTAAAGAATATTTTTTCTATAAAAATAAAATGGATTAGGCCAATTATTGAGCCACTTAATATTTTATTTGATTAAGTTTCCATAGTTGCACCCAAGACCTTGTGTCGGTGCAAAAGTCTGACTTTATTATCTTATCGAAAGTTGTGGAAAGTGTGGAAGGGGTACTTTTTTTTCTTAGTAAAATATTTTGATTGGGCTCATTTAGAAGCCACTAAGGTTGCTATCGATGTGATTATGAAGTATTATGTAATTTTGTTAAGGGGAAAAAACAACATATCACAAAACGGTTTATTTGTTTATAGCAACTCATAAATATTCGCAAATGATTTGATATTTTTAAGTATGAAAAATGAATTTATTGAAATATATATGCTATAAGAACAGTTAATACGAAATTGTATAACTTTATGGGAGGCAACCAATCTTCCTAGTATAGTTAGACGACTTGGGAGGTGGGCGAAAAGCGATTATTGAAGATTACATTGAAAGCTGTTCTCCATCTCTTTGCCGTTGCATAAATTAAATTCCAATTGCAATTCAATTTAGGAAACTGCTAACTGCGAGGGAAACTTAATTGGATTTGCTAGGCAGAGTGATTCGTCTTGCTGAGCGTTGGCGTACATGATTGAATTTAAATTTTTCATTTGATTTCATAAAAACACACTTCGTAAACACCCTCCACGACAGTGTTGGTGACAGTGGCGGCGCATACGAATCACATCATCAACGTAAAATGATAGTCATCACGCCAGCGACAGACAACAGTGTCGACGACATGTTGCCTAATTAGGATGGAAGTTTAGCCGCCCAACCACCTAAGTGTACTCTGTACTCCCACTGGAAATGCTCGTTGACTGGTGACAGTTGGGCTTATCAAATGGCCACACTTTCTCCCACTCCGCCCCTCTCTTTTGCCTTTCTAACTACTTGTGTGTGTAATTTTGTATGTACGAACATGCTTTGGCACTTTCTATTTGTTAATTTCACAGCCCACACCTCCGCCTACCATACTGTGTTCTCATGCCACCCGCTCTTGTGTCTAATTAAATTGAAAATGGTTAAATGCGCAAATTTGTATTCAAAGCGGCAAACAGTTTGCCCCAGAGTGTGATACTTCCTCTTACCCAAATTACCTTCACTGATAAATTATTTTTTTTTCCACTGACTAACTTATGAACACTACCCACACGCACACCCATAAAGCCCGCCAAATAGAGGTGCAAAATTATTTATTTTTTTTTGTTAGAAGTACTTGAGTGTGTGTTGGATTTTCTGTTTGTCTGTCTATCGGTGTGTTTGTTGTTCAAGTCTTTTTAATTCAACTGTGCAAATAATGTGATTCACTTTAAATTGTTTTTATGTTGCCTACGCTTTAAGGTGCCTCTCACAGCAACAAAAACGAAAATGCTATCTTATTTGTAAGCTAAAATGATACACAGAAACTGTTGTTAATTCAGTCGGATTTAATTTTTTTTTTAAATTGATTATGATATTGAGTGAAATTATGATTAATTTAAATTTGGTTTTAGTGCTGACAAATGTTTAAAATTAAACGAAGAATTACGCACTCAAAAGTTTTCGTTGTCATCTTAAAAGAACAATTTGAAATTAAATTGGTTACAAACGAAACCAAAGTTATTACTGGTTGAAGAAACAAATTAAAAAGAGTACACAAAATTAGAAAAATAAATAACCTAAAAACTTAATTTTTTTACAGAATTCTGAATTTTCGATTTTTTTTCAAACAATTAAAAAAAATTTTTTTTGGTCTAAAAAATTTAAAAAAAAATGTTTGAAAAAAAGATTCGAACAAATGGAAAGGTATTTTTTTTTTTAATCATAACTGTATTTTTTTTTTATATCTTTAAATTAATAATAATTTAATATAAATAAATTCGGAGTAAAGAGTCTTTGTTTTGAAGAAGTTATATTTTTTGTAAATTTAAAAACAAAATAATATCAGACTTGCAATCAAGATTAAATTAAAATAGCTTAAGTATTATGTCTTCTTTTAAGGCTCACAGCCGATTGTAGGCTACTTCTAAAATTTTAAAACTAATATCAAAACGGTAACCAATAACCGCTAGTCTGGAGCGAGCTTATTCAATTTATTATCACAAATCTCAATTGAATATAGAAAATATCGTATGCTTATCAAATTGTTTAATATTAAATATTTATTTGTAAATATATGCAACTAAAATACTTTTTATTTAACTACTAGCTACTTACAATTAATGTATAATCTAAAAAATTTAAGACCCCAGTGCAAAAATCGAGATAATCTTGAACATATACATAACAAAGACTGGTATAATCTTGACTTGGATACTTCACTCAATTACATTTTTTTAGATTATTTAACACTATAAAAACAAACAAATTTAACATTAAATGAGTGCTTTGATATAATCTAAAGAGATTATTGAATCCTAAATTTAGAACGATAACGTAAAAATTAGGGAAACAAGTGTATTAAAAAATTACTTGGAAACATAGTCTAATGTACAAATATAATTAATTAATCACAAATTGACAAGTTAATTTGAAGTGAATTCAAATAAAATTCGATTTTTCATAATCAATTTAATATTTTTTGAAATAGTTGAGCAGTTAAGTGGTAATGGTTAAAGTGTTATCTTTATAAGCGTAAATATTACATATTGAATGATCGAACTACTTATTTTGAGTGTCACTCACATTTCCCGGAAGCTTTTATAGCTCTAGTAACGTAACGTAAAGTATCAGCTGAGGTCAATATATCATGTACAAAATCATGTAAACAATTAGCCAAAACGTAACAAATTTTAGTTACATAATGTAGAATTAGGTTTTGACTTTTCAAATGACACAATTACCCGTATGCATAAAACGAGTGAACACTCCTTTCAGTTGTGATCACTCAAATAGGCCTTTTTGACAATGGAAGAATTTTTTGTCTTATGGGAGATTTCTTTAACGGTAGTTACGCACAAAAATGATCTCTGATGAAATGTTAGTTGAGAAAAGTTACCGCTCAGAGGGTGATTTGTAAAGGGTTGTCACTTTCGTAGTAAAAAATTATCTAAATTTTTATCAATTTTCCCTTTTTAATTACCCATTTCCTATTGATAAAAAAAAAAAAATGTCCTACTGGGATTAATAACATTCCATTCTTATTGGATTATAAATTTTCTAATCTAAATTGATTAACTTTGAAGATAACAAAATTACCTAACCTTTTTGTTCGATAGTCTAATCAAATTAAGAAATTACCTAATGTTGTTATCGATGTTTTATTAAGATTTAGCAATTACCTAATTTTGGCAACGATTTCCGATTGAACTAAATTACCCTAGTTGACATAATGATTTCCTATTAGGATTGCGAAACTACCTTTTAATGTAATCAGTTGCCTAATGGAATTATCCGTTTACACTTCCTACTGGGCTTTACATTTCCTTGAATGTCGATAAAAAAAAAAAATAAAAAATTCCTGTAAGTATAACTTTCCCCTCAACTTATCAGAATTTCAATCAGAAAAGAAAGGCAAAAAATCTACTTGGAATTAAAAACCAATGCTGCAGAAATTTGTGAAACAAATTTTCCCATTACAAAAAAATTTCCGTCCCCCACTTTCAGGCAAACAAGTGGTTTTTTGTAGACTAAAAGAAAAAAAAAAAAAATAGAAAAAAAAAATTTTGTAATTTACAAAATTCTTATTAATTAAAAAAAAAATTTTATATTAAAAAAAAAAATACATTCTAATCCAAATTAAATAGAACAAAACCTTAAAAATTTCCACCAGCTTTTACTCAAAGTAATAATAATAAATTAAAATAATCTGAAAAACCTGAACCTGAAAACGTTCACAACTCTTACAACAAAAACAAAAAAAAGAAAGAAATTCCACAAGCCTAAAATCAAATTAAAAACCACCCAACAACAACAAAAAAAAAGCTAAACTAAAAAAAGAATCTTATCAACAAGCAGAAAAGTATACAAAAAGCAATTATGAAGTGTTGTTGTTCTTCTCCTTCGAATCGGCTTTGCTTTTGGTTCGATTGTTGTTGCTATTGGTTTGCTTTTCGCTACTTCGGCCGATTATCTTTGTCGGTCGATGTCTGGCGAAAAAAGTTTTTTTTTCCGTACAATGTTTAAGCTTTGCACGTTTTTCCTTGATTTTGCAAAAAGCAGAAAAGAAGAAAAAAACCGACTCGACACGATGGCAACGAACGACAAAACGTACCCGAAAGCGAAACAGCAGGGGATAGCACACATGCGAATAACCGCAATGCGGCAAAAATCATCGGATACGAAACGGTTGAGAAAAAGCCGAATGAGTGAAACACAGATGGCAGACGATAAGAAAAGAACAAGCGAGGCGCACAAAGAGAAAACCGTGAAGAAGCACACGGCGAAACAAAAACGCAAAAGCGCCCAAAACGAAAATCAATTCAAAGAAAAAGTCCCAAAAATAAATTCACTGTTGCACAGGTAAGAAGAAGGAAGAAGCAAACGACGAAAAATCCGCACAAAAGCAAAAGCCCGATGTAGCAGTGCGAAAGGTAAAAAGGCAAATGTGTGTGAATCGGTAAAGTGAGCGCGAGAGAGGGAAAGTGCCACCGTTGAAAGAGCCTCAATCGGCAAACGAACGAATCGGTTTGAACAGGAGAAATTGAAGAGCACATAAAAACCGCTCGTATACGAAAGAGAGCGCGAACCGATAAAAAAAATCAACGAAATTGAGGAAGAATGTTGAATGTATGAAAATTCCTTGGCCATTTTTTGTAAGATTTTTTTATAACCTCAATTTTGTGGCACAAAAGCAATGACAAAAATTAACTTTCGTGTTTGCCAAATAGAGCAAAAAAATGTCGAAAAGAAAATACATACATGCATATGCAAAAAAAGCAACAAAAAAAAAAAACATTTCCATTTAGCCGATAAACTAATTATTGTACAATGACGCGTCGGCGGCGGCGTCAACGGAAATGGGATAAAGCGTTTTGGAGTATACAACTGCTCAGGGTAGTCCACGACACAAGAAAATAAGGTAGCTTACCTCGGACATTTTCCAACATCTGGTGTTAAAAAGATTCTACTATCAGGTCTGTTAAAAAAAAATGCCAATGTTTAACGGTCGAAACCCGTTACATTTGTCAAAGTAATTGAAGTGGAGCAAACTTTAATTTTTAACAGCCATGGGGTAGCCTGCCAAAGAAAGGCGACCGGAACTTTAATTTCATGTGAAAATCGAACCACTCCTTTGGAAATTTCTTTATACAACAGAGTTGTATTTTTAGACCAATTAGATAAATTTACAGTAGGAATTTTTTAGAAATTAATAAATTTACTAATTTTCTGATAATTTGGTTTCAGTCATGTATTAAGTATTTAATTGTATAGTTTTTTTCCTAGTATTATGTCGTAAATTACTTGAAATATGAAACTAACTAATTATAACCGTGAAATGTTCAGAGGTCCGCAAAATGTAAGCTTGTTTCGGAAATTCAATGCGATCTTATCAGGGCACACACAACAACTCGCAAATGTCGTGTTCTCCCATTTTTTTTCTCCATTTATTTTATTTTATTAATTTTTTGGTTTGTTCACATTATTAAAGGGAATTTCATGCACTTGTCAATTATATTTTGTGATTTCCCCCAAACCCGACAAAGAGTCATTTATTTTAGTTTAATTAAAGTGATAAGATATCAATGTCGCAAAATTCTAAAAGATAAACGGTTTTTTTTTTGTAGGAATTTTTTATTTTGAAGAAATCTATATAACCCAATTTTGGGTGAGTCATTTTGGGCAATCTAAGCGACAAGTTGAATTTCCTTTAAGTTAATTCGCTGTCATTAAAATTTGGCTGAATGACACATCTCAAAAATGACAATCACACGGTATGACGGTTCATTTACAATACTGTGAAGTCATTTTCAAATTTCCGGACCGTGTAAGTCGGCCCTAAGATTTAATTCAATGGCATTTCCATTGCTGCTGTCATTAAGATGTTTTTTAAGTTAAAATATTGCCTAAAGCTACTACGTTCATTAAATTCCGTCATTTCAATGACACTGTGACATCATGCAAAAAATTTTGTGTAAATAGTGATATGCCAGAAATTGGTGTCAAGTCAATAATTCTGACATTGTCATTAACGTAGTCATTGACCCTGTTATAATTTTGTAATGTCCCAAATATGACAATCTTACGGTATGGCAGTTTTTTTGATAATACTATGATGTAATTTTTAAGTGACGGTGTCTCCAAAATTACGACTTTCAATGACCGTGTAATAGAAGCCTAACATAAGCTGAACTTACATCAACAAATTTCACAAAATACATCTCTGTGCATTACTAGTATCGAAATGAATCAATTTCTTTAAAGAATTAAAGCTTTATTAACTGAATCACGGTTTCATTCAAGCCAAAATTGTATGGCCCCCACCTTATTGAAGCCTTACTTTACAAAATATCTTTAGGGTTTTTTGCTGAATTTAGACTATTTACCAATCCCTCTTATCAATTTGGGTTTACTAATTGAAATGTGAGCTAGCTTTTTCGGACCAATATCAAAGCGCCTTCCACCCACCTTTTTTGTTTAAATGGAATTTCTGATATTAAAAGTAAATGAAACAAAAAAAAAAAGTGTGCCGCCGCAAATACACAAAAATAAAAAGAAAATTAAAAGAAATTTCGCCTCAAATACAAAATTGTTCAGACTTTTTTTTTCACCCCACACACAATTGTGCCAAATTTCGTCTGTCCGTTGATTGTTTGTGGCTGAGTTGTCTACTGCGGGGAGGAAACAACTGTGAACAAAAACCACCACGTCGGCAAAAGAAGAAAAAAAAAAGCCAAAAGAAGTGAAAGAAAATTTTTCTGTTGGGAAACGAAAAACCGACAAAAGCGGAACTGAAAAAAATGGAAAGGAGCAGAGGCAAATATAAAGTACCCCGATTTTCCAACACACTTTTTTTTTTTTTTGGTAGTAATAGAAATATTGATAAAGTTATATTAAGGTATGTATTAAGGTTAAAGAAAATGTTCAATTTACCATTTTAGCTAATTTGTTGTTTTTTTGTTGTAAATGGAAAAGTTTAAAATTAAAATTTGCTGCGTTAAAGCTGTTCTTGTTGCTGGCTTGGGTGGTTGCTCTTTTGTAATCCTTTGACCGGAAACAAAAAACCACACACACGAATTTACTTCAAATTCAGTTGCAGCTGCTGGCTGGTTGGGCGAGAATCTCCTTGTGGACGATTTTCGCTTTAGAATATTTTGCCGTTTTTCAGGTTCTGCTGCGACTCGTCGAACAGAAACAATTTCGTACTAATAAAATTACGAGTAACGAAATTGTAATACTTTTTTTTTTAATCTATTTTATATTTTTGCCCGTTATTTTCAAAGATAACTTTTTAATGCAAAACACTGAAAGAGAAATTTTGAATAGATTTTATTTGGAATTTAACATTTGGGTTTTATTTGAGCCCAAAATTTAACAACCAATTTTCGGCAGCTTTTAAGGGAAATATGTATGCTAAAGAGGGGAACCAATTGGGAAAAAAATCGATTTTGGTATGTCGTTTTTTTTCGTTCTTGTTCTACTCTTTAGCCTATTTTTTTTTTATTCGTTATTCCAAAAAGCTTGAAAATTTGTTGTTGTGAATTTTGGGTTTTTTAGGTCCACGCGCACACGTTGAAAATTCGCTTTGATATATTTTTTTCAAATCAGATATATTTTGTGGGTTCGTTTTAAAAACTTTTTTTTCTTAACAATTTCTGTGCATGTATAATGAAATACAAGACAAAAACTGGACTTCTTTTATTTATTTTTTTGTTGTTTTTTGGAATATTTTTTATTCAGTAGATAGGTTGAAAAAGTATGAAGTATATACCCGCAAGAGCTTCTAGGTGTGAACAGAAAACGACTCGCAAATTGATTCAAGTCCGACACGGTCAACAACTCAATTGCAACTGAAACTGTCGATCGAGAACGTTGGCCGTATCGTTTTTGGCGTTGCTTGTTTGCCATTTCGTTTTGTTTGTTGATTCGTTGTTCGGTTGTTCAGTTGGTTCGGGAACTCGTTGAAATCTGCGTGCGTCGTTTCCCCTTCTCAATGCGAACGAACGAACGAACGAACGGGTGTGTTAATTGTTGGCTCTTTTGCTTTGCTTCTTCTTCATCGGCGCCTTCTTCGTCTTTTAACGCATTGCAGAACCGTTTCGGTTATTTTCTAATTAGATTTTGTTGTTGTAATTTGTAATTTGTTTGGGTTTTAAGAAAAAAAACAACTATTTTTTCTTATCTTCCTCTTTCTTGAACCTTTTCACTTGCTCTCTTATGGTCAGTGATTTTTTCAAACAGAAATTGCATTCCTCCCTCCCCCATTCACCCGCTTTGAAAAATGTTCTTTTCCATTCTGCATTTCTGCACTGCAGCACAAATTCTTCTTTATCGCGCTCTCGGTCATAGTAACGATGGAGGGGAAATTTCATTTCTCTCAACGCTCTGGTGGATTTTCAAATTTTAACGGTCGCTACTCTGCTTGTGGTTGCCTTATTCTTTTTTTCGTCTTCAATTCCGTTTTTCTTTTGTGTGTGTTTCTCCTGTGCAAGTTCTGTTTGTTTTGTTGATTGGGGTTGTTCAGTATTTCTGCAAAATTGTAAAGTTAACAATTTTTGATGTTTTTCTAAAAAGTTTTTATTTATGAAATACTTTTCGAATGTGTGTAATCAAGTTTTATGTTGAAAGTTTTTCTGTCGAAATTAATTTATGACAATTTTAAAAGTTTTTTTGATAATGTTTTTTGTCGAGGTCCTTTTGATTTTATTTTAAAGTGAAATTAAACAATTCGAAGGGATTTATTTTAATTAGGGCTTTCAATGAACAAATGTGGAGACAGGATTTGTCGTCAAAATAAAATATTTCCTTTCTGTTTTTAAATACAAAGTAAGTCCTTGGACACTCGTAAAATTCACTAAATTTTGGCTTCAAAAGTTAACTTTAAATGGCTTACCTCGGGCATTTGAAGTACATTTTACTCACTGTGAAACTGGCCCTTAGTTACCTAAGGATTCGTGATTTAGTTCTGTTGAATTAGTTAATTAAGTGCTAAGAACTCGGACCTCGGACCTTACAGGTTACCGTAAGTTGGCATACACAAATATAGTATGGTCTATAATGGTCCAGAAATGGTCCACTTTTCTTATTTATTTTTTGGCATTGAAACACTGTTTTTGATTACGAATATCATAGTTTAGTTTCGACTGTAGTAGTAGATTTTGCATTTCCATTTGCCAATATCTGCTTTAGTTTCCGATACGTTCAGTACTTTCGCTTTGGTAGTCCGGGAAGCTTACTTCATTATACTTGACCATACTTTACCTTAATTGACCATTCCAAACCGAAATCGATATATTTTCATATCTGAGAACCGAACCTAGAGCCGATATTCTTTTCGGTTCCCTGACTACATCAAATTCAAAATCGGGAACCTCAATTCGAATTCTTTACTACTTAAAAATGCAAAACTATCTGTTAACATCGTCGACGAGTCTTCGAAAAGCGTTTGCTATCACAAAAAGAGAAGTGTGGACTTAAGTCTTTAGTAGACAAAAGCTGTCTGTCTTAGCCGCACAGCTGCCTAGCGATGCAGCTTACATCTTAGGTTCCAGCTCTCAAGTAAAAGCTCAAGTTAAAAGCAGTTCGGTATATTGATCGGCAAGTTTCTCCATAAAGTATCAAGTGTCTAGTTCTGACATGCACCACTCTTGAAGACATTTGGCCTTACCAAAGATGGAGTACATTAGAACCATATATCAAAACTATATAATATCTGTTCCCATGTAAATATAAATAATGTTCCCATGTAATTAATACAATAAAAGGTATTACGTACCTTAGACATTCGAAATTAACTTGGAAAGAAACGCTTTACTCGGCATTAAATAAGAAAATGTGCCCAACACCTGAAGGCAATGTAGCCTTATCTAATATTTAAGATGTAATAAATGATCTGCTCCATATTAAGGAACCACCAAAAATGTAAGGAACAATGCGAAAATACAGCCCGAAGCTATGTATCTACTTGCATGTACAGTGGCCACACATATAATCTTGCCCAGAGTTATTGGTCATGTACTTAGAATGTCAACGTTAATCCAATAATAAATGCGACCGCATATGTAAGTAACCCTGCCCCGCAGCTTTACCTACCACAGTTCGGTTTGGAAGACCAAAAGCCATTTCGTAAGTGCAAACCAAACTGGCTAAGCAGCAGCAGCCGCATGCGGCAAAAATGTACTTGGGCCCTTTTGAGGGTTTGTGTGTGCGAATGTGTGTGTAGCATTTCCGACATTTCCATTTTCAGCGCCGCATATTTTTTAGTGCATTTTACCGCATTGTCAACGGGGTGACAACTACAATGGCAGTAGCAGTTGCACCACCACCAACAACAATGCTGCCGCACACAGCAGAAAAATTGTCTCAGCCATGTCGCATTTCGCCGCATAACCAATCAATGTGGCACACGCATCCCCGGCATTGGTAAGTTATGTTAACCATTTAGCGCAGCAAATAAACAAATGAAAATTAGGGAGAAACAATATAAGAAGAGGCAAGTGGCAACAACAGCAATGCGCCATTTTTCTCGTCCAAGGGTCTCGGTCTCTGTCTCTGTGTGTCGGCTTGGCTGTATGCCTGTCTGCCGGTCGGTCGTTTGGTTTGGTTGGTCTTTGGCTGTGTTGCTCTGCTCCCTGCTGACTGCCTTCAGTTCATTGCTGCATTCACTTTTGGCCAATTCTCATAGAACCACTACTACCACTGGCGCTGCTACTATCAACCAAAAGCGCAAAGGAGGATACAAAATACATATTTTCGCAATGCGACTGCTGTTGAAAAAAATATGGAAGACAACTAAAAAATACGAGTGAATGCTTGTACGTACGTCGTAGAGGACATAGGACAGTTTCTTAAGTTTGCATTTTAATAACTCTTATCGACAGACCTTCCATTGACCAGCAATTGAATTGTCGTTGGTATTTGAATATGAGATGGAGGTTTGTGGTCAGAAAAAACATAAGTTTGAGCATCACTGTGGTGAGAAACTCCTCCATACTCTGCTTCGTAACTGAAAGTCCCAGGAGATTAGGACATTCTATTCGTTTCCAGACAGACATTATGAACAGCAAAGTACTTGGAAGTGGGTGGAAAAAGCATCACATCGAGGCAACGTTAAATAGATGTCCTTATGAGAAGAGTACGACTACGATTTCACTAAGAGTAAGTTCTTTGACATTGACGTGGAAGAGATTCATAGAGTAGACGGAATCGGATTACTGCATGGAGATCTGCAGTGATTCTCTTAAAAACTATTGTACATCAAGGTGTCGCTATCAACTTCAGAATTATATAGTCCCGATGATCGGGTATCATTTTGAAATTTACTTAGTGAATTCATGAGAAGAGTAGTCATACCCAACCTTTTCTCTGCCATGGAGATCTGTAAATTTAGACCCTAGACTCTAGAGTGATTGACGTCCAGCGTCTCCTGTGGAATTATTGATATCAACTCCATTTATACAATTTGTATTTTATTCATTTGCAGTCCAAAATCTACCATCTCGTGGTGCCCACCTCTCCATTTGAGAAATCCACACAAACTCAATTACCGAAACTCATGAAAACCTTCTGCAAAAAGTGGGAAACTGAAATTTTATTTTTAGGTTTCCTCAATAAATCATTAACCAATGAACAAATATAGCGGCAATTGTCATACCACAAGGTATCCAGTAAAATTTCGATTCACGCGATACTATCTGTGTCTATTGCTACAACGTTGTGCGAGTAATATATTTTTAGAGATTTAGGAAACGAGTTGGAACTTAATTGGGATGTGGGACATGATTCACAATCTCCTACTTGATAAACCCATTTTGCATTGCTTAAGAAGTCATCTAGACTGTCATCCAGAGCCGGAGAGGACTGGCCTGCATCTGCTCTATTACTGTCCAACGTTGTTGCGCGAGAGGAGCAACGATAACTTTTTAAACTGAATTTGGGATAAGTTTAAACCGGCTTAATCATAAGTTGGTGAACAGAAACACAGCAGATATATCAAAGCTCACTCATGGCGCCAAACCCCAAACCATAATATCTAACCAGACCATGTATTAGCTTACTAGAGATCGATAGATTCTCAGGGAAATGTTAAGAAACCACTTTGCCATGTGCTTGCCCATAATCTGGACAAAATACTACTTATGTGGCTCTGAACATCACCTTTTCTGATGATCCATAACCTAACATCTTCAAAGCTAATACCAATCCTAGTCAGTAAAGAAAAGTCCAATGGGAAGTTGCAATGTTAGAAGAACTGGTGACCTAACTAAGAACGAAGAGAGAAAGAAAAACTTACTGACTCATCCATATGCGATGAAGGCAGAATATCAAGAAAAGATCCACATGGTTTGTAAAAAATCCCTACAAAAATATCAGAAAGTTCCAATTTCCACTTCGAAGTCCAACGCTGAAGCATTGACAAAGGCCTCAATACCAATAAACGTTATCGCAGAGACGTTTGACAGATTTTCGACTTGGCTTAACATAACACGGATTAACTACACTAATGAATATAAATGAGAAGAAGGTAGTTCAATAGCAAGTGTAGCTACTAAATGGCAAAAATTTTCCAAAAAAAAAATAAAAATAAATTTGAGTTGGCTACAATGGAAGAGCTTCTGCGTCTGCAAATACACAACCCTGTGGTAAGGGTTGCAGTAAAAAAACATAAGAGTTTGGGCAAGCACAAACTTGTGTGTCGCATTATGACAATTGGGGTAAGAGGTGAGTGTGCAGAAAAAAAAATCTCCCAAAAAAAAATTGGTAGAAAAAGCAAACATTAGGACAGAAAACTCAAGTTAAACCAAACATACAAAAGAAAGCACACGAAGGGAAGAAGAAGCAAACACAAAAAAATGAAACCATCAACCATACAGAAAATACAAGGAAAAACAACAACCACCATGTCAAAAATACGCAAAACAGCAACAAGTAAAAGGAGCCAGACAATTGACAGAAACAGAAATAACCCGAGTTGGAAGTGAAAAGGGCCCCACGAAGGCACATGTACAAGGTGCGATGTTCATGTAAATGTCTATGAGTGTGTGTGTGTGTGTGTAGAGCGAACCGTTTTCCAAAAGGTGGTAAGCGAAAGACAAGGAGTATGCGTAGAAATTGCTGCAATGCTGATAAAGAAACGAAATGGAAAAAAAAAACCAAAGGGGGTTGTGAGAGGAGGATATGGGGGGAGGCCTCATGTCGCTAGCATGGGAAAATGGAATGAAGGTGGACACTTTTGTATGTGTGTGAGGGTGTGTGTGTGGCAAAAAAATGCCGCACAAACTTAACGAAGAACATTAAAAAATGACGCATAAGCAGATAGAGACAAAACCGAAAGTGATGAACCCAAGCAAGGGATTGACTGGTAACTGGTACTGTGTTCTGTTCTGGAAACTGCCAGCGTGGAATACATTTTTGTAGGCGGCTTCGTTAAGTTTTTCGCTTACCGAGAAAACCCTAGTGGTGGTAGTACGTAATAAATGGCCATGTAATGTGGCACAGCAGAAAAACGGTGCTGCCTAACCTCCTCGGGGCTCGGGGCTGGCATCTCGCACTCTCCCATGAAAAATATTTTCCATTGCCCCTGATATTTTTCTGACGGATTTTTCACTGAACGAAATATGCTCTTGTGCAGCTTTCTATTGCTCTCGTAAGTGTGCGTAATTTTGTACGCTCTCCCTCTTTCGCTCTCTCTCTCTCTAGTTTCCACTACTGACGCTCTCTGTTTCGCATAGTTATTAACGCCTTTCCGTTTCCTTGTTAGGAAAGTAACGAAAATTGTTGCCTTATTTCACTTAGTTTCTTTTCGTTTCGTTTCTTTCCTTTTTTGGTTCGTTTTTTGATTCGTTTTTAGTAACTTTTTTTTGGCGTTTTCAATGCACGCAATGCTGATTGTCGCCTTCTTTGTATTTCGCATTTTCGGGGAGTTATCCTTGTTCTATTTTCAGCTGCAAAATATGGTACCATGACACATGGTAGTAAATAGTTTTGGAGATATCCCTTGGATATTTTTTTCTTGGCTAATTTTTTGCTACTTATGAATTATGATCTGAAATAATTGGAAGGGAACTGGAACTGGAACTAGACCAGACTTAACCCCACTCAAAAGTCGCCACTATCCTGCAGCTTGCTGGTAGAAAATTGCCATCAGCGCACTATCTTTGTTCAAGTACCTAGGAACTAGTAACCAGTACAAAGAAAAGCACTAGTAATTCACTTAACTAAGAGCGAAATGAAGCTATCAATTTAGCTTCGTCACTGAAGCCGCTTTGAACCGCAAGAGACAGAAACGCACTAGTAAATTCACTTAAGTAAGAGTGCAACATCGGTTCCCTAAGAACTAGTGCGCGAACTAGAATGAGGTTATGCAGGGAGAAGGTACTTCAGGACAAGTCCATGTTGAAAACGACAGTAGTAGGCATTGCTTGGAGATAGTCTTCTGAGAATTAGTGATTCACCAGTTTTTTTACTAGCTCTTCACGTTACAGGGTAGGTTCAGCTACCTTCCGAGCAGGTCCAAGCTAACTTTTGAGTCAGAAATCTACTGTGAATCAGTCTGTGGTCTATGTGAGGCTTTAAACTATCACTCTGAACCCACAAAACATTGCATAAACCTATAATCCCTATACTAATTCAGAAATCGTGCCTTAAACACCCTGATGAAGGTATCATTGTGGAACTAATTCAATTAAAGATTCGTGGTATCCTGATGAGAAAGACTCAGAACTTTCGTCGTACTTTTGCTTATATCGGTGTGAAAGCCAACACTGGTCTAGAGAGTTTAGATTCACTCAGTTTGAGAATTAAGTGACCAGGCAGACGATATTCCTATCATATCCATTCACTCTTCTCCAGATATTCTCAACGAAGAGTACGTGGAAAATCCTAGGATGTTGCTATCATACATAGCAACAGTCCACAAAAGAAAGCTCCATCTGGTAGATTAACCAGGAGACAGAATTTTAATCTTTAAATTTCGAATCGTTGCCATACAGGTTGCAGCAAACTATGCACTATCCTTTACTTATTTACTCATCCTTAATATTTGACCTATTTCTATTAAAAGTTTTAGTTCATTGAAATACATTAAAAGAGTATACGAATCAGTAGAAGACATCAATATGTGCCTCCACTCAAACTATAAATAGAATTAAAGTGGTTTCGAGGTTTCGAGTTGACAAACCGTAATGCAGTCCAAAAATTGTCAAGTAACCTTCAAACGCTTCTAGCGTCAAGTGGTACACTCAACACACTCACTCACTCGACTGCCACAGACCGAACCATCTGTCAATTGGATAGAATAATATGTCAAAGATGAATATCATCGAATTGGGATTAATCATGTTTGCACCGCCAACGGGGGAAAACTGTTGTTATGAAACTGTTCCCTACGTGTGCATGTGCATGTGCCTGTGTGTGTGTGTGTATTATGTGTGTATGTATGAGTTGGGACTGGAGTTCGCCAATAAATATCTGTCAAACTCTCGATGTTTTTCTCTCTCAATGGTATTCGCAAGCAAGCAAGCAAACAAACAACAAAAATAAATAAAAATAAAATAAAAAAAGGATGATGCAGCAAATACGAAAATACACCTTCCAAACGACCCATCCAGTTACAAAACTAATAAATAAAAAATGTATACATAAAAACAAACAACCAGAAAGTTCCATGGGGAAAAAAAACGTTAACTACAACAACAACCAAACAAACAACAACAATAACAACAACAACAGCCAAAGTGATTGATTCATTTGAAATGCTATCTGTCTGGGGTTAGATGGATTGATGGTTGGAGGTTGTACCATATAGTAAGTGGGTTGCCATCGAACACCTCTTCGACAGAAGCATTCTTTAAGCGTTTGTTTTTTTTTATTTACTCTTTTTTTTATGATTGGTTGCCATTGGTTGCCACTTTGGGTCTTGTCTCAGATATTGGTGTTGGCAAACCGTTAAATGCCTAAAGTAGCTCAATTAATCTTAATAAGGTAGACTAAGCTTTCTTCATTTTTTTTGTTGTAATACAAACATGAAAACTGACATTAACATTATGTCGAGTGGGAATTGGATGGGTTGGAATTGTTTGAGGAGGCCCCGCCTTTGAATGGCACTGGTAATGAGGTTTTGTACAGGAGGCCTATTGTGGGGTTTGATAACTATGATAAATAATGTTATGAAAGTGTCTGGGCTCTAGTGAGATTCATTGATACACACAAAGGATTATTATGATAATGTTGAAGGATCGCGAGGGTGTCTCATACAATGTGTGATGGGCGACACAATCAAAATAGCAACAAACCTTCGATATAAGCTTAGAGTCAGTAAGTGAAGTATCAAACTCACCTCAGATTTGGATCGGAGCGACCTTTAAGCAGCAAAGGAACTACTTTCCTTTACAATCTTTACAATATTTGAATTTATATGTACTGAAGATTAAGTACAGACATACACTCACCAAATCATGTGTCAGTGGCCAAGCCTGTAACATTTAAGACGCAAGTCCCCAGGAGAATAATCTTTTGTGTCTAGACTAGCTTTAGTTCACTGGTCGGTTTTGGAAAGCTGAAGGAAACTCAAATATCTTCTATAATGCATAAGAAATACAGAGCTTCCTCTGCCATAAAAGGTCTCCGAATGATAGTGATATCATCACGAAACCTAAGCCAATGAACCTAATCTAAACTAGCCTAACCAAAACCAACCTATCTCATCTCACTTGGCATATTATATCCTATTCCTTCCTTTCCTATTGTACAATATTGAATCCTATTCCATTCGAAACTAACCATCCTACCAGAACCAAACTTAGACAAGTTGTGCGAAGCTAATCAAACCACCCCATTCCTATCCTATCCTATTCACACCAAACCGAACCCAACCGAAACGAAACTAAACAAACCTTACCTTACCTAAGAAATCCTAAACTACGGTCTACTGAAAGGCAATTCTTGTAAAGAAATTCAGTTTATACAGTATTTTTTAAGCTCAGTTCCAGTCAAAGTCAATTTCGAGGTCTCCCAGAATTATTTCAATACCCCCCAATCACTAAGGGGTTCACTCAACCATTTCTACAACAAACTTTGATTTTTCTTACGGGAATTCCTTATATATGATCATTTCCATACCCTTCCTATTAGAAGCACTCACCAAAACGACGTATGTAGGGGCTGTGAAGACGAAGAAGTAGAAGAGAATACAAACCACTTTCTCTGGCAATGCCTTAACCTACAACATCTTAAATGCTGGATCCTGGACAAAATTTTCTGCTATGATATCTATTGCCGAGTTACCAGTGAACCCTCTTTATGATATTCACGGTTTTATAAAAACTTCTGGTCATATGAGCTACAGTTTAATATCCGTTAAGATTACTTTGAAAATCCCCTCCAACACAGAGGTCAACAACTCGAGGGTGTAATGATTTCCAGTGTACAGAACAGCCAATTTACTAAATCGAACTTTGATTTTCTCATTTGAACTATCTACAAAGAACTTCTTCGTTTCGTCACCCCTACGGGTTCATCTGAAACTGAGTCAATGTTTAATTTGATGGACCATTTTCATATAACCATAACATAACGCTTTTGCCCTTGTTATTTTCAGCAACTCAACTCAATTTTAATCAAACAAATTTCATGCAAATTCGACTACATTTCCAACTCATTTCGTTCACCAGAAGAAAGATGAGAAAAAAAACATAGAAACGATGACTTGCAGCCATTTCATTTTGTATGGCAAGCACGCATTTTTCCAATGAACTTAAACAATTTCAGATCCGCAAAGAACAAAAAAAAAAAAAATGAGGGAAGAAAAAAACGATGGAAAAGTAATCCACTTTTTATGCGTAATGGGAAAAATGGGAAAAATGTACCCCAAAAAGAAAAACCCAACAAAAAACGTTAAGTAAAATAATACAACAAGCTTCTCATCTCGCCTCTGCCAACAGCAACAATGGGCGAAATGGTAGTGGAATGTAGGTCATGAGGCAAGTGTCGCCTTTTCGCCCGAACTCTGTGCTTTGGTTTTTTTTTCACATTTGGCAACTTCTCTCATGTAATATCCTTTTTTTTCGTGTTTTTTTCATTTTGTATGTATATTTACTTACTCAGTTTGTTCCACTCAAGCCCATGAATACTTTACGCAATTTTCTACGTGCAAATGTTCAACATACGTACATGTGCCAGGCTCTGCTGCCGGATATGTCATTTTATTTTGTCAAATTGAATGTTGACATGTCGCATGTGTTTTCGTTTTGGACTGCTATTTTGTTACTTCATTCTTCATTCTATTTGAGAGTGGAATTTTCTTGCGAAAAGTAGGCTCCGAAAATAAAAATAAAAAAAAAAATGCACGTTCATGTTATGCGTATTACGTGACTTTTATATGGTTTTGGGCTGGAGAACCCATGCCCATTTTGAAGAATTTTAAATTTATTGTTTGTTTGTTTATTTCTTATTTTCGTATTCCTTTGCTTGTCTATCGCTCATTTTATATGTATGAGTTTAAATTAAGTAAGATATTAACGTAAAAGGAATAGGATATTAACATGTGTTTTAGCCACAAATGTATAGAGGTCAAACACCAAAACGTGTGCGCTTGAGGAAAATGTATTTTGGCATTTAAGAATGTTTTAAGTGTGTTGGAATATGCCGTTCTGCGGTAGGGTTTATATATCTGCTGTCGAGAGCAATAATCATTTATATTTTGAGATTATTAAGTAGAACATCGTTAACTGTCTAACTCAATTCAATGCTTTAGTCAACTTAAGCGGTTATTGCTTTTGGCCCACAGATACTAGCTACTAAAAGTATTAATCTATAATATTAAATGTGAGTTTTATTTCAATGTAATATTCTATTTGTTATATGAAGAACATTGAAATTGCAATGGTGTAATAGAAATTCTACTTTTACTCATATCAAATTTACGTTGGTACACATCAATGTTACATATTGATTTTAAACAAGTGAATGAGTTTCAGTCGGGCAAGCCGACTTATATATACCCTACACTTACTGGGCCATATTGGATCCGCCATCTTGAATTTTGTAAATGCCGACATCAAATTCGAAATCAGCGACCCCGAAAACTCCACTATACAAAATTTCATACTGTTTTGATGAAATCTTAAAAGTATATGGGAAGTAGGCGTGGCAGTCGACCGATTCCGCCCATTTGCAATACCAACTGCTTCTAGGGCCTAAAAAGGTTAAATCCAAAATTTGGGATCCCTAGCTTTCTTCTAGCTCCTGCAATCGTGTTTACAAGAAAAGAGGACGGACAGACGGCCAGACTGGCAGACGGATAGGGCTAAACCAACTCAGGAGTTGACGCTGATCAAGAATATATATACTTTTCCATACCGGACACGTCTCCTTCTTGGTGTTACAAACATCAGACCAAACCCATACCTCATGAGGTGTAGGGTATAAAAATACGAAAAATACATTAGTTTCATATCAAAATTATGTTGTTATCGCATCAGTTCAAAAAGAGGATATGTCAAAACTATTTCATATTTATACATACTATGTTTTTTTCAAATATCAACAAAATTTTCTGCTAATTCCATTCAGTTTAAGAACCAATAAAGCTCGAAAAATGACAGTTATTACACAAAGACAATTTCAGTATAGTTTCTGCAAGTAGTTCTTGAGTACTCATTCGGTGAAAGGCATTATATAGAGGACAATCAAATTGACTGCGGACTATTGCGCAGAATTGTCTCTGATGAGGCAAGCAACTGCTTGAACGACTACATGGAAAACTTTCGCAGTGTTTACCTAAACAAACGAGAGGACATGACATAATTCTACACGGGCAAATAAAACTACTTACTAATATGTAATGGCTGATGGGCAGCACTTTTTGCTTTCACTAGAATCTAAATCCGACTGCATATGTGAATATTTAGAATCCAATTATAGCGCTAGGCGGCAAAATCGTCGTAGAAGGGAAGACATCCAACAGAAATACCTATAATTAGACAATTCTAAAAAAATAATTCCCAAATAATAAATGAATTCAAAACAATTCCAAGCGGTTGAAAATAGAATTTAAATTCCAATTTGATTTCATGTTTAATTTAAAATTTTTTTCCCAGCCTAAACCTACAATGTAATAACCTTCTACGCTACAACATGGCATGAAAAACCCAATCAAATCAAATGCTTCACAAAATAAATACGAAAATAAATATTCACCTCCACTTTAAATATAAATTTGATTATTTCAATCGAATCAAATTTCAAAAAAGATACACTTGAACGTTGTTTGGCATAACGCACGTCACTTCCGTTTCGCTTCGTTCCATACTCTGGCCCTTTGCCTGCCTGCCTGCCTGCCTGCCTGTCAGCAACAAATCTAACCGGATTGTCTACAAATAAGCGGATCTACAATCAAATTTTCTATTCGTGGCGCGCAATGCGACACCAAGGGTTCCAAGCCCAGAGTGGGTGGATTGAATAGACTCGAACATGGGTACATACATTACTCAACCACGACTGCCTACTACTGTCAAACACGATATCGTATCGATAAAACATGTGAAATACACAACATGTTTGACTTTATTACCCAAATTATCCACATAGACATGAACTGGTTTCCGGTTTGTATGTATGTGTGTGTGTTTGTTTTATGATGCCAAAGCATACAATTCGGTATGGTTTTCTATTTTCTCTGTTTGATTATTTAAATCACTTTTGTATTGCGTTTTTTTCCCGGGTGATTGTTTTTCGTTGACAGGATGTACGTACGGTGTACACTGTGAAAAAAAACCACTACATTTATACAGATTAGTATTCATTTGAAATGTTGGCTGGTGGTTGTTTGCTAATCCACTTATTTTTTATTATACTCTTTGCTTTCCTTAAAGTCACATGATATTGACTAATGTACGGATTGCGTAGCAACCTGGGTTGGGGGGTAAATTATGTCAAACAATTTTCAAGAAAAAAGAAAAAACGTTAAATTAAATTTGCTCATGGAACTTCAACCAAAGTGGATAGAGTAGATGGCAAACAAGGCTTGTATTTGTATTTGCGATTGACAAAAAGGCACGTGGCTCATTAATAAGTATTAACTGGGTTAATTAAGTACCTCTGCTATATTTGCTAATATTTGCGTAAGGTTATGACAGATTGAAGAAGTATTGAATTTATTTTAATAAAATGGAAATTGCATTTTTTTTGTTATGAACTAAAGACGGACAGAGAGACCGACTCAGGAAGTGATGCTTATCAAGAATATATAAGAGAATATGGGCTAGTTGGGAATAGTCTTTCATTTCCTTTGAATGGCCTTTTTTCTGGAAAAAGTGGAGGTAAAGTGGGAAATTTGAAAATCATGAACACTTTTGGGAAGGGCTTTGGAGACTGAAGCAGACAGTGATGGTGATTCAGCAGACTTTTCATTCGAGAGCTGGGATAATTTTGAAAGCCCAACATGCAGGATGATTCCATGGTTTACCACCACCCTAACTAATTGGTTTGGTACTTAGACCTAATGGATTTTCAAGCCTCCGATTGATTATAGTACGAATTGATTATGGAATTTTTACAACCAACTTGCTCTAATATGACTTTAAAATACGTTCTTTTTTATATTATGTATATGCCCATACACACTATGCATACGAAAATTTCATTTCATAAATTTCCCTCAATTTATTTGAAATATTCCTCGAAAAAAATATTTAACAATTCCGATGGTCTGTGTGTGTGCGAGGGTTTGATTAATTGCAGCAAACATCACGTTAACATGATTTACAACTGAACTGCACTAACCAAAAGCGCCAACCAAGACCACGCCACCATCCACAAAGTATTTTATTTTCGAAGCGAGCTTTTCCCAGTGGCACGCAGTTGCAATAAAATGCCGTTTGCATGCTAAGCGCCTAAAAGTGTGTGTTTGTAGTCTGTGTGTTTTTTCTGTGTGTGTAGTGTGCAGTGTGTGCCAGCGAAAATGGATTGCATAAAAAGTAGGCAAGCAGGCAAGCACATGACAAACACTTGCAACTTTTGCAAAAATCCAATATTAGAAGGTAGCACGGAGAACTTTTTCCAAATGTTTAGACATTTTGCTGTTCATAGCAATTTACAATTTGCTTTCGTCGTTGGAAAACCTATTTTAGCATTTGCCCTTTTCACTCTTGCCGCGGCAGCTTTAAATATTTTCATTGTGCTTAAATTTGCCAACCATTCGATTCCCCTCAAGCCTCTTCACCAAGCCATTTCACCTATTCGCATTTAATCGGCCTTATTGTAATAGTTATGGTTGTTGTTGTTGTTGTTGTTGTTCTCGCTGCTTTTTGCTGTTGTATGAAAATCGCATTTAAACCAAGGTCACCTGAGGAATGGAAAAAAAAACGGTAATAATTAACATACATTGCGGCATTCATGTTTCATACGTTCACGTGTTCATGTCGTCGTTCGTCGTCGTTTGCATTGCATAGTTTTAGGCTGATTTCGAAATAGCTGCATTGCGTTTTAACGCTGCACATTGACTGCTTTTGTTGTTGTTTTCGTAGTTTATACAGTGTTGCGCTATTGTTATTCCGCTAATAGTCTACTGCTGTATTCCCACCGCCCACTTCCATCGAAGCTTTCTTATGTGGTAACATGCTCAGATTTTGTAAAATTATTTGCATGATTAAAAATTTTGATAAATTTGACTAACACCAAGCACTTTTGAATGATTGAAAATATCGATTTTGCATGCAATGGCAATGCATTTACACTGAACAGGTGTAATTAAATACGAAAAAAGTATTTAATGGGCGGTTTATAACACATGCGTTTCATTAGAAATGCACTTATATTTTTAAGGGCCGCATAACATTATTTATTCCTCGCTAGGGTAGTTCGATATTGAAGTCTAGAAATTTAATATGTGGACTTCATATGTCGACTTCAGCTGTATGGACAGTTGCTAGGCTGTTGATCGTAGCCTGGGGTGAAAATGGCCAAAGGGCGCCTTAGCGACACCCTTTCGACTGCCACTCCCATACAATGAACTGCCACGTCCTTTTACAAAATCAGAACCTTTTAAGCTGAGGACAGACATGCGTACATCCGTTTAGACAAACAATGGAATTTAATATAATGTGATAAGTTTTGGAACTAAATTATAATTTTTTTTGAAAGAGGCAACACATGCAATTTATGCCTATTTCATGGCAAAAGAAAGAAGGTAGTGCCGCTGTCAATTCTTAGCAGCCATCTTAACCATCTGACATTTAAGCCGATTATGACATTTCGGGCTACCGGATTGTTGCGAAAAAATCCTAAATTTCAAAATTGTTTTTTTGCCAAAATGGAAATGGCAAGAGCCATTTCTTGCCTATAATCCATTCCAAAAATAAGTTTTGATGATAGTTTTGAAGATTCAGAATCGACAAAGAAGACATAGCACCAACTTTTTTTTAAAAAACGTTAAATGAGAAACTTTAAAACTTATTTTTTTGAAATAATTTGTATGTCACTACAGCCTACATCCATTAAACCTTTTAATTGTAGAGACATTTAAAATTTTATCCACAAGATTTTAAGAAATTTTTGAATTCCGAAAAATATTTCAAATATTTTTTAGCGGGTGGTAAAGCTGTTTGATTTGTTTCAAACAAACATACCTAAAAATAATCGGCATTTTAATCAAAGTAAGTGACAGCGGCACTACCTTCTTTCTTTTGCCATGGCCTATTTCAACAATGTTGACTTGACTCTTCGTAAAGGGGTTGATAGAAGAGTGGGAGGTAAGAATGGTAATAATGTCAAATTTTTCAGTGAGAAGAGACAATGAGAGAACGAAGCTGAGACAAGTGTTATGCCTTTGAAACTCGATTTCCATCTTCGAACTCCTCGATTTCGGCTGACCACCAATAGTTACTTTTAAAGCACAAAGTAGAAAAGTTTATGTGGAATTTTTAAGTCACCGCAAATTCCAAAGTAAATTCATGTATTAAAAGAAAGTGATAGGGGAAGAATTAGAAAAGGGTAAAATCACTATGTGACGCCTCTGGGGTGTTAGACCTAGCATGCTTCCACTTGACTACAGGGGTGGCCCCTGCTTATCCATCATATATACCAAGGTCTTAAGTTAGCAGTACACGGTCCTTAAATTTCATCATTACAATGACGCTGTGACATCAAAATTACGTCACAGTATTGTGAATTCAGCTAAATTTCGTAGACAGCGAATGAACACAATAATGTGACGTCAGAGCGTCATTGTAATGATGAAATTTAAGGACCGTGTAATGCTAACTTTATCCATGTCGCCATTGACGCGTACACAGTAATAAATGAATAATTTAAATATGCAATGCAGGTTCGATTCTGTGGGGACTCTCCACGTTTACCAATGAGACCTATTTGACAAAAACCTGGTAGCACTGCCTAAAACCGTATAACATTCGGTGTTGTGCGGTTTTCTGCTCTTCTATCAGTCAAGCTGTCTGTTACACACTCTGCGGTTCATAACCGCTTTTTGGTGGTTGCCAAATCTGTTGACATTTGAACAAGTTGGTTAAACAGCCATGCCTGGGTTTAAATCTTTAAAAAACTGTTAAATTTAATATATCAGACAAAAAAGCATCATAAAAGTGGTAGTTTTAGGGTTAATAATTTTAGAATTTATTTTGTATCAGACTGTAATTAAGAGACAGATAATTTGATACTTCATCCTCTCAATCGAATAATCTGTTAGCTCAATCAAAATTCTCTTGACACTCGCACCACATTCAGGTTAATGGCTATGAAAACACCATTACATTTTTACACATACATTTACATACGTAATGATATCAGTGGAGTGGCATTTCAGTGGCTATTTTACAAGAACAACATAAAAAAACAACAACAAACCAAATTGGCATAATTTAATTTGCATTTGCAAAGCCACACCCCGCAGCGTGCCATAAATGTAACAAGCCGCAATACACAGTCACCCACAAAACGTATAAAGTCACACATACACACAGGCTGTGCCGCAAATGTAATTGCTTCCGTGTCCTGTTGCAAGAGCGACGACCAAAACCACCATCAAATACACACACACACACACACACACACATACACACACTCACAATATTCAACAATGGCGGCACTAAATCCGCCATTGTTTGATTTCGCATGCCGTCTGTGTTCGCCTTGAAAATGGTTTCGATGATGATTTGTGATGTTGATTTATTTGAAAATTTCCTACTCGATAATTTTCGTAAAAGCCTATGCATATTTCAGCAATTTCAAATTGCTGTTATTGTTTTTTTTCCCCCCCTCATTCCAGCTCTCTTTGTCATTGTTTACCACATCAATTGCCAGGCTTTGATAATTGTCAGCCACCATGAATATTTAGACAACAAAGCATACAAACGGCAATGGAAATGGAAATGGAATTGGCGACGAATCTAAGCAATAACAACAGCAAGTGTAGGAACAATCGTTGTGCCAAATGATTCATTCGTTCAACGGAAATGCATTATATTAATTGGAGTGTAATTATGCTTAGTGGATTTTGAATATTGCGTTTTTTTTCGAATAAATTCTCGAATATTTTTGGCTTCTACCAAATTAAATGGAAATTTGTCGGCATAAGTTTGTGTGAAAGTCACCTTTTCTCGTTAGAACATCAATTATAAACTTCCGCACAGGTTTTTGCCTCAGCCGGTGTGAGTGTGTGTGTGTGCGTAATAGTGGGGCTGTGTTTTTTTGTTTGTTCTTGTGAGTTATTGTAATATTTCCGCTTTCTGCTTTATGTGCGCTTTTGGCCTTTTTATGAATGTAATTCAAGACCTCGCCAAAAAGTTATTTGGTTATATGATCTACAGTGGAACAAATCGTAGTAAAGAAATACAATTTTCGCCAAATTTGTGCACATATTAAATTACCTAAATCATAGCTAATAGCTTGGATATTAGGGAAACTGCATAATCGCGAACTCATTACTGGAGCTTCACCATATAATTTTTTTTCGTTTCTCAGACACCCTGTATATAAACGAGTTTATTATTGTTTGTTATGAATGGTAATGGTGCAATTGAGTTCCTTGAAAAATTATCTACAAAAAACCTCTTAATCGTGTTGGCACTCCAATCAATACTTCATCCCGTAAATCAGATACCATGCAACAACAGACTCCTAATTTTTTTATAGAAAAATTTCTTTTCGGAGATTAAAATGACAAGCATGAATGGACGCTCTTAGCTTAGGTTAGGGTGGCGGCTATAAGCCTTGCATAGACCACAATGGGTTCATAGTAATACCACAAAGCTCTCTTATCCTTTCCGTGAAGATTGTAGACCTTCTTCCATGGTCTACATCTAGCCCGAACGTGCCGGACTTTATTGCGAAGGTTTATAGACTTTTGAGTTCAGTGGTTGCGACTTCTCCTAGCGTGGTTAAAGCCGGACAGTTGCAGAGTAAGTGTTCCAGAGTTTCCTCCTCATTAGGCTCATTGCAATTGCGGCACCAGTCTATAGATGTGAGCCCTATACGTCTTGCATGGTGGCCGATGAGACTGTGACCTGTTGTTATTCCAATTGTAAGACTACATTCCATCCGAGTTAGAGACAGAATAAAGTTAGACAGAACATGTTTGTAGTGTTGCTGTGAGTGATATGGTTCCATCTATTACCAGCTGCTAAAAGATCGTAATTATCCTGTTTGTTGTAGATGAATTTTATTGGATATTTAATACATAAAGATTCTGTTTCAAGTAAGACGTTCTTGTTTAGTCATATCGTCTGGCAATGAGAACCTTCTATGTCGCAGTGCCCTGGGACCCACCAGAGATGTACGTAGTTTTTCGTCGCTGATTTTGTTAGTGTATTGTGGCATTTCTTCACCGTTTTTGATTTGATGGTTACGCTTTCAAGAGCTTTGAGCGCTGCCTGACTTTCCACATAAAAATTTATCTGTATATTCGAGGCACGCTCTTGCTCTTCTTCAAATGCCAGAACACTTAGAGGCTTGTAGCGTACAGCCATTCTATTTATGGCGCTTCTTCAACGAATATTCGCCATGTACTTCTAGATCGGTCAATCTTTGAATTGGGTTGCGTTGTAGATGGTAAAAGTGTCATCTTGTCTAATAATAATAATAAAGTTAAGGAATTTCCAGATTAGTAAAGGATCCAATATTGGCCAATCTTGCTCTAGTATCGAATACTTCAAAACTCATTTTGTTGTACTTGCCAAGGAGAGATTTGGCTTGACTGGTATGTGTAGACCATATAACAAAGAGGAAGAAACAGCAGTGTGAGGGTCTAACTAAGACCAGCTGTCGTAACCTAGCAGTGTGATATCTCCAATAGCTTGCCCAAGAATGACAAGGAGACTTGAAGCCGATTCTTCAGTTGTGTCCAGGTGAGTCCAGTTAGTCATGTCGGAGCAAAGGCGGTAATTAGGCTACTTGGTCATTAGGTTAGTTTTCATTTCATTACGATTCTCCTATTCTGGCTTCCCGATAACTTTTACTTTATTGACTTCCTTTGCTTTAAACTAACTAGCTTGAACTAACAACTGTAAATTATTCTCCTGTTCATTCCACTGTGTCATCTTTTCTTACACCAACAATGTATGCATGAATTTTCTCCACAACAATGGCGGCTGGCCCGAGAAAAGTAATTTACATTTTAAAGGCATGCCATAAAGTAAGAAGGACAAACGGCAAAATCAGCTTTCTTCTTTCGCCTTTATAGTTCTTTTGTATTATTTGATACAGTGGAGCTCACTGCCATTCTACCAATGTACATTGTATAAACGAGATGTATAAAAATGTACATTGTACATGCATATAAAACGTGGGTATGGGAATTACATTTTTTAACAGCTCTCGCTCGACCACTAAACTCTCAGCACGCATTTAGTATGTGGGAAGAAACATTTGATGTGTGTATGTGGTTGTAAGAAAGAATTGAGGAAAGGCAGGAAGCAGAAAATGATATAAAAGCGGATTTAAATGTTCTTAGTACTTCCGTGGGCCATATAAATGCGAAAATAAATATTTGAAATGATTTCTCTTTTCTCGTAGCTTCTTAGCTTCTTAGCTTCTTAGGAATATTTGCAAAAGGAATTAATATTTATTTGGAATTTAAATAGAAAAAAATGTACTTACGATTGGTGCTTTGTTTTCAAAGTAAATAAAATATTATGTAAGTAGTGCTGGTTAGGAGTAGGTACTTTATTTAATGACACCCGCACCCATTAACAATGACCTCATGCAAATTTGTCACCCCAAATGACATTTTCTTTTCGTTTTTTTTTTTTGACTGACGTAAGATGACATTACATTTGCCTCCACAAATGGGACAAACCCTGACATATGTGAACCCCCACTCCCCACTCAAAGGCTCGGTAGTAGTGAAAGGCATTTAAGTTATTTAAAAATCCTCACACAATTCAACTATAACAGTAAACCAAGCAAAGCCCAACCGAGATCAAAGGGAAATGCGCCAGGCTAGAATGAATGAAAATTCTTATGCCAACTACAATTAGCATGTCAGGCATATGCCCCACCTTCACGTATAGTTACTGACTCTGACTGAGAGACTGACTGACATTCAACTACCGAGTGTTGCACCTTAAAAAAAAAATGTTGCTAAACGAAAAAAAAAATAATTTTTTACGAAATTTTTTAATTAAAAAGTAGCAACTATGAAGAACGGGAAATAGGGAAAATTCCCCTGAGTGGGCATTTTTTGCCATTTGGCTAATGAATGAGTTTATTTCTTTATATATATACAATATATATTTAGTAGTGGTTTTTATTCTGTTGTCTTCCTCTTCTGGTTTTTTTGTTGTTGTTGTTGTTAGTTTTGTATACAATGAAACCCTCGAAGTGGTCATTAGAGGCTTTCGTCTCTTCTCTACTCTCATCGACTCTTCTGTGCTCTACAATTTAAGTATATAATATACAGAAGCAACCTAGTATATACTTGTATATGTACTTTAAATAGTAGTAGTTGTTGTTTTTCGGTCGTCGCCAACAGTGCCATTGAGTTGCTTGGTATTTGTCGTTGTAATGCATGCAAAAATTCTATCCAAGTCCATTAGTTGAGCGGATGAATTAGGGTCAGGCACTAGAAAAAACCACTAAAAATAAACAAAAAACTACAACAACAACAACGCGGTTAAAATTCAAGTTGAAATTTTTGTTCAGGTCTTCTTCTTCGTTCTTAGATTTAATTTTATGCACAAAAAAAAAAATGTCAAAGAGTGGCCACCTAGAAGAACTTGAATTTTAATAATGATTACTTTTTCGAATACTTTTTTATTTACTATGTATTTACTATATGCTATATTTTACAATACTTAAAAAATATCACACAAGTGGTCCCTTACCAAAAGGGCAACCCTGCTCGAGGTTAAGTGCCGTACCCAAACCCCAATAGGAACATAGCAATAAATTGTAAAAAATCGCCAAAAAATGTAAAAGCCCAAGTGACAAATTGCTTATCGCATGAAACATTGTACAATAGAAGAATTATAAATTGTCCCAATAAAATACCAAATTCAAATTACACTCCAAAAAAATGTAGCCCACAAAAAAAAATTAAAAATAAAATCGGCCGAATTTTTTTTTCATACAAAAGTGGGCGATATTTAATTTTTTGGTTATAAATTTTGTTTTGGAGTTTTGGGCGATTTCTCATCAACCATTTATGAAAAATTGTTCAATAAATTATTGGTCACAAAAGAAAGAAAATCCCCAAAAAAGGCTATAAATTTTAAAGTCGCTTAAAAGCCGAAATGAAAAGCAGCCCATAATACATGGAAAATCGATCAAATTTGAAAAAAGTAAGAACATGAACACTTTCAAAAAAATTTATATGAAAAATCGTTTAAAATTTGTCTTTCTTCTTCTAACTTCGAGCTGTTTTTTGAGCAATTTTTTATTTTTCGGTCGTTTTTACTTAGAGCGATTTTCATGAAAAATTGGTAATTTTTGTTGTTTGAATTTTTTAAATCAATTTATTAAAAACGGGATGAAACTCAAATAAAATATACAAAAGAAACTAAATTTCGCCGATTTTTAATATGAAAAATCGCTTACTTTTGTTTGAGAAAAACTTTGGGTAATATTTAAATTTTTTATATAGGTAATTTCCCACAGAGCTGTTTTAAAATATCGAAAAAATTATGACAATCGCTGACAGTCTACTACATTACGCAGTCAACCGTATTTAACATGGGCTTGTCCAATGAGGTGCCAATCAGAGAATAGCGCCGAGTAGCTTAGCCCACAAGCTACCGGCAAGCTAACCGCTGTTTTAGCAAGTTGCGAATCCACTTCCACTTGCCGCTCTCGAACACTTGCATCATCCGTCAAAAACTCGAATGACCTGGATAGGCGGAAGCACTTGGATAGCTTGTGTGCTCAAGTTGTGTTGAATGAGGAAAATGTTCGTATTTTGTATTGTTAGTTTCGTGCGACATGTAGGAAAATTTTAGAATATTGAATTCATTACACCGTGCAAAAATTTTAATTTTTTTGTACACATACAATTTTTCTACATAGAAAAATGGTTTTTAATAGTGTTGTTGGCATTACAGAGTGCAATAAATTTTATATTTATTGGACACATGCTAATTTTTCCACTGAGAAAAAAATTTGTTAAATTAATGCAGTTACTTTTAGACAAAAATGGAACATTTTCCGTACTATAAATAACCCACAAGCGCACACAAGCAACTTCAATGCGCAAGCTATCCAAGTTAATCCGACTATCCAGGTCATTCGAGTTTTTGCCGAATGGCACAAGCATTTTATTTTTTTCTCGTGTGCACTCGTACGAACTCGGATCCGAACACTTGTGGCATCCGTCGACACGGATTCGAGTTGGGAGTTGCACTTGGGTTTTGGCGAGTAGCTTGAAACTGGTTTTCGGTGCACCGATGCTCTTCTCTGGTGCCAATTGACCACTTAATAATGCATTACTTCGTTTTCAAACTAGGAAATTTTTTTTTTATATTCACTTAACTAATTTATTTACGCTTGAGTTAATAATTTTTATAACTAATGCTATTGACAATCAGTTGGTAACTAGTTTGCTTTTATATTCGCTGGGAATCATAAAATTGCATAGCATAGTGGAAGAAAACCTTAACAGGTTCAAAGTAAATAAGTAGTGCTCGGGTAGATGTCCTTTTTGTGACAAATATAATGCAATATAAAATTCTAAAGTAACATTTTTTTGCTTTTATCTGCCTTACTCCCTTTTTAGTATTTTTCTTGCATAATACCAATTTTTTATACTTTTTTATTTTGAATTTTTTTAATTTACTTTTTTTTGTGTTATTTTTGAAATTAAGTGCATGGTATGTACGTATTTATGGCATGACGTTCGCATAAACAACACCCTTGCGAATTTATGGCTGCAAAATGGTGTCTTAATTAGAATAAATTGCGACGCACTTGGCTTGGTCTAACTGGAGTTGGAGTAGAGTAGAGTATAGTGGAGTGTTTCATAACGCTAACTAAGTAAATAGTCGCTCATAGTCGGTTCATTATGCCATATTTATTATTTCCACTTTTGTTTATGTTAAATTTGGTTTGAAAAAAAACAAAAAATAATTCAACATGCTAAATTGACCGAACAACAAGCTTCACATCAAATTAAGTTTAAGGAGAATAGTTGTAGGTAAAGTCAAATAATAAAAAAAAAAGAAAAAATTTTAAAAAAAATGTTGATTTGTTCCAAGTCATTGGCAGAGGAGTTGCAAAACATGTTTAATGAATATGAAGTAAGAAAAAAGTTAAGGAGACGCAATTTCATAAGAATACATGAAGAATCGCAATGAAATTTTTGACAAGAGCTTATGCAAAATTTATAGGAAAAAAATGTTAATGGAAATGGAAAAAATTGCGTATAAGTAGCAAAACACCACAGTGATATAAGTCCATGGTGAGAACTAAAAAGACAGACGTACGTAATGTTATTATTCATGTTACTCATTATGTTACCAATTGAATGCTACTCACACGCACCGTTGTCTTTTATGAATCAAACAAATATTCCCTTCTGAAAACTTAATAAATTTATTCCCGTGTACAATTGTGTGTTATATTTAAATATGATGGAATTAAATTGATTGAATTAAAAAACCGACAGATGAACTCACGGCTGATAGAATTACATTGTCCTTAATCCAACCAGTACCGATTTAAATTCATTTGCATTTTTGAGGTCAGAAATGTCAATTTCAAGAATTCTAGATGGGCTCCAGATTTGTGATCAGTGACCCAGATTAACCCTTAAGCAACTATCAAAACTCCGGAATTATTTTTACTGCCGAACAGTGTAAACTTTTTCGAACAAAAAATGCCTATCAACAAAAAACGATCAAGGTTCAATGAGATTAAGCTCCCAATTTACGTGTTATCTCAAAGTATTAATACATAAAACATGCCGAATAAAGAAGTTAAATCTACTTCTATACTTTCGAATAGTTTTTATATATAAAAGCCATGCGAAAAAATTGATTTTTTAGGAAACATTTTTTTTTACTTTGTGTTTAAGTTAAAAAAAAAAACTATGATTGTATTCTTAAAAAGTTTTATATTGTGCGTATTTCTTAGAAAAATTGTCCACAAGTTTGCCATACCTTATCAGAAGCTGTTTCTGGTACATTATTTATTTTTTTGGTGTTTAAAATTCAGATGATATCGACACACAATATTCACTACTTTTACTACTGGCATTCAATCCTTTTATAAACTTAGACACAATTTTAGATAATTGAAGTATGTCTTCAAGTGTGATGCTACAAAAGTGGAAAGTATTCAAAGGTTTCAACTACCTAAAAACGTTTAGTACTAAGCATTCGTATTTGGTGTGCAAATTGAATTTTTTCAATTTGTTGCCATTATTTGTGGCATCTTCTATGTTTAATGATTAAAGCGATGGGTACGTTCGCTTTGGTGTAGAGTACAAAATATGCTTTGTCAATATAAAACCGGCATTCGCCAAGCAGAAATCAGTGTGTATTCAGTGAGCTAAGCTGAAATCAGTGTGTACTGAGTGATCTAAGATGAATAAAATGTGTATAATAATTGCGGCCCTTTTATTAAACATATTAATTGGAAGCAACGCAGCGGGTTTGGTTGGCCAACAAACTAATGGAAACACAGCGGTGAACATTTGTTTTTTCAATATTTAACTAAAAATAATTCATACCTTCCATACAATTCAGACTACTGCAGACACGTTCATCTTGGATGAGCGGAAATTTAAAAATCTTGTCCGCCAAGTGAAGCATCTCACAGATGCCACCGAGAATATGGGTTTGAAAATTGAACTGATTACCATCAGGTAAAATGCATGAAGTGTATACATTTTTTCAACTATCACCAAGAAAAATCCAAATTTAGAATCGAAAAAGAGCTGGCCGCACTGAAAACTTCCATTACGCAGGATATCAGAGAATTGCTGAATCAGCATGTATCGACCAATATCAGAAGCGAAGAAAATATTCTTCAGGCGCAAATGAATTCTCTCTGGGCCAACATGACAGGCGAAATTGACGATTTGAAAGTTTCTCTTGCGACTAGTATGAAAAGCGAAGATGTCGATTTTACAAAGTCCCAGTCAGCAATTGAGCCTCAAATAGGTACAAATATATCGCAGTCACTACAAGGACTTGCCAAATCGGAAAACTCGCTAATTGAAACAGTCGCAAATCTCACTAAAAAAAAAGGTTTGCCAAGTAGTTGCGCGGAGGCGCTGCAAAATGGTGAACCGAGTGGCATTTACACATTGCTTCTGCCTTCTACGGGTCTGGAACCATTCAATGTATACTGCCTCAAGGATCCGGAGAATGGTCCCGCCTGGACCGTTGTGGAACGGCGTCAAGACGACGAAACGAACTTTTTTCGCAATTGGCAGGAATATAAGGACGGATTTGGCGACTTGAACGGCGAATATTTTATTGGCCTGGACCATTTGCACGCTTTGACCAATCAGGCCACACCTCGGGAATTGTGGATAAAATTGACAGATTGGGAAGAGACCACAAAACATGCCAAATATTCAAGGTTTAATGTGGGAGACGAAGCGTCGAAATATTATCTTGGTGATTTGGGAGAATATAGCGGTGATGCGGGTGATTTGATGGATAGGAGTAATAAATTTAGCACATACGATTCCGACAATGATACTTCAGAAAGTAATTGTGCTGAGATATCTAAAAACGCTTGGTGGTATAGTGATTGCTGGATTAGGTAAGAATAGAATAATTGAAACAATTTCGAATGACTTTTTCTATTTCAGATATCGGAATGGTGAACATAATTACAACTATGTCACTTACTGGTATTTCTGGCATTACTCTATGCGTTACGCTCATATGGCTATAAGGCCAAAGAGCTTTTGAAATTAATGAGCGAAAACTTTTGAGTATTTTATATTGTGGAGAGCTCAAAGAAATTGGAAAAATTCTTCATTGATTTAAAAAACGGAACTATGTATTCAAGTTTGACAAAATAAAAGTTATTTAACCCCTTGAGGACCACAGGGACATATGTGTCCCAAGAATATTTTCAAGTTTTTTTTAAAATAACATTAGTAAACAAACATTTTTTTATTAAGTAGGTGTTTTTTAAAGTACTTTTTATAATATTTGACACTTGCAACCATAAAAATTGTTAAATTTTAAAAGTATGTCCCATAAATTTCCAAAAAACCTAAAACATTTTTTTAAGAAAAAGTCATTAATTTTTGTTTATTTAGAGCCTAACAAATGTATTTATAAGCATTAAAACTTTGTTTCACTTCTGGTTTCCTTATGGTCCTGAAAGGGTTAAATATAAGTAACATGTCTTCAGTAAATTAACCTCCAGCTAATTGAATTGGTGGCGGCCGTGTTTACCGCACGATCGAAAGGTATCGAGTTCAACTCACGCCTGGGGTAAGCAGAGAAAATGTTTTCTATGTGGACGATCTCTCTTGCCAAACACAGGCAAAGTTGCGACAGTAACTTGGCTAACTTGGAAAAAGCTACTTTAATTTGGGATTCCGCCATTCGGATTCGACATTAAACTGTAGACCAGATGCAGTCTCAAAATATCGATACTTTGAAGCACAATGGTACTATGTCCCTTTTCATGAAAATCGAGTTTTTGGATTCTTTAGAAGAAGCTGCATCGGATAGGCTATGGTGTTTTGTGGGAATCGTAATGAAAGTAATTCAAAAATGAGGAAATAAAAATTCATTTCCATACAAAATATACCAATTCAAAAAGGGTATTTTTCATTTTTTTTTTGTGATTTGGCTTTGTTGGGTTTGGCCAGGTGGGTATTTTTTATTTTCTACAGTTTTGAGAATACAAATTTGCTAATATTTATCGAAAGAAAGACATAAGTACTAAGTTGCACTTAATTTATTGGAAACACAAAAACGTATAGCCAGTCGCATGAAGTCAATTTGGCTTTGATTATACTTTCAAACAAATGTAAGAAGTCCTGAAATGTAAAAAAAAACATTCCATACCCAATCTTTGATAATTTCATTGATCTCATCATAGGCTATATGCCATTTCATTAAATTTAGGCGTTCAAGGTGGGCGTGGCAAATATTATTCTAAAATGCTATAATTTATGCAGTGTTTAACCGATTTCGCTGAAATTTTATATGTGGTTTTGGGTAATGAATTGGTAATATGTTGATTCTGAAAATTTGCAGTCGGCCCACTGCCACGCCTTAAAATTTCTAAAGCTCTGTAACTCGGGTCCTATTCAAGGGATTTCGCAGAAATTTTGGATTTGGTGCTGGGAGGTGAATGGGCAGAGGGATAACTATTGAAATTTAAGATCCGCCCACTGCCACGCCCTAAAATTTTTAAAGCTCTGTAACTCGGGTCGTATTCAAGGGATTTCGGTGAAATTTTGGACTTGGTGCTGGGACGTGAATGGGCAGAGGGATGACTTGCAAAATCTATGTTTATTTCAGTTGCTTAAATAATACATATAACATTTCTACGTTAACATGAAATTACAAAATTATTGCTGTGGGTATAAGCTAGTATGTAATACATTGAAATTAAATACACAATTTGGTAAGGACAAAGCCAAAAGATTATATTTCCTATAAATGTATAAAATAAATTAATTCCGACTTTCAATGCACTAACAAAACCTACTACACATCACATGACGACAAATTGAACAAATTTTTGTATATGTATAGTTGAAAAATTTAAAAATGTTTTTAACACTAAATCTGCAATAGTAATGTTACCAGAAGCTTCCCCTATGAATTTTATCAAAAAATTCGAAGCCGTTTTTTTTTTTTAATTTTTTTTTTTTTTTTTTTTTTTTTTGTTTAACCCAAAAAGGGGTTAAGTCAAAAATCCGGAACTATTTTGGCTGTCGAACAGAAAACAAAAAATGTCTATCAACGAAAAACGATCAAGGTTCAATGACATTAAGCTCAGATCTCGTTCGGCAGACATTTTTTTCCCAATTTGCGTGTTATCTCAAAGTAATAATACATAACACATGCCGAATATTAAAGTAAAATCTATTTCAATATTGTCGTATAGTTTTTATATATACACTGAAAGAAAAATTTAGTGCATTGGTTTCTGAAATAGAGCTTAGAACAAATTTGTTTAATTTTAAAACACGTGCGTTCAAAACAAATTTTAAAACGCAGTCATTCAATTTTAAAACTTTGTCCTAAAAACCAATTTAAAAGCAAATTTATCAAATTTTAAAATAATTTCATTCAAAATTTTCAAATTGAACGAGTTTGTTTTAAAATTAGATTTTAGTGCATTGTTTAAAAATTGAAAAACTATACTCAGGGAAAAAAAACATAGTAAAATCAAGTACGATCGTATTTACTCCTTCATTTTTTCAACTTAATGGAAACAACTTTGAAATAAAGAGAAAAATACTTAAAATAACTATTGTCAACGTTGAAACAAAGTTGCAAAGTGGAAATGAAGTGAAAAATACTTAAAATAACTGTTGTCAACGTTGAAACAAAGTTGAACGAGGTCTGGCAAACTTAATATAAATTGGAAAATTTTTGAAATAATCGGAAATCAACTTTGAAATAATTTTGTTTATTTTTGAATTTAAGTTTTAAATTGAAAACAAGTTTGTTCGTAGTTGTTTCTAAAATTTCCAACTTTACCAGACTTTCATTAACGTTTCTACTTGTTTGAAGGTGGTTATTTTTGATTTTAGGTGGTTTTTTCTCTGGGTGTACGTTTTAAAATTGTTTTTTAGCGCACGTGTTTTGAAATTGAACAAATCTGTACAAAGCTCTGTCTTAAAAACCAAATCGTTCAATTTTAAAACATATTCCTCTCAGTGTACCTCAAAAAAATCAATTTCGTTAGGAACTATTTTTTATTACTTTGTGCTTAATTTAAAAATAAAACTATGATTGTATTCTTAAAAAGTTTTATATTGTGCGTATTTCTTAGAAAAATTGTCTACAAGTTTGCCGCACCTTATCAGAAGCTGTTTCTGGTACATTATTAATTTTTTTGGTGTCTAAAATTCAGATGATATCGACACACAATATTCACTACTTTTACTACTCCCGTTACGGGCATTCAATCTTAATATATAAAAACGTTGGTGCGTATGTATGAGTGAACATCACGGCTAAACCACTGAATGTATCAGAAGCATACAAACACCATACATTTATTTGTGAGCTCTGGAAGGTTTATGTACTACTTTGAACTTGATTGGAAGCGGGGTACCACTCATACAATTTAAGTATTACTTCAAAATATATCTGGGATACTTTCCAGCACACATGGTATTATGCTTCTTATTCCAAAAATGCAATTCAATGAGTAAAATTGGACAATGGTCAAGCATTAGACAAAAAAAAACTAAACGAAACCAACAAATTTTCATTAAAAAATAATTTGTGCAAATGAGAATTTCAAATCATTGTCACGCAATTACAAATATAAAAGTGTTTGTCCCGATTGGTTGAATGATTGGTGATATACTGACTCATCACCGCCCAGCCCAAACCGCTGAACTTGGGGTTCTGCAAATGTTTATGTTATGCTCTGGTGTTTTGGAGGTTCACGGAAAGGTTTACGGGAGGGTACTTTCACTACTTTAAGTATAAGTCCGAGCAACGCCGGGGTATTCAACTAGTCCATTTATAAACTTAGACACAATTCTAGATAATTCAAGTATATCTTCAAGTGTATTGGCAAGTATTCAAAGGTTTCAACTACCTAAAAACGTTTAGTACTAAGCATTCGTATTTGGTGTGCAAATTGAATTTTTTCAATCTGTTGCCATTATTTGTGGCATCTTCTATGTTTAATGATTAAAGCGATGGGTACGTTCGCTTTAGTGTAGAGTACAAAATATGCTTTGTCAATATAAAACCGGCATTCGCCAAGCAGAAATCAGTGTGTATTCAGTGAGCTAAGCTGAAATCAGTGTGTACTGAGTGATCTAAGATGAATAAAATGTGTATAATAATTGCGGCCCTTTTATTAAACATATTAATTGGAAGCAACGCAGCGGGTTTGGTTGGCCAACAAACTAATGGAAACCCAGCGGTAAACATTTGTTTTTGCATTATTTTATTCAAAATAATTCATACCTTCCATACAATTCAGAATACAACGCACACGTTCATCTTGGATGAGCGGAAATTTAAAAATCTTGTCCGCCAAGTGAAGCATCTCACAGATGCTACCGAGAATATGGGTTTGAAAATTGAACTGATTACCATCAGGTAAAATGCATGAAGTGTATACATTTTTTCAACTATCACCAAGAAAAATCCAAATTTAGAATCGAAAAAGAGCTGGCCGCACTGAAAACTTCCATTACGCAGGATATCAGAGAATTGCTGAATCAGCATGTATCGACCAATATCAGAAGCGAAGAAAATATTCTTCAGGCGCAAATGAATTCTCTCTGGGCCAACATGACAGGCGAAATTGACGATCTGAAAGTTTCTCTTGCGACTAGTATGAAAAGCGAAGATGTCGATTTTACAAAGTCCCAGTCAGCAATTGAGCCTCAAATAGGTACAAATATATCGCAGTCACTACAAGGACTTGACAAATCGGAAAACTCGCTAATTGAAACAGTCGCAAATCTCACTAAAAAAAAAGGTTTGCCAAGTAGTTGCGCGGAGGCGCTGCAAAATGGTGAACCGAGTGGCATTTACACATTGCTTCTGCCTTCTACGGGTCTGGAACCATTCAATGTATACTGCCTCAAGGATCCGGAGAATGGTCCCGCCTGGACCGTTGTGCAACGGCGTCAAGACGACGAAACGAACTTTTTTCGCAATTGGCAGCAATATAAGGACGGATTTGGCGACTTGAACGGCGAATATTTTATTGGCCTGGACCATTTGCACGCTTTGACCAATCAGGCCACACCTCGGGAATTGTGGATAAAATTGACAGATTGGGAAAAGACCACAAAACATGCCAAATATTCAAGGTTTAATGTGGGAGACGAAGCGTCGAAATATTATCTTGGAGATTTGGGAGAATATAGCGGTGATGCGGGTGATTTGATGGATAGGAGTAATAAATTTAGCACATACGATTCCGACAATAATTCTTCAGAAAGTAATTGTGCTGAGCTATTTCGATATGGTTGGTGGTTTAGTGATTGCATGACTGGGTAAGAATAGAATAATAGAAACAATTTCGAATGACTTTTTCTATTTCAGATATCGGAATGGTGAACGTAATGACAACTATGTCACTTACTGGTATATCTGGCATTACTCCATGAAGTATGCTCATATGGCTATAAGGCCAAAGAGCTTTTGAAATTAATGAGCGAAAACTTTTGAGTATTTTATATTGTGGAGAGCTCAAAGAAATTGGAAAAATTCTTCATTGATTTAAAAAACGGAACTATGTATTCAAGTTTGACAAAATAAAAGTTATTTAACCCCTTGAGGACCACAGGGACATATGTGTCACAAGAATATTTTCAAGTTTTTTTTTAAATAACATTAGTAAACAAACATTTTTTTATTAAGTAGGTGTTTTTTAAAGTACTTTTTATAATATTTGACACTTGCAACCATAAAAATTGTTAAATTTTAAAAGTATGTCCCATAAATTTCCAAAAAACCTGTAACATTTTTTTAAGAAAAAGTCATTAATTTTTGTTTATTTAGAGCCTAACAAATGTATTTATAAGCATTAAAACTTTGTTTCACTTCTGGTTTCCTTATGGTCCTGAAAGGGTTAAATATAAGTAACATGTCTTCAGTAAATTAACCTCCAGCTAATTGAATTGGTGGCGGCCGTGTTTACCTCACGATCGAAAGGTATCGAGTTCCACTCACGCCTGGGGTAAGCAGAGAAAATGTTTTCTATGTGGACGATCTCTCTTGCCAAACACAGGCAAAGTTGCGACAGTAACTTGGCTAACTTGGAAAAAGCTACTTTAATTTGGGATTCCGCCATTCGGATTCGACATTAAACTGTAGACCAGATGCAGTCTCAAAATATCGATACTTTGAAGCACAATGGTACTATGTCCCTTTTCATGAAAATCGAGTTTTTGGATTCTTTAGAAGAAGCTGCATCGGATAGGCTATGGTGTTTTGTGGGAATCGTAATGAAAGTAATTCAAAAATGAGGAAATAAAAATTCATTTCCATACAAAATATACCAATTCAAAAAGGGTATTTTTCATTTTTTTTTTGTGATTTGGCTTTGTTGGGTTTGGCCAGGTGGGTATTTTTTATTTTCTACAGTTTTGAGAATACAAATTTGCTAATATTTATCGAAAGAAAGACATAAGTACTAAGTTGCACTTAATTTATTGGAAACACAAAAACGTATAGCCAGTCGCATGAAGTCAATTTGGCTTTGATTATACTTTCAAACAAATGTAAGAAGTCCTGAAATGTAAAAAAAAACATTCCATACCCAATCTTTGATAATTTCATTGATCTCATCATAGGCTATATGCCATTTCATTAAATTTAGGCGTTCAAGGTGGGCGTGGCAAATATTATTCTAAAATGCTATAATTTATGCAGTGTTTAACCGATTTCGCTGAAATTTTATATGTGGTTTTGGGTAATGAATTGGTAATATGTTGATTCTGAAAATTTGCAGTCGGCCCACTGCCACGCCTTAAAATTTCTAAAGCTCTGTAACTCGGGTCCTATTCAAGGGATTTCGCAGAAATTTTGGATTTGGTGCTGGGAGGTGAATGGGCAGAGGGATAACTATTGAAATTTAAGATCCGCCCACTGCCACGCCCTAAAATTTTTAAAGCTCTGTAACTCGGGTCGTATTCAAGGGATTTCGGTGAAATTTTGGACTTGGTGCTGGGACGTGAATGGGCAGAGGGATGACTTGCAAAATCTATGTTTATTTCAGTTGCTTAAATAATACATATAACATTTCTACGTTAACATGAAATTACAAAATTATTGCTGTGGGTATAAGCTAGTATGTAATACATTGAAATTAAATACACAATTTGGTAAGGACAAAGCCAAAAGATTATATTTCCTATAAATGTATAAAATAAATTAATTCCGACTTTCAATGCACTAACAAAACCTACTACACATCACATGACGACAAATTGAACAAATTTTTGTATATGTATAGTTGAAAAATTTAAAAATGTTTTTAACACTAAATCTGCAATAGTAATGTTACCAGAAGCTTCCCCTATGAATTTTATCAAAAAATTCGAAGCCGTTTTTTTTTTTTAATTTTTTTTTTTTTTTTTTTTTTTTTTTGTTTAACCCAAAAAGGGGTTAAGTCAAAAATCCGGAACTATTTTGGCTGTCGAACAGAAAACAAAAAATGTCTATCAACGAAAAACGATCAAGGTTCAATGACATTAAGCTCAGATCTCGTTCGGCAGACATTTTTTTCCCAATTTGCGTGTTATCTCAAAGTAATAATACATAACACATGCCGAATATTAAAGTAAAATCTATTTCAATATTGTCGTATAGTTTTTATATATACACTGAAAGAAAAATTTAGTGCATTGGTTTCTGAAATAGAGCTTAGAACAAATTTGTTTAATTTTAAAACACGTGCGTTCAAAACAAATTTTAAAACGCAGTCATTCAATTTTAAAACTTTGTCCTAAAAACCAATTTAAAAGCAAATTTATCAAATTTTAAAATAATTTCATTCAAAATTTTCAAATTGAACGAGTTTGTTTTAAAATTAGATTTTAGTGCATTGTTTAAAAATTGAAAAACTATACTCAGGGAAAAAAAACATAGTAAAATCAAGTACGATCGTATTTACTCCTTCATTTTTTCAACTTAATGGAAACAACTTTGAAATAAAGAGAAAAATACTTAAAATAACTATTGTCAACGTTGAAACAAAGTTGCAAAGTGGAAATGAAGTGAAAAATACTTAAAATAACTGTTGTCAACGTTGAAACAAAGTTGAACGAGGTCTGGCAAACTTAATATAAATTGGAAAATTTTTGAAATAATCGGAAATCAACTTTGAAATAATTTTGTTTATTTTTGAATTTAAGTTTTAAATTGAAAACAAGTTTGTTCGTAGTTGTTTCTAAAATTTCCAACTTTACCAGACTTTCATTAACGTTTCTACTTGTTTGAAGGTGGTTATTTTTGATTTTAGGTGGTTTTTTCTCTGGGTGTACGTTTTAAAATTGTTTTTTAGCGCACGTGTTTTGAAATTGAACAAATCTGTACAAAGCTCTGTTTTAAAAACCAAATCGTTCAATTTTAAAACATATTCCTCTCAGTGTACCTCAAAAAAATCAATTTCGTTAGGAACTATTTTTTATTACTTTGTGCTTAATTTAAAAATAAAACTATGATTGTATTCTTAAAAAGTTTTATATTGTGCGTATTTCTTAGAAAAATTGTCTACAAGTTTGCCGCACCTTATCAGAAGCTGTTTCTGGTACATTATTAATTTTTTTGGTGTCTAAAATTCAGATGATATCGACACACAATATTCACTACTTTTACTACTCCCGTTACGGGCATTCAATCTTAATATATAAAAACATTGGTGCGTATGTATGAGTGAACATCACGGCTAAACCACTGAATGTATCAGAAGCATACAAACACCATACATTTATTTGTGAGCTCCGGAAGGTTTATGTACTACTTTGAACTTGATTGGAAGCGGGGTACCACTCATACAATTTAAGTATTACTTCAAAATATATCTGGGATACTTTCCAGCACACATGGTATTATGCTTCTTATTCCAAAAATGCAATTCAATGAGTAAAATTGGACAATGGTCAAGCATTAGACAAAAAAAAACTAAACGAAACCAACAAATTTTCATTAAAAAATAATTTGTGCAAATGAGAATTTCAAATCAGGTGTCACGCAATTACAAATATAAAAGTGTTTGTCCCGATTGGTTGAATGATTGGTGATATACTGACTCATCACCGCCCAGCCCAAACCGCTGAACTTGGGGTTCTGCAAATGTTTATGTTATGCTCTGGTGTTTTGGAGGTTCACGGAAAGGTTTACGGGAGGGTACTTTCACTACTTTAAGTATAAGTCCGAGCAACGCCGGGGTATTCAACTAGTCCATTTATAAACTTAGACACAATTCTAGATAATTCAAGTATATCTTCAAGTGTATTGGCAAGTATTCAAAGGTTTCAACTACCTAAAAACGTTTAGTACTAAGCATTCGTATTTGGTGTGCAAATTGAATTTTTTCAATCTGTTGCCATTATTTGTGGCATCTTCTATGTTTAATGATTAAAGCGATGGGTACGTTCGCTTTGGTGTAGAGTACAAAATATGCTTTGTCAATATAAAACCGGCATTCGCCAAGCAGAAATCAGTGTGTATTCAGTGAGCTAAGCTGAAATCAGTGTGTACTGAGTGATCTAAGATGAATAAAATGTGTATAATAATTGCGGCCCTTTTATTAAACATATTAATTGGAAGCAACGCAGCGGGTTTGGTTGGCCAACAAACTAATGGAAACCCAGCGGTAAACATTTGTTTTTTCAATATTTAACTAAAAATAATTCATACCTTCCATACAATTCAGACTACTGCAGACACGTTCATCTTGGATGAGCAGGAATTTAAAAATCTTGTCCACCAAGTGAAGCATCTCACAGATGCCACCGAGAATATGGGTTTGAGAATTGAACTGATTACCATCAGGTAAAATGCATGAAGTGTATACATTTTTTCAACTATCACCAAGAAAAATCCAAATTTAGAATCGAAAAAGAGCTGGCCGCACTGAAAACTTCCATTACGCAGGATATCAGAGAATTGCTGAATCAGCATGTATCGACCAATATCAGAAGCGAAGAAAATATTCTTCAGGCGCAAATGAATTCTCTCTGGGCCAACATGACAGGCGAAATTGACGATCTGAAAGTTTCTCTTGCGACTAGTATGAAAAGCGAAGATGTCGATTTTACAAAGTCCCAGTCAGCAATTGAGCCTCAAATAGGTACAAATATATCGCAGTCACTACAAGGACTTGACAAATCGGAAAACTCGCTAATTGAAACCACAGAAACAGTCGCAAATCTCACTAAAAAAAAGGGTTTGCCAAGTAGTTGCGCGGAGGCGCTGCAAAATGGGGAACCGAGTGGCATTTACACATTGCTTCTGCCTTCTACGGGTCTGGAACCATTCAATGTATACTGCCTCAAGGATCCGGAGAACGGTCCCGCCTGGACCGTTGTGGAACGGCGTCAAGACGACGAAACGAACTTTTTTCGCAATTGGCAGCAATATAAGGACGGATTTGGCGACTTGAACGGCGAATATTTTATTGGCCTGGACCATTTGCACGCTTTGACCAATCAGGCCACACCTCGGGAATTGTGGATAAAATTGACAGATTGGGAAAAGACCACAAAACATGCCAAATATTCAAGGTTTAATGTGGGAGACGAAGCGTCGAAATATTATCTTGGAGATTTGGGAGAATATAGCGGTGATGCGGGTGATTTGATGGATAGGAGTAATACATTTAGCACATACGATTCCGACAATGATTCTTCAGAAAGTAATTGTGCTGAGATATTACAAAATGGTTGGTGGTTTAGTGATTGCAGGACTGGGTAAGAATAGAATAATTGAAACAATTTCGAATGACTTTTTCTATTTCAGATATCTGAATAGTGAACATAATGACAGCTATGTCGAAGGCACTTACTGGCATTTCTGGCATTACTCTATCAAGTATGCTCATATGGCTATAAGGCCAAAGAACTTTTGAAATTAATGAGCGAAAACTTTTGAGTATTTTATATTGTGGAGAGCTCAAAGAAATTGGAAAAATTCTTCATTGATTTAAAAAACGGAACTATGTATTCAAGTTTGAGAAAATAAAAGTTATTTAACCCCTTGAGGACCACAGGGACATATGTGTCCCAAGAATATTTTCAAGTTTTTTTTAAAATAACATTAGTAAACAAACATTTTTTTATTAAGTAGGTGTTTTTTAAAGTACTTTTTATAATATTTGACACTTGCAACCATAAAAATTGTTAAATTTTAAAAGTATGTCCCATAAATTTCCAAAAAACCTGTAACATTTTTTTAAGAAAAAGTCATTAATTTTTGTTTATTTAGAGCCTAACAAATGTATTTATAAGCATTAAAACTTTGTTTCACTTCTGGTTTCCTTATGGTCCTGAAAGGGTTAAATATAAGTAACATGTCTTCAGTAAATTAACCTCCAGCTAATTGAATTGGTGGCGGCCGTGTTTACCGCACGATCGAAAGGTATCGAGTTCAACTCACGCCTGGGGTAAGCAGAGAAAATGTTTTCTATGTGGACGATCTCTCTTGCCAAACACAGGCAAAGTTGCGACAGTAACTTGGCTAACTTGGAAAAAGCTACTTTAATTTGGGATTCCGCCATTCGGATTCGACATTAAACTGTAGACCAGATGCAGTCTCAAAATATCGATACTTTGAAGCACAATGGTACTATGTCCCTTTTCATGAAAATCGAGTTTTTGGATTCTTTAGAAGAAGCTGCATCGGATAGGCTATGGTGTTTTGTGGGAATCGTAATGAAAGTAATTCAAAAATGAGGAAATAAAAATTCATTTCCATACAAAATATACCAATTTGAAAAGGGTATTTTTAATTTTTTTTTTTGTGATTTGGCTTTGTTGGGTATGGCCAGGTGGGTATTTTTTATTTTCTACAGTTTTGAGAATACAAATTTGCTAATATTTATCGAAAGAAAGACATAAGTACTAAGTTGCACTTCATTTATTGGAAACACAAAAACGTATAGTCACTCGCCTGAAGTCAATAAGGCTTTGCTTACACTTTCAAACAAGTATAAGAAGTCCTGCAATGTTAAAAAAAACATTCCTTACCCAATTAGATAGCATCTTTGATTCATTGCTATTCCTTGTTGGCAAGATGTGATGACTTAGATTGCTTTCAAATGATTACTCGTTAGCAATTGTTCATGCAAGCCTATCCAATTGTTGTTTTAATTAGAATTGTCGAAATGATGCCATTTCATATGTAATACATTGAAATTAAATACACAATTTGGTAAGGACAAAGCCAAAAGATTATATTTCCTATAAATGTATAAAATAAATTAATTTCGACTTTCAATGCACTAACAAAACTAACTATACAACTCGCCCTTGCTCATCGCTCACATGATGACAAATTGAACAAATTTTTGACATATGTATACTAGAGCCTAGAGGGCTTTACTCTACTAACGACATACAATCAGCATGCAAAGATATTATCACACTAATCATAGTAAAATGACAATTTATTTGTGCCGAGGATGTTGCCAAATTAATTCAAAAATATATATGTAAAAAGTTTTAAGAAAAACGAAATAAATACTGTTATAAATAAGAAAAATTTACTAATTAATTTAAAAAAAAAAATTATTAAAATTGTGAAGAGAAACACTTTCCAAGTGGCAACTTTGTAGTGAGCAAAAGTTATTCCCATAGACCACACACATGCAAACTCACAGTATGCAAGTATCATGTGAAACTGCAATGCAATTGTGTGTGTGTATGTGGGTGTGGCCGGATACTCGTACACTTTCATAATGTTCAAAATTTCGCACACATCATAAGGCTTAGTTGCTTTAGTGGTGTGTGTGTGTGTGTACGAGGATTATGTGCGTTTCTTGTATGCCTTCTATGCGCTCAACGATAACACTCAATTTCATGATAAACATTATGCAAATGAATGAAACCACCCGAACACGGTCACACGCACATAAGCTCACTCACACATATACACACATCTACACGCCACTCATCCATGCAAATGAAGGAATTTAGCCAGCCATAATTTGCATGTTTCTATTCCCTACTCGAATGGACCCGGAACAACAACAAAAATATATATATAATCGCATTTGTATGACATACACCAGCCACCCCCCCCCCCCACTCTTCCTCTGCTCTAACCTGCTCGGAACACATCATACAAGAAAATTAGAATGAATGTTTTGGAAATGTGAATTTTAGCAACAAAATAAAAAAAATGTAAGCAAAATAAACTTATGCAAATATTGTATGCCAGCTGAGTGTCGCCGACAAAGGTGTTGCGGATTGCTGTTGTTTTGTCTTGTTATGGCAGTTGCATGTTAACTTATATTTACAAGCCCGTAATGCTATTTGTACTTAGTATAGTTTAAATATTCATTAAATATATTCGTATTTCGTTGTAGATGATAAGTTTTTGTTTATTTATATTATTCTAGACTAGATTGTACTCACGGCTTCTCTTGCTATAATTTTGTAATTTCACTTCAATGGGTGTATGTATAAAGGTTATATAATGTGTTGATTGGATTGAATTTAAGTGATTGCAGTGGGCAGTGCGTATAATTTCACAATCACCATACTACCCATTCACCAACCAAATTCGAAATTTAAGCGAAATCCCATTAATAGGACCCGAATTATGGTGCATGGCAATTTCAGCGGACAGTACATTTTCATAGTCAGCCCTCTGTCCATTCATAAGCCAACACCCAACATACAAATCAGTGCATGACTTATAGCGTTTTAGAATGGAACAAAATTACATACCCACGAATGTCAAAATTCCCCACAATCTAACATCCCTGATCATTGTGAATAGAGAGAGAGAGAAAGAGAGCACAAAAACTCCATATAAAAAAAAAGCTCTCCATTATCTGCCACCTAAACGAAGAAAAGAGTGTAAGGCAAAATGCAAAAACCCATAAGCACAAACTATGTCAATGCAATCGAACGGAAATCTGTAAGGATAGGATTCAATTTGGAATAAAACTTAATACCGAAAATTAAGTAAATACTCAACATGAATTTCGTCGTGAGGTTGGTCATTTTGGACCTTAAGCCAACTACTAGACAGAGATTAGTGCAAAGTGAAGAAAACATGGCCGCCGTAGTGTCGATTCGGCCAAAGTCTATGGTCCAAACCAGATGCCTACCTTTTAGGCAACTCTAAAAGAGGGCCATTTTTTCGTTGGTAATCTTATATCCAAAGATTTTTATTTGTAAGAACACTTTTACTTACCCAGCCGATTGCTAAGTTCATGTAACAATTCTCAAACCGGAAGTATTGTAAAAGATTCAATGTATCTAACAGTGGCCAGTGTAGAGCCAAATATCCTGTATATTAAATTTTATTTCAGAAAAGCCAATCTTCACAGAAAAGAAGCAAAATTTTAAACGCACTGAATATTGAATATTTGCCTCCACCTTGCTTGCTATTGAAGCTAACAGAAAAATTCTGTAAGCTTGTATGTGAACTTGATATTTTTAGTCTTCTGAGAAGTTGTTATCAAAATACCATTAAAGCACAGAAAATCTTTTGAACCAAATGAATTCTAGGTATTTCTCAATGAAAATTTGAAGTAATAAATGGCAAACGACGTATTCAAATTAAATGCATAATTCCAGTGAAAAACCAATGATATTTTATTAATATTAAATAGAATTTGAATTGAAAATGGAAAATTTGTATGAATTGCAAAACGATTGGTACTACATGACGTATGAGTAATTTTAATTATTTAATTTTATTTTCACACTTAAATTTAATATTTATTCCCATTAAAAAACTTATAAATTAGTTTACATACCTTCTTATTTCTAAATGTTATAATGACCACGAGGTTTGTAAAGTTTTTGCCCTAATGGATTTTATATATTCTTTTTTAATATTTCCCCTTCTCTCTTCTCCGCCTTACATATGTGGCCATAACCTCAACCCTACATTAACTTTACATATTCATAACACTAGTTTGCTTCAACTCTACCACAATGTACCCTATTTGTCACATGAATGAAGCATCGCTTCGGGTTTTTTGATCTTTGACTTGACTGAAATGGCATGTGGTTCATGGAAATAACGAGAAAATTCCAGTAAAATCTTTCGCCACTAGCTACTAAAGAAAATGAAAATACGATCAGTCAGAGCGATTTGCGCTGCAGGATATCTACATATTCAAATTCGCCGCACTAGCGCACAACTACACGCCAAGACATATGCCAAGCGTTTGCACTAAATTGATGTGAATAAATATTGTGCAATCAGGCGTTGTGCTGCTGATGCTGTGATGTTCAGTGGAGTAATAAATACAACAACAAAGGCCACAATTCACATGCAAGACAACGCGTTGCCGAGCGAACGGTTAAAATGAAATGCCCCAGAAGACACACGCTAGATGGGAAAATTGCATCTCACAACTTGTCTCGAGAATATTGCAACGCATAAATTCTCATACAAGCATAGACTGACACCATCATCAACGCACACACACACACACATACAGCCACGCACACAGAGAAGCAAACATGGGTGTGCCAACGAACGCCTTCAATGCATTCCGCCTCCTTATCTGCATTGACTTTGTAAACTTTGCGCTTCGCCAACTTGCTGTGTGTGCGTGTGTGTTGGTTGTGTGCATCATCTGTGTGTTTGCAGTGTACGCTCTTGCCGGCTTCCGGTTTCCGTTTTGCGTTGCTTGTGAAATGCAAACCAAATGAATGGCTTTGGCCCTGCCTTTTAGTGTCATTGTGTCACCACGACGACGCGGCGTGAGATGGCATAATTTGCAAAATGTCATTATTGCTTTGGATTAGCACACACACACACATACACTGTCATACGCACCCACGCATATATATATATATTGTATATATGTTTATGTATACACAGAGTAGAAGTGGTTGGATGGACGTCTACTCCGGATGCACTGACACTCAATGGATGGCTGCTAGTCTCGTGGAATGGAATTTTTAATGTCGCTTACTTTGTTGCCGGCAGGAAGTGTCTTTTGGTGTAAGTGTGAAGCTTTCATTTACATAAATAAGTAAGGTTTCAAAAATGCGACAGGCACTGAATTTGGCCAAACAGGATCGTGCAAATTGCTAAGGATGTATTTCGAACTACGTGCTTTGATAGTTTTTTTGAGTATTTTAGTATTTTTAAAAGATTTTATTTTTATTATATCTTTCGAACAAGCAGCGAAAATACCTAGGATATATATTACAAAGGCTCCCAACAGGTTCTCAAGTATTAAATTAGCCATTTTTGAAATGAAAAATTCCACAAATATAATTTAGTGGAGGATAAACTAAAAAATACTGAAATGGTTAAGGTAAATAAATAATATTTAAATTTAAAGTAATCGGTGATACTTTGGTTTTGGGTAGTTAATGGGTAGAGTTATGATTGAGAAAATGTATTTTCTATTTCATACACTTAAAATATGTCACTTAAAAAGCACATACATCGACGTTACAATGCAAAATTATTCAATACAGTGAAAAAAGCATTGAAAAACAAGTAAGAGAATAATCTTCTGTCAGACCGAAGCTAAATATTCACCACATGTGGATAATTTTTTTTCTTAGACCATTTTTCGGTAATTTTTTCGATATTTTTACCGATAATTACCGATCATTATACCCCCACACTCACTGTGGCAGGGTATACTAACTTTGTCACAACGTTTGTAACGCCCATAAGGAGGCGTGTCCGGTATGGGAAAAGTATATATATTCTTGATCGGTATCACCTCCTGAGTCTATTTAGCGATGTCCGTCTGTCTGTCCGTCCGCACGATAGCGGTCGCAGTTTTGGAGATATCGACTTGAAACTTTGGGTACATGTTTTTCTCGTGAATACTGAGATCAAGTTCGAGAATCAACCAAATCGGATAAAAACTGGGCGTGGCTCCCATACACCGAAAAAAAAGGTAAACATTTTTCAAGTCTTTTTTATGGTTGTATTCGATTGGAAATGTTTAGAAACGTATTTTTGACATGGTCCGAGGTTCCGTAGCCACAGGGTCTAAATGGGGTCTTGAGACCAATTTTTTTTTTTTCTGGATTCGATTGGAAATTTTTAAAAATGGATTTTGGACATGGTTTGGGCTTCAAAACCACATATAATTGACTCAAAATAGGGTCTTGAGACCACATTTTCTTTATGTTCAAGTTACTTCTTCCTACTGTGTGGGGGTATTTCAGCTTCGGTATAGCCGAAGATATTCCACTCTCTAGTTTTTCTATAATTTCCACTTTATTTTCGATTGATTTCAAAATTTGGTTCCAATTCCATTTTATTCCAGTCCATTTCCATTCCGTTCCCAACATAATTTCCAACCAAATACAGATCGGTTAACAAAAGAAAAACGAAAAGAAAAAAAATTTTTGCGGACATTTTGTATGGGACGTAGGTAGGTGTTTCTTATATTGTTATCCGATGTTATTCATTTTCAATACCGTTTAAACATAAGCGATAAATAGGTAATGCCAAAATTTGAAGTCCAAAAATACGGCAGTCATCGTGCGAAGTGACAGACAGACATACCTAAATCGAATCAGGATAAGGGCTCAGTTAGTTCAGACATAAACGTATTTACATAAACGCAACGTAAACATAAAATTTCAGCGACTAATCGACTGTCTGCAAACCTAACGTCGCAGAAGTCTGCTGCTTGTGCTGTTTGTGTTGGTTTTGTTATTTTATCAGCAGTGCTGTCGTATATCTCTATGCGCAGAAGAACAATTCCCACATTTCACTTTTTGGGGCTTTATTTAATTGTGCAATATGCAATCTATTAACCCACTGGGTTGCACAGTAGGTAAACAATTTACATAAACAATCAAATCTCCGCAGGTTTCCCCACAGACTCGTTTGTATGGTAGCTTAAGTCACCTGATTTCTGCGCTGCGTTTATGATTTGAGTAATTAGGCTTTAAGTGTTGTCCACGTACTTCCAATCATTTACAAGATATTACACAATAGCCAGATTATTACACAACTAACAACTTTGCGGAAAACATGTTCAGCTTAAAACGTAGGCATTGTAATTCTCTTCAACAATTATCCTTTTTCATACGTAGAATGAAACTTTTGCTAGTTTTCCATATAACTTTTTTCGGTACAAAATTAGTGCACATGTCTTCCTTATCGCTTCTGAATCTCGGAATCTATTATTAATATTTAAATTTGGAAGGAATTCTGTGCAAGATATGCCCCATGCAACTTGAATTTAGCAAAATATTTGCTACATACCGTCTTTATACACACACCCAATTCAATTGAAATTTTAAAACATTTCAGACCTAGCCTAGAATTTCACGGCTGTACGGAAGAATTTATCCAATTTACGAAATTATAATATTTGTCCAAAATCTACTACAGCCCATTTGAAGTGACTAGTCTCATTTCAAATCATTCATTTACTTTCCATTTATTTTTCTAATTTTACAAATTGCTTAAAATGCCAGGCGAATTCTATAAACTGTATGCAAAGTATTTGGCAATTTTTTATAATCAACAAATTTATTTTAAATTTTATTAATGTGACAATTTTCCAAATCCAAAATATAAAAATTTTCCACGAAACAGTGTAATATTCTTCTTGTCCTTATCATTTGCTCTTCTGAAATTTATGGGCATAATAACTATTAACTTGAGCACTTTACCGCTCCAATTGCTTTTCAATTCATAGCGGCATGACCACATTTCGTAACACTCAGGCTGAGTGGGCTGAGACAATGTACGCGAGGGGCTGTGAGTGACTTTTCAAGGCCTTGCAAATGAAATACCACTTCACATTGGCCAGCACGAGTACCAAACTGGATGGCAAAGTGGGCATCTTTTAAATTGTAAAATTTTCACTCATTCTTCTTAGTTAGCTGTTAGTTCTTCGGATTCTTCTTCTTGTGCTGCTCCTTTGTTCCACTTCATCTTTTGGGTTTACTTTTTTTTCTGTGGATTTTTGTTTTGTACAAAATTTTTGTTTGACTTTTTAACGCGCTCTCAGCGCTAAGAAATACCCAAACGACATCCATCCGGGCTACTTGTGAATGCCAAGGAAAGAGCAGGGAGCTGTGTGAGGGAACAAACGAACGAACGAACGAACGACACAACTTTGTAATTAAGTTGCATTCGCGCAGTTATTTTTGGCATGAAATTCGAAATTCGAAACGAGTAATTAGAATCTGTTTGGCAAGCGAATGAAATTTATTTTTGCAAGGTTTCTTCTCTATCTTTTTTTTTTGTCTTCTCCTCGTCCTATGGAATTAAATGGAAATATTCTCAAGCAAGAAAAACGCTATTCAAGCGGGATTAATTTAGTGAAACAAATTGGATTGGACTCGATTGGCGCGAATTGCGATGCGAGTGCAATTTGAATGAGTGGTTTGGGTGGCGAAGTGGCTGGTGGGTTTTTGATTTTAGGTAATTAACGTTGTATGTGTGAAATGATGTAACATTTAAGTTCATTTAAAGTTTCATTAAAATACAAAATTTTATTGGAATTTCTTGAAATATTTTTTAAACATTAATTTTTAAAGAAATTTGTGGTGTTAAATTTTTTCTTTTATTGAAATTATATTAAAATTTGTTAGTAATTAAATTAAAAAAAAACATTCTAACTAAGAAGGTTCAACATGGCGTATGAGTAACATTTTCACTTTGAAGGTTCAACATGGCGTATGAGTAACGTTAATTTTGTTTTATGGAAATGGTTCAAATTCGTCTCATATATTTTGAATTCAATTGACAAATTGTATTACGAAATCAATTTAATCACCCACCCTTGCTACATTAATTAGAAAATAATCTTCCTATTCCTCGAAATTACAATCATAGAGCTGACATTTTCCGTATTTAGCTTCAGGTCATTAAGAACCTTTCGCTACAATCCTTAAAGGACCTATTTATATAACTTTGCTTCCATTGAAATGTGATACACTTATTAGAAGCTTTGGATAATTGTAAGGAATTCAAGAGAATACTTTACTCTCAAATGACCTACAAGCATATTATTTACTTCCAGCTTTGATAAACTTCTATGTTCACTTCAAAGTGTATCCGTTTTTGGTATTTTTATACCCTCACACATTACTGTGATAGGGCATATGTATTAACTTTGACACAACGTTTGTTATGGGCATGAGGAGGGGTGCCCGGTAGGGAAAGCTATGCATATATATTCTTGATGACCATCGAAAACTGAACCTATCTAGCCATGTCCGTCTGTCTGTCCGGATGATACATCTAGGGTGTATCCAGAGTATACGAAAAATTCAGAAATCCATGTTAGGCGGTTCAAGGGGAAAAAAATAACCAAGATGCTTTGTCAGATATTTCCACATTTGTCCATAATTTATTAATAGTTTTTCGTTAATTTATCGGTAATTTATCGATAATTTTTCAACAATTTATCGATAATTTTTATATATTTTTTCGACAATTTATCGGTAATTTATCGATAATTTTTCAACAATTTATCGATAATTTTTATATGTTTTTTCGACAATTTATCGATAGTTTTCCGAAAATTTATCGATAGTTTTTCAATAATTTCGCTATAAATTTGTGAACATTTATAGATAATCATTTCCAAACCCAGTTTGGAGGAGATTTAAATTTATCGATAATTTTTATATATTTTATCGAAAGTTTTCCGAGAATTTATCGATAATTTTTCAATAATTTTGCGATAATTTTGCGACCATTTATCGATAATTTTGCGAACATTTATCGATAATTTTTCGATAATTTTAACGATAATTTCCATTTTTAATTTATTCCCGAAGTTTTGATGAGTTTTTCCAAATTAAAAATCTCTCAATTGAAGCACTTCGCTTTGCAGACTTCTGGATTGAAATCAGGATCACGAAGGAAGGACTGTAAACTTTGAGTGAACGGAGAGTCGTAGTAACACTATGGTCCGCCACTCTAACCTAACCTAACCTAACCTTGGAGGAGTTTGCATGGTGACCGATGAGACAATGTCCTTTAGTAATTTCATTTTTGAGTCTATATGCTATTGATTGGCTACAATTGTTTTTGTAAATTTACAAATCATAACCATTACCATAATCTACAGAAGTGCATCTAGAGCCTTTGTAGAATTAAGTATTTTGCCATCAACTTAGCTAAATCTTATCAACATTAACATCAGTAAGTAGTGCCTTTGTGGTAAGTCCCAAAGACCAAATACAAATTTTAACTCGTTTTCTCCTTCTTCATCTAATTGAAATTCCATTTGCCGTAATGCCCAACAGCAAACAAAAAAATATGCGCTCAATTTCTGAATTCAATTGACAAATATAACAAAAAAAAATGAAAAGGAAATAAAAAAAAAAAATTTGTTCCCTTTCTTTCATTTTCGCTTGTCGGGAAAAGTAAATGCGCAAATATTTGCACAGCGTTCACTTCACTTCAATCACTCATTCATTCATTCGTTCGTTCGTTCGTTTCGCTTCCTTCGAAATCCGAGAAAAAAGTCTGCTTTGCTTTTTTAATGCGCCAAATTTGCATACAAATACCAAAAGCGACATTTTATGTGTTTGGGTGCAAAGTGTATGCATGCATGTGTGTGTGTTTATTTATATTAGTGTGTGTGTGTCGCATTCCAATTGGGGTTTTGCATTTACTTTTATTTTCGTGTTTAAACATTTTATGCTAAATCAAATGTGAAAGAAGGGAATGTTTGCTAACAAACGGGGCTCACCATATTGAAAGAGGATTGGCAGCGCATGCGGATGATCGTTAAGTGTGAGAAAAACAAGATTTGCCTTTTAGTAATGGAAATTACTGTGGGGAAGGAAAAAATTGCACATCATTCATTCATTTATTCATTCGTTGCGGTGCCTCATCATCTCCATCATCAACGTTCCATCATCATTACGACTTTAACCCCCATCGAGCCAAATGCGACATTATTGGCGCAGCAGCAGCACCTGTGGAAACCTTATTTGTGACTCAACTGCAGCACCTAAAAAAAAAAATAAAGGAATCCGATTTGTGGTGCAAATGCCTCAGCATCGTCTTGGGGTTTCGCCCATTCATTTGGGGGTGGGGGGATATTTTTTTCATTTATTTGTCGCCTGGCATGTTTCTGCATTTTTACGCTTAAATGGAATTCTAAGAAAATGGTGAAAAAAAAAGAAAAAAAAAGAGCGAAAGCATCGAGGAAAAAGTGCAAAGCAAACAGAAAAATCACATTTACCATGGCACACGGCATACTCGTTGCCTACGCTTTTTCCTTGCCCGTACCTTTGCCATTCAACATACACTACTTAAATGGATTCTTTTGTACGGCATGGGTAGAGAAAATTGCAAGTTATTTTTTTTATGCTCTTTCTGTGGCGAGCTGTGATTGCTTTGGAAAATATTTATTTTAGGAATTTTCTATACAAAATTACGTGACAAATTGCAAATTTATTTTTTAAATGTACTGAAGGGTTTTTTATGTGCAGGGGTTTTGTTCAATTTTCCCAGTGATTTATTGGAATTATTTTTTGTGTTTGCTAAGATGATTATATTCGTTAAGTGTGAAGTATGTTGAAAAACATCATTGGGATAACAGCACCTAGTCCACAACATACTACACGATTGCAACTTGAAACAAGGAAAATGTCTGCTACTTGGGCAGTAGAGGTGCATACTCACCACCAATTGGGAGCTTAGTAGAGAACGCAACAATTGATTTAAAAATGCAATAAGAATCATTCGTTAAATGACAACACCACACCTTATAAAGTAGGAGATGTGAAAGCGCAAATGCAGAATACTGCGAGACCTATGTTTGCCTGTTGATTATAATGAATCGACTTTTGTACAATGTTTTTTTCTGTTCGTCTGACTTCGTTGTATAATGATGGAACTTATGAAGGCGAAGTTTGTTAAGAGAAGGACATTTTTAGAGAATCAATAAATAGTTGAAAAACATATTATTGTTTTCTTTTATTTTCGTAAAAGATTATCTAAAAAGTGAGAGAAATTTCTTCGGTCTGGCCGAAGCTAACATACCCTGCACATACAATACTTTCTTAGAACATTTTTCGCTTATTTTATTAACAATTTTTCTATTTTTCGATATTTTTTCGATATTTTTTCGATAGTTTATCGATAGTTTATCGGTAAACTATGGCTTTTGGTCGGTAATTTGTCGTTTTTGTTATTTTATTGACATTTTTTTGATAATTTATCGATGTTTTTTTTAAATGTATCAAACATTTTTTTATAACTTTTCGATTGTATATCGATATTTTTTCAATAATTTATCGATATTCTTTCGATAATTTATCGAAATTTTTTTGATAATTTATCGATAAATTTTTTATAATTTATCGAAATTTGTTTGATAATTTATCGAAATTTTTTTATTGATATTTTATCCATTTCTACTTCCTTTCCGATACATTTCGAAATATTGTTCCAATTCCATATTGTTCCGGTTTGTTTACATTTCGTTGAAGTTCCATTCCCATTCCGTTCCTGACATTTTTAGTGCATAATTTCCTACAAAAAAGGACCTCCAATTCGGTGCAGTACTTCTCAATCTGAACATAAAGCAATCTGGTTTCCACTTTGTGTGGGAGGTAGGCGTGGTTCTTATCCGATGTTGTCCATGTTCAATAGGAATGCAAAAATTTGGAAACAGAAGGACAGACAGACAAAGTTAAATTGACTCGAGAGGTGATAAAGAATATATAAAGTTTTCCATATCGGCCACGCCTCCTTATGAGCCCTACAAACGTTGTGACACATACAATATACCATTGGACACTACAGTATTCAGAGTATAAATATAAAATACTTACATTAATGAAGAAAAAATATCAACAACAACAACGCACCATTATTAAATATTTATCGATTCTAAAGGATTTCATTTGCGGCCACAAACAACAAGTCACTTACAAACTTGTTGTTTATAACGGTATTGTTTACAACCAAGCAGTGAAAGTCACTTAACAAAAACCACAAGCAGCCGTTAGAGCGGCCCACAAATGCTAATCGCATTTACTTGTCAGCACTGATCGGTGTGTTTATTGCATTCCGCTGCCGCAGCGTGACATAGGAGAGTCAAACACTACTTAGAACTACACCACAAAAGGCGACCGCAAATTGTGACATGCATATTGGACTTTGGCCCAGACAACGTTAGAAATAACAACAAAAAAAAAATTACAAAAACAAAACATTTATATGGAAAACCACTTGAAAGCTGAAAGTGTCTTACGAGGTGGTGGGTGGGTGGTTGGTTGGTTCTACTTTTGAGCTATTGTTGCCTTTCCTGTTGTTCATTTTCCTTTTCTTGTCATTATCGTACTTGCTGTGGATTTTTTGCCATAAATCAATTGCGTACACAAAAGCCAATAAATAACCTTAGAAGAAAATATCGTAGCCTCGGCACGTTTGTCGAATGGCAAAAAAGTGCAACAAGTTTTCCCCATTGACGATGGCGACTTCAGACGGCTGGTGCGGTTTTTACTAGTAATTACCTTCGAGTGTGCTTTTAGTATTAATAATAAAGAAGTTTTTCTTGTTCTGGTTTCTTGGCCCTGTAGGTATTTGTACTGTTCCTGTTGTTGAGTGGGCTGTCGCATGACTCGTCATGCTCTAGACACGTGTCCTTAGTATAATTGCTTGTAGCCTGGGGGGGGGGGGGGTGAACACACAAAATAAAGGAGCGGCTGCCAGTTGTGTGGAGAAAATAAATTTCAAAAATATTTTTCTATTGTTTCATTTACAAAGAGACATAGAGGATATAAGAGTGGGCTTGGGTATGTGTAAATTTTGAAGTTTAATTGAAAAGACTAGTTACCCAGTTCAGTGAAAACACACGTCTGCCTGTTAAAATGGAAAATATTTTTTCCATTTTCTTCTTTAGTCCAAACAAATGAGGCGACCGCCCAACGAACCAGCCATCATCATCATCAACCATATTCAACATTTACTCCGTGCTGCACCGTGCACACGGGAAATTTGCACTTTCTCATTTTTGACATGAAAAATTTACAATATTTCACATTTTTACCGCCCCCATTAACCCCGATGAATATGCCCCTTTGTGTGTGTGTATTATGTATTTTACCCTTTCGTTTTTTTCCCTGCACAAAATGCATTCAAATGTGATTGACGATGATGGCATGCTGACGTTTAACTGATTGTTAAGTTGCAGCGTACATTCGGCCACAAAAGAAAAAGCAAAAAAAAAAACCAAAAAAAAACACAAAAAATTAAAATGCTTTTTCATATTTTTCAAGTGATTATTACTGGGTGGAGAAAAAAAAACGTGATGAATTGCTTGTGGTTATATTTTTACAATAATTGCAATTAAATGTTGCTCATACACACAGTGATTGCACATTAAATATCACTCATACGCCAAGTAGCCCTTGTCCACATTGGAATTAATGTTAATTGTACGGAATGATGAAGGAAGGGGTTTTTTCCTTTGAGTGATGTAATCCTTCATCGAATGGAAACATTATTGTGAATAAACAATTAAAACTTTTGGAAAAATGTGCCGATTAATTGATTGAATGAATGAAAGTTGTGGGAATGTGTAAGGTAAATTAAAAGCAGAAATATTGAAGACAAATTTTAAACTTTTATAAAAAGTGAGTGGGTTCTAGCTTTTGGATAAGGGGTAAGTTATGAGCACGGATTTCGTTTAGGAATAGCAACTAATTT